>OY783225.1:44524546-45724546 GCA_963678685.1 Patella ulyssiponensis | reverse complement strand
CTACATGATTTCAAAAGGTTAACGTAAACCTTTTCAAATGTGACTTGGATTTTAAAATATTTTCGAACCCTCTGGACAAGTAAAATATGATGTAATGGATAATTTACACAACAGGTAGGACAAATAAACATCTAGTACTTAGAATAAGACTATTATTTATTTTCTAGAGCTGCCAAGCCAGCAAGAGTGTTATTGTCCCTTTAAGCTAGAGGTCCCAGGTTCGATCCCAGACTTTACACGATTTCCCAGTCTGGTTTTAGTTGTCAGTGGTGCAAAACGGACAGTAAAAATGACTAGTCATAGGTCCCATGCATGTAAAGAACCCTTGACATTTGTAATTCAACGATGAGTAGGCAGAAACGCAACTGGCAGGGGCAAAATTTTCTTCATATGTCTTCATTAGCTAGGTTGGTGCAGAAGATTAGAAAGTTTGACCTATTTCATTAAATTAAGACATAGTTATTGTCTCTGAAAACGTTGACTAAGTGAGTAAGATGCTGGCTCGCTAGCCTGGAGGTCACATATTTGACGGTTGCATTTCTGTCTTCTCTTATTTCGAATTCAAACTATCAAACTACAATAGAATACACTTTACTTCACATTCATTTAGCCTTTTTCTGTATTTTCGTAGCATCATTGATGCACATTATATTTTTGTATAAAATAAACACAATGGTTTCACTATACATTATTTTCTTCATTCTAAAATATTTTCCTAATTTATTTGACAATGATATATTATTGCAGTAAAAGAAAAAAAATCAAATGCATTAATTTTATAAATGATTTTATGAACAAGGAGAAAAAAATTTACAGTTAAATATAAGCATAACTTTTATGTTTGACACGCCTATAAAATTAGCTATTTTTGCTTGTTATGACATGATCAAGCATCCTTCAAGCAACACAAGTAGTTTCTCAAAACTTGTTAATGTTCCCGCAAAGTACACTACGATATATGATCATTAGATTTAATAATAGATAAAAAACTTCAGGGATTACGTCTGCTTTTATAGTATATAGAAAATAAAATCATGTGAGTATATTTTGTTAGTCTGCTCATTTAATTGATTATGCTGAATAAATTTGCAAATTTTTAGGAGCTTTTCTGAAGTAGTAAGTTTTATATATTTGATTGACTTTTGTACAAATTGGTTGAAAATATGATAATATATCGTCTGTTCAGAAATGAATAAGTTGTTTATTCAATGGTAAATGTCGCTACACAGACATTGTTGATGAAAGAATACATTGTTGATTTGTTTTGTGTACAGGGATGTTCTATGTTTATGCTGTTTCATTGTACCAGACAGTGGCATGAGCAAGACAGACTACTTCATTATTGGAACGTTCCTGTTATACTCAAAATTTAAGGATTTTGCCATTTTCACACTTCATATAGGAGAAGGTGTGGAACATTCCTGTGACTTTCCAAAGTTAAGGATTTTCCCCTTTTCATACTTCATGGGAGAAACAGTGGAGTGAGTCCAAATTGTTTAAAATACATCACAAAGTTTAGGTCACCAATTGAATCCCACTATTCTTCAGATCACTATTATGATGGATTGACAGCAAAGAGGAGTCAGAAAGTAGTTGTGTTTATGTTTCAATTCGATTCTTTATTCAGTATGGACTATAGATGACTTTCTCCCAAGTAGAGTTGGGTAGGGGAGGGGCGATATATTTTATATAATAATTTGTTTCAAAGTTGAAACATATATTATTTCAGATTAACACTCTCTCTCTTTCTTGCAACCTGGTGGGTTTTCTCCGGGGCTTACCACTGCTATAGACTCCTAGACGCAAGCAAATTATTGAAATAAAATTGAACTATATGTTAGTCCCGAAATGATATAGTTTATGTCTAGTTGACCTTCCTCTCTCTCTCTCTCTCTCTCTCTCTCTCTCTCTCTCAAAGGCTATGTTATTATGTTATTATTGTTTATATCTGTACCGTGTATATTGGTCGGTTTTACCTGGAGATGTATATTGATTAGAACATTTTATAATACAGCTGGTATATTCGATTATTTGTCAAATAAATTCACATTTAGATATTTGAATATTTTGATGAATGTTTATTAGTATTGGGTTGTCAAAGGAATATTGTTCTGTCCCCCCGGATCAATATTGGCTTTCAGATTTGTGTGAAAGTTTTTAGATTTGTTTGGGTTTGTCTGGTATATGTCAATTGTGTCTTATACAAGTTAAATGAGCTACATATGTACATCTTGTTTTCAGTTGTGAGCTTATAACACTTATTTTTAAGAAATTTTGAATCTTTATCTCTAGGAAACTTAAATATGTATTTCTCTGAGTAGGGTTATGTTTATGGTTCCTTACAAAGCTTTTCCAAGGGCACCGAAGTTGGGAAATGGAGTTGTCCGTTGAATTTAAGAATTTAAACAATTGCTTTTGTAAAAGTAAAGATGGTTGGACTAATAGAAAACTAAGCTGTTTTAACAGCAAAACAGGTTCAAAATCGCAGATAATTTTTATTACCATACAATGATCAGTATTTGGTTTGTCCTTCAGCTTTGTAAGGGGTGTCAAAAGCGTAAAAGCAATTTTGAGTAATACACCAACTCCCTAAACCCAGAGGTCAGGTTTTGATGATGGTTTTTCTAGCAATGTCTTCGTTTGTCAGTGGTACTGCAATGTCTCCGTTTGTCGGTGGTGCTGCAATGTCTATGTTTGTCGGTGGTGCTGCAATGTCTGCTTTTGTCAGTGGTGCTGGATGGAGGACCTGGCAAAAAACAGTGTATTCATTTGGATGGGACAAAATGCCACTATGTGGGGAAATTTTCCATGATAGCACAATGCAGGGTGTATGTCAGTCTTCAGCCCTAATGGCTTGAAATGAACTGTAAAAACCTTTAGGAGGAAAACAGGTTCAAAATCACTTGCAGACTTACATAGCTATAAAAGAAAATGCTGCTGATTTACAAATTTATGGCAGCTACTAATTAACCACACAGAGGTGCTATTACAAAATCTTGTCCCTTCCGCTTGCTTCCACCTCCCAGATAGTGCCTTTGTTGATTGAAAATAATATCATCACAGATCTAAGTTGAGTATCAAGAATTGTGTTTAATAAGATTGCCATGAAAAAAATAATTATGCATGTAATTGAAGGTCTTGCTGTTAATTTGAATCCTACTTTCCTGTAAATGAAAATCTCAAGGAACAAGCTAGGAATCTGTATATGTTGTATTAAATAATGATGTTATTTACTTTTATCAAGGAAAGAATCATTTAAATAAGTTCCCTTTTATAAGGTTATTCATAACAGTTCCCTGTTATTCATATCAGTTCCCCGTTATTCATATCAGTTCCCTGTTATTATGTTATTCATAAGGTTCCCTGTTATAAAGTTAATCATAACGGTTCCCTGTTATAAAGTTATCAAAACAAACAATAATTATCAAATAGTTTTATGATATTTAACCGTTTAGTCCATATTTAGGATTTTATGGAAAATTGTAGAAATATGTGAACCTAAATTACAAAATCACATAAACTTCACAAATTCGTATAAAAAAAACTATCATTCTTCACTTTAAGTTATTTTAATGTTTTATGGAAAAGAGTTGTTGCATTCAGAGTTACTCGAGCATGTCATTTCCAAATTTGTCTTATTTGATTTCAGAGGTTGCAGAAGTTATTACAGACACCACCTGACTGGGGACCAAGACGACACTGGGATGAAGATGAGCAGGGCACAGAGTTACCGGAATACGTGATTTGTAGTCCCGATGTCTATCATCCAGCCAATGCTTTAGCTTTATTAACAGCCAATCTTTATCTGCCAAATATATCAGACATTATTACTATAGATGTAAGTACTTTTAATTTCTTGTTTCTAGTTGGGATACTTCTCATATTGTATGAAAATTTGTCTTGATATCCTAATAGAAAAGTAAGAGCTTTACATATAACAACAAACTAGAAACTTTGATGACAAATATGTGGACAAAAGAAAAAGACAGACATTTAAAGACATGAATTAAGTGAATGGATCTTGGCCTTGAGCGATCACTGTGTTAGATCTGTACAGTCTCTAGTCTGTAATGACATAGGTTTTAATTAATTTGTAAGTCAAAAATTACTTAAAACAAAGTAAAGTGTTGATTTGAATTTCAATTTGATTCATTTATGTGTATTCTCCATATTTTCCAATAATTTCATTATACAGCTTTTACTGACACTATAAACCTCAGAATGCCTCGTTCGGCATTTCTGTCCAAACGAGGTAAAGAAAATGCCTCGTTGTCTGCAGTTCCGAAACGAGATTTTTTAAATTGCCCTTTTTTTTGGAACGAGGTATTTTGTTCAGAACGAGGCTTGGTAAAATGACTCGTTTACTAAACGTGGTTTTTTCAAGATAGTTATTAGCGGTATATCGGCCAATTTGTAAAAAATAAAATTTATGTTATTTAATACGAAAATAAAACCAGTTCAAACTATATTATTATCAGAGAAATTGACAAGACAAGAATAAACGCCATCAGTGGAGGTGTAAAACAATTGCAGACACACAGCTATACCTTGATTAATTGATTGCCCCCAATAAAATGTCACAACACCACAGTTGTTTCTTAACACCTATACCTGATTGGGGCAATAAATCAATCAAGGTAGTTATGTGTCTGCAATAGTTTTACACCTCAACCGATGGCGTGTATTCTTGTCTTGTCAATTTCTCTGATAATAATATAGTTTGAACTGGTTTTATTTTCGTATTAAATAACATAAATTTTAATTTTTACAAATTGGCCGATATACCGCTAATAACTATCTTGAAAAAAACACGTTTAGTAAACGAGGCATTTTACCAAGCCTCGTTCTGAACAAAATACCTCGTTCCAAAAGAAGGGCAATTTAAAAAACCTCGTTTTGGAACTGCAGACAACGAGGTATTTTTTTTACCTCGTTTGGACAGAAATGCCGAACGAGGCATTCTGAGGTTTATAGTGTGATGTATTTTGTGTTTAGACATTTTTTTACACCCAAAAAGTGTATTTGATAATAGACAATGTATTGTTTGTCCATCTTCAGTCGTCATTGTCTGACATACTTAAATTAATTGCGTCTCCATTGTGTCAGAAGAATGATTGTTTAGAATTTTTTTCACTTAAATGATGTTGTTTTTTATGCATTGACTTCTTATTTAGATAAGGCTACATAAATCAATCATTTGACAACAATAACTGTCATCAGAAATAGTTACACCTCATATAAAACTGTGTTTTGGAGGTCTGTAATTGTGTCAGGGGAGATAACCCTTCACTATATTAACAGAAACTTCATTGAATGCAAACTTCATTGAATATGAATACTTGCCTTCTTTGATAAATTCAGATTGATTTTTTCTGGGTTTTAATTTATTTCAATAAAGTATATTTATTTTTACTTTGGATGGTATATTTTAAGTTGTAGAGGTTTTTAAGCTGTAAGAAGGTGCTCAAGTAGATTTTGTTCTTTCAGCTATCCTTCAATGCCCATCATTTCTCATTGAATTTGTAATTCAGTTTGGAATAATTATTACTATCAACATGAAAGGTGATATAATATTAGAAAGAAATTTGATGATATTTTGGTCAGTTACATACGTAAACTAAAGTTTGAATGAAATTTGATGATATTTTGGTCAGTGACATACGTAGACTAAAGTTTGAATGAAATTTGATCATATTTGAGTCTGTCAAGGTGTGACATACCTGAACTAAAAGTTAGAATGAATTTTTATGATATTTTGGTTACCGGTGATGTACCTGCACGAATGAAATTTGTTAATACTTGAGTCAGTGACATATCTTGAGTTTGTGTTCTCTCCCTTTAAAAAACCCAACACAATACACATCCAGTATACTTTCCTACCATAAGCACAATTTTCGGAGAAATATAGAATTGTGTCATAGAAAGTCTTTTTTGTTTTTTAATGCTGTAGACCAAAGTTGGCACCACCCCTCACTTATTCATGATGTATCATACATAGCTGTAATATATAACTGTTATGATTCTCATTTACAATATTTTTATATTTACACCTATATGTAACACCTGTAGGATTATACAGGTGGTTAAAACAGCAGTACAACCCTGCTATTACAAATGAGTCAAATTTAGGATGTTGTCACTTTTGTGCACTATTGTGCAGCACAATCACACATATATTTTTTGCTTTATTTTGAAATGAAAGAAGACTTTTGTTTGGTAAGATATATATTAAGGCTTGCTTTAAGTCTATTGCGTTGATCGTAGATCCTCAGGATTTCCTTAAGCACCGATTATCTTTTATTTTTACTGCTAAGTTCTAATTATCTCTTATTATGTGGTTTCCTTAAAATAATATTGTCAACATGGTTGCTTATAATTATCACTTGAATGGTTTCTTATTATAATTAGCTTGATGTGAGATAAAATATGTATAATAGACCGACTGGATGTATGTTTGTCTTGTCTGCGATATCACAGTAGGAGGAAGTGAACATTAAACGAACGTATGTTTGTCATTGACTTGAAAACGTGACATGCATGTATTACGAAACATCGTTATTAAATAAGACAGAAGTAGTTATATCCATACTTTATGTTGTGTTTAGGTATGAATGAATGGTTCTGTTTATGAATGAAATTTTGAGTTTTTAACTGTAAGATGTTGAATTTCACTTGGGTTTTTTTATTATTATTTTTTCTCTCAAAAATAATACAAATATTGTCTTTTTCAAAATAAGTTAAAATTTATGTTTTCAAAAACAAGCCTTTACTAGACATAAAAGTTTTTAAATGGTCATCTATGCAAATTTTTTTTGGTCTCGTATACATATAGCTAATTTTTCAACTACCATTTGATTTAAAGGACATTCTGATAAAGAGTTCGTAAAAATCTGATGAGTAAATATTAAAATTAAGTCAAATCAATCTGTGAAAAGCGTAAAACATATCTACAGGAAATAGTTTGAAATATAAAATTTTTTGTTTAGATTGATCTTTATGTGGAATTAGTGGCTTTGTCAAGATTAAAGGTTTTATTGCCATGGTTCATCATTTGTCGTACATGTAGAGTGTTCGGCTAACATTAGGAAATGTTTGGATATAATTAGGACTAAAAGTAAAAATATCGACCAATAAAACTAGTAAATATGTTTTCGAGCTTACTTGAATGAATCATTTGGTATGATAGTTAGCTTGACGTAACATAGACCTTTAAAATCAATACAATGAATAAAGTAAAAATTCATTTGTCAACACATGTAAAAGTCATTGTTGAAGAATGCACATTTTGTGTTATAGGTATATTTTGAGCAGTTCACATAGCTAAAAAAGCTTGTACTTTTTCTGTCACAAAAAAATCATCATTGCAGAATAAATATTTAAAGTTGTAATGAAATATCTTTATAACATGTTTTATTTTAAAAAAGTAAAATAAAGTAATTACCTATAGCAAATATTGTTATATATATGTTAAAGTTAAATATTTTTTCCGTTGATGAATAATTTCAATATGTATTCTGGTTTATTGACTATATCTGTAATGACAAGATGTTTTTGTGGAAATCGTGATATTTATTGCATAAAGCCAATAACAGGAAATAAAAACTTGACATAGGAATTTTTGACAGAAAAAGTACAAGTTTATGTTAGCTATGTGAACTATTCAAATGCTAAATGGTATCCAGTGTTCTAGAAAGGACCAGCATACCCTGCCTTGTATATATGACTCCTGCCACTGCTTGCCTGAAGGACTATATGCCACTATAAGTCACCAGCCCAGTGGATTGAATGTAAAAGTACAATGAGAATTTATTATCAATGTTATCTTATGAGAAGTGATGTCAGATGTTCTGAAAAGAGGAAGCACAAGCATGACACATGGCACTATACTTTTAACCACCTATTTCATGATTTAATTCCCCAAATAAATCAACATTCAAATTAAATAACATTTTTTCTTCACCTCAGTTTAATGTGGGCAAATATTGTCCTCACCTGCATTCATTCAATGATCTATCCGACATCCAGCATGATTCAGCCAGACTGGATTGTTTAGTTGGATTCTTTTTGATTTGCAGGGATGCTTCATGCGGTCATAAGGTGTAAGTAATCTTACCCAAATTTTAAATTTTCCAACCACAAAATTATGTTCAGACTTACAAAATCAAATATGACTGAATTATTCATGGAATTTTTCAAATCTGAATAGTACTTATTATTTTAGCTTGACAAGATCCAGCCTATGTTGAACTTTAGCATGGATTAAATTTATTCTGCCTTTGATGTTACTTTAATATTTTTGCAATTTATGTTTGGGAGTTCTGTACATGATAACATGTCTAAGCATCACAAAGATTTGAACTATGCTATAATGTCAAATTATGACAATAACATTATGAAGAAATAATTTTATACTTTCATTTCAAAGGGGATGTAGCCTAATAATCTCCATTTCTTTACGAATTAAATTAGGAATGTCTTAGATTATGGCATTTTCTTGTTCTTCAACAGTATATTTATTATTGTGTTGAATAATGTGTTTTTGCATGTTATTTACTGACAAATAGTTAGTGTGTGTCATCACATACATCACAAATAATGTGTTACCCTGAACGTCACCAGAATATATCTGTCTTATTTTTATGTCTTGGTTAGTTACAGTGTAGGACGAAATAGTTAATCAATTAAAATATAAATTTCTTCCATAAAATAGCTTGAGGTAGGTGGCTTTCTTACTCGATGTAAAAATTGATTTCATGATGTGTTTTATAAATCATTGTTATACTTGCATTACAAAGCTAATAGGTAATTGGTGGCATTATACAAAGCTATTATGAATTGGTGGCATTATACAGAGCTATTATTACTTGGTGGCATTATACAGAGCTATTTTTAGTTAGTAATATTACAGAGTTATTATAAGTTGCTGGCATTACAGAGTTATTATAAGTTGCTGGCATTAAAGAACTTTTATTAGTTGGTGGCATTACAGAGCTATTATTAGTTGGTGGCATTACAGAACTTTTATTAGTTGGTGGCATTACTGGCATTAAAGAACTTTTTTTAGTTGGTGGCATTACAGAGTTATTATTAGTTGGTGGCATTACAGAGCTTTTATCAGTCGGTGGCATTACAGAGTTATTATTAGTTGCTGGCATTACAGAGCTATTATTAGTTGCTGGCATTATTAGGAACTGTTTTTCCGTTAAGGTATTTTAATAGTAAGTGTAGGGTGACTGCAGCACACGCAATTTACACAAAAACAAATCTACTGACAAGACACAAAATGTAGAAATCAAAAACAAACGAGCATAATCACATATATAATCACACCAGGAATATTAAGATAAATGAATTTGAGAAAAGTCTGCCATGCCATCATTGAGATATACACATTTTAACTAACAATTTAGGAATTATATAATTTAAAAATGGTTTTCCAGGAATCAGTGAGTCTGTGATTGGATTTTCAATAATTAGGTGACTCTATGGTTATTTAAAGATGATAAAATAATCATCAGTTCTATTTTCTTGGTGAGAACTATCGGTAAAAAAACATCCAACTTGTACTCTTTCAGAAATTAATCCGTGATTCTGGATTTCTATTTCTTAATTAGTTTATAAAATTTAGTGTTTGTAGTTGGTGGGGATCATGTTTAATTAGATTAAATTCCAAACCAATGAGCTGTAGATAAGCATAATTAAAAGGCTTCTGTCGTACTTGTAATGGTGTTAGAAAAATCATATTACCATTACAGCAAGTGATAGATTATACAAACTATAGGCCTATATATACCTGTGTGCACTAATAATAAGACTACGAAGCGTGAAATCCACCTAATATTTATAACTTTATTGTGTTGTACAAAGGTCCCAATAGTCTTGTAATATATATATATATATATATATATATATATGTATATACAGACAATAAAGTACTATATATATATGTGTATAATTGTATATTAGAATAAACTGGATGATCCAGTATTTCTGTTTTATTTTTTGGACACCTCCAGTCTCAAAATGACTAAGGCAATTTATTATATGTTCAAATAATTACATAAATTACACCCATAAGCTATTTTGTGTTAGAATCTCTCTAGCCTAAAAATTGTTGCAGAATTGACAAGAGTACAAAGTGATTCTCAATGGAATTTTCTATTTTCTCTTAACAATGTGGAAAAAAATAGTTTTGGAAAAAATATGCAAGATAGAAATGAATTTATATTGTGTTATTAAACAGTGAAGAATGGGTGTTTTATTGCGTAAAACTATCTCGCATGCTTTTGAAGAATTTCTTCTTGTCATTCTTGATGTGTTTTTTATTAAAGAGAAAAGATGGATGGGTTCAAGCTGATGAATTTATGTCTGCATAAATTTACACGTAACGGTACACATAACAGTATTTTAGTCAAACTTCGACTGTGTGAATGTGTTGGTACATTTGTCGCTGAGTGAATTTTGGAAAGGATAAAAACTGAATGTTTCACTTGATTTGAGTTTTGATTTTTTGACAGCTGGCGGATTTATACTAAGATAGAATGAAAAGGATAGTGTTATATTTGGAAAAGGATAGGACATTCCTTGAGATTTAATCTTTCATAATGGACTTTTTCTGTTCTTATTGCAGACGGACATTGTGATATATTGGTCGGACATGATTTATTTTATTCATGAGGAAATCAAGCACTTAATTTGGGGCGACTTGTTGGAAGCCAATTACGTAATGAAATTCTGAACGTGTTTACTTCTTCAACACCTTTCTGTCAACTGATATGAGTTTTGACGTCTGTTTTGAGAACCCAAGAGAAAAGATAACACAAGTTTATTGGATCGAGATATTGTAGATTTCATTTGAATGTGACAAGTTGAACGTAGGATGAAAGGAATTGCAGCAGATTATTGGCTATTTTTGGGACAATTGTTTTGAGTGGTTTGGTAGTTTGACATGTGAGGTGACATCATCTTAAATTACTTGTGTTATTAAGACTTTGTTTTAGTGTCGACTTTTATTTCTTCTTCAAAATATTTATCTGTGATGCATAAGATATGTAACCAGTTCATTTCTTATATTGATGAGTTTGATGATGAAGATTTGAGACGGGGGATGATTGTGATTATCACATTCTGTAGATGAATAATGCTACTTATAAATATTTGAAACTGGGGAATACTAACTGAAGAAATCCAATAACGTCTTGCATGCATCATAGCAGAAGAATAATCTGTCCTACTCAAAATAATTTTTGCTTGATCAGAATGAAATAATGGTTCTTTGTTTTTATATGTTCTCTTTATCCTATATATAAGCAGACGTGTTAAGGTACATGATAGTAGTGTAATGAGAGAAGCTTTGGTAGACTTGTTTGTTTATATTGACTAAAGTGCAACTAAAGAAAGTAACATGTGAACGCTGATTAATGATCATGTAATACGTCAACCGAAAGTTAAATGTGACAAGTAGGCTGTTATTAACCAATTATAAGCTTCAAAGAAGAAGAAAGAAAATTCAAAATGGATGCCTTGAATCTTTTACAGCAACAGCGCAGGGATTCGGATACTATGGTTGGGTATCTGTCAGATTTGACCCTGTCGAGTTCTGATGATGATTCCAGTGATGAAGAAAACAAACTCCGTGGAAATTGGAGTAACCGTTTGGATTTTGTTCTGTCGTGTTTAGGATATATTGTTGGATTAGGAAATGTGTGGAGATTTCCATATTTGGTTTACAGAAATGGTGGGGGTAAGCATACATATATCTAATTCTTTCCAATCTTGTCTAATTGATTATTGTAAAAAAAACAATTCTTTCTAATCAAAGAGAGGGTTCAAAATCCCTTTTATAGATTTCAAACAGTAGCCTGTTTGCTAAAAGAAAGCAATACTGAAATTTATAATTTTACGTCGTATAGATGGCCATGGTCATTAATATTGGTTTGTTGTTTTGTTTTTTAATTCTAAACAGGAGCATTTTTCATCCCGTATCTAATAATGTTATTATTTTGTGGTATACCTCTGGTCTATATGGAACTAGCGTTTGGTCAGTATGCAAGTTTGGGACCAATAACAATATGGAAAGCTGTTCCATTATTTAAAGGTAAGAAGATTTACATTGTTAGGATATAATAAACCAGGCCCAGAGTTCACAAAGCTCTCAGACTTAAGTTACTGTAAGAATTTACTCAACTTTCATTCACTGTTTATGAGAAATATCATTGATCCAGAAACACAAAATTTTGTACATAGATTCTTATTGATGTATTTCATACATTATTAAAAAAACAAAAGTTTTTTAAAGGGTTATCATTTTAGTTAAAATAAGGTGAACAATCTGAGAATGCTTTGTGAACTCGAGGCCAGGACTACTAACTGATTTAAGGGGATCACATAAGGAATTCACCTGTCATTTAATCGAAACCAAGCTGATTGGGACCATGGCTGATTGGGACTATAAGTCATGGCTGATTGGGACCACATTCCAGGCTTATTCGGATCACCACTAGGCTGATTCGGACCACACAATAAAAAAACCCAAATACTAGAAACTAAGATTTTGATATTGAATATTAAAGGGATTTTATCTAGGCTATAGCCTGACTATAATATTTATATGTGCTTTTATGTACGTCAATTTATGTTTTATATTGCATTTTGTTATGTCACGGTGACTGTATTAACACAGATTTATCTCATTAATCTAATGTAAATTATTATACGTTTAATGCAATTTAAACATGCCATTTTTATTTCATAAACGCCATAGCTTGTTTCGGAATCCATTATATATATTGTGTGTAATTATATGTTGTAGAAATGCTGTTTAAACCAATTTATGTTAATTTCAATAAGTCAAACAAATACTAGCAATACAGTGGCATAACGGAAATCCGAATCCATTATTTGTGTGTAATTATTTGTTATTTATAGAAATACTATTTAAAATTTATACCAATTTATGTTAATTTCAATAAGTCATACAACTGTGAAAACTCATACCAGCAATACAGTAAGTAGCATAACAGAAATCGGTTATTTCGAATATGATGTATATAAAAGCAGTCAAAATGTTTATATTCCTACCTTGTTCAGAAAATACACATAATAGATTTATACTCAATTCTAACACAAGTAAAAAGGAAGGTACATGGAAAATGTACTATATTAATACATTTTACTTTTTACTTACAGCCACAATAGGGAATTTGTGTGATTGTTTATGGGTTTACTGGGCTTGTCATTAATTAACAATAAATGGTGTGATTAATTAGGTTCTTGTATATTGCTACCTGAGTTTAATTAACTTTGTTTCATGTGTATTTGTGTATATTGCTAAGAAAATTTTACACATTTCCTAACCATAGTGTATTGCATTCAACACCTTTCTAGATCAGGAAGGTCTCTGTCTCGGCCAGTTGGTTAGATTACATTTACCAGAATATATAAATATGTGCTCACATCATTGTTCCTTGAAACTTGGTTCAAGATGCCTTGAATGATATTTACTGATTAAAATATTATACAAAGAACAATCTGGTTCCAATCAGCCAAGAATGTGAAGCATCTTCTACATGATCTAGCTCATTGGTATTGAAAAAATTACACTATTTATTGTCATTTTTGTCTTATCAAATATATGCAACTATATGAAACTATATACAAACATATTTTAAATACTCTCGTCATTCAAATTATGGTCCGAATCAGCCTTATCGTGGTCCGAATCAGCTAAAAATCTGGTCCCAATCAGCCAAGAATCTGGTTCCAATCAGCCAAGAATCTGGTTCCAATCAGCCTGGTCCCAATCAGCTATGGTCCCAATCAGTCGATTACCATTTAATCTACATGATTTAAAATGGGTTACTATAAAGAATTATACAATTAATGACCATCTATACAACTGATTGCTGACTCCAAATATTTCACAATAAACTATCAAGTCTCACCCTAACTCTAACCCTTGATTACTATGGTGTGTTATACTGAATACAGGTAATGTCAGTGGTGAAGTCTAGCCAAAATAATCATATATTTGAAAAGTCCTGGAGTACAGCATAGTTATTCTGGTATTAATGTGTTTATATTGACTAAATGAAAATATCAGGTAGTTATCAGTATTTTCTGTCGCAGACGTTCCTGCATCAGTTTACTTTACTTCTGTAATTGTAACTGATTGTAAGATTTAATTAAAGAAGATTGTTGCCTTTTTTTTTCATTTGTATCCAATTTCAATTTCTAAGAAACTTCATTTTGCAATCTTTGGGGATAAAACTATTTTGCAACCCACGTTTTATTAAATCCAGACTTCGATTTCTCTGGTTATCAGGATCGGCCATACCATTTAGATAATTGAATTTGCCGTTGATTTAGATTACGTGAACACAGTGGGATGGTTTTCTGTGCGTAATTTATTTGATTTTTTCATGATTGCCATGAAATGTCTGATAAACAGTCTCTTGACCCCCCCCCCCCACAAAATCAAATGATCAAATATTTATTTTCCGTAATTTATATATTTTGATCATCACAAGAATTTAAAAGACCTTGGTGAGATTAGTGTCATCACCGATCACTCGACATCAAGCAAAAGAATTTAAGAAAAATAATTACTACCACTCTTTGGTAACAGTTGTCGCAATAGGACATGACAACTAGTATTGAATGTCTTGAACTATAGGCATTGGTAACTAGACTTGAATGTCAGGGCTTTTCCAAGCCAATTCTGACCTTTGGAGCTGACATGGAAAGTATGCCTGGTCTTTTGGATGGGACCAAAAAATACAATGTCCGTCTGTGAACACATTGATATGTCCTTTAAAGAAACCTTGGTTGTAGGAATTCAATAAATAAAGAGTAGACAAAATTCTCCCTTCGGCATTGCATTAACAGTTTAAATAAAAGTTACCATACACATGTATGTTAATCTCAAATTGACCAAATTATATTTTGACAAAACTTTAAACCATGTTAAGGTAATTTCCAACTTTGAGACATGATGTTTAGTCTTTATGGCTACTGAGCCAATGTAAGTAAGGCTAATTATGATGTCCCCAAAATATTGATACATAGCTTTTACAATCACAAAAACAGGGATACCTATCAGTAAAATTGAATTTTTCTTCTGAACCTCTGGTCATAAATTGATGCTGTCTTCTTTAGCTCAGTCGGAGTAGAATAGTAGGATAAACCACATTTAAGAATGAATCTTTAAGGAAAATTTGAAGTGAATAAATAAAAAGGGAACATTCAGCTACTCCTACAGATTTTTCTTTCAAATGGTTTACAGTAATACACATAGAGCGAAAAAAGTAAAATTATAACATGATCTATAACACTATATTTATCTTTGAAGTCATATTTTTAATTTCACGTTTCTCATGTAGAAATAATGTGAGAAAATATGTCTAATGAAGGGGTAATTCAACCAGATAATATGTACTTCAAATTTCTTGTAACTTAAAACACAATTTTGCCTGGGGGAAAGTCTGAAACTGATGACATTTCTTTCTTCAATATTGGTGCAATTCTTTGAATAAATGTAGTCATTTACCCAAGAAACCATGTTGAATATTACAAATTTCACAATTTTGAACTATTTCTGTCAAAATCTTGGACCCTTTAAATACTATTATAGTCCTTATTATTATTATTATAACATCTAATTATAAGCTAAAACATCAAAAATCCTCCATTTATTTTTTGGGGCTGAAAGGAGCTTAATATCTCAAATTTGGGTCAAAATCATGAGGTGTTGAATTAGTTTAATCTGAAGTGTTATTTTGACTAGTGATTCTCAATGATCAAATTTAGATATCAAAAAAATTATGTAATGTTTATTAACTAGATCTAGTTTCATTTGTGAATGTTGAACACACCATCTGTATAATTAATGAAATAGCAAGTAAACCCAACATACACCCAGATATCATATACCTAAATTAAACCCAACATACACCCAGCATTGCAAATATCATATACCTAAAATGTAATGTATTTGTTAACATTGGATTTTTCTAAAAGATCTGTAACTAAAGATTGATCTCTGTAGTTATGATCTCAGTCAGATTGATCTCTGTGGTTATGATCTCAATCAGATTGATCTGTGTAGTTATGATCTCAATCACATTGATCTCTGTGGTTATGATCTCAATCACATTGATCTCTGTGGTTATGATCTCAATCAGATTGATCTCTGTGGTTATGATCTCAATCAGATTGATCCATGTGGCTATGATCCCATCCAGATTGTTTTATGATTTTGTAATATATAGGTGTATATAGTAATAATTATGTTGATTTTCTATTTTTTCCTGATTGAAGGTATTGGATATGCTATGGTTGTGGTGTCTATGTTTGTAGCTGTATATTATAATATGGTGAATGCGTGGGCAGCGTATTATTTATTTACGTCTATGACATCTGTTCTACCCTGGCAATCTTGTAACAATACTTGGAATACTGACAGTAAGTAAACTTTTTACATTTTATCAATTTTATCGTATATATTTTTGGCATCTAGATGAAATTTTATCTTTTAAAAGGAATTTGTGATCAAAGTTCATGCCAGTTCAAAAAAGTAATTAAAGCATGATTACAATAAATGTCAAACAAACATCTTTTAAGACAGTATCTGCAAATTTTTCCTATTTTTTTAAGTAATAAGTAATACGGTACTGTTTGAGTGATCTTAGCCCTTAATATCCTCAAATGTTTTCAAATTTTATTACGGATCTATGACTGCTTTTTAAAAGTTGATATAGAGTCTATATTAACATCACCGTAGACTAACAAACTAAGTTACCTTTTAATGAAATGTAGCCTAACTAGTTCTACAGCCATTTGAACAGAACATCAATGATACAATTCTATAACTGATGTTGTATAAATTGAACTATTTTCATTGTTTACATTTATTCCTAATAAATCACCATGAGTTTTTGTTTAATCCTGTCATGATAAGGACACCTGTTCAATTTCAAAATAGTTAGATATATCATTGATTGTTCGTGGCTATATTTTTTGTTGTTCCTGTCTCAACTTTTATATAATTTTGTATTCCACTTTATTTTTTCACAAAATTTAATCAAATGCTCTTATTGGTTAGACAATTTCACAGCCAGATATGGAATATATATTGTGTGCCTTATCAATTAGATTAGTGTAGACTTTTGTTTCCCACTTTTCTAGCTGTGAATATGTATATGACCAATAAAAAAAGAATAAAACCATCACAAAACAAAGATCAAATGTTAATTAAATTATATTTGGAGCTGAGAAATATAGATTTTCTTCAGTCTAGAAAGATCATTATAAATTTTTACATTAAAGAACGTTCTATTTTGTCGTATTAATGTTTAATGGTCATCTATAACGATCATATAATCATATACAATATAAATAAGTTTTTCCCTTGGTATATAATCAATAAATTGTATGCTTGTTTTAAGCTCTACAGTCCAAAATTTCAGCTCCATATAGAATACAATTTTTTTTTAATTAGAATTTCTTCAATGATTAATAAATGTAATGTGGATTAACATCTCTTTAATACTTTACTTAGATCATTTCTCAGACGAACATTGCAGTAATATTTATTTTTATTTTGTGTAAATGCAATAGGAGAATTTTGCATGGGCAGAGGTGTTTCTGTTAGCTCTTCTTTGAATTCCAACTGTCAAGGGATCTTTTATGTATGCTACTAATTTGTACAAAGGACCATGGATTTTTTCTTCCTATTCAAACGAATTGACCCATCTTCCCTTGTCAGCTCTGTAGAAACTCCCACTTGAAAAAGTGTGAAGATGTTTGTCATAAAAAGGCTGCTTGATTAGAAATAAAATGGACATAAGTCTTTGTTCCTTCTCTTTATTTCATTGCTAAGATTGGTACTAAGTATTTTTTTGGTAAGGGCTATATGAAGCAAACCAAAACATTATCATTGTTAGGAACAATCATTATAACATTGAAAGTGAAACATTTATCAAGTACATCAGAAAGGAAAGATATTAAAGGGCCAATCCCGATAATATTTTGGAGAATAAAACTGCTTGATTTTGTGTTAAAATCCCTAAAAGTTCTCTATGTGATATATTTTCTAGCAACTTAAACCTGTCAGTCTTCATCTGGAAATGGAGACCGATGACACAAGCTTTTTCATGCAGTGTCTGGATTGACTTTCATTTTATAAAGCTAATGTGTAGGTGAAATTTACCTTCATTATCAAGTACAGCACATGGGTAATTAGACCTCTAAGGGAATGGGAATCGATTATCAAGTCACCCAACGAAAAAATTGACCCAAACCAAAATCTTAAAAGGGTTACGTGATGTCCACTATCTATTGATACATAGTTTTTTTTACAATCACAAAAACAGGGATACCTATCAATAAAATTGAATTTTTCATACATACTAAGATAGTCCCTTTAAATAACTAGACCCCATTTGTACATGTAATTGGAAGACATGTTTTATCTATCAAATTTGTCATGACATGGTTAAATTCACATAAATAAGAATAATAAAATGTTTTGTATAGTATATTGTATATTAATAGAGTTAACACAACCTGATATTTATGTATTCTTTTATCACCATCCCTTCCCATAAACTAAAACTTAACAAAAAATTTACTTAAAATAAAGAGTCATGATTGATGCTTAAAACATACACATATATATATACAGCATGTGGTCTGTTGGAATGAATTCTTAAACAGAAGTACTGCCCCTGTCAAAACCTTGTAATCCCTATACAGGTCAGAGGTTTTTCTTTAGAACTGAAATCCATTATTTTTAGGATGTGTTTTATATAACAACTAGTTAATACCAATGTAAATGACTTGAATAGAATATTAAATATCTATGAATTATGTATAAGTATAAGTTTTATATAATAAAGCTGTTGTTAACTGTAAGAAATACGGTCCCATATTATATATCTGATGTTGTCAACTTTATAACCATGTGACTGACACTGATTGATAAAAACAGACATAAAATAAATTATTTGACGTAGGTATGCCAGATTTTAGCAGACATGAAAAAATAAAATATTAGGAAGGTCATTTCTGAAAGTTATGTATATGTTAGTGCTAAAATGGTCATGTTATGGTCATGGATGTAAAACCCCATGTCAGTCTACCGATACATGCATTGCATTAGTGAGTGATTATACCTTTTGTTATGCACTCACATTTAATTTGTACTTGTATACTGTCATGCCCTGAGCAGAGAACAAAATAACTGTTGAGAATTGGTTAGTGGTGTGAAACAGTTTTAATAGATTTTTGCTTATCAAATCAAATTTCTCATCGGTTACATCTGTTATCTTAAAGTTACATTATGGGAGATAAGATAAAGAGATGGCAGTTCTCACTATAATAGTTAAAAACTATATAGTGTAAAGGTAATTTGCTGAAAATTTCAGTCAAATTGATCAACTATTAGCCGAGAAAAACGTGTTTGAAATATTCACATAGCCTCGGTCATCATTACTCAAATCATTAATATAAACAGTATAGTCTCAATTATCCACTTGATTTATTTAATTATCAACAGCCTTTAAGCGGCATATAAGAATTTAATCCGCCAACATCGAAGGCTAGCCTTGACATCAAGAGTTCATTATGGTCTGGATATGTTAATTAATGTCTAATTGCTTATTTAGATTACATTTCAGACCTAAAGAAAGACCTGTAATAAGCAGATTTTGCTCTTGCATAATGCTATTTTAATTTAGATTTATATTAGCTCATACACTATCTTCCTGATGTCTGATTTATTCTGTACCTTTTTATACGCCCACATTTTCATGTGGACGTATTATGTCGTCGCCCCTGTCCGTCCGGACGTCCGTCCGTCCGTCCGTCCACAATTTGTTTGTGGACTCTCTACAGGTCACAATTCTTATCCGATTTTGACGAAACTTGAAATATAGGTTTATCCCCATAAGATCTCGGCTGCTTTCGATATTGGCATGTATCGGATGGAAACTTCATGGATTATGGCCCCTGATTGTACGAAATATCATGTTTTTAGCTTGTGGACCCTATAGAGGTCACAATTTTGAACCGATTTTGATGAAACTTGACATGCATGTTTATAACCCCAAGATCTTGGTTCCTTTTGATATTTGCGCCCATCAGATCGTAACTTCCTGAATTATGGCCCCTGATTGTCCGAAAAATCGCCCTTTTTAGCTTGTGGTCCGTCTGGAGGTCAAAATTATTATCCGATTTAAAAAAACGTTCGATTATATCACCGTTACATGGTAATGAAGGTTGAGTTCGAATTTCGTGAAAATCGGACCCAAATTGATATACAAAATGGCCGCCGTTTGTACGCGAATAGTGTGAAAATATGTTATTTCAAGGTTGTGGACCCTATAGAGGTCACAATTTTGAACCGATTTTGATGAAACTTGACATGCATGTTTATAAGCCCAAGATCTTGGTTCTTTTTGATATTTGCGCCCATCGGATCATAACTTCCTGAATTATGGCCCCTGATTGTCCGAAAAATCGCCCTTTTTAGCTTGAGGTCCCTCTGGAGGTCAAAATTATTATCCAATTTAAAAAACCGTTTGATAATATCACCGTTACATGGTAATGAAGGTTGAGTTCGAATTTCATGAAAATCGGACCAAAATTGATATACAAAATGGCCGCCGTTTGTACGCGAATAGTGTGAAAATATGTTATTTCAAGGTTGTGGACCCTATAGAGGTCACAATTTTGAACCGATTTTGATGAAACTTGACATGCATGTTTATAAGCCCAAGATCTTGGTTCCTTTTGATATTTGCGCCCATCGGATCATAACTTCCTGAATTATGGCCCCTGATTGTCCGAAAAATCGCCCTTTTTAGCTTGAGGTCCCTCTGGAGGTCAAAATTATTATCCAATTTAAAAAACCGTTTGATAATATCACCGTTACATGGTAATGAAGGTTGAGTTCGAATTTCGTGAAAATCGGACCCAAATTGACATACAAAATGGCTGCCGTTTATACGCGAATAGTGTGAAAATATGTTATTTCAAGGTTGTGGACCCTATAGAGGTCACAATTTTGAACCGATTGTGATGAAACTTGACATGTGTGTTTATAAGCTAAAGATCTTGGTTCCTTTCTATATTTGCGGCCATCGGATCGTAACTTCCTGAATTATGGCCCCTGATTGTCCGAAAAATCGCCCTTTTTAGCTTGTGGTGGATCTGGAGGTCAAAATTATCATCCGATTTAAAAAACCGTTTGATTATATCACCGTTACATGGTAATGAAGGTTGAGTTCGAATTTCGTGAAAATCGGACCCAAATTGACATACAAAATGGCTGCCGTTTATACGCGAATAGTGTGAAAATATGTTATTTCAAGGTTGTGGACCCTATAGAGGTCACAATTTTGAACCGATTGTGATGAAACTTGACATGTATGTTTATAAGTTAAAGATCTTGGTTCCTTTCTATATTTGCGGCCATCGGATCGTAACTTCCTGAATTATGGCCCCTGATTGTCCGAAAAATCGCCCTTTTTAGCTTGTGGTGGATCTGGAGGTCAAAATTATCATCCGATTTAAAAAACCGTTTGATTATATCACCGTTACATGGTAATGAAGGTTGAGTTCAAATTTTGTGAAAATCGGACCCAAATGGACAGACAAAATGGCCCCTGTTTGTACGCGATCAGTGTGAAAATATGTTATATCAAGGTTGTGGACCCTATAGAGGTCACAATTTTGAACTGATTTTGATGAAACTTGACATGCATGTTTATAACCCGAAGATCTTGGTTCCTTTCGATATTTGCACCCATTGGTTCGTAACTTCCTGAATTATGGCCCCTGATTGTACGAAAAATCACCCTTTTTAGCTTGTGGTCCCTCAGAGGTCAAAATTATTATCCGATTTAAAAAAACGTTTGATTATATCACCGTTACTTGGTAATGCAGATTGAGTTCAAATTTTGTGAAAATTGAACCAAAATTGACAGCTGTCTTGTCAGGATATCCATCCTTCATCACTAACAAGGGGAAACCATGCCAGAAAATCTAGATGAACTTTGTCACCCAATGCAGGGATCAAACACCCAACCTCAAGGCTGCCGAGCCAGCATCTTACCCACTTAGCAACATGATTCCCAGTCGAATTTGAAGCCTACTGAAATGCACCTTTATAACCCAAAGATCTTAATTCATTTCGATATTTGCACATATCATATTCTAACTTAATGATGTAGGAAAAATCACTTTCGGTATTGCTTGTTCTCTATCCATCTCTCGAAAATGTGGGCGTATCCTGCCTGGCAGTGCCAGCCTATCTTTGACAATACAAGCGTACAGTGTAAATCAGAAACTGGGCACGATGTCATTTCAGCCATCTTAGAAATCTATGTCTGTCAATCGATGTAAGAATGTCCAATAAAGATGACCACCACAAGTTTCTTGTCGATTGTACTTGAATTGGCAGAGCCTTGAACTTTTTTCGAATAGTGTCACCTGCAAGAAAAATAGAACAAGATAAAAAGCGTTTACGGCCAAGTTCCTGTTCCAAAAATAAAATACAGATAATTAATAGGATTGAGGGAAAATCCAACTTTGATAACACTGATCATAGATGTATTATTATTGTTTTGTTTCTTTATGGACAACAGCTTTCACAAAATATTATTGAATTTAATGATCAAGAGGATTGGTTGGCCGAATGGTTAAAATATGTGCGCTGTATCAGAAGGTCTGTCATTGAGTCAACTGTTAATGTTTCGATTCCCTGGTTGTATGTGACAAAGAGTAGGGTCACCTGTCCAACCTCATGGGTTTTTTCCAGGTCCTCCAGTTTCCTCCCACTGCTAAAGACCCTATGTGCAAGCGAATTATTGAAATAAAATTGAACCATATGTTAGTATGTGCCAAGTGGACGTTAACACCATTTCTCTCTCTTTTACAAATATCTATTAATCATTTTTGCTTTGTTTTTTTTTTTTATTTTTCAGAATGTCATATAAATAAATATGAGGTATCTAACTGTTCAGGTGTAAATCTAACGTATGCTGAATCGCCTGAATTTGACAGTAATTGTAGTAGTGTTTTAACTAACTGTTCTCTCTATAATACTACCGAAATAGTGCAATGTATTAAAGAATTACAAGACACTTTTGGTAATGAAGTTTTAGATCCTAAATTTCTACATCACCATCGAACCAGTCCTAGTGAGGAGTATTTCTAGTAAGTATATCCCAGGAGATGGGTTTGATGGGATGAATGAGTAGAAGTTTTAATGATAAGACTTCTTATGATTTAGAAGTCTTTTTCATCTGTTTATGCACCCATATTGAAATGGGATCAAATATTGTTGTCACCTTTGTCCATCAGTCTGTCCAATGTCTTTTGAACACTGCAGAATGCATACATCATCCAACTTTTTTATATTTGTCCCCCGCCTTTCGAAGAAAGCAGGGGACTATTAAAATGGGTTCGTCCGTCTGTCTGTCTGTCCGTCTGTCCGTCCGTCTGTCTGTCTGTCTGTCTGTCCGTCTGTCTGTCCGTCACACTTTTTGGGACACAATAACTCTCTTCCTAATTGAGCTAGAATGTTCAAACTTGGTGTATGTGTTTATTAGGTCAATGCCTTGATGGAGTTCGAAGATGAGCATTTTCCGCTTAGGGTAAGCAGAGATAAGCAATTTGATTGGTTGATGCTTTGGGACACGATAACTCTCTTCCTAATTGGGCTAGAATGTTCAAACTTGGTGTATGTGTTTATTAGGTCAATGCCTTGATGGAGTTCGAAGATGAGCATTTTCCGCTTAGGGTAAGCAGAGATAAGCAATTTGATTGGTTGATGCTTTGGGACACGATAACTTTTAATTGAGCTACAATGTTCAAACTTGGTGTATGTGTTTAATAGGTCAATGCCTTGATGGAGTTCGAAGATGAGCATTTTCCGCTTAGGGTAAGCAGAGATAAGCAATTTGATTGGTTGATACTTTGGGACACGATAACTCTCTTCCTAATTGAGCTAGAATGTTCAAACTTAGTGTATGTGTTTATTAGGTCAATGCCTTGATTGAGTTCGAAGATGAGCATTTTCCGCTTAGGGTAAGCAGAGATAAGCAATTTGATTGGTTGATGCTTTGGGACACGATAACTTTAGTTCTAATTAAGTGAGATTGATGAAACTTGGTGCATAGTTTCATTATAGTAATACCTTGACTAAGTTCGATAATGAGCATTTTCTGCTCAGGGTAAGCAGAGCGATACACAATTTGATTGGTCGAGACTTTGAAATACAATAACTGTCTTTCTAATTGAGTTAAAATGTTCAAACTTGGTGTATATGCTTATTAGGTCAATGCCTTGATGGAGTTCGAAGATGAGCATTTTCCGCTTAGGGTAAGCAGAGATAAGCAATTTGATTGGTTGAAGCTTTGGGACACGATAACTTTAGTTCTAATTAAGTGAGAGTGATGAAACTTGGTGTATAGTTTCATTATAGTAATACCTTGACTAAGTTCGATAATGAGCATTTTCTGCTCAGGGTAAGCAGAGCGATATGCAATTTGATTGGTCGAGACTTTGGAACACAATAACTCTCCTTCTAATTGAGTTAAAACGTTCAAACTTGGTGTATATGCTTATTAGGTCAATGCCTTGATGGAGTTCGAAGATGAACATTTTCCGCTTAGGGTAAGTAGAGATAAGCAATTTGATTGGTTGATGCTTTGGGACACGATAACTTTAGTTCTAATTAAGTGAGAGTGATGAAACTTGGTGTATAGTTTTGTTACAGTAATACCTTGACTAAGTTCGATATTGAGCATTTTCTGCTCAGAGTAAGCAGAGCGATACGCAATTTGATTGGTCGAGACTTTGGAACACAATAACTCTCCTTCTAATTGAGTTAAAATGTTCAAACTTGGTGTATATGCTTATTAGGTCAATGCCTTGATCGAGTTCGAAGATGAGCATTTTCCGCTTAAGCAATTTGATTGGTTGATGCTTGGGACACGATAACTTTAGTTCTAATTAAGTGAGAGTGATGAAACTTGGTGTATAGTTTCATTACAGTAATACCTTGACTAAGATCGATAATGAGCATTTTATGCTCAGGGTAAGCAGAGCGATAAGCAATTTGATTTGCCAAGACTTTGGAACACAATAACTCTCCTATGAATTGAGTTAAAATGTTCAAAATTGGTGTGTATGCTTATTAGGTCAATGCCTTGATGGAGTTCGAAGATGAGCATTTTCTTCTTACGGTAGGCAGAGATAAGCAATTTTTGGATGACACTTCGTGTTCAGTTTGATTGCTCGATACGTTTGAAAAAAATAAATGTGCGATTAATTAATATGTGTCATCTATTTATTTTGGGATTTCGGCGGGGGACATCAGCCTCACTGTTGGCTTGTTATGAATTATGTTTACATTAGTGAAACAAGCTTATTTCAGCAATTTCTGATATTAAATTCCAGGGTTATTGCCCTTGATCACTTTCTAGTAGCTTTTGATGATAAAGTTTCAGTTTTTAAATGATTGTGAATGAGGATGTGTCTTCTCATTCTGCCAGTAAAACAAAATGTCCACATATGGGAATAGATTGTTAAAGTAATTATGAGTGATTGCATTTTATTGGAAGATATAACATTTCTCACAGCTTAATCCACGCTAATTATGTAGTCAGATAACAGATTAATTATTTAACATTTAATTATGAAATCAAAATAACAATGCTAGATAATCTCCTTGCTTGGATTCAGTCAGATTTAAATCAGCCGATCATTTTGGTTCATATCAAATACAGATTCTGGCATCTGGTTACACAGGGAGTAGCAAAGATTTTTAATTCATCATATCTTTGTAAATATTGAACTCAATTGAACCAATTTTGGACTGATATTCCTATCAGATATTCATCTTTCACAATGTGCAAGGGATTCTGTAGTGCTAAAATCATGCACATAGTCTTTAATATGATTTGAAATTCTAACCAACGTTTTTTTTTTGTTTTTCAGTTTATCAGTTTTAGATGTGTCACCAGGTATCCATGAATTAGGATCAATAAGATGGCAGCTAGCTCTATGTCTATTGATGTGTTGGACTATTATCTTTATATGTTTAGTAAAAGGTATACAGATGTCTGGAAAGGTATGTGTATATTTTACAACCATGTTTCAGTTATTCAAGGAAAGAATGTCGACAATCTATAATCATTAATAAAAGTTGTATTTTCTGCCTGAAAATCATATACCAGTTTCCATAATGCTTTAAATTCTCATACAAAAATAGGCCAATTTTAGAAGGCATTTCTTATGCTAAATTCCCTCTGCCGTGCAGATACATATCGATACAAACAACACAATTGCTACGACTGACCTCAATATATGATTAGACATGATAGGATCCCCACGATTACTTCTCAATTAAACCACAATTTCAGTAGTAGCACTAATCATGATCATAGGAACTTAGCTTTATTCAGCTATGGTGTGGTGGGGCACGGTGGTTGTGGGACACACCATCAGAATGGACTGGTACAAATCCTGGCGTTGATAGAAGAACCTTCCGTATATTTCTCACCTGGTTCTCACTTGTCCCAGGTAGTACCTGTGGCCTGTGGGACTATCAAGACAAGTGTACCTACATGAATAACTCATTCCATTCTTACTGAACTATTCTTAGGTATTCCCCATATTAATCTAATTATTTCTAATTTATTTTTCCAGATTTCTTATTTTATGGTTACGTTTCCCTACATAATTATTTTAATATTACTGATACGTGGTATGACTATGGATGGTTGTTTAGAAGGTATCAAATACTATGTAACACCAAAATGGGAGTTATTAAGACATCCAAGAGTGTGGGGAGATGCAGCAACACAAGTTTTTTTCTCATTGTCCCTATGTCTTGGTGGTCTCACAACATTAGCCAGTTATAATAAATTTCATAATAATATATACAGGTACGCCTAATTATACTTACTATATAAATACACAGGGAAATTAATATCATATTAATGTGATCTGCCACATCTTTTGTCTAAAACTAAAATTATGGTTGTCTTCTTGTACTTATAAATAAAGTTACATTACTAGATAATGACATCATTGGTATGTTCTTGACAAACACTGGTCAATTTGGATATATTCTGATTAAAATGTCACGTTTTTAATGTCAGTTATCATATTTGACTTCATCTTATTTCGGTTATCACCTGTCCAATCTCGTGAGTTTACTCCGGTTTCCTCCTACTGCTAAAGACTCCTTCATGCAAGCGAACTATTGAAATAAAATTAAACCATATAACTGTTAAACCTCATTTCTCTTTCTCTCTCTTTCTCTCTCTCTCTCTCTCTCTCTCTCTATTCTGGTTATAAACTTTGTTGGTCTCCATCCATGGTTGGCTTTATTTGACATCTTTCTTAAGACAATATGATTGAATCAAACCATTCTTCCAATACAGAGCATGATTATTGGTAACATAAGAGGTCAAAACAAAATAAAATATTTAGACATTGCTAAGACTATACATAACAACATAAAAAAGGATATATTTATTTGTTAAATAATGTATAAGACATTGTTTATATACCCGGTATTCTGATTTCAGGGATGCCATATTGGTATGTTTAGGTGATACATTAATGAGTGTTATGGCAGGTTTTGCTGTGTTTGCTGTTATTGGTGTTTTAGGGAAAAAGTTGGGTACATCTGTAGAAAATGTCATAAAATCAGGTAGGACAGTTTATTTTTAAGGCTTTCTGATATTGAGTGTTTAAATAATGTATTTTACTAGCAATCCCACAGTGTGAGTGATAATGACATATTGTTGCCAAACTGTAATGAATTATATATTTCCATTGGTTACCTCCCCTGACACATCAAGAGCTTATTAAATCTTAGAAATTTTCACTTGTTAGTCAAGCAAGAGAAGTAAAACTTACAAAGGAGTCAAACCCAGTGCAGAATCATTTAATATCTTGTCAAAAATATGATAAATATACTTTACAATAACTGTGAATTGTGTTATCATAATGTCTTATCAGGAGTTATTTCCCTTTGCACACTGATATGGTGTATATAGATTCAAATGTCCGTCTATCTGTCTTCTAATAATTAATTGGGTTATAATTAAAGTCGAATGTTAAAACTCTGTGTAGATGTTGATTTATGGATATCTGGAGTAATAATACTGGAGTAACTGCCATTAGCAATATGTATAATTTATTTATTGTTTCTTTTTAATTTGCTATTGTTTATTGTTATTTCCATTTTAATATAATTTATTTTTTTCATAAATGTCCTTATCTAATGAATGATTTGTCTTCTTTATAGATGTGGGTTTAACCTTTATTGTGTATCCAGAAGCCATTCTATCATTTCCAATATCTCCATTGTGGTCCATATTATTTTTCCTGATGATGTTTATGATGGGTTTAAGTACATTATTTACATCAGTAGAGACAATAGTTACAGCTATTATTGATGAGAATATAACTAAATTCCGTAAGAAAAGAGTGCTAGTTTTATTTGTACTGTGTTTGTCTGCCTTTTTACTTGGTCTTCCATTAACAACACAGGTGAGGCTCATTTATATTTTCATTATTTTTTTACATTCAGCTTACTAATCTTAAATGCATCTCTAAAAATTGAATAAACAGCAATTTGAAGATTGAAATATAATGAATCTACACTGTCAGGCTTTCTACTTCAATAAATAAACAGTGCAAGAAATCTGCACTATTAAACGCACATGCTCCAAGAGGCTACATTGTACACAAAAACGTAATCAAAGACTTATTGTAGAACAATATCAAGAGCTTAACCATATGAGAAGAGTAAAATTATATTATAATGTATGTTTCAGGGTGGTATTTATATATTACAATTAATGGATGAGTTTGTAGCTGGGTTTCCACCAATGATAAATGCTGTATTTATGTGTATAGCTATAGGATGGACGTATGGTGTTAAACAGTTTTGTCAGGATATAATGCATATGATAGGAACACCAGTTAGTTGGTGGTGGAGAATCATGTGGTATGGTGTTAGTCCTAGTATTATTACAGTAAGTATATGGTATAAGTCTCCAATATAAAACGGGGGGTTGGATGGTGGAATGGTTAGCACGTGCGTGCTGTATCATCAGGTCTGTCATTGAATCAACTGACTTGGTTTCGATTCCCCAGTTGTACATGACAAGGAGTAGGGTCACCTGTCCAACCTCATGGGTTTCCCCCCATTGATAAAGACCCCTGCACACAGGCGACTTATTGAAATAAAATAAATCCATATGTTAATCCCAAAATGACCTAGTTTGTGTCGAGTGGATGTTAAACCCCACTCTCTCTCTCTCTCTCTCTCTCTCTCTCTCTTCTTCTCTCTCTCTCTCTCTCTCTCTCCCCAATGTAAAACAAATCATTAGAGCAGGGGGTTAAATTAACCTACAATTTTTGGAACAAGAACTAGGCTCCTAATTTATACTTATTTTGTTATTATTCTTCTTGTTTTGGGGGGCGACACTCTTTGAAATAAGGTTAAGGCTTCATCAATTAAATTACAATAAACATGAAACTTGGTATACTTGTCCCTTGTACAATTTTACATCAATTGACAGACTTCCATTTTTGATACAATGTTCCAATACCACGATGGCGGCAAAGTTCCTGGCCCATAGTACACTCATACTTGCTTTGTTCAGACACTATTTCATTTCGTTTTTCATAGTTCAAAATTTGGTTTTACTTGTCTTTACTACACTAGACTCTGGAAGAGTTGTTATATTATAATCTGCATTCTGGTTGATGTGAGGGATTAGCCAATGAAACAGTCTACAATGCACTGAATTGTGGGTATCCTACTAGAAATATCAACGCTGATTGGTTAAACAAATATCTGATGTCTTAGGTCAAAAGCTGCTAGCCCCCACTAGAACTGGTCAGACCTTCATGTAGTTGAGGCCATGAAAAGTATAAATATAGATCTGTATTTTAATCAGATTGTATCTTATTGTTAAGAAAATTTGTGTTTATCCATGAATTTAATACTACAAAATGGGTATTGACCGTCTGTCATTTTGTTTTATTTCAGTTTATATTAATATTCTCTGCTGTTGGTTATATTCCACTAAGACGTCAGTTTGATGAGACTAAATACCCTGAATGGGCGGAGGTTGTAGGATTTATTCTAGTTACTATATGTATTATACCAGTATTTGCCTGGATTGTCTATAGATTAGTATCTATAAAAGGTTCTATAATACAGGTATGTATTACAATAATATATAGATAAATTATTGAATATTAGAATATAATATTTCGTTCGTTACTGGAGTTAAATGTCCGAAGTGGACGTTAAACCCCAGTAATGAACGAACGAAATATTATATTTTAATATTCAATAATTTATTTAATTAGGCTGAAGTTGTCATGGGAGAATCTGACATTGAGAAAATATGGAATAAGAATTTTTTCCCAAATTTATATGCTTTTCTAGTGAAATGATCTGAAATGATGATAGTTTTCACCACAGACACTATATGTTTTATTTATGGATATTTTAGTTTAAACATGCATTATGCAAGAGCTAAATCTGCCTATTGCAGGTCTTTCTTTACGCCTGCAATGTTTTCTATATCATTAATTAGACAGTAATTAACGGTGATCGGAAAAAAAGTCACAGGAAAAAAAGTCACAGTAAAAAAGTCACAAATTTGCCTAGGTAAAAAAAACACAGGAAAAAAAGTCACAGTTTTTTATTACATCTCAAATTCAATAACAATATAAACAATAACATTCATATTTAACAGTACATTTTGATATCATAGCACATTTGATGTATTAGCACATATGGCATATCAGCACATCAGACATTTTAGCACATTCTAGCTCATTCAACATTCTAGCACATCAATACTCTTTGTTAATTCTAATGTTCCATCCAACTCCATGTAAGAATTCTGAGATGGATTCGGCACCGCTGACACGATCTCTGCAAAGATTTTGTAGTTGTGTCTGCATCTTTACAAACTTCTTTTTGACCTTCCTGACAGGTTGATTTCCGATGGCATCCTGTTCGATGAAAGTCTGGACTGTAGCTGATTCCTTCTGGAACCACTCCACCACTCTCCAGATGGATGAATGGTGTTGGCCGACAAGATTGTAAAAACTTGTTGTTCCATAATGGAGAGGGTTAGGCCTTGACCATGACGTTGCCGATAGGGACCATTCACGTAGGTTCGGTCGAAGTAGGCCAGGAGTCATCGACTTCAGGAGGACCATCAGGTTTGATGGAATAGAGATGTTTCAAACCTTCTTGCAAATCAGCTACGGGTAGAAACGCCAGGCCATCAAGTTTTCCACAGAATTGTCGGAACTCGCTGTCTTCCTTGTAGTGAGGTACTAGACCTAGTGTCTGGACATGTCGCCAAACACGGCAAGCAAAGAGCGCAGAATGCTGTCTTCGAAATCAGTCACGATATATAAGTTGTGACTTTTTTACCTGTATTTTTTTTACTGTGACATTTTTCCTGTGACTTTTTTTCCTACATTCTAATTAACTTATCCAGACCACAATCAACTCTTGATGTCAAAGCTATGAAATGGATAATCGAGACTATGTTTTTTATGGTACTGACTTTAATAATGATGACTGAGGCTAGGCGGAAAATTCAATCGCCACTTTCTCTGTTAGAGTGTATCAGTTTGACTGAAATTTTCAGCAAATACCCTTTACATTATCTAGTTTTTAACTATTATAGTGAGAACTGCCAGCTCTTTTTCTAATCCCCCATAATGTATCTTTAATTTAAGGATTGAAATTTATCTATTCATCCAAGGGCACTGATTTTATTAACTTATTGAAAATATTTTTTATCTTAACCACTTTATTTATTCCAGAGATTAAAAAAATTATGTCAACCAGAGACTGATTGGGGACCTGCGTTAGAAAAACATTGGAAGTATGTAGAATATTATCCTGCTGTCCACACCCAGATGTTCCCATCAGAAATGGATAATGCAGCCCTCAATACAATAACAGGTAATTCATTGTAGGTTCAAGTATCTAGGCAATACAGGAATTAATATTCAACATCTGAATTCCATCATTCCCAAAAAATAGAGACAATTGAGTAAAAATAAGAATTTGCTGGCAATCAAATACAATAATATTATATACCTGGCTGAAATATACAATCAAGATGTAAGTGTTTCTTCCAATTTGATATGTTTTAAGGTAAAAAGTGTGAGAAGTTTATGTGATATCTGCAATAGCGTAATGTGCAACTCCACACACGTTTGAAAATTTAAATCTACTATGGAAATACATTTTTGTCATGATTTGAATAAATATCATCAAAGTTAACAATTTAAGTCTGAAGATTAACAACCACCACAGCATCCGACAATCTGTAGAACTTAAAATCAACGATAGTACAAGATTACAAGTTTAGATCTGTGTGATTAGTAACTTGTCTAATCTAGTTTACTAATACGTTCTGTTTATTATAGATCATGTAGAATTTACTACTGTTGGTGTACGAGTTCCCAGTCTATCACAAGCTAGTTTAATACCTGTATCACCCAGTCTTCCTAGAACTAAAAAACCTTTAGATATGAGACAACAAGCTATATTAAATCATGCCTATAGTAATCCGCAGTGTAATCTATCTACCAGTAAGTATAAATTCTTCTTTTCTCCTCTTATCCTTGTATTCAATCTATCCGACTGTTACTGGTATCGGAAGTATATTGAAGTGTATAATGAATATAGGATGAAATTTTACCTCTCATGGAATATATAGTGGTGGACACACTAGCCGAATGATTTGTCATAATCAATCAGCTTTGAAATTCGCCTAGTGTGTCCACTATTATTCGTCTGAATATCCATTCAAAAAATTTGGCCGAATGTAGAATACATTAGCCAATCACATGATTATTTGAAGACATGGTCTGCGCCATGGTTAATCATGTGACTTGAAAGGTTATGTAATCGACAGGTGAATCGGGCGAAGCAATCGCTTAGTGTCTCTAACTATTCGGCGCTGTTTCCTGTATACTAAGAGCAGTATTGTAAATTGTCTCTGATTTAGTTCAAATCCCTGGTATGAGATGGAGAGAATCTCTATCGGTTAAATATAAGTTGCCAGTTTTTGCATGTCGCCTTTTTTAAAACAGCTGTGAATTCATTTATCCTGTTGATCTAGGCACCAGGGTATAGAAATATTATTATCATTGGAACTTTCGGCATGGAGCCAGAAAAAAAGGTGTTGAAATTCCGTTTTGCTTTATATGTATGAAAGGCTAATGCAAATAATTTAGCTTTTACAGGTGTTTTAAGGAAAACAAACAGGGTTAAATATTCATGTTTTATTTATAATTACAGGTTCTATAGAAAAGTTAGGTATGAAGAGAATATGTTCTGCTAGTGAAAGTGCTTTAGACGATATTATTATAATGCCTAGGATACGCCCTAAGGTAGAGATGAAAGATGCTGCAACACAAACACAAACAAGTACATTATGTAAAGATGTATCTTCATCATTAAGTGCTAGTACTAGTAGTCAAATAGAGGATGAAGTATTTGAAGTAAGTTTCGTTCTTTTATTATCAGATCAGGGTAGTTGAATATCGCTATTCTGGTAGATGGACTGTATACAAGTTATCTTTTCTTGGAAACACAAGTTATCTTTTCTTGGAAACATTATTATCTTTGTAGATGGGCCATAAATTTTACAAACAATTAAAAATGCCCTAAATGAAATGAAATGGAATGGTGTTTAACTTTCCATTGTTCTGCTCCCAACTGGGATAATGAAGACAGGCATACGCCATACAGTGTGCTGTGAGGGAAGTTTTTGCCCGGGCAGCTGCATTATGGCCTACTCTGAAATAGAATTCGAAGTGCCATGGTATCTTTTACATGCATGCCAATGTGTACACAGAACCTGTTTTTCATCCCATCCAAATGACTAGACAGCTGTCCTTGCCAGGCTCTCCATCCTGCAGGGATCAAACACCCGACCTGCAAGCTAGCGAGCCAGCGTCTTACCCTTTTAGCCACTGTGGCTCCAGAAATGCCCAAGCTATGATCAAATCATCTAAGATCCAATCAAATTAATCTGGGTGCAATTTTAATTGCAGGTAAACTCACCAACAAAAGAAAAAGATACAGAAGTGGCACAAGTAATACCAAAAGAATCTTCACCCACTAGAAAAGTTTCTTGGAATGCAGACATTCAATTACATCATGAAAATCGTCCGACTTTAATCCGACGCTTATCATGGACGCAGAAACAAAATAATACACACTCTCCCACGGTTCCGACTCGAAGATATTCATTAGGTTTAAATCATCCAATAATATATCGTGATCCATTACTACCTCCCAAACGCAATTTATTAATCAAACAAGACAGCCTAACGCAAACCACATCTTTAGCGGTTCCTACTCGAAAAGTATCCTGGAACAAAGACACTGAGCGTTCACCAGTAAGTCCAAGTCGTAAAGTGTCATGGAGTCCAGAAATTGAGTTTTATAATCGCATTTTATCACGACCAGACATACATAACGTGTCGCCATTACAGAAATTATCAGTTAGTGAAGACATCGAATTACAAACTTCTCCCTCCCATGATAGTTATGAGGATGGTAATCACGAACTCTTGAATACCGAGAAATGTGTAGAACAGCAAGTAGAGTTACAAAGTGTAGACATATACAACGAATCAACTGTAACAACACATGTTGCGTATACGTCTGATTCTGAAGAAAGTTTATTTGCAGACGACCAACCTGCCGTTATAGACGTGGAAGTTACCCATTTCTAAAACATATTGACAACTTATGCATTGTGATAAATCAATTTGGTGTTCTTTCATTTTTTTAAGTTTTAAAAACCAGTGCTAGATATACACAATAATGTGTGGTTGAAATAAGAGTAACTATATTTTTCTTGTTGAGCTCCGTGAAGTGTTAAAGTGTGATGATTTATTTGTGATTGAATATTTGAATATATAATATACATAATTTGAAATATATATAAAGAACTAATTTGATATCATTTTATCTAATAGTATTTAGTTGTTAATTTACTATATTGGTTAAGTTTGATGTAAATATTATGGTTGTACAATTAATACATATTTATAATGTATATAATCGATTTTATTACGATGGTATGATTGATATAAACTACAACCTCACTATAATTTGGTTTTCTGTGAAACGGATTCGAGTATAAGCATGGGGACAATTGCAAAAAACAAATTACCCTAGTGTGCTCTCTATAATCACTGTCAAGTATAATTCTTAAGAGAAAAAGTTGTATTTGAAATACAAAGTGTGTGGTGTTGTGCTTAAATGATGTGTCATGTGTTGGTATTAAGTTTTTGATATCTTTTTTGTTTTGGTACAGATTTTGCTTATTTCAAGTAATAACTTTGATTGTATTAAATGTTCAAATATTTATATTTAATGTTTAAATTTTTAAAAATACATAATTTTTATAGAATATATTTTGTTATTTGATATTGCTTGTGTTTTTTTTAGATGGTTTAAGTATTACTTATATTTATTTCTGTTATATAGGTTTTTATTTATACTCTATTATGTGGGTATTTATTTATATTATGTAGGTATTTATTTATATTATGTAGGTATATTATGTAGGTATTTATTTATATTATGTAGGTATTTATATTCTAATAGTTAGTTATATTATGTAGGTATTTATTTATATTATATAGGTATTTGTATTATGTGGTTATTTATTTATATAATGTAAGTATTTATTTACATTATAAATGAGATTATAATCTGTAGAATTGTATGTATATAAAAGAAATTATTGAAGAATGTGTTGATATAATAATAGTATATTATGTAATGTTGTAAATTTAGAAGTATGTTCATAGATCATATTTGTGTGATAATATAATATCTGATATTTAAACTGTGAATAGAAAAACTTAATAAAATTTTGATATCTTGAGACAAGAGCTATTTGTACATATTTTTTAGTTATTATACATTATTAGAGTGACAAGATGGATGCAGGGCTTGTCATCAAACCCTAATGATGACTTGTGTCTGAATTAAAACATTTTGCAGAGCAACTGGCCACATTTTATTTTATTTATGTTAATGGGGCAGCCGCAACCCCACTATAAGTTAAATGTAAATCTAACCCAAAGAAACAGAATTGAGCTGTTATCTAACGTCATTTAAAGATGCATTATGTATCTGCCTATTGCAGGTTCTTTTTTTTTTTTGAAATGTTATTTATTATTAAAACATTTCTTCATGTGACAAGCTCATACATCAACTGCCCACGCTATCAGATGGTTGTGATATTTAATGGATTAGAACACACACGCTATTTAATAATAGAACACGAAAATGTATAATCGAGAGTTACTTCAATATATTAATTTTTCATTATCTATTTTGAACTATTGTAGCAATAATATCCAGCTCTTTATCTCAATCTTCCATACTGCATCTTTAAGGAAATCATTTTTCACCGTGTCAGTGACTTATAATTAGAACATAAGCAAAATTGAAGACATGATTATCCAGGCAAGTAACCAGAGCATGGCGTTTGGAGTATCTGCATACGACTGCGCCTTTAAAACTCAATAATCATGTATCAAATAAACGTATCATTTGCCTTAATTCATGCATATGAGAGAGAGGCATGGAGAGAGAGAGAGGTAAATGTAAAATGTTTATTCATATCTATGTCTTAAAATTGTAGTATTGATTTTATTTTGTCATTAAGACTTAGACCAGACTAAAACAAAGCTGGGTTAGCACTCCCAATTCTTTGAAGAATATTTTAGAAAGTATACCTGGACAGTTTGGGGCAGTCTAAGGAGCCCTACATTGTGGGTTGGGGTAGACAGTGCTAAATGAAAAAAACATAAAGGTTGTTTTCGCCATGGACTTTATAATAGTATAAGGTCCATGTTTGTTGCATATTTGGTCTTTTGTAGGTAATGTTAGCATTTACAAGACACTATAACTACAACCCCCATAAGCAATAATCAGAAATAATTAAAATTTGTCTGCAGTTCCTGTTAGTCCTTACATTTATTGATATAAAACATGCATGTTCCTGTAATCATATGATTTTGAGAGATCTGAAATCGTTGAAAATCAGTGGACTTCTCAATTAGTTTCATGAACAAAATTGAGCTGTGTATTCATTTAAAGTCAATTTGGTGATAATTTTAGCCCAAAAAACATAAACCATGTGGACATGTGAAAAAAAATTCAACCCCAAATTTGGAACATCAATGAGTTTGTTTTGTTTGGCCTTAAATATGAAATTTTTTGTTGTTGTTTTTTTTTTATTTTAAACAATATTTTTATTGTGGTATTGTGGATATCTGAATGAGATTGGTGAACAGGTATAGATGTAACACCCCTCTACCTAACTTTATTAGTGGTTATAATGAATGAAGATAATTAATTGTAGATCAAAATGTAGATATTTGTTATATACAGGTTACACCTAGTGTTAAATTTGTTTTGCACCATATGAAATAATCATTTGATAGTATCTATGTCTTGTTTTTAGTCCAACCAACCAATAGCTCCCAAGTCAGAACGATTCCTATTTCAACTTCTTTTTGTCCCCCGCTTTCGAAGAAAGTTGGGGGACTATTAAAATGGGTTCGTCCGTCCGTCTGTCCGTCTGTCTGTCTGTCTGTCTGTCCGTCTGTCCGTCTGTCCGTCACACTTTTTGGGACACAATAACTCTCTTCCTAATTGAGCTAGAATGTTCAAACTTGGTGTATGTGTTTATTAGGTCAATGCCTTGATGGAGTTCGAAGATGAGCATTTTCCGCTTAGGGTAAGCAGAGATAAGCAATTTGATTGGTTGATGCTTTGGGACACGATAACTTTAGTTCTAATTAAGTGAGAGTGATGAAACTTGGTGTATAGTTTCATTACAGTAATACCTTGACTAAGTTCGATAATGAGCATTTTCTGCTAAGGGTAAGCAGAGCAATTTGATTGGTCGAGACTTTGGAACACAATAACTCTTCTTCTAATTGAGTTAAAATGTTCAAACTTTGTGTATATGCTTATTAGGTCAATGCCTTGATGGAGGACGAAGATGAGCATTTTCCGCTTAGGGTAAGCAGAGATAAGCAATTTGATTGGTTGATGCTTTGGGACACGATAACTTTAGTTCTAATTAAGTGAGAGTGATGAAACTTGGTGTATAGTTTCATTACAGTAATACCTTGACTAAGTTCAATAATGAGCATTTTCTGCTCAGGGTAAGCAGAGCGATACGCAATTTGATTGGTCGAGACTTTGGAACACAATAACTCTCCTTCTAATTGAGCTAAAATGTTCAAAAGTGGTGTATATGCTTATTAGGTCAATGCCTTGATGGAGTTCGAAGATGAGCATTTTCCGCTTAGGGTAAGCAGAGATAAGCAATTTGATTGGTTGATGCTTTGGGACACGATAACTTTAGTTCTAATTAAGTGAGAGTGATGAAACTTGGTGTATAGTTTCATTACAGTAATACCTTGACTAAGTTCGATAATGAGCATTTTCTGCTCAGGGTAAGCAGAGCGATACGCAATTTGATTGGTCGAGACTTTGGAACACAATAACTCTTCTTCTAATTGAGTTAAAATGTTCAAACTTGGTTTATATGCTTATTAGGTCAATGCCTTGATGGAGGACGAGGGTGAGCATTTTCCGCTTAGGGTAAGCAGAGATAAGCTATTTGATTGGTTGATGCTTTGGGACACGATAACTTTAGTTCTAATTAAGTGAGAGGGATGAAACTTGGTGTATAGTTTCATTACAGTAATACCTTGACTAAGTGCGATAATGAGCATTTTCTGCTCAAGGTAAGCAGAGCGAAACGCAATTTGATTGCTCGCGAGTAGTCACGACTTTGGAACACAATAACTCTCCTTCTAATTGAGTTAAAATGTTCAAACTTGGTGTATATGCTTATTAGGTCAATGCCTTGATGGAGTTCGAAGATGAGCATTTTCCGCTTAGGGTAAGCAGAGATAAGCAATTTGATTGGTTGATACTTTGGGACAAGATAACTTAGGTTCATCTTGATTGATGATTTTTATGCCAATACAATGACTGCATTCTCATTTAGTAATGGATTCAACAGTAACAGTGTATAGAAACGATTGACTTGGACACAAGGGCCCTTTCCCTTGGCCAGAGGGGCCCTTTTGTCTGCCTTTAGAGTCCCCCTAAGTAGGGTACATTTTCATTTTTTTCGTCGGTTTTAGCATTTTTCTTTATAAAACACTTTTGGATGACACTTCGTGTTCAGTTTGATTGCTCGATACATTGAAAAAAATAAATGTGCGATTAATTAATATGTGTCTTCTATTTATTTTGGGATTTCGGCGGGGGACATCAGCCTCACTGTAGGCTTGTAATTATAAGGACAGTTGATTTCAATCAAATCTCATAAACTTTTAGCCTCTAGAGCGTTCACAGGAAATTGTGGACAGACAGGACGACAACAATATACAACCATATTTCCTGTGTGTATAATAACCGAAAAGGCAAACCTGCCGACAAGATATGCAAACTTCACAGACATTGCATGCAATGGACACATATCAAGTCAAGTGAAATCTCATCCTGGTAATTGAGGTTTGTTTGGGAATATGGTTTGAGCCATGGGGTATGAGCTTTAAGTTCTGTCCTCCATGTGTATAGCAACTATTTGAGGAAAGGACATGGTGGTGGGACTAAAACCTGGCTTGGATCATCTTGCCAAACAATGTCTAGGTGTTCCCCTCCCTCTCCACTCCTTAGGTTCCAGTTTTCTTTTTTACCAGACAGGTGTGTTAAAGAAGCATTCCCAATAGAGAGAGAGAGAAATGGGGTTTAACGTCCACTCGACACAAACTAGGTCATTTTGGGACTAACATATGGTTTCATTTTATTTCAATAATTCGCTTGCGCGTAGGGGTCTTTAGCAGTGGGAGGAAACCGGAGTGCCCGGAGGAAACCCACGAGGTTGAGAAGGCGCCCCTATCTCCATGCCACATACGCTCACACCAGGGCTCGAAACCACAGCCGCAAGCCAGAGGTGACCGGCCAGCTAGAGGTCGAAGCGCGGCACTCTAGACCACTAGGCCATCCCAACCCCCCGCATTCCCAATAGAGTATTATTGGGTAGTTATTCCCAAGAGAGTATTATAGGGTAGTTATTTCCAATAAAAGTATGGCAGGTAGACACTCAATCTTCCTAGAAAAATACTGGATTCCCTGAAAAACACATATGAGGTGCCCAAAGAAATTAAGGCAATCACTTACAGACTTGTCTACTTGAATGAGGTAGGGAGCCTTCCATTTGTGGATCAAATGGCTAGAGGTTATAATAACAGTGAGGCTTTCAAATCAAACCAGGGGAGGGGGGAGATGGTTTGTGCATGCGCACAGTATCAAAGGTACGCAATGGAGTCAACTGGCATGGTTTCGAATCCCCGGTTGTACGTGACAAGGAGTAGGGTTGCATGTCCAACCTGGTGGGTTTTCTCCAACTGCTAAAGACCTCTACACACAAGTGAATCATTGAAATAAAATTGAACGTACACCTGTATGTTAGTCCCAAAATGACCTAGTTTGTTTGTGTTGAGTGGATGTTAAACCTCATATCTCTTTCTCTCTCAACAATAAAACAGCAGGAAAAGAACTTGGCAGAGGTCAATCCAAGATATTACTTGGGCTTCGATATCTATCCAGTAATGACATGATACAATCTGAAAATTGTCCTTCTCCTCAATCAAGGCAGGTGACTATTAAGATGCTTAAAATAGACTTTACAGTTCCTGGTATTTTTCTTCCATCAAATGTTTTGAGAGGGATTTGAAGAAAGTTTTTGATCCATAAATTAGGTTAAATACATGTATGTTTTGAGTCCTAGTATATCATAAAATCACAATACTGTTTGTATGTGGGAAGGTATCTTTAACAATGACAGAGAATTCATCTTCACCAAGACAGCCAAAAGGAATTCGTTCACACGATATCATATCGATATCTCAAGTACTGGTTAAATCCAAACACAAGCTAAATGTCAAGAACATTCCAATTGAAAAAAAGATAGGTTGCCAGGCAACGAAACATACGCCCACAGCAGCTAAATCGTCAGGGCAGTCAACAAGGGTTGTCGCATATTTTTACTTTTTTTGGTAATGAAACATTTGTAATACACTAAAATCTGATTAAGAGTAACAACTCATTATGTAATTATCTGAAAATCATTAGAATTTGTTTGCTTTTTATAAAAGTTTTGCCCCACGCTAACAGTTAGTATAGGAAACATTTAATATCATGGATTTAGCTGTTCAGTTATCAAAATTCATTGAAAATCAAAATACTTGTTCGTTTCAACTCCTTAAACTCTGTGTATCAATCTGAAGTCAATCCGATGATAAGTTTGGCCTCTATAGCGTCACAAGGTTTTTTGAAGTGATCAAGGGAGACAACTCTGGAAGTAATTATTTGAAATCGCTCAAAAACAATACGCTTCTTTGCCTCATGACCTTAAACAGTGTGTGTGTATTTAAAGTCAATCGGGTATCAACTTCGGCCTCTAGAGCGTCCACAGGATTTTTTGAAGTGATCAAGGGCCATAGCTCTGGCACTAATTATCAGAAATCGATGAAAATCAATAGGCTTCTTCGTCTCATGCCCTTAAACACTGTGTATAAATTTGAAGTCAATCGGATATTAACTTTGGCCTCTAGAGCATCCACAAGATTTTTTGAAGTAATCAAGGGCCAAAACTCTGGCACTAATTATCGGAAATCGCTGAAAATCAATTAGCTTCTTCATCTTATGACCTTACTGTGTATAAATTTAAAGTCAATTGGATATTAACTTTGGCCTTTAGAGCGTCCACAAGATTTTTTTAAGTGATCAAGGGCCATAACTCTGGCACTAATTATCTGAAATCGCTGAAAATCAATAGGCTTCTTCGTCTTATGACCTTAAACACTGTGTATAAATTTACAGCCAATCGGATATTAACTTTGGCCTCTAGAGCGTCCACAAGATTTTATGAAGTGATCAAGGGCCATAACTCTGGTAGTTATTATCGGAAAACAAAAGGCTTCTTCATCTCATGACCTTAAACACTGTGTATAAATTTAAAGTCAATCGGATATTAACTTTAGCCTCTAGAGCGTCCACAAGCAATCGTGGACGCCGGACCGACGACGGACGGATGGACGGACGGGGGCGACGACAATATACGACCACATTTCAATGTGGGCGTATAAAAAGCAGAACAAAATGTCTGATTGGATGTTTTTTATTAATAGCATTCCTTTTGCTGTAAAAATAATGAAAATATTTACAGAACCATGATGAAAAGCACACAAATATATTTAAGGAATGACACAAAGGCAAGTTTAATGAATATGTGGGGCCCATTACTAGTTTAAGTCACAAAAGATAATAACAATTTGGAGCTTTTAAGCAATCGCAACCCTGATATAACCTCCTCTGTTTTCATGTTTATAGATTTTAAAGCTCCACGGTTTTGGTATGCTACAAAAGAGGCACTTGTGTGTACAGTAGGGTTCAAAATTAGGAAATTGAGTAAAGATTTTGCTGATGTTAATCGTTTTAACCAATAAAATATTGAAACTATTTCAGTTTGAGAATAAAACTTCTTATTGTATGATAATATTCTTTTTTTTTCTTACACAATTTACTTAAAATGAAGCTGAATATGATATATTTGAAGACTTTGACTTTACCTTATTAACACTGATAATGTAAAGAAATGGACAAGTTGTTCATAAAATCAGGATACATAAGGTAAATGAAGCAAACGAACACGAATTTGAGCTTTTGAAGCCTTCCTATATTTACAATAGTATTAAAAATTAACATATAATCATAACACAAACAAAAAAAAATAACATATTATCTAAATAATATAACAACGACTTAAAATAACAAGCAAACAATACAGAAGAGTCAAATATAAAACTTACTCATATGGACTATGTTTAAATTTACAGTTATGGACTAAATGACTACATGCACACACAAATAGCCGTGGTGTGACTCTTTGGAGGAGAGTTATTCGATATTCAGTTGTGATATAAATAAGATTTTAAATGGCGTAAATAAATATTCAATTTCCTATTTGGAACTCAAGCTTTTTAATTATCTTTGAGAAATAAGATTTAAAATGATATAGGTATGAATATATTTCTATATATTTCTAATTTCTATGAGGCTTTCTTGCAAAAGGAAAGTGGTTTCTGACAGCTAATTATTTTAAGTAGTTAATATTGTAATTTGTATTTTTCATCGTTTAATGTTCTTAAAAAAAAGGACTGATATTGATTATTTAACAACTAGTTAAAAACAAGAAAAAAACAAACTATCAACAATAGATAATCTCCAACTTGAATTCAATCAGATTAAATAGAAGACCATTAAAGGTTTTTTCATAAAGATTCTAGGTGGTACTGGTTTCTTTTTTCATCATGTCTCTTTTTAATGTAGAATTTTGACAAGTTGTCAATTTATCATTTCTTCAAAAACACTACCATCTTTGAACTGATACTGCTTTTAGAGATTCAACATCCACAGTATTGTAGTTTGCATGGGAGTAATAAGTAATTGCCATGCAAGATACGCCCACATTTTGGAATATGTTTCGTACAATCAGGGGCCATAATCCAGGATATTATTGTTTGACATATGACAATATCAAAAGGAACAAAGATCTTTGGGATATAAATGAATATCTCATGTTACAGTCAGATATGAGTGGATAGCACACTAAAAACATGATTTTTTTGTACAATCAGGGGCCATAATCTGTGAAGTTAGTCTGATATGTTTAAATATTTTTGAGATATAAATTTATATGACAAGTTTTCATCAATATCTGATAAAAACTGTAATCTGTAGAAAGTCCACAAACAAAATGTGGACAGGGGTAACGACAACATATATACATCCACATGAAAATGTGAGCGTATAAAAATCCTACAAACAATCAGTGACTTTAATCTTAAAACCAACTTGACAGCCAACATCATAACTAAGTACATGTTTAAAAACTGACAAATTGAAGAAGTAAAATAAATGCATATTGTATCGATAATTATGTAGAAAACCTGATAAATACATTGAGTTACAGGCTCAATTCTCTGGACCTTGTCCTTAACTCTTCCAAATATGGACAACATGCTTTGCGACCAAAAGAATTCCACAGGGGACTGACAATGAAATAAAGTAATTACCTACGAGTATCATGGCAAAGTGACTGTGTGAGAAATGATGAGAATTTCTTCTAGACCTCAGATCAACACAAAATAAATATATAGATATGCATATGCATGTACATTGATTAATCAAAATTTAATTTCATTAATTATCATGTTAATTTCTGGTTATTTTGATTAAATTTTTCCAAATTATCTGCCCTTAATTCACTATAATCTGGTAAGTAATAAATCTAAGTATACATCAAATTAGGATCAATCTGGTGTTTAAAAATGTCACAAATGAACTTTACAATCATGTAAAAGTTGCCAATAAATAATTTCTAAGTAATTAGGGAAGTACACACAGTACAAATATATATTTAATATATAATATACACAAAATGCGGCTATCCTGAGGCTGAGGATTCAAAATTTGCATTGAAAATAACTGCCTGACTTCAAGGCAAAGGATCTATATTTTTGCATCAGAGTGCTAAATGTTAAATTGTATATGGAAACGTGATGTTATTTCACGAAAATCAACTATTATTTACAAACAATGGCACATGAACATTCAAATTATCTTTTATACAAAATATAATTTTGGCAAATATTGTCAGTGTTTTGCTTCGGAAAGATACAAAAAATATTTTCAGATCACAACCAAATCTAATATAGTACAATATTTATAGTCTACTGATAGAACATCAGTCCATTTGTAAACTATATCAACTTTGTATACATACTACAAAGAAAAAAAAATTGAAAATGTATCCTATATCATTTGGAAGATAATTAAATAAATTACAAATTTTCTCTGTTAAGACTTGAACCAACAACATTTTAGGTTAATTTCTATATTAGATCTTAACATACAAAAAAATACCCAATATTGATCATACAAATCATGATAATTTGGAATAAAAAATTTAATGTCTAAAATGTCTTGAATTAATCTTAAAACCTATATCCTGGTAATTTTGATATTTTTTAAAATACAGATCTTAACATACAAATACCCGATGTCAATGATATCAATCATGATAATTCTTTTGTCACAAAATTTTCATAAAAGTTATTGTGCCCAAAAAATTAAAATTGAACTTTAAAATGCCTACTATAATAATTTCAGAATTCTTTTCAATGTTTCTCTTCTTTGGTTAAGATGGGCATATAACTTGAATTCTGATTCGAACTCATATCTACTAATTCCTCCATTTGTCCATTTTTTTCTTTGACTATCATTGCATCCGCAGATTCTGGATCAACTACACCCAATGACTGTAGATATCTGGCGCGATCTTCAGGTAAAGCTGGTCCCCAATTGTGAGCTGGTTTCATTAACTTTTTGAATCTCTGTTAAAAAGAAAATGTTTATGAAAAATATAGGTCATAAATGTATCTCTTTTACTCCTCAATATTGAGAGTAAGAAATCACAACTTAGAAGCAAACGTACAAAAACAAAATTTTAATGCTATTTTCATTGCAAGAAAATCCCTGATAAATGTCTATCAGGAAAGGTTACCAGGGATGGATGCTGATTTGGCCCTGTATGCCAGACATGTCCTATGTCCTATGACGTACGGCATGAGGTTTGATAGGTGACCCTACTCCTTATCATATACAAGCAAGGAATCGAAAACCATTCAGCCACCCAACCATACTAGAACCTTCTAATAAAGATAGCAACATACCTCAATGATGGGACCTTCTTCTCTATAGACTTGTAAGACCATACATAATGGTATAGGCACGACAGAACATACACCAAGTAACCAACCACACAATACAGCCCATTGTGGATACTCATAATCACCATAGGTTACAGGTCCTAACGTAATTACACTGAATAACCAGATGAACTGAAATAAAAAAAACATTTCACTTTTTATCTCTTCATGTAATTCTAAGTTTGGAATGACCAAAGTAGGCGATTCAAGTGCTACTGATCTTGGGGGTGAATTTGTTCGCAAAAAGCCTTTGGCTCTGCCAATTCAAAGTATAATTGATATGAAACTTGGTGTGCTTGTTCCTTGGACAATTGTGCATTGATTAAAGGACGTCCAACATGCCCACGACGTTTATCATACTTACAACAATAACAGCAGGAGTGGTGTATTTCCAACTATATACCCAGATACGATGCGGTTGATACCCAATCATAAGTTCTATGTCTTTCATAAATCTATCAGCACCTATAATGAACAATCAATTAATTAGCAAGGGTGGAATATTTCAAGCCAGAAATTTCATTGTTTAATAATTACTTAAACTTAATAAGCAATTCCCATCATGTATCAAATATGATAATTTGCTACAGAAGCTGAAAACCATCAATGTTCTTAAATAATGACAAAATTTAATATCAGATTAGTGGTTCCAAGACAAATGTGACTGATTATGGTGTTACATATGTAGGGTACTTTAAAACATCAGTATCTCATACCCATTATATTAATATAATAATTAACTATACAACATGTTTAAACATTCTAGCTGAATGTAGACTAACCCATTTCAATAATCCCCTGCCTTTCGACAATGGAAAACAAGATAAAGTCTTACCATAAACCCAGGATACAACAAGACATTCGGTTAAGGAGATCAACATGAGAGAGAAACTAGCACAATACCAATCCATGATTTGTAGAACGTAGATACCTCCCTGAAAACATAAATCACAACAAAAACCACATTAGTTAATGCATACTAATAATATGAACTTAACTTTTCAGTGGGAAATAGATTTCATTTTCAGCCTGATATATCTATGATTTTTGCTGTCATGACAAGGTTCACAAACTTGACACTACACACAAGCTTTTCTAGGGAGTGGGTTTTATGGAGAGATTGAAAAATTGGCCATGCACTGGCTTTAAGGACACTGCCTTACTCTTGTGCTTGCTCTTATATTCCTTATAACTTGAGAGAGAGAAATTGGGTTAAAGTCCACTCAACATATAAACCAGGTCAATTCAAGACTATTTTATTTTAATATTCACTAATTCACTTGCTCATAGATAGAATTCTTTAGCTGTGGGAAGTCCCACAGAAAACCCATGAGATTTAACAAGCGACCCTATTCCTTGTCACACACAAGTGTGGGATCGAAAAACATGGCACTTGATTAAATGACAATCTTATGATCTAAAGCACATGTGGTTTAGCTCGAGACGATAATATTTTATTAACTATACTCACTTGACTGATACAAGGTAATCCCAACACAAACTCTACAAAGCAGGCAAGAGCAGTTACGATCAGTTTCTTATTTCTCAACAGTTCTGGAAATTCATCCATGGCACCTGACAAAAATGTCTCAAACATTCCAAACTATGAAAATAAAAAAATACAAAAGACTCTTAGATGAGTTGTGGTGACTTTCTATATCTGAAATAGAAACTGGGAGAGGGGGATTCGTTAATATAATTTACTTTACATATGTTCGTCAAACTCTTATAATACAATTTACATACCAATTACAATCTCAAACATATTCAATATTATTTTATAATCAAGGGTTGCATAAATCTATTATATACAAACAATGCATTTTAGTTGCATGCTGGATGGAGGATCCAATTTCCTAATTTGTCGAGCTGCAAAACTAATTTCCAATTTTAAAAAAAAATCTAATTTTGATAACAAATCCACCCAACATACAATAAAAAGTTCAAAATATGAGATAGATCTTCAAGTAATTATTCATCACCCACCCCAAATAATTAATTCCGCAGAGAATATTTATTCATGAATCTATCCCGCAGTGAATATTAATTGAAGAACTATTTCATTTGGTATGAATGATTCATTTCTGAATGTAATATATAGGTAATTTGTGTTGTGTTGTGCCTGTGTGTTATATGGTTGAAATGTCGTCTGTTTTTGTCAGTTTTTAACTAATATGTATTTCAATTCACCACACATCCATTCTATGAAAATTCAATTCTGCAAAATGCAATTCTTTAATCAGGTAAACATTTTTAATATTATTATTAATAGAAATAATACGGTTTGATTAAGGTGATACATGTTGGGAATATCAATTTGTTGTTAAAGAGCAATGGTGGTGTGACGCCCAACAGAACGTACCAAAAAATCCAACACCATTAAAAAGACATGCAAATCACTTTGTTGACTGGAATCATATTTGATTGGATGTGTGAGTAAATTGGAAATTAAAAAGATGAATCAAATACACTGTATGATGCTGTCAAACAAAACCTAGAGAGCTGACTTCTGTCTGTTGCTGCGGCATGCCTCACTGGCTGGCTCTGACACCACCCCCTCGGTCATGGCCTTTACAAGAATAATCGAAAGAACAAACATGTCTAAATTATATCATTTAATTGGTTTTTCAATAATATCTAAAACTTCTAATCATCATAACTTTAAACAATATGAATTAAGAAATTGTATTCAACATGAACAATAAATAAATGAATAACAGAATACGAAACTAAACTAAACTAACTTGAAAATATCCCTACCTATTCATAAAATGTATGTGTTGACCCTAAAGCAATATTTTTACTGCCCCTTACTATTTTTCTTTTAAAAGACTAGTTTTGTTTACAACTCTTTCATCATATAAAATGTTTTGACAGATTAATACCCAGTCAATGCTCTACTTTAACCCAGATGATTCTAATAGTGTATAAAACTCTCCTATTTATGTATAAAACTCTCCTATTTATGTATAAAATGTATAAAACTCTCCTATTTATGTATAAAATGTATAAAACTCTCCTATTTATGTATAAAACTCTATTAAAGTATAAAATTATCCTGTTCCTGTATAAAATTCTCCTATTCGTGTATAAAACTCTCCTATTTGAATGAAATTCTATTATTCATTGCAAATATTATGTTAACAAATTTAGTTGTTTTGATTCCAAATAAACAACTATTCTAGCTTTAGCTGCCTTACACAGATTTGAACTTGTAATATGGCTTTAACTTCAGTATTACTTCAGTCATTTGATCTCCAACAGTATTAGAAATATTTGGTGATACCCAATTTAATTACTTCCACAATTCAGCTGTTTATTGATATAGGCCTATCTGTTAAAGTATATTGTATATTATAGATAATTGTAATATATGAATTAAACACTTTATTCTAAATACTACAATTCATGAACCATTTCTTTTTAATTATTACTATACATGTAATTATTGTGTATTTAATTTTTAAAGATATCATTTATTATCTGTTTTGGTTTTAATTTTATTCTTTAAACATCCACATGTAGTCATGAAGTCATTCATTTATTCATTCATTCATTCATTCTTACAACATGCCATACAAACATCATTTCATTTGATTTCTATTTTCACACCTTCTCTTTCTCTCCATTCGCTGATCTTGCCTCCCTCTCACATCCTTAGATAATTCAGTGCAGTTTTTGCTTCTCTGGCATAACAGAAGAGATTTATTTCTACATAGATGATTAAAATTCCTAAAAAAGGTTGTTCAAATATTTCATTAAAAAATTAGCCCAAATCAGAAAACATCAGAAATGTGAATATTGAAAGCACTGAAAAATCTCAATCACTCTGACTTGTTCTATTCTGATTCCCTATAAAACCATTTCAACGGAAAAATTAGAATGTTGGCTTGGACCCAGCTTTTCCAAGCTTGATGGCCAAATGAGGTAAGTAAATTAAGATGAAAAATTGTCTGCAATAAACACGACATATAATAATTACACATTAGTCTGGCGATCCAAGACTAAGTAGTGTTATTGTGCGTAAATGCTGAACAAAAATGAAAGCATTTTCAAGATTCTGAAGCTGGTTTCGTTCTTCCATCACTGTTGTATAAACAAAATGAATGACTCTTTTTGTTTAGAATTACTGTTTCTGTACCATCTCATTTGGCTATCTTGCCAGTTAAAATTCTTTGATGTAGCCTAAAGCTAAATGAATACTTTTATTTTTATTTTATCTCTCTGTGGAAACAGGTTTATCGTCAATAAGCTTTACATTCTAATTTCTGTTCACACCATTCTTTCAAAATCAATCGTTCAGATCTTGCATCAACGCTCTCATTTTCTTGCTCACCTACATGTTGACTTACTAATCCATTTTATCCAGTATTTTCAAAACTATCATATGGTTTGGTTGTTAAAAACTCAGTTAAAATACATAATAAAGATCAAAGTAATACATGCAATTTCTAAGAAAGAAATCACCAAATTTTATTTCAATTAGAACTAATTTAGGTTTACCTGTTATAAGGAGATTTGACCCAGCGAGCCCTCCTCATGAGAGACGTGAGCAAACAAAGAGTTCCAGTTAGGTTTTATCTTTTTATAATCAAAATCTAGAAATTATTTTCAAGTAAATCAACACTTCTTTGAATTTCTTTAAATTTTCAAAGAGAATTTCCGAGCAGCTCCACTATGCATTTTGTTTCTGCTATAAAGTTTAGGCTTTTTGATGGGATTCAAAAATTTTTTTATATAATATTCCAATAATTCAAACATTTAAATAAATCTCATGACTGGATTCTTTTTTAAAAAGACACTAACTTTACTTACATGAACGGTGTCATACTCAAAATTATACAGTTAAGCAAGAATTGGAATACATAAAATAAAGTTGGGTGTAGTCTCCCTTTGAACATTTTGTAACGTTAAAGTAAGCTTAAAACAGTTTGTAAGGCATTTAGTTCCAAATCAATTAGTTCGTGACTATCACCATAGTAATAGGTTTCTGTAAAAGTTCTTGATTAACAGTATAACATAATCTTTGAATGTATCATATATGTCACCAAATCAAATACCATGCAATAAGTTTTGTGAAAAGTAGTAGGCCTATTAACAAAGTTACTCTTTACCATTGAACTGTAGGTTAGCAAGCCTGGAAATAAGGCACCTGTTGCAGACATAGTCAGGAACAAATCAGACACATCCCTCCTAGTGCCTGTCATTTTGTCTAGCACTGACCTGTATTATATCAGTATTTTTAATGACATTTCAGATACCAAGTTCAAAATGTCTGGCACCAGTTCATTAGTGCCTGATGTCCTGTCTGACATTATTTCAAGGTTTGGGTTAGTGATGATTTTCATTATAAAAACTGTTGAATCATCAGAGAGAATTGATTCTCGATTTATTTAAATGTTGAACAGGCCTAAAAATATTTCTAATTTCTTATTCAAAAGAGACTGTATCTGATTAGAAAAAATGCATAGTGGGCTTTTGTACACTTTCACAAACACAAAAATAAAATACCTGGATCGAAAACCGGATGTCACAGTCAAATTTTCAATTTAAATTAAGTTTTTAATCGATTATGGAAGTCGTTGTTTGTTTAAATTTTATAACAAGAACTTTCTTGGCTGAAAACATAACCACATACATTTTACATAATGAATAAATTTCAAAGTAGAAGCATACAGAAAAAAGTTTAGTTTTCGTTTTCTATTTCCCGATGATACGATGAAGCTTGTGTGCAGCAGCTTACCCGATCAAGATCAAAAAAAAATATATTGGCCGTCTTCAAGGATTTACTTTACTAACTATAAAGCACTCGTTAAACACAGGAATTAATATCAACAGAAAATGAAGGTCTGGCATTTTCGGAAAAGTTTTGTAATCCTACAGACAAAGATTTTATAGGTACATTTTAGGGCCACCAGCAGAAAGGATTGCAATTTCGTTTGCAGTCATTTGTTGTGTCTTCGTGACAAACTATGAAAGTTTGATCTCTTAAATCAACTCTGTTTTCAAATCAAAATTAATTAATATTGGTGTTCGAAAAATACACTCAAATAGCACAGTCGAAGACATTACATCTTTCAAGAGTTGCTCAGCTTGTGGCCCAAAAACTTTGGAGAAATGAGATGACATGACCAGTGAAGTTGGTTCTGATCACAAACAAATATACATATGAATATGATAAGTGTTATTTCACATTACCCCCACCCATGCCCCAAAATATGTGCTGGGGTAGGCCTAGTAATAATAATGTTGATATCAATTCCTGATGCTCTTGCTCAACACTTCCAGACCATTGTAAAACAAGCTTATCAGAACACAGAAAGCCGTTATGAAAAAGAACAGACACACAATGGCACCTATTCTAGTTGAGAAGACTGCAAATTTCACAATGAAAATAGTCCCAAAAGACTAATTTGGGTCGATTTACTATTTTTACTACTTTAATCTGTTGATCAGACACGCGTATTAAGAATCTGATCAATTATGAATGGTAAAGCTTCAAATTCTACAGACAGGGAAACTTTAGAAATCTTAAGAATTAAAATGAGCAGACGGCTTTCCATGCTTAGCAGCAGACATATTAAAAATAGCTCTCAAATGATGAAAATTAATGAGTTGTTCATGTGATTTATTAGTACCCCAAAGATTTCAAATGGAGTATTTAGTAATGGATAAAAAAATAATTTCATTTGAAGTCCCAAATCAAATGTCCTCCAAATATAATTAACATATAATTAATTATTTTGAGAAAACAAAAGAATAAACCAAAAACATATGCAACCATCTTCAGTATCCCAGTGGTCTGATCCCGTTTTATTCCACTATACCTTGGGTTAATCCATAAGGTTTCAACAATTTAAAATTATCTGCCCTGGCCTTCAACAATCAAAAAACAGTTTACGAACTGTCTTCGTTGAACTTATACTTGGCAATTTGACTCTGTCTAATTTGTCTACGATATATCCCCTGGTGGAAGTGGACGTTAAAACTCCAGAAACAAATGAAGGAATTCTCAATAAAACTCTTGAACCTACATATATAAATACCTGTTAATAAGATACGCATTTAGTATAATTTCGACTTATCTTATTTAGGCTACCTTTTGCATTCCTAATCCTGTCTCTTGAAGGGAAGTCTTTGCGTTTTGCTTGAAAACATATCCCCTCCGTAGATTAACCCAGGGGTTAGTGGAGTAGAACGGAATCAAACCATTGGGGATACCGAGGATGATATGTAGCAGGACTCTCACATCTCACTGTTGCCAGTCAAATAATTTTACACTTATTACAATAATTTACAAATTTCAATAGGAATATGGCTGGCTGCTTTGGCCTATTTGCCATTTTGGATTTCATTATCTGTAGTTTGATTTTTGCAGTAATTAAAGTGTTACTATTTCTTATATTTAGAATTTTCTGGCAAACTCGAACTACAGAGAAATATTAGAGCCCTGACATACATGTCTACAGATTAGTAAGGAACAACTGGTAGTTTAGTAAATGAATAATTAACTAAATTAATTAGTAATGCAGTGCAGAAAATGTTATTCCTTTTTTTTTCTTATGAAAAAGCATGCAACTGAACCAGATGACCACAACTAAAAAAAACTAATAACATGCAATAATTAACAAAATCTAAAAAATGAAAATAAAAACATAAAAATCGAGGCATCCATAAAATCAATTTACAAATGTGATGTGATAAAATACTGGTTTATGTTTTTGTGGCAAATACTGATACATGTACCCCGTCCGTATACATAAATCTGGAGAAAATATCAAATTTTAAAATGAGCTCAAGAGTTTCTGAATAAACAAATTCAAAGAATGTGATGTGTGATGTGGCAGTTATGTGAGCTCAATCTTTTCTAATACATTTTAAAAGCCTGATGAAGAATTTTTTTTTAACCATGTAATATGAAAAAATAATTTTAGTGAATAATAATTAAGGATGTATTAATTACCCCATTATATAAGACTGTGAATGCAAAATAATGTATTGTGCTATACAATGAATATCAAACTAATATAAGTTAAGCTGCATGCAAGCTCAACCATATGTATACATGTAGCACTACTTGCACCCTGTCATAGCCTAGCTAGCATTAGCAAATAACTAATTTCATCGATACTAATACCATTTCACACCTTTCAATAAATGAAAAAAATTTCAAAGAGTGATTTAAATTTTAACCCTTTAGAACCTGCAAGAACTATTAAATGGTCTGATATTATGGAAAGCTATTGACATTTATCTCGGGGCGTTTAGACTGTTCGTATTGTCTATGGATATATTAGTATTAATATATCACGTTTCTCCTAATTTTCTTAAGGAACTAGGCTAGTCAATATCTACATGCACCAAATACTAAAGGCTTGGACTTTGAATAGTGTGAATTGACATTAGAGCCAGCATTAAATAGCTAATTATACTTTGAAATTAGCCACTGAAACAACTATTATTATAAAGACAACAATCACATACAACAAAAATACATTTTACAGAATAATTACTATAATAACTATCAATTACATTCTACCATTCTGTTACATAACATGCACCAGGGTTTCCTTTCTAAAACAATTAAAGTCTGTCAACATCAGTGATGTTTATTTATATTCAAACATCACTGATATTTTTAACAGTTAAATTTCGACATTTAACATTTGGCCAAGTTATGAAGTTTGAAGAAGGCTCAATTTTATTTAATGTAAAGAATAATCCACTAGTAAGTGTGTACTATTAAATAATAAGTGAACCCAGTAATACAGAATGGTAGTTAACATGTAGTTTCCAAATAAAATTCAATCTTTAAGATTCCTTATTGAGATTTCCAATCTATTCTAGCTGTTCACAATTATCAGCTTCATTCAAATCTATTCTCTAATAATGTTAGCTGCTGCACACAGCTCATTTTTACAAAAAAAAATCCATTTAGGGTAATGTCATATTATATGTACCTCTAATAAGGTTAAAAAAAAGGATCTATTTAGCCCTACTTTTTCATTGAAAGACCTAAAACCAAACAAAATGAAATTTCAAAGGAAATAAATTGGATCTCAGTTGAATTTGTTTAATATAAATATTTTATTATATAAATATTTCTTGATCATCAAAACATTTTTTTAAATAAATGTATAAATGTTGTTTAAGATTAATTTTGAAAAGATTTAGAAAAAAATGGTATGAAAAAAAGAGTTCATTATTTGGTCTATGTTTTATCTATTTCTATTTTCAAAATCTATAAATGAATGATAAATAAAAATTGCCTCAATATGACATTTGCCCCCGTTATAAATATGTAAATCAATAATTTAGAAGAAGAATTAAAACAAGTGTTTTACCATGCTATCAAGGCCAATCGTCAGTAACATCAGAAAGAACAAAACCGCCCATAATGGACTTATAGGCAGTTTTGCTATAGCCTCTGGATAGGCTACAAATGTAAGACCAGGTCCTATAAAAAACAAAATTTATTTATTAAAGTATTAGTTCTCTCTGACATTTTTTTGTAAATGGAGTTGGCATCGTGTTAAAATAGCAAGCAATTTATATTATAAAGGGAGGTAACTCTGCAAAGACCACAAATTATCCTCCCTTTGATCACAAATTTCAAGCAGCACTAGTATAATAATTCTATTCCCATAAATCAGTTACGTGTTGGGACATTCACAGTAGGAGGAAAGGAGAGAACCAAGAGCAAACCTAGGACCCTACATCTTGTCACATATATGTTTGGGATGAAAACCACAGCATTGGCTCAATGACAGACCACAACCACTTGTGACCAAGAGAATTCAAGACAATCAATATATAGGAAATTAACATCTCCTCTAAGTATTTCTTTAGATTCTACTTACCTTCAGTGACCACATCACCAACATCTACACCAGCTTCATGGGCCATGAAACCCAAAACTGAGAAAATCACAAAACCAGCAAAAATACTAGTTCCACAATTAATAAATGGTACCATCATAGAATCTCTGAAAATATACATGATAAATTCTGTATTCATTAGACTGCATTCATTTCTTGAAATGAGGACGATGTAAAATTCTCATTGCACTGTGCAGTGCAATCATCGAATCACATGTATTTTTTTTAGCTTTTCTGGAAATAGTTATGTCTGGCAGATATAATTTATCGAGACATAGACTCACCTATAAACATTGTGGTCAAACTTATTATAACTAGCCATTGTGACAATACCACCCCATGCCACACCAACAGAATAAAATATCTGTAAGGCTGCATCACCCCAAACCTGCAAACGATACAATAGGCTCTACTATTAATCTTAACATTTATGTAAGTTTGTCCAAAAAAATGCAAATACTTAAAAACATATCTTTGATCATTTTGAAGTCTGAATATTCCTAACTACACATATCATTTTTCTCCCAAAAATATGAGTTTCATATAACTGAAGTTGAAAAAGCTAACATTGTGATGAAGACTTAATAACTTCATTAACAGAACTTTATCAAAGGAACAAAACAGACAAATTGATATATTTATTTTTCACAGTAACTGAGGCATTATTCAAATCAAGAGCTAAATCTGTCAACTGCATTTACCAATTTCTCAAACAGTTATAATGATTACCTGAAAACTGGCGAGTTTTTCCCATCTTGGAATAATATAGAACTTGATGCCTTCTAACGCTCCTGGTAAAGTTACACCTCGTATCAATAAAACCAATAATACCAAATATGGAAAGGGAGCAGCAAAGTGCATAATCTGATGACAAACAAAAGTTTATTAAGTTAATAATCTGTAATAATTTTCAGATATAATTTCTAGAATCAATCTATGAAAATTGAACAGTTGCCGTCTGTGATGACCAGGTAACAATCCAAAAGATAAACATTATGACAACTGGTAACTCAATAACTTTGGGACTAATATGCTTTACTGTTAGGTCAAGTCTTGAATTTCGAATATTTTAATGAAATGGAACAGATTTGAAATTTTCATCAAAACAATGTGTAAATGGTTGATGGGTTTAAAGAGGGTGTTACACAAAAACCTATTCTTCACTTACTTTTCCCAGTATCTTGACACCTTTAAAGAGACAGAGAAACACGAGAACCCAGGAAGCTAGTAGAGCTATTAATAGCTGCCATCTCATTGATCCAGGATTATCTATCCCATCACTAAGTTCTAATACATTACGTCTGGAAGAAAAGATAGGTTGCCAGGCAACGAAACATACGCCCACAGCAGCTAAATCGTCCGGGCAGTCAACAAGGGTTGTCGCATATTTTTACTTTTTTTTGGTAATGAAACATTTGTAATAAACTAAAATCTGAGTAACAACTCATTATGTAATTATCTGAAAATCATTAGAATTTGTTTGCTTTTTATAAAGTTTTGCCCCAAGCTAACAATTAGTATATGAAACATTTAACATCATGGATTTAGCTGTTCAGTTATCAAAATTCATTGAAAATCAAAATACTTGTTCGTTTCAACACCTTAAACTCTGTGTATCAATCTGAAGTCAATCGGATGATAAGTTTGGCATCTACAGCGCCACAAGGTTTTTTGAAGTGATCAAGGGAGATAACTCTGAAAGTAATTATTTGAAATCGATGAAAATCAGTAGACTTCTTAGTCTCAGGACCTTAAACAGTGTGTGTAAATTTAAAGTCAATCGGATATTAACTTTGGCCTCTAGAGCATCCACAGGATTTTTTGATGTGATTAAGGGCCATAACTCTGGCACTAATTATCGGAAATTGATGCAAATCAATAGGCTTCTTTGTCTTATGACCTTAAACACTGTGTATAAATTTAAAGTCAATCAGATATTAACTTTGGCTTTTAGAGCGTCCACAAGATTTTTTGAAGTGATCAAGGTAGATAACTCTGGCACTAATCGGAAATTGCTGAAAATCAACAGGCTTTTTCGTCTTATGACCTTAAACACTGTGTATAAATTTAAAGTCAATCGGATATAAACTTTGGCTTTTAGAGCGTCCACACGATTTTTTGAAGTGATCAAGGGCCATAACTCTGGCACTAATTATCGGAAATTGCTGAAAATCAATAAGCTTCTTCGTCTTATGACCTTAAACACTGTGTATAAATTTAAAGTCAATCGGATATTAACTTTGGCTTTTAGGGCGTTCACAAGATTTTTTGAAGTGATCAAGGGCCATAACTCTGGCACTAATTATCGGAAATTGCTGAAAATCAATAGGCTTCTTCGTCTTATGACCTTAAACACTGTGTATACATTTAAAGTCAATCGGATATTAACTTTGGCTTTTAGAGCGTCCACAAGATTTTTTGAAGTGATCAAGGGCCATAACTCTGGTAGTTATTATCAGAAATTGCTGAAAAACAATAGGCTTCTTCGTCTCATGACCTTAAACACTGTGTATAAATTTAAAGCCAATCGGATATTAACTTTGGCCTCTAGAGCGTCCACAAGATTTTTTGAAGTCGTCAAGGGCCATAACTCTGGTAGTTATTATCGGAAATTGCTGAAAAACAATAGGCTTCTTCGTCTCATGACCTTAAACACTGTGTATAAATTTAAAGTCAATCGGATATTAACTTTAGCCTCTAGAGCATCCACAAGCAATTGTGGACGCCGGACGGACGGACGGACCGCCGGACCGACGGACGGACGGACGGGGGCGACGACAATATACGACCACATTTCAATGTGGGCGTATAAAAATAATATTTATGTCATGTTCTTCAAGGCATCAAAACCAGCAGCATACGGGGGATTTTTGACATTTGAATTTATATATTTTGTAGTAAACCTGTCAGTCGGATATGGAAAGCAAAACTATCTAAAGTTTACCACATCCTTGGTTGAATTGTAAATTGTTATTAAAATTCAACGGAGTTGGATTTTATGGTCAACATGTCTGCTTTAAATTCTCAAACAGAATAGCAACAGAGGCAAATTTTGTTTTTGGAATTTTAATTTTTGTGTCTTGAAAACTACTCACTCCCAGTATTCTTCACTAGCTGTTCTGTTTCCTGGTGTACGTAACGTATTATTTAATGTAAAATAGACTGAATTGTTGAATAAACTACTGTTAGCCAATTCATCATACGTATAATTAGACAATTCAGCAAAATGTTTCGATCTTTGTTCATCAATACAATAATCTGTATTCCATTCATTATTACAGTTACTCCACGGTAAAATAGCCTGGAAGGACACGACTAAATAATACAACGTCCAGGCTATAATAACATTATAGTAGACACATACTATAGTAGACACCATCACCATGCCTATACCAACACCTGAAACATAGAAAACATCATGGCATTAAAGATACAGCTGAAGGAATGGATTTAACCAAATCACACAGAATACCAAAATAAAACAGGAGTAAACCAAACGGCATTTCAAATACACTATGTACAATCAGAGCTCTCATTTCAAATACACTATGTACAATCAGAGCTTTCATTTCAACTATACTATGTACAATCAAAGCTTTGATTTCAACTAATGTACAATCCAAACTCTCATTTCAAATACATGTAAATTACAATCATAACGTTCACTTCAAATTTTTGCACCACGTTAGATATTATGCATAGAAATTATACTCTTTTTTTTAAAATTTTGTGAAAAATAAAAGGTACAACCAAGTTTTCAAAAGAAATATGTGCAAATTGAAATAATCAAAGAATTCTTCATCTCACCAATTTACTTTGTTTGTGAAACTTAGCCTCTACATTGTGCAACAGATTTTCTAAGTGATCAAATTGGACAATGCCTTCTCATGAATTTTGAAAAATTTCGAGTCAATTGAATGATAACTTTAGTCTTTAGAGCAATGGTGGACCACTTTTCAATGTGAGCATATTATAAATAAACTAAATATCAAAAGTTATTTAGAAATTAAAATCAATTGAAACATACTTTAATGTAAAAGTACAGAACATTTCAACATTGATAAAGGCTCTTATCCATGAAGATGAAATAATGACACATTACTATTATTATGTTAAATATGTTAAAATATCAGGTTCCATGTACATCAATATCGCATATTTTAATATAAATAGATTTCACAGGATGTGATGTAATTGTAATTCTACCTGATCCCTGTCATATTGATTATTGTATTTAATTATGTCACTAGCCTTGGTTTTACAAAACATTTGCCTTGTCTAAACTAAAATATAGCCCTTTATGAACTATTGTTGTTTTAATATATATTATATCAAATACATCAATCAATAAAAAAAACTATGTGCAAATTTTTGTATTTCTGGATCAAAGATATTTCTTATTATTCATAATATAAACAGTGATTGAAAGTTGAGTAAATTCATAATTTAAGTCTGAAAATTCTTTGTGAAACTAGGGCATTATGTCTAAGTCATGTTACTCTGACCTTACGATTGCATAATTAGAAATATTTTCTGACTAACAGAATGTTATTGGATATAAATCACAAACAAAAGAAATGCATATTTCCATTTACATTCCTTTCCTTAACTAGTTTAAGGCTACTAATATGCTATTCTGACGAATAAATATCATATTATGCCAATTGCAACATAACAATCAATAAGTTTACTTCTATAAACAGAGTGAATAAATTGTCAGATACATGTATAATCTTGAAATGTGATGCTTGTGATAAATCATTTAGCCAGCCAGAGTTCAATACAAATAAAATAAAAGCCTCCTGCATCAATTTGAATCCTATGTCCATGGTACCTAATAGTAAGTGTTGGTAGGAAGGCACCACACATAAACAAGACAAACCTATGGACGGACATTTTAAACTATAAACAAATATATCAAATCTAGTGAATGGATCCAGGGGCTAAGCTAAAGTGTCCACTGCACTGTATGGCCAAGTGTTCATTTATATTATATGCACACCAATGTGCACAAAGGACCTCCGTTTTACGTCCCATATAAATTACCAAACATTGTCCCTTTTCTGCACCGTTGACAAGGGGGAACAAAGACATAATCATTTCATTGTACGTAATAGAGTAAAACACTACAAAGGCAACATCCAATGAAGTATAAGGGGAAGAACTGGTCTTCAAAGGAGATGAAGACATTTAAATTCTAAGCAGTTTTTACTTCCTTCATTTATAAACATCCAGATGTGAAAACTCAAAATTTAAGTCCATTTTTCAACCTCCTGTGAGGTTGGGAGATATTATGCAACCTTGTTTACTTATCTCTTAAGTTAACTCCAACATGTTAATGTCTTCTTTTATCAAGTCACAATGTTAAAATATTCAAGGCAAGCTTATGAAATATGATATACTGGTAAAGATTTAACTGAAGTGGTATTGAGAAATATAAAATATATTTGTTGAGGTACAAAATTCATATTGGACTGTCAGTTAAAAGTCTCGGATCAGGGCCTTTCCCACGGAACAATTTTTAAACTAATTAATATATATCTGCAAATTATGGGGGTGGGGAGACGTGCCCTTCCTGCCCACTCTGTTTCTGGCACCACACACTATTTTGTCAGCCATGAGGCTGACTCGGTTGCCAATAGTATTGGGCCTATATAGTTTACACACAATTCATTCACTTACAGACACTCAACCTTGTTACAAATATAACTAGTATAACCAATGAAACAGATGTTCTTTAAATTTATCGGATTTCTGCACACACATATAGCAGGCAGGCATAATGCGAGCACAATCTAACCCGCTTCAAAGGTAAAATATGTGTGCTCTTTTGAGGTCAGCACATTCCAGAAAAAAATGAAGGGGAAATTTCCAATGCCCTAAATCAAGGACTAGCTTATTTACTTCAAAGGGTTCAAATTAAATAGAGTTGCATTTTTGTTCACAATGAACAAGAGTCAGTCAGTAACATGACTTATTTTAATATAACTGTGTTTATCTTATGGCAGCAGATGTCACTTTCATTCAGCATATTATAAACATTAACCTATCCACATATTGATATATTAGTATCATGTGAGCATCAGTCATCCACAATTCGAATTGAAAAATGGTTGCACTCACCTTTGAATAATGGACTCATCCGCCAAGCAGAAATTGGACTTAAGCTGGAAAATTGACCATAAGACACTTCCATAAAAAAGAGTGGAACACCACATACCACCAAAAATATAATGTATGGGATGAAAAAGGCACCTGAAATAAAGAATGTACCATAAAGAGTTGACCATTTCGAAATTATGCTTTTCAGTGACCGAGTTCTTCCAAAGGGATTAGAACCTTATTTAATGGGCTTGCAAGAGTCTGATCACATTCAAATTTTAAGCTTTATCAACATCAGACAAAAATTTTGTTTTAGTACACTATATGAGTTCAAGCAGCAACCATTTTGTCGGCACAACGCAACCATCATCAAGGGCGACACCAATATACATGTACGTCCACATGAAAATGTGAGCATATAAAAAAAGATAAATCTATTCATTTCATATAAGTTAGTGCTTCTATAGCTAAAAGATAGGTTGCCAGGCAACAAAACATACGGCCACAGCAGCTAAATCATACGGGCAGTCAACAAGGGTTGTCACATAATTTTACTTTTTTCGGGAATGAAACGTTTGTAATACACTAAAATCTGATTACGAGTAACAACTCATTATGTAATTATCTGAAAATCATTAGAATTTGCTTGCTTTTTAAAAAGTTTTGCCCCACGCTAACAATTAGTATACGAATCATTTAATATCATGGATTTAGCTGTTCAGTTATCAAAATTCATTGAAAATCAAAATACTTATTCGTTTCAACACCTTAAACTCTGTGTATCAATCTGAAGTCAATCGGATGATAAGTTTGGCCCCAATAGTGTCAAAAAGTTTTTTGAAGTGATCAAGGGAGATAACTCTGGAAGTAATTATTTGAAATCGCTGAAAATTAATAGGCTTCTTCGTCTCATGACCTTAAACACATATAAATCTAAAGTCAATCGGATATTAACTTTGGCCTCTAGAGCGTCCACAAGATTTTTTGAAGTGATCAAGGGCCATAACTCTGGTAGTTATTATCGGAAATCGCTGAAAATCAATAGGATTCTTCGTCTCATGACCTTAAACACTGTGCATAAATTTAAAGTCAATCGGATATTAACTTTAGCCTCTAGAGCGTCCACAAGCAATTGTGGACGCCGGATGGACGGACGGACGGACGGGGTGACGACAATATACGACCACATTTCAATGTGGGCGTATAAAAATGGCAGTGTCTTGTGCAAAATTTTTAGTTAGTTTCTATATGTGTGTGGTACAGTCCTCCTGCCCTTACTAATATGTATGTAACTGACGGTCAGACAGTGTTTTTACCATTTTGTCTACTGTGCCGTAATAAACATTAATAACATGTCACTTTTAATATAAACCTGATTTACGGTAGGTAAACAAAGCTCTTAAATTAAATGATTTATATTACCAGAAAGAATGTCTAATATCTCCCTATAAACATTTATTGTCAATATCAAAAGCTATACAATACATTCAGGATAAAAATAACAAGGTACTGATATTATAATAACAATAATACATAGCCTATTTTCTTCCTGTTCAATGATTTACAACAGGAAATTCTAATAGTTATTTTGATACCCATGTAGCATCTAAAAGATAGGCTGTCACACAATGAATCATTCAAATAAGCCATCCAAGCTTCCCACAAAGGCTGTCACATTTTTATTCTATTGTAGCCAATTCAGCCATTAATTATCAAATAGCTAAGAAAGTCGAGAGGCTTCTTCATGAAATTATTTCAATCAAAATCATACTCATAATATCAATCGTATAAATAAATTAAATAAGGTTTAACATCCTACTGTTCTTCATCGAACTGGGCTAATGAACTATGAAGACAGGCATACTGTACATATAGTCAGCTATGAGGGAAATCTTGCCTGGGAATCAGCACTATCATGCCCTATTATTAGTCTTATATCGAATTCCAACTACCAAAGGATCTTTTACATACATGTCAATGTATACACAGAACTTGGGCTTATACTCTCATCAAAACGACTAGACAGCTGTCCTTGTCAGGCCCTCCATCCTGCATCACTGACACGGGGAACCCTGTCGGAAAATCCCGATGAACTTTCTCGAACACTGCAGGGATCTAAACATTTCAGTACAACAAGTCTGTTGGTCAAATTTGAATTCATTAATTTATATCATAGCCCTGACATATGATTTACAAGCAGATTATGATTACCTCAATAGTTTTGTGTCAGGAGTGTAAGTTCTGCACAATCTCGGAAGGTTACTCTGACACAAATATCACAACAGTAAAAAAATACAGACAAATCAAGATATCTTCATAAATCATTTTACATTTGATTTTGTTTACTCAGGGCTATGACAATAGGATTTTGTTAAACAAATATTAGTATGCTAAGTACTTTACACATTGGACATTTTGGAAGGCAATCACATTTAACACGATTTCTTGATGGTAAGTTTTTAAAACTAATCTTTCAAAAGAAATCTAATACTTTTATTCTGTGTTTTTAAGGGTTTCATAATACAATAAGGGATATCTTTCGTCTTTTTAATGCAGTGTAATACTGTATTAATTACAACCTACACGTACAATATTAACAAGCCAACTCCAACCATAAGCAAGTAAACCCAAATCTAAACAAAGCATTAACTAATCTAATGGCTTATGAATGTCAGCGTAAGTTAGCCTGAGCAGGAAATACTTAGCAAGGCATTCACCCACTGAACACCTACACCAAGTTAGTTTGGTAAATCAATTAGATGCAGTAGAACTATTATTGTGTCCCAAAATAGGTGACAAAGTGCCAGATAGACCCATTCGAGTTTCTTAACTCAATTAGATGCAGCCGAGCTAGTATTATTATGGAAGCACGACGTATCGATGAAAATCAATAGGCTTCTTCATCTTGCGACCTTAAAGACAGTGTATAAATTTAAAGTCAATCGGATATTCACTTTAGTCTCTAGAGCGTTCACAAGAAATTGTGGACGACAGCGGGCGGGCGGGCGGACGGCAATATACGTCCACATTGTCCACATTTCCATGTAGGCATATAAAAATGAATGAAAAAAATGTGCTTAATCAGGCTTTGACATAGCCATTATCCATTTTCTTAGTCAAACGACTTATTTCCAATGAAATACTAAAAGAAGACATCCAATAAACCACCAGTCAGGGTAATTGAGAGTGTAGTATAATAGTACGTAAACTATGCTAATTGTGAAAAAAGCCAGATCCTTATATCCATGTAATTTAGCTAAGAAGCTAGTGGACACAGTTCATAACTAGTTCTTCTCATCAGTAAATACAAAACCACTGATATTGGGAATGCATGGTAAACAAGATCATTGAAAATAACAAGGTTACAGATAACAGTAACATAAAATTTCCATTTGGCAGATGATTGAATTTATAATAACTTCATGTCTTTTATTTAGGTTTTCATGTATCCAACCATGGTTATTATGAGATTGTTTGTTCATATGGTGAGATATCCTTTCAATCTCAAAATACATAATAATAGATTTATCATCTGGTAACCTCAAAGAGGGTGAATTATTTCGTGGGCAAGGCCCCCTTTACTTCTTTGTTTTTCTTGGCAAAGTGAAAAATATCTCAGTTTCATAATATGTGTATAATAATACAGATTCTTACTCACTATAGACCTATTTACATGAGCTGAAGGGTACGACAGACGTGTAACATTCTCGCTTTCAATTATATACCTAATATAACTCAAGGGTGAAGACAGGCGTGGATACAGACGGGGCGCACCCGGCGCACGCCCCCTCTATTTTTTTGCGGTGGCGAACAATTTTTAGCTCCATATATTCTCGCAGGAAAGGAGAACAAAAACAGTTTAAGTGGGAAATCGTAATTTTACGGAACTAGTATGAAATTAGTCCTTGTTGGCATTTTAGTCCACTCAAAAATCACTGGCCGGGCTTCGCACTCGCAAGTGGGTGCAGCACGCCGCCCCCTTTCCGAAAATCCTGGATCCGCCCTCGAAGAGGATATTTAATTATCCTTAAAGATAGTCGCAGGAGACAACATCCCTCATTAGTCAATTATCACCTTCTCAAAGATAGGTTGCCAGGCAATGAAACATACACCCATAGGAGCTAATTCATCCGAGGCAGTGGACAAAGGTTGTCTCATATTTATTTTTTTGTGGGTAATATGGGCACATGGATATCAATCTAATACAATTTGGATGATAACTTTTGTCGTGGGAGCATTGAAAACGTTCTACACAGTGAATCAATGACCAAAACTCCTTTATAAATAATTAATGGAAATTGTTGAAATTGAATACACTTCTGTAAGTTCTCTGTTTTTCTAATCTAAATAATGCATAAATTTCATACAGATCAAATGGTAACTTTCCATGTCGACGTAGAAAAACTAATATTTTTATTGTCATTTTTCTACCTTTTCTACATATCTTCGTATTAATGACAATTGTGGAACTTTGCCTGCACATTGGGTAAATACACATATTTGCTTGATTTATATATAGATATATCACCACAAAACTCCACAACACTTGCACGCATGTACCGTATTTTTACCTTGGCATCAATATTTAATAACAATGCCATGAAAGCATTCCAAAGACTATCATCAGGTTCAGAAAGGACATTCTTCTAATCATAGTTACTGGAGTTGAGTTTCACTGCTGCCAACACAACCTTGCTACAGTAGCCTTCACTACTGTACAGTTGGTCCTTCACTACTGTACAGTTGGTCATAGAAAATTATCAAAATCAAAAAATAAATTGGTAAGGTCACAAAGTTAAAATTCTTGTCACTAAAATGTGGGGAATTAAATAAAACATACCGGTATTTAAAATTTAAGTAACAATTACAGTAACACTAAATAGTAAATTGTCCTTATATGACTGGATTTTGCCAGGACATATTTTGTAGTGAAATCTGTTGTGGAGAAAAGTACCAAAAGACCTGTTCAATTACAGAACAACGGAAAAAGGCAAAATACAACCACATTTCCACGTTGTAATATAATAATCACAAGAAACACTTTCTTGTCTCAGAGTAGTAAATCTCTCTTGTATCGCAACATATCGGTCAATCTCTCTTGCTCTAGTGACAGTTTCTCGAAGTAACTTAGAATATCTCAAATCTTCCATTGCCCAGTCTGATCTGTTATTTTGCAACAATTAATCTATTGATTTAAAATAATATTTTCCCTGTTTTCAACCAGAATACTTGACTGTACGATGAATATATTATTGTATAAAGTTTAGGATATCATTTCAAAACAACACATACATTGGCAGATAGGGAACAGTAGTAAGGAGCTGGCTCACTAACCAAGGGGTTAAAGGGTTGTCAGTATTGTCAAGCCGTTTTTTCACGGTTATGTTTAAAATTTAAGGCCAATTGCAGATTTCGCTAATGTCGCAACATGTAATTAGGATTAGGGCATATGATTGTTGAAGAGATATGGTGGATAAGGGCTAGTGTTACATCTCTTGACCTTTGACCAAATCTGCAGTTGGCCTTAATATTTAGACCTATCCTTAATTCCCTTGTCAGTAGTATAGTACAAAAGTCCTTGGCATACATGACAAAAAATCCCAGTTGTTAGAAATCGACTGTGAGTGAGTAGAAAAATTTCTACCCCAGCACACAACACATTGCATGGCAAATGGTGCAGAAAAACAAGACATTATTAAACCCAATTTCATTTTTATTTCAGTACCATCAAATATATCTTATATCTTTGTTGCAAGAATACGTAGCCCAGACTAGCACCTGTTGATCAGACAATACCTGGATATATTTCAATAAGAACATTGCTACATCTTCAAACAGTCTCGGTATTAACCTTACACCTATAATGGCAGACATACACCTGTAATAACATTTCAAATGTTGAAATGATGCTCAGATTACCTCTCTTTACATACATGTATAACCATTGTTCAAATGTTACCAGTCTAATGGGTAATGTTACTATGCAATGAATACACATTGATCTAGGGCTCTATGGTTTTCAACAAAATGCAATAACCAAAACAGGTTGACTCAGCAAAAAGAAAATTGGGAGGGGGTACACATTTAAATGTGGTTATTAATATTACCATAATTGTTTATGGAATCAATACAGGTTAAAGTTTCATTAAACAAAGGTAAAGTTCATGCATGAAACAAAGAAGTCTATTGTTTTTCTGTCAGAGTTATTGCTCTTGATCAATTCAAAAAATCTTGTGGCTGTTAATGTTACTAGCTATTTGACTTGGCACTCATATTTATAAGTTCATGTTATAGTTTTATTTCAAAGATTGCAAAGCAACAAAATATATGCTCACAGCAGCTCCGAGCAGACAACAAGGGTTGTCACATATTATTCTTTTTTGGGTAAAATAGGAGCATTTACTAGACATTAGATTAATATCAATTTACTACAGATCAGATGATAACTTTTGTCGTCCAAACATTCACAGGGTTCTATAGTTATAAAATGAAACAAGTGTCAAAACTCAAGAAATTTTAATGGAAATTGTTGAAACTTTGCCGTTCCGAGAATTTTTCCATTGAATTGTTTATCTATGCGATCTTGACTTAATTTTAAAAGGTTTTGTTTTATGTGTTTGTCAAAATGACTGATTTGATAAGCATAAAGTGGTGTTATTGTTTTTAAAGTGGTGGTATGATTATCCTTTGAAATGGTCCTCTTCAGGATCGGAAGTATTATCTTCAATATTATGCTCTATTATCTTCCTCTAAACTTTCTCAAGTGTGTGAGGGTGTGTTATCAAAAATAAACAAGGTGTATTGTTTACATATGTCAATTTATTATAAATAAAACTTTAAGTACATGTGGTCAGTGACTTGATACTCTCAACTAACCTTGGTCAACACATGGACCCCATATGTAACACATCTACTTCAAGTAAACATTTATATAAATAGAGAAATAGGTTAATTCATACAACATATATATAGTATTAATTACAAACCGAGATCTTGCCAAAATAGGGTGGCAAAGGTCTAAAAGAATCGTCATTTAATCTGTTGTTAGGATTATACCAAATCTGAAATCAGTTCTGACCAAAGTTCATAACCCAAGATTAGAAATTAGAGGGGTTTAATTTATGCCTCTCCCATCTTAATTCCGATCATTTCTGAGAATAAGTGTACAATGCGAGGAGTTATTAAAGATAAAGAGCTGGCAGATCTCACTATAATAGTTAAAACCAAGTTAATGTAAAGGGAATATGCTGAAATTCTCAAATCAAATTGCTCCACTCTGAACCAAGATATCAGGCCTAGCCTCGAGCATCATTAGTAAAGTTGGTACAATAAAAAACATAGTCTCGATTATCCATCGTCAATGAGCCTTGAGCAGCAGCAGACCGGATTCAAATCCAGTGAAAATCCGACACACAAGATGTCATCAGGAGTTGATTAAGATCTTTTCATGTTAATAAATGTCTAATTAATAGATTTTATAACATTTCAGGCCTAAAGAAAGACCTGCATTAGACAGGTTTACCTCTTGCATAATGTATGTTTAACATAGCTGCACAAGAACCACGACTTGAAATTATCAAGTCTAGATCTGACTAGCAAATTGGTTTAATTCTTTGTTTTACACCATCTGCGATTCATTTTCTAACTACATGTAATAATATAGTAAACCATTTTAATAAATAGTAGAGCAGAGTCTTTATATCATAACTTTGATCGTTCTTGTATTTTTATTTTAGGTGAACAGAAACCAGAATTAGGTCACCAGTGGCAGTTGTCAAGTTCCGGACACAGGGTCGATAAGCGCTTCCATTCCTATTTAATAGACTTCACCTACAAACATTTCTTATTTTATTTGACATGTTGTATTGTGAATAATAAGTTTGCAAATATTATTAATCTGAGCTTCAATAGTCATATATTCATCAAATAAAACATCAATGTTCCTGTTGTTTCAAGTCAATAATCACATTCAGTTTTCACAGAATTCAACTAAGTCACATTTTTGTCTTTTTGCATAAAAGGCAAAACAAACTTTTGGACGAAAATGCTTGACGCGAACAGAACAATGAGTGGGTTTGATTACAACTTCAAAACTATGTTTAATACGATTCATTATACCAGTACAACAACTGACTTCAACTTTTCAGCCAAATTAAGGTCAAATAAAGGGTACGATGGACATATTTGTCCGGGGGGGAGGGGGGGTCAGAAGGGCTTTGATTCGATGTGACTCTGATCTTAACTGAAATTGATTGTTCCACCGAAAGCTTATACAATTTGCTACCAGATGGCGCCATCAACTGGGATTCGTTGAAAAAGTTACTTAGATCATTTTTCCCCTGTACTCTTACTACTCTCCATATATTATTATTCAACAGTTCATTATTGCACTTTAAAAAAATCAATACTCTCGTCAATAAAATTAGAATAGAGGAATTAAAATTTTAATATAAATTTGTTCATAATTCTTGAACACATTTTATGCAACAGTCCATTAATTCTTGCTTTTTGAATAATGACTGCTATTGAATGTCTCATGATGAAATTAATAGCTCAAATTTTATTTCTAAGTTAGTAAGTACGATATTATCAGTCCAGTATACAACCTGATATTGTTATGTTTAATTTAGTATATGCAAATCATCGATTATTTATCATTGTATTGCCTACAGATACAATTAACTGCTGGAGTAAATTAGATTTATATAGCGCAAGATTACACTAAAGTTTCTAATGCGCTTCCAATTCACTAACACTATGAAAGAACTAATTGAATAGATGTGTTTTCAACTCGCGTTTGAATTGGTCAACAGAGTTAATCATTCGTAATTCTTTGGGAAGATTATTCCATAGATGGGGGGCTGAGCTCGTTTCCCTAGTTCTAATTTCACAGACGGAGTTATCAGTTTATTTTCTGATGATGACCTCAAGGTTCTTGTGTTGTTCTCGCATCGTTTTAACAACTGTTTTAAATGGTGATTTGTCATTCAATGTTTTATGAGTTTGCAGCAAGATTTTGAACACAATTCGTTTTTTGACGGGCAGCCAGTGTAGGGAACGGACTACTGGGGTGATATGATCAAATTTCCTTGTTTTAGTTAAAAGTTGTGCTGCAGAGTTTTGAATGTTTTGTAGTTTTTTAACTCGATAGTCGGGAGGTCCATACAGCAGAGCGTTGTGGTAGTCTAGTTTTGTCGTGATGAAGGCATGAATGAGATTTTCTGTTATTTCTGGAGTGAGATATTTCTGTATTCGGGAGATCTGTTTAAGGTGGTAAAAGGCGGATGAACATATTGACTGTATATGACACCTGAATGATAGACTAGGGTCAATGGTAGCTCCAATATTCTTTGCCTTTAATGTAGGGATAATTGTTTCCTCTTGAAAATGAATATTTATTTCGGCGAATTTGGATAGTTGCTGTTTTGTACCAAGAACCAGAAGTTCGGTTTTGTTAGGATTCAATTTAAGAAAGTGTCTAGTCATCCAGTCATGTATTTCAGCAAGACAGAGCTCTGTATCTTTAACTGTTTGTTTGCAAGAATTGGTATCGAAGCATAAATATAACTGTGTGTCATCGGCAAACAAATGTATGGATAAACCATGTTTCTCTGCTATTTTTGTTAATGGTTTAGTAAAGATGATAAATAATATCGGTCCCAAAACAGAGCCTTGTGGTACACCGCATAAAAGAGAAAGTTCACGTGACTTGCTGCCCTTGACATCTACAGTGACACTTCGATTAGTTACATAGCTTTTGAACCACAGTAATACCGTAGCGCAAAGACCAATCTCTTGCCGAAGAGTACTAAGTAGGTCTTCACTATCTAACGTATCGAATGCTGCACTTAGGTCAAGTAGAAGAAGAATTACACACTGTTGGATGTCTAAAGCTCGATAAATATCATTAGTGATCTTTATCAGAGCGGTTTCGGTGCTGTGGTATTGTTTATATGCTGACTGAAGATGGTTCTCGAGGTTGTTACCTTTCATATGTTGGTTAAGTTGAGTTAAGACACATTTTTCAATGATTTTGGAGATAAAACTTAAATTGCTTACGGGTCTGTAGTTTGTTAAGGAATCCGGATCTAAAGATGTCTTTTTCAAGAAGGGTCTGATGATTGCTTTGCCAAGGTTTTTGGAAAACTCACCACTGAGGAGACTTGTATTTACAATTTAAGCTAGCAAACTGACAGAAATGTTCAATTTTTACTTGATATCCTGAAGGAAACTAAATTGCGAGATACAAAGTCCTTGTGATATTTCATTATGAACCGTGAAATCACAGATATATCTTATTGAAAAAATATCAGGTTACTTTGGACTGAATGACTTTTGCAGGCCACTATCTCAATGATAGGATGTGACAGTCCAGTTTTTATTTTTGAGTGAAGTCTGTACATTAGACCCTATCTAGTGATATCCAATCAATTAAACATTGGCTAAACCCTTATGTACAGACATAAAATTTGGAAGGAAGAAAAATATCTATCTTATCGAAATAAAAATAATTGCGTCAAATTTAATCAAAGCAACATTCATATTTTGATCCAAATCAAAGAAGTCTCTCTAAGTACCATTTGACAGGTATCGTTTCTTCAATGAAATTTATACAGAATAGTATCAGTATTATAAATATTTCAGAGAGTTGTTTTAAAATATAAAACAAACAGCAAATTTAATCAATTCAAAGTCACTGACATTCATAATTTATCCAAAGTGCCATTTTACATGTAAGGTTTCTCAATGAAATTTATTCTATAGAATTGTAAACAGTATGATGACTGCCTCTTCTTAAAATCTGAAACACACGTTTCAAAATATTCTAAAAGAACAAATCTTATATTCCCTTTCCTCCTCATGTCAACATTCTGCATGCAAAATTCATTTTTGGTGTATCAAATAAAACCATTCAAGTAATTTCTTACCTCCCCCACTCTTGTAACAAAGATACGGAAATCTCCAAATGTTACCCAGACCGACTGCATATCCGATACAAGTCAGAATAAAATCCAACTTTCCTCCCCAATTTTCTCTCTCTTTCATTTTATCTTCTTTCTTTAGATCATCTAAACTATTAGTTCTACTGCTTGAATCGCTGAGATCATCCATGGTTCTGGAAGAGAAAAATATATACAATGGTTATCACTGACATTAAGCTCTGTCTTAAATACCCTTTTCAGTGATGTCGAGTGCATTCTAATTCTCAAGGTCATCAAGGTAATGGCATATACAGATTGACCTACATTTCCTTTAGAAATTGGATTTCTTGTAACCTAAGAGCCACCATGTTCACGCATGATGAAAAATATTAATTTAAAACCAGTTGTGATAAACTAGTTTCAAACCAGAACATTGAACAAGAAAATTAGACACAAAGTCTGAAATACATTTAAGATTGTTTAACATAACAGTCAAAACAAAGTTCAGCATTCATTTTGAAATCTGATTTTAATGGTAGTATAATTTGGAAACCTCAAATTTTATAGACAAAATTGATTTCTAGGAGGAGGGGCTGACAAGGAGAGCTGTTTAGTTGTTCGAATGGTACGAAAAACCCAGGTCCCGTGTACACATTGGCGTGCACATGAAAAATCCCTTGGCAGTTGGAATTTGATATAAGAGTAGGCCATAGCGCCGTATGCACGTCTTCATTAGCCCAGTTTTGGAGCAGAACAGTAGCACGTAAAACCCCATGTCATTTCATTTCGATTTCTAGGAATGTACATTCTCAAAGTTCACACATGTAACAAATTTGATTTTAATGTTACTGTTTCTATGTTTCATGAATTTTACCGCTGTCTGGTATGTATCCATTGTACAAAAATAACGAATATGTAATATTACTGTATCTATGTACAATTAAAGGAAGATTGAGCTTGAGCTTTTTCTTGAAGGTATGCTTATATTAAAGGAGCTAAACATACCGGTAATTATGTCATATGTTATGTATGTATATAAACTTATTTACATTTAATCATTTCTGTTTTTACTGTAATTTCTAATCAGTTATGTTTGACAAAATTAGCAGAGAGTGCAAATTTGTTAAAATCACATTTAGCCTCGTTCATCCAGTCACTTCTTTACAAATGATGCCCAAAAGCATCCTGGCACGTAACTCAAGATCCAAGTTTTAAATTTTTCATTGGAAACCAGAGAAGCCCATTTTTTCACGGGAAGACAACAACATCAATGTTGATTTAAATTGACCAATTAGTCGTGTTTGCAATGTCAACTACTGTGGATGACAATGAGCTAAAGACTTAGCTACTTTAAGGTATTGTCCTGAATCCATACATTGTCTATTTATGTCCTTTGCCTATTTATTAAAGAAGTCCATCCTATACCTATACAAAATCTTCAAAAATTCAATCTGTAAATTAATTTGCATAAGAATCAATAAATACTTGATATAAAAATCTTATGTCACAATGACGTCCTTCAAATCCCTCAATGAATAGGTCTACTTTTGACTTATTGAATCTTGTACGATAATGTCATATACATGAATTGTTGATCCTAACCCTCTTAAATCTTGAAGACAGAACTGCCGAACAACTATTTAACACTACTCAGAACTTGGAACTTACAAGATAGGCTGTGGTAACCTTCGTATTCTTAACTTGCACTTTTGGCATGCTGTTGATTCAAATACATGCAGGACTAAAAATTAACACAAATCGCTTAAATTGATTTGCTAGAACATCTAACCAACTCTTAAAACAATCTTGAAAAATATTTTCAATTTTTTGGTAAGGTGCATGAAAATTTCACTGCGACTGTTCAATTTAGGGGATAATATTTCCGTTTTTTTAGATACACAATCAATTTTTAAGCCTTAATCTCGAGTAAAACACAGTAAAACCTTTGGATTCAGTTCTCACAAAATACTGTTGAATCAAAATGGGGTCAGAGTATAATAATAAATAGGGGGAATCCTTGCAATCATCCCTACTCCTTTACAAAATCTTGTAACATATTGGTTAGTTTATTCACATACGATACCGGTAACTAAATACCACATATCAGAATCACATATTTAATTAGAGATGGAAGATAAAACTGTTCATTAGTTAATTATTACAAAATGCCCGTGCTTATCTATTGTTTCAGTATGGATACGAATTTTCCTCCCTTCACACAAAAGTTCAACATCAAATTCCTGTGGAATGAGTTGGATATTCAAAGACCTAATGATATTAAAGTACACCAACCTCCAACAGCATTATCATTTGTGCTGCATGTATTTATATGTTTTGAAAGATAAAGTATTATTATATGCATAAGGTCACCTTGTAATAAATCAGGATCATTCTAGATGAAACTGGTCCAGTCACACCACCCTCCACAGTTCACCAGTAGATGGTGTTAACAACAGCCACCCACAGACTGGCATGGGCAGAAAGGACCAAAAAGCAAGCACCAACAGACTAGACAACCTTCGCTTAATTCAAATATCGGTTGCAACTGTTTTGTCTCTGAATGTTTAAGAAATGAAATGAAATGGGGGTTTTTAAAATGTCCAACTGTTCTGCTCTAACTACTGGGCTAATGAAGACGGGCAGATGCCATACAGCATGCTACAAGTACAATGAGACAAGTCCAAATTGCCCACGCCAAGTAGTATGGGTCTATACAATTTTTGGGGGGAATATTTTGTATTTTGTGAATTAGACATTAGTAATTACTTCCGGATTAGTCCTGTCTGATATTTTTTCACTTCAAGATGACAAAATAAATATTGATTGAAATGGAACAAAATTGAATTCTTATTCTTCAATTATGGAAAATATTAAGTTAGAGGTTGAACTCCTTTACTAATCTTTATTACTGTATAATCTGTGAAGAGTGTTTTAACTCAAGTCTGAACCTGTTTTTCTTTCAAGTTTATCTGATTTTCTTTAAACAAAGGACAACTTTGCAATGAAAACTCTATATACTTTTCGAACGATGTCATTTTGAGAACTTTTTTCTAAAACAAAAGTGGCAAGTTTTCCTAATAAGTAAACCAGTAGCCGCATCACAATTGTAGAGTTGTAGCTAAATGTCTTGAAGTCTGCCAAGGTTTGCCTTATGGCTAGCCCTTTATCTACATCTTACATATTACATCTTTAACATACAGTAAGCTAAAACTAATAACATTTCTGTCTTTGTTTGTGTCCCATATCTTCCCTGGTTATTTTTGTTGGTTGTATCAATGTAAATTCCAAGGGTCAAAGTGAATAGTCCAAAAATGCATGACTTTTTTTTTCTTCTTATCAAACAGTTTAACTTGGGGAGATATTTCACTAAGACATTTGAGACATACCAAAGCAAACAGTGTACATAGTTGACTTCAAAACTTTTTGTTAAATTTTAACAATACTGCTACCAAATTCAAATGATCAGACATGCACACCATATGGTGTGCTGTGAGGGGAATTTTGTCCAGGCAGCGGTGCTACAACCTACTCTTATTATATTGAATTCCAACAGTAGTGAATTCTTTTCCGTGCTTCAAGATCCTGGAGAGCTTTCTTGACAACACCAGGATCAAATCCTTAACGCCTTGGCTTGTGAGCCAAAGCCTTACTCATTAAACCGCTACATCTTCCAATGCTGCTCACAAGATGGTCTGGTACGAAGACAAAAATAACACTACAGTTGCAGTTCTTATGTCTATGATTGTACTTGTTGGTAGCAAATTTAGGCTTAGAACTTTCCAGAGAGCCCTATTTAATTGTTTTCTTCAAAGATAAGATAAGATATCAAAGACAGGATCGTGAGGATTGTGAAAAAATACTAGTTAACTTATTTACTTGTTTTCTTCAAAGATAAGACATCAAAGATAGGATGGTGACGATCCGAAATCATATCTTTCACAAAGTTTTGTATAATTAACATTTCAAAATGACATGACTTGCCAATTTAACACAGTGGAAAAAGTCAATTTTCTTTGAACAACTAAACAACTAGCAATGGAGGCTTAACTTCTCTTAGTAATACATATTGACCAGATCTGTCTGTTAAATCTAACCACTGCACATTGCGCACAAGAACTTGAAAACAAGACAAAATATTAGTGATATGCTTATGGATTGTATCCACTCCTGACTGCTACCATTTGGACATTTGAGCATGCACAAAGCTAGATAACAAAACCTCATCTCTCAACCTTCATCAGTATATCTCAACTTTTTTTAGCTATGTTCTCGTAGCCAGCTCAAAGCATAACATTTAAGAAGTCTCTTGTCATCAAAACACATATTATGACAGTTTCTATTCTGGATAAGACTAGAGAGTTTAAATACCGGTATAGGATTTTTTTAACTGTGACTTGAAAATGGTGAAAATTTGAGAGTTTCTTATGTTTACTATTGCCAACTGATTCCAAATGCAAGATGAAGCAGCACTGAAACTTTATCAGCAAATTGTGTTTCAGGAACAGCAACTGTATGTTTTCATTATGCAATCTTAAGGTACCTTTGGGTTTATACTTTGTCAAAAGTTCAGAAAAATAAGAGAGTGAGATCATTATACTGAATTGCCTGATAATAGTATAAGCTTACAGAACATAATACCGAATTGCCTATCTAATGCTATTCATAACATTTGCAATGCTCCACTAAATCTTCACCCTTTATTTACTCTTATCAAACCATCTATTACGCAAGCCAGTACCATAAATAAATTAAAGCCAGTACCATAAATAAATTAATGTCTGGAATTCATTATGCCTTTATAAGGAGCTATGCATAACTCAATATTCCACAATTTATAATACTGTGTCAATTTTATCAGGGCATTTTGTCCTGTATGTGCCAAGCATTTCACAGATTTTAACTTAATTAATGAAATTATGATGAAAGGTCTTTCCTTAAAATAAACGGATGGATCATGATTATAATATTTATTCAACCTACAGTGGCTAGTGCACTAGTTAATAGCTCCACAAAAAAATAAAATATGGTTTTCAACTTGTAATATCATAAACTTGGACAGTGGAAATTCCCCACGAGAATTGCACTTCTAAGCAAAAATGAACTTAACCCTGAACTCTCAACTTGTAGCCTGCTCTAAATTGGTTTGTTTTGACTGTAATCTGTTTCAACAAATCAGGAAAATATATAGGTCCAGGTCACCTCTTAATACCTAGAACCCTAGGCCTAAGCTCCCTATCGGTCATGCTTCCGAACCCTCTGAAGCAGTAAAGGGTAAAAATCCATACAGTAACCGTAGTTCAAAACCCTCTGAGGAAAAGGGAAATAAATGGCATCATTAATCTATCAATACATTGAGATGACCTACGTTACTTAGTGGTTAATGTCAATGCTAAAAATAGTACCAAGAATACAGAAAATTTGAATTACCATGCAATCCAAACAAGTTCAAATGGCTATAAATAATAAGCATTTACAATCAAAATTTCTTTGAAAGCTTGTAAGGATTAAATCCAAACATGTGCTGCCAGGCAACGAAATATACGCCCATTGCAGCATCTAAACCATCAACAAGAGTTACTGCATATTTTTACTTTTGTTGGTACCGTAATGCAACATTTATAATACCCGGTACATAAAAAATCTGATTAAAAGTAACAATTCATCAAGTAATTATCAGAAAACCAGTAGAATTTGTTTGACCCATGCTTACGTTGAGTATACAAAACATTTAATATCGTATAGATTTAGCTGTTCAAGTTATCAAAAATCATTGAAATTTAATATACTTGTTTGTCTCAAGGCCTTAAACTCTGTTTATCAGTATAAAATCAATCGGATGATAACTATGGCCTCGAAAGCATCCACAAGATTTTTCAAAGTGTCATAAATTCTGGCAGTAATAATCAGAAATTGTTGAAAATAAATAAGCTTCGTCGTCTGATGACCTTCACCACTGTGTATAAATTTAAAGTCAATCGGATATTATTATTAACTTTAGCTTCTAGAGCCGGACATACCGACAACTATATGACCATATTTCCGCGTATAAAAATTGCCTTTATTATACATCAAAATATAACTTTTAAGGAATATAGAACCCAAAACAAATAATTCAATAAACGTAGGCGACTTATTTTGACAATTTTCAAATTGTAACATTATAAAGTATATTATCATCAATCCCACGATAACTTTAGTAACTGTGGATAACAGACTGACGGACAAATAGGTGGATAAATGAAGCTATTAAATATTATGCATTTCACCGCCTCGTCTTTGTAAAATAACGTTAACTACAATGAAATGTTTTCTTTAAATCAGAAATGATAACATTGCTACATGTCGGTCGATATGCGCGAGACCAACGTTTAGGCATATCGCAAGTCTTTGTTGAGACATTTAATTCAAACAAAAAAAAAATAGTCTTCAAATCAATTGATTCCTAAATAGCCTACATCATACATGGAATGGCTGACTTACTTCGAAGGACTATACACAAAATATGGCCGTTTGTCGGTGAGCTTTAAATGGCTACCATGGGATACACGGCACTATAAAGATGTATTTAAAACTGCCTGATTACGTCACTGCAGCAGGCTACCGCGAACAAATGTTAATATATGATCATACTTTTTAATTTTAAAACTAGAATTTTGTTATTCCCTCTATGTCAATGTTTTCTCCATGCTAAAAGTGTGCGAAGAAACCGGTTGAGCTAAATGTACAACCACGTGTACTTAATGCTGCTATCATTTTCCCCCCATGTACTATCATTCAACAACCTTGACCTCTAATTCACGTGCAATGTTCCCTCTGCTGCGTGTACCGGTACTTATCTCAGCAAGAATAACGGTAACCATAAGAATCTTTGTGGTACATAATTAATCGGTTGGTCTGATTTCACTACATTTCATTCAAATCATTCAAACATGGAAAGAAAAGCTTCCAAAATATCGTATTGTCTGAACCCGGCTTCTGTACATGTGTAAGTATGCATACAAATTACAGTTATAAATGAAGATGGGAATAGAAAAATAAAAAAAAACAAATAAACGCCAAATAAAAATGCAAACGAGAATAAAAATGTACCTACGTGAGTACACCAGCAGAAGGCGACAGTAACAGATACCGTTAGCACACAAGTAACAGCCGAGCGCGCGTGGAATTTTCCATAAACATGTGCACTATGACATGTTAGCTAAGCCTATGTGATTTCAATCATAGGTCAGACTGTCGAGTATCTCCTTAATTGAAATTAACAAAATTACATAAATAAAAGTCTCCGCGTAGAGTCATTTAATTCAGATTCAATGTATCCATCTGTTAATATTATTCATTATTCGAAATAAATATATCCTATAAAAAATATCGATATTCTCTATACCACAATAAAAAATATAGCATAGCAGCAAGCCTACGTATGTTACGTTCTCATGTCGATAATTTTCCTCTGTTTGTCAATAATATAAAAATAAGAAATGCTTTTAAATGACGGCTCTTACCTTGAAATTTAGTAAGTCAAAGCCCATTTATAAAATATCATTAACGGATTATCTTTTAACTCGAGTCTTCTGCGTAAACAACCTTGAATGAAACTAGCCATAGATTGACTGTGCTCTAGTTTAAGCCACACTTGGACGATTCCATTCTGGACTGTGCCTGTATTATTTCTTTGTTTAACCATGGTTTAACGTTGCCCTAGTCTAGGTCACCAAGACGTCCGTGCGTCTTGCTGACCTGCAGTAGTATTCAATGTGGCGAGATCGCGTTGTTTCTGATATTGTGGATTATTACATCAAGTTTACTGAGCTGGCAAAATGTAATGTGTATATGGCATATGTCGAGATGCTGCAAAATTCTACAACAACGCTAATTTCGTTTAAATAAAAGTACATAAAGATTGTTTGTACAAAAAAAACACGCAATTTCGGAATTATCAAAAGATTTGCAATATATGACTTTAATGATATAAATCGGAGGCTACAATGTTTTAAAAATGAGAGTAAATTCATTTCTATATTTTAATACGCCCATTCAATTATTTAAGAAATCTAAAATCATAATTATAAGCTTATAAATCAGCGGTCTCTGGTTCGCTCTCGATTTTTGCCCAGAAAGTTCCTCGGAATTGTTCGACGTCGTTCTCCATTGTCAGATCCTGGCAGAACCAAAGGGACTATGTCTAATGACGCCGTTCGGATGCCCGGGAAAAAAACGCCGATTTGACGTGATTTTACTGTAGTTCAACAATGGTAATTATCTCTAAACTATAAAAACGTCGACCTTTCGATCCATCGCTCTGGACGCTTGTTCAAAATAGGCTATAATATTTATAAGCTTGTAATAATATCTTAAATTTCCGGAACCTTCAACAGACTTATAGTCCAGGAGCCTACAAAAAAATAACCCAATTCTGCGTTTTCTGGTGAGTCAATTCCAAAAAAGCTACTAAAATAAATATAGGTTTTAAACATTGAGTTTGAAAGCATTGCCATAACTTTGAATGTCTAATAAAACGGGAGTTTACAAGAGAAACTTTTGCCTCGAATAAGTTTCTGAGGCAAGGGTAATCAGTGGCGGATCCAGGATTTGAGGGGGGTGACAACCCATGTTTTGTCTCACCGCCCGCGGAGCGATGGATGCCGCAGGCACGCATCCGAGTGCCGTGGGCGCGAGCAGTAGAGGGGGGTAAGGGGGGGTCTCCCCCCAGAAAATTTTGAAAAATTATCATCGATTTCCTCGCATCTGAGCCATAACGAACAATGATTTCTGTTCGTCGACAATGTTTCATTTCGTTGACGATTTTCGAAATTTGAAGAATAAATTTCGAAATTTATATATGTTGATTATTGTGAAATTTTGCATACATCCAGGCGCGGATACAGAGTGGGGCGCACCCGGCGCACGCTCCCTCCATTTTTTGCGCCGGCGAACAATTTTTAGCTCCATACAACAGTTTAGGTTGGAAATCGTTATTTACAATACTAGTATGAAATTTGTCCTTATGTGGGCATTTTATTCCCCTAAAAAATCACGTGCCGGGCTTCAGACTTCCAAGTGGGTGCAGCACGCCCCCCCCCCTTTCTGAAAATTCTGGATCCGCCCATGACATCAAAGATAGTGCGGACTGTACCTACAAAGAAGTTGCCACATTCACGGAAAAGTTGTCAACGCCTCTTATAATAAATAGCAAGTTATATATCCAGATTATGAACCAATGAACAAACTGTTTGAATGTTATGGATTATTTGCAAATGTACAGTCAATTTTAATCTTTAAGTGGCATTTAGTTTTAGTGATTGGAGAACACAATAACAGAACACAATTTGTATGGGAAACAATCACTGGTTTTATTCTAATATCACGACGTACGTTTCGACAAGTATCCTCTTATCGTTATCAAGCACAATGACATTTAGTAAACTTGGGTTTAATATAAGAAGCCATTTACAAAAATTAAATAATAATAACAATAAGAAGTAAAGGATTAAACAAAAACAGCACAATATATCAGTCCTATCAATACCATCGTAAAATAATGTATAATTTATGCATCAGTCTGACAAAATTGTTGATGCCTTCATCATGCGAGGAAATGCTTCGATGAATTTCCTGCAAATGTCCTAAGAGATCAGCCGCGGTTTACGGAGCTAATTTCTGCCGATAGTAACATAGATGCATTTTCTACAAATAATAAGCTTATATATTCGACCATGCGTGTGCATGTCCCGGTGGAAGCTTGTAGGGCCTGTGATTCCTATACACCGGTGGGGAGGGGGTGACTAGCCACCCTAGTCCCCCCCCCCCGCTGGATCCGCCCATGGTAATGTATAGAATCGTGATAGTGTGATCATTTTTAATAGTGTTTATACTATCTGCATCATTAAACCATCGAAGTTCCGGGAAACAAAACACCTAAGCAACGGACATAAGGTAAGTGACAACAATGGATGTTTACAGTACAGGTTACAACTTCTGTTAACCTTAAAATTAAAAGGCCAAGTCAATAGATAAACAAAACTTGCTACTTCCCACAAAAATGATAAGATCAACGTATATGATTGTCCACTGTGATATCTCTTAGATTTGAATCTACGATCTTCTTATTCTAATGACTAATGAAAGAAAAAAACAGGCGTTATTTTATTATTTGGGGGGACGGGGGTGTTACTAACTTATTACATCTCTTGTGAAAGCCCAAGAGTTGCGACCCCTTCTTTTTCTTATTATAGAGATGCTGATAATAATGTGCCACGTTATTGCTCTTCACAGTGTTAAAGAATAAAAATTAGGCTCACCCGTGTTTGATCTAGGTCTAGTTAATGCACTAAAATCCATACCATTCATCATCATACGCTTAGAAATTAGCAGACTCGTTTGGGGATGTCATATCCTGTAGTAACTGTGCATGACATCATATTTTGTGGTAACTATGTATTATGACATCACATCTTGTGGTAACTATGCATGACATCATAAATTATTCATAGCCTATTTTGTTTGCTTTATGCACAGATAGGTATTTATAAAAAAGATCAAACTTTTTTTTGGATTGTTATTTTTTTTTATATTTTTGATCTGCTTTCATGTTGTCACTTAAAATTTATTATGTGTTTTCTTGAAAATGAATAAAAGTTCACATAAACAGATTCATTTTGGCCTTTATTTTATAGAAATTGACAGAAAAATGGAGTCAGGAGGATAAAATGGATATAACGTCGGTGGCCATATTTGATGACGCTATGTAAGCGGGTAACCCACCACGTGGTGTGTGTCCACCCAAGTCCGAAATACTAACTAAGCCACCAACTAAACATCTATATAAAAACATTATATACTCAAATGTTCAGATTGAACCACAGTCAGATCCAGGACTAGGATACTGTGGATGGTCAAGAAACTTTTAGGCCTATTTTATTTTTAAAATTCATATGCTTTGCAGATTTTAGTATATTTTACTGTAAACGTTTTGTTCGAAAGAACCTTAAAATATTTCGTGTCTCCTAATACTCATACTTTACGGTAGGCAACCAGGAACTGGACCCCGACCGCTTGAAATGGTTCCACGACTGATATCTCCTGCCACAACAGTGGATCGTTCTTTCTTTGAGCATGGTTTGTCACCATAATGATGACAAAGAATATACTGGCCTATAACTCCAATTACGCACCAGGGCCAACGACAGGGCCCTGTGGGCTCTGGGACAAGCAAATTGGTATTTTTCAAAGATACGGTCTCTAAAGTTTAAAGTCAATTTGGCGCATAGCCTATCTCAGGAATAACTGCAGAGGTGACATTGCTAAAACACAGAAACTGAGATGTACCGGTAATACAAATATGGCATACAAACTATAACATGTAGTATGTTTTAGTTTCACTGATGTAATAATATAATCAGATTCACACGATTTTGACAGGAAAGCAAAAATGAAATAAATGGTGTTCTTCTGCTCCGACAGGGCTAATGAAGAGGGAAACTTTGCCGGGACAGCGGCGCTACGGCCTACTCTTATCGAATTCCAACTGCCATGAGATCTTTACGTGTACGCTCATGTGTATACACGGGATCTCGGTTTTCCGTACTATCCAAACGACTAGACTGCTGCCTTGCCAGACCCTCAAGTTTGTATCACTGACATTCGTTTATTTTTTTATTTTTTTTTCAATACCCAAAATCATGTTGAACTGGATTCGAACGGAACTTAAGGGGGTCTGGATAATCTGACGATGACCAGTCGAGGCTCTGGCGGTGACGAAAGCCTCAAGAGGGACGAAGACCAACCGAGGTCAATCTTTCCAAAAAAGTGCAATGACAAAATTTTAACGTTTACATAGCTACAGTATGAAAATACTGCCTTTTCCCCACATCTGTTCTAATGCTACTTTGGAATCCTTATCTAGACTATTTGGCCTCCGAACAAGTATCAGCTGCTGCCCCAACCCCCGCCTCTCTCGCGAGCCCTGAATTACACTGACCTTAAACCGTACTGTTTACTCACGGCAGCGATTTTAATACAATCTACCATCGTGTGCAGTCCAAACGATTCAAGATACATTTTCGTCAATAGAGTATTGTGGTTCGAATTTCCCCGAGTAAAAGAGTATAGGAGTTAAAAGATGTATATATAGTCACGCAAAATATATCATAAACGTCAAACATGATTGAAACGCGATTTGTAAATGACGATCCGTTATCGACGTACGTTAGAATTAATAGATTGAGAAGGGTCACCTAACTATCTATGTGTATCGCAAGTGTAGTGTTGTTAATACCTGTCATTAATCAATCAGACTAAATTTGAACAGTGATTGGGTCATAAAGTAATTAAGAATGCTGATTAGGTAATTATCTTTTTCTTTGCTCACCGATGTTTTTGTAATAAAGTAGCCTGGTATTATTTGTTGATTGGTGTTTAAGCAACATCTAAATATAAATCATTCGATGGATATACGTTTTTGATAAGATAAGGTTATAATGTCTAACATCATTTAACTTTTTTTATAAAGAATACGAGTATTTTACAATTAAATTGACAGTTTAATCACTCACCAAACGGCACCAGGAACTCCACATTTGATCAAGTGTATTTGATATTCATTATTACAAATTGATCTGGCCGGCGTAACAAAAAATGATAATTACCCTTCTAAATTAGAACCACAATACTGACGAAAATGTATCTCGAATCGTTTAGACTGTACACGATGGTAGAGTGTATTAAAATCGCTGCCTTGAGAAAACAGAACGGCCGTACATAATGAAACAAATTTTAAAATGGATCTTGAATTAAAATGTATTACAAAACAAATTATTCCGTAGTCAATTGTTTTATTTAATTGGGGGGGTTAAGGAATCAGTCAGGCGTTAATAAATACACACGCAATCGTTCGTAAAATGTTCACTGCATATCACTGTTGTGACTGTAACACGTTGCCAATCAGGATTGATATTGTTTACAAACGCATTCCACTCTATCCGTACGATTTCATCCTTGGGAAATTTATGAAACGCCGGTACACTATTCCCCTTTCCCTTGCTGGAATTTCCACAACTCTCAATAACACAACGGTAATATGGCATCTTGAAATACACTCGGTAATATTCTTGTCACAAATATATAATCTATTACAACTCAAGACGAGAAAGGTCGGCTTTTGAAAATGCTTTGACTGATATAGTGATATGTAGCTTACATGTAAATAATTACGCGTTAATGATTACGGCAGTCAAATGTTTATTGGACCGACAAATACACACGTGCCAACTGGCTGTGTGTATATACAGTGATATATTGCACGGGCAGTGATATATTGTATAGATGATATGTATACTATGTGTAGTGCCTGTGACGTCACCAGCCAATCAACCGGATTAAGGTTGTAATTGAAAATTTGAAAACCGTTTTTGGCAGTCGGATACTAAAACGTAAATATCTGAATTAATTTTAATCAGATTAGGTTGAACTTGCCGTAAAATGGATTTTGTAACTATTGAGTACCTGTACGTAAAAATTTTCTGAATCATTTGATGTGGTCTTTAACATAATATTACAAACCAATTCCCATTTAAAAAATGATGAAACCTTACCACATTCATAAAATCTAAAAAAATCCTACGGCCCGCGCGATATTTTAAAATGGCCGCCGAACCAGAATTAGAACACGAGATTTCACGCCGCCCCGAAAATATAAAAAAAAAACCTTTCCGTAAGATAAGATTAAGATTTCTTCACAATTTGTAACATAATTATCTATTTCGATGTGTTGGTGTGTTGATAACTATAAATATGCATTTGAAGCTAATTTTACTTGCGCATTCAATCGTAGCGGCCGGAGAGAGAGAAATGTGGTTTAACGCCCATTCGGCACAAACTTGGTAATTCCGGCACTAACATGTGGTTCCATTTAATTTCAATAATTCACTTGCGCGTAGGGGTCATTAGCTATGAGACTAAACCGGAGGTTGGACAGCCGACCGTAACCTTGTCACGTACAACCGGGGAATCGAAACCACGTCATTTGATACAATGGCAACATGATACAACGTGCATGCGCTAACCATTCGGTCACCCAACCCCTCTTGTAGCGGCGGACACGATAACTACGTCCGCTACAATATTGCGGCTACCCACCGCTACCCATTTTGTTGTTCTTTTGTTGCTCTTGTTTTGTTCTTATAGGGGACGACGTTGTCCGAAAAAAGCCACACAGCTCCACCAATTCATCACCGATCGTCATGCAACTTGGCATGTCTGTCCCTTGGACAATTATGCATCGAGTGGTGACATGTCTGTTCCAAAATGGCTGTGATGACGTCATACTTATAAATGACCTGCTTACTATTATCACGCATGCGTTGTTCGAATTTTATTTGTTTTTCAGCAATTAATCTAAGTGAAGAATGGCGTATTTCACCCAAATCAAATATAGGTCTAACATCGCGTTTTCATTCAGAAAAAAAATAATCTATCCCATGTACAAAAACTGAGTAAATTATAAATGTGAGAATGAGGAAAGTATTAGATATAAACAGGAAGTGATATATTTTGTGACTACATATTGTTTGCATTAAACTATATATATTTTACAGCCCCATTTCTCAATGAATTCAGACAAATTTTAAAAGCATATTTATTTCATTTCTAATGCGTACATATTTATTATGTTCTATTTCGGTCACTTCCCGCGACGACTTTTTCATTGTTAACCTACAGAAAAAAAAGTGACGTCGACTTTTTAAAACGACGTCGCCCTTCAAAAAGCGATGCATCGCGTTGCACGTCACTTATTCTAAACGGATATTGTTTTTAATTTTGGTGATGAAATGTGCATGTACCAGGAGAATTCATTTGCAGTTTATTTGCCGTTTTGGTAGGCTATTCTATCTTCAATATAGAGTCATTTATATTAGTCACAAGGAACTGCCAATAATATCATTTACATAAAAAGACATTTCTATTATATCCAGATTATTTTATATTTTAATGTTCTGTTCTAAACTTAAAATTATCGTAAACACTAGCATGAATGAGTGACCCCGTGCTTTCTCCATTTGGAATAACATCGATTCTACTATGGTGTTCAGCAAGGCTGTGTTTTTAAGTCCATCATTTTTTAATATATATATATATATATCAATGATCTAAACACTACTGGTCTCTTTGCTGACGATCTTGTACTGATGTTGGCTACCGAAATAGATTACAGAACAATCTTGATAACTTAAAACGTTTCTGCGGTGACTAGAAACTGGACCTCAACAAAGATAAAAAGCAAATTTATATGAGCATTAAAATCAATAATAAAAACGCAACAACAAAATTTGTTTAAGGGCACGTCAATTTAGATCTTGTCAAATCATAGATGCAGCTATGCATTTTCATATAAAAAAAATATAAAAGAAAAAATTCAATAACACTCCAAAATATCTAAAAGTTGTCAAAAATAAGAAGTCAAGTACCCATATCCCCATCTTGTCGTTGAAAGTGGTAGATGATACCAACCAAGGATCTCCTCTGTAAAACATGCAATGCAAACAAAACTGAATCTGAACAACATTTTCTTACGGAATGCCAAAAATAATATGAAGATTTATGAAAACAATATATATGTATATGTACAATCCTTGACATACTGGTTTAACCTTTTCATTTGAAAATCTATTTAACCTACCGAGTATTATAGCCACCAATGTCGTAGCTTTTTTTCTACTTCTCTTTTTTTGTGGAGAGACAACTGAAATGTTAAATATGCAAGATATTTGATTATCTTTTATGTGCGCACGTTTTGTTTTGTATTTTCATATATTATTTACCTTGTATGTCATGAGTTTTATACAGTCGGGTTATATGATTTGATACTTTGTACGTTTTGTTTCATATTTTCACCTATCCATGGATGCAGGTTTTACACTGTCTATGAGTGCTCTGAATATATAACCGGCCATATTTTTGTACCCATCCACTTTGTATGATGTATGCTGTCCTCAATGGGAGAGAGAGAGGGGGGGGGGGGAGAGATGAGGTTTAATGTCCACTCGACACAAACTACGTCATTTCAGGACTTACACATGGTTCAATTTTATTTCAATAATTCGCTTGCGCGTATATAGGGTTCTTTATTAGTGGGAGGGAACCGGAGGATCCGTAGAAAACCCACGAGATTGGACAGGCGACCTTACTGCTTGTCACGTACAACTGGGGAATCAAATCTGTGCCAGGTGACTGAATTATAGACCCTATGATAACAGCGCGCACGTGCTATCCATTCGACCATCCAACCCCCTTAATTTGTCCTAAACGAACGTTTCGATGCAATAAAATTTTATTCTATTCACTTCTATATACACTAGAGTAAGACTGATAACGATGAAGGTATGGTCTCCGTTATTTACATCAGTTTTAAAGGTTCTCAACTGTGTTGTATTACCTATAGTATGACCATTCCTTGACATTTTACAGACAGAATTAATCCGAGAAGATATATTTTTATTTTTAGATATCCTATAGGAGGAAATCAGATTAACACCGAGCTTGAGAGAATCCAAGATTACGTTCACGTCTGAACTAGTTAACCTAGACACACAGTCTATAATCCTTGTCTGTTACTCTAAGTTAAAATATTCCGAGAAAAAAACCCATAATAATAAAATATAAATGTCAAAAAATAATTTATAACGAAAAAAAAAATTACAAAAATGCAGGTGCGTTATTTAAGGGAAGTCAATCGATAAATAATTTTGAAAAGCGCGACGCGTCGCTTTATATTAATAAGGGCGACGTCGTGTTATAAAAACGACATCGCTCTTTTTCTCCATAACTTAACATTGGAAAAAGCTAGGCGCTAGGCGAAATTTGCCTCGCGCGTCGCTTTTTTAAAAGTCGCGGGGACAGGCCAAAATAGAACACCACACGTACATATACTACCAACAAATATAGTTATTTGTAAGCGCTGTACAAACAATATTCACACTGATGTTATTCTCTGTAAACCGACGAGTCGTTATCTTACTTGAGCAGCATTTACCAATTTACAAATTTAAATTGAGATTATTGAGTATATCATTTGATGTTATTAGATATTTATTACAAAGTTTCGCACCCGTGATGGAAATCGAAATCTGACTTTGAATTAAAGCAACATCTAGTTTCGTTTTGTAAGATTTAAATAAAACAATGCTATTAGTTGAAAATTCGATGACGCATAGGCCTATATATTGAAAATTTATTAAAATTACTTCATTCTGAGCGAAGGTATCACGTATTGAAGTTATGATTTGATGTGACGTAGATTGCTTATTGTCGTAACAACGATACTTCGCCATTTTATTTTTTTAAACCACAAAATGAAATATTAAAATTGGCACACAAATCGCGCACGAGAATGCTTTCGGGTGCTATTTGTAATGAGGCGATTCGATGAACAAGGCTAAACATTATTACATGTATATGCGTTGCGACCCATTTGTGTTCATTTTCAGGTGCGAAAGAATCGAGATTTAGCTCCTTTAAATCATTAAATGGCGATCGTGTTTTAATGCGTTTAAATATTGATTATAGGCCCGGCGTGTGAATAAATGTCTAAATAATAGTTTTAAAAACAAACTCCGTTAAAAATGGTTTAACTCTGGTGTAATGTAATGTCGCTGAATGTTGGTTTGGGTTTCGTTCCTTCACAACCCTAATGCTTGAGACGAAGCTTGAAAATAAAACGTTAAAAACATGGTTTTCGAGGGGGGGGGGGAGCAAAGATTAATAGAATTTGTCCGCCCATGGCCCAGATGCTTCTCACCAAATTGGAAAGAAATTAATTGCATATAATGTGTATCTGTATATTGAATAAACTATATTAAAATATGTGTGTACAGGGATCCCCCAACGCCAAAAAACAAAACAAGAAAAAAAACCAAAATCAATTTATTGTAGAAAGGTTTACAACTACAAACCAAACATTTTAAATCGCTGTCTGCTTTAACATGCGTATACCATTTATTAAATTACATTTAGAAAGGCGAGACGCGCCACTATATAAAAGATAGGTTGCCAGGCAATGAAACATACGCCTGCAGCAGCTAAATCGTCCGAGCAGTCAACAAGAGTTGTCGCATATTTTTACTTTTTTTCAGTAATGAAATATTTATGATACTCTAAAATCTGATTAAGAGTAATAACTAATTAAGTAATTATCAGAAAATCATTAGAATTTGTTTGGTTTTTAAAAAGTTCTGCCCCATGCTAACGTTTAGTATACGAAACATTTAATATCATGGATTTAGCTGTTCAGTTATCAAACTTCATTGAAAATCAATATACTTGTTAGTCGCAAGACCCTAAACTCTGTGTGTCAGTCTGAAGTCAATCGGATGATAAGTTTGGCCACAAGACTTTTCAAAGTGATCAATGGAGATAACTTTGGCAGTAATTATCAGAAATCGCTGAAAATCAATAGGCTTCTTCGTCTCATGGCCTTAAACAGTGTGTATCAATCGGATATTAACTTTGGACTCTAGAGCCTCCACAAGATTTTTCAAAGTGATCAAGGGCCATAACTCTGGCAGGTCTCATGACCTTAAACACTGCGTATAAATTTAAAGTCAATCGGATATTAACTTTAGCCTCAACAGCGCCCACAAGATGTTTCAAAATGATCAAGGGCCATAACTCTTGCAGTAATTATCAGAAATCGCTGAAAATCATTAGGCTTCTTCGTCTCATGACATTAAACCTTAGCCTCTAGAGCGCCGGACCGACGGACGGACGGGGGCGACGACAACATACGACCACATTTCAATGTGGGCGTATAAAAAGAAGGCGACGTTTGTAGTCTAAGCGACACTAGAAATGTCTGCAATGCAACGCCATAAAGTACGGACTTAAGCTATTAAATAATCTGCATGATTTTTATAACGAAAGATAATAAAAGGTTTTGTTTAAATCCACATGACCACGTTACAAGAATAGACCGATGCTGTTGTTTCTAAACCTACTGATAGCCTACAATTGTTATAACCCATTTATCGGCTAATGGTAGAAGTTCTACACAATTCAGTAAACAACTGAAAAGAAATATGTCGGTCACGTACACAGTATAGTGAACAGCTATATAGTATATAGGCCTACTTCCCTTTATTTATTATAATTTATGCACCTAACCTAAGTTACCAGTATACTATGAACCAAATATAGTAACGGTTTAAACCGGGCTTATAAATACGTGTTACATCTTGTTCCCTGACCAGAAAAACAAAAGCGGGAGATTCATATTGATAATTGATAGTGTGAACATTTTGTTTTAAGTTATGGAGTAAGACTGGCATAATATACAGTTAACACACTTTAATTAAAATGTTAAAACATAGACAAAACAATTAAATGGAGTTGAACGGCCTAACTTTCTGTAGCGGCTGGCGGACTGGGCAAAAGCAGACGGGTATGCCGTTGTGCAGTGCGCTATGAGGCAAATTGTGCCCGGACAGCGGCCCCATATCATCTCTTATTTCGATTCTATCTGTCAATGATTCTTTCATGCACATACATATGTTCGAGCGCCTCGGTCTCTCGTCCCATCCGAACGACTAGCCACTGTTACTTGTCAGACCCCCCGTTCTGCATCTTCGACAAGGGGATACCTTCAAGGACAATCTCAATGAATTTTCTGAACCAACATCGGGAACGCGAACTCGAGATCTGGTAAGTAAGAAAACGTCTTGCTCACCGAGTTGCCACGGCTCCCGAATGACGATATAACTATGACACGCAGTCGAAAGGTTTGATAATTCATTGGATACTTTCTTATAATTAATGCCCCAATAAACAATTCCAAACAGTTTAGAATATGCCTTGTTACTGCATTGAGTTTCTCAGCAGCTCCCTGAGCTTTTGTTTGTGGAATACCTTTGTCATTCTAATGGGGTTCACCATTTTGATATAACAGAATAACCTTGTTGAGAGTCAGAATCTTATTGATGATGCGAAACGACTCGCGCGAAGGCGAAAAACGCATCAGAACATATTATCATACTAAAAATAACGCTAGACTTGAACTCTGTGACATCCTAAACAAATTACACGACTGGTAAATAGGAAGCTAATACCACTAATCAGCAGCCATGGCTATAGGCATTTACGTTGCAAATTCATATAGGCTATCAAATTTGAACATACCCGATGTAATTGCTTAGTCCAGTGATTCAAAACCATTTTTTAGGCTGCAACCCCAGCATCTGATCGCGACCCTCGAGGAACAAATTAAGTCACCGTTATGAAAAAAGATCATTTTTACATCTACTATTGTTTTACTTATTTGACAACTTATTGTTTACATTTTGATACTTTCATAAAAATTGAGGAAAACGATTAGCAATATGGTAAGATGTGTATAGATCAGCGATTTATGTTTTTCAAAAGTTTCAGCGTATTCCGCCAAAACCTCACGAAAACGCCCCCCAAGAGGTTGGGAACCCAGGATTTAGTCAAACCAAGTCAAATTGAAAACCTAATACCAGGGGCGGATCCAGGAATTTTTGCAGGAGGGGGTTTGCCAGGTTTCTGTTACGGAAATCTGCCATCATCGTCTCTAAATTACATAGGCATACATACAAATTGAGCTTTTTACACAGAGAAATCATTTTTATACTGATGTAGGATCACTTTGTGATGTAATTTCATTGATGCAAGGCATTATTTTTTTCATGTAGCTGGGCAAGGGGGGGGGGGTGAACCCTTCAGGTCGGAGTGGCGCCCTTACTGTGCTGTTACGGCGACGGAAAATGATCTGAGAGTGCGCCAAGATCGCCACAACAGGTGCGGATCCAGGATTTTTTGCAGGGGGGGGGGGGGTCTAGGTTTGATAATTGCGCTCAACCAAGTAACGGGGGGTTTGGGGGCCCTCCCCCAGAAAAATTTGGTAAATTAGATTCAATTTGGTGCATTCTGACGTATTTCCGGAAGGTAAATTCCAAAATTACAGGTCTAAAAATCGCCAAATAAAATCGCATAACTATTTTTCAAGCCTGAGCAGGGGGGGGGGGTCCGGAACCCCTGGACCCCCCCCCCCCTCTGGATCCGCGCCTGCACAATAGGCGTGGTTAAAGCGTTGTGGAAACGCCAGATATCGTACTCTGGTCTCCATCGTCCCCAATGACCGAAGAGTCGCGGCGTTTGCTTTGAGCATATTCGATTTGACGTGGAAAGCGGTGAGAACGCGGCTTTTTTCAAATTTGTAATTTTTGAAGACATTTTCTCGCGTTGTGTTCACATTTACTGGGGACTTTGTGCATTTTCTGGTCGTGGTACAGTCACAGAGTATTTTTACTCTGTGGTACGGTCGCAGCAGCGCAATATGGAGGCCACCCGGTCCGAGGGGGGCATTACCAACAAGTACGATCGTACTATGAATTAGGAACTGAACATGTTGTTGGGAGAAATTCAACAATCTAATTTTCCAAGTCGATGCAGAATTGTGCCAAGAAGAAGCAGGCCAATTTTTTTTATTAAAGTCCATCGGATTTGGATTGACGGAGCCTTGGCCTTTTTCGAAGATTGTCACCTTAAGGACAAGAACAAGATGTGTAGCAGTTACCAACCAGTTCCTGGTCGAACAACACAACACGTCTTATAATACACTGTTAAAAATATGTGTAGTTAAACACTTGTTTTGGTGTAAAGTTTGGCCTTTAAAGTGTGAGATCACAACATACACTGGCAATGGTGTAACCGGTTACATCTGATAACATTCTTAGTGTGATCCCACACTGTTTCTAAGGATACACTTTTCGAGAAATAAATTTAACTTCGACTGTGTAACGTTTTACCCACAAAGAGAATCCTTATTCGTAGAAAGTGTAACATTATACGGTAGCTGTATTTATCTTCACTAAGTGTGATGTTTGCTATCATAAAGGGAAACCTTTCCTTTAGATCGTGTTACGTCACCGGAAAATTGTATTTTAATTTATTGCATATAATTTTTGCAATAATAACGAGAAACATTGCCCTTAGAAGGTGTTACTTCATAGGAAAAAAGAAACGCTTCGATTAAAAGGCGTTTGTTGTAAGACTCCCATTTTTACCTACAAAATAATTAATATGGGGCAACTTTTATGGAATACCCGGACTACATAGGTGTTGTGGGCATGTTTTGATGTCTGGCAACCAATCTGTTTTCTTGTACAAATAAGTAAAAGGTAAGCAATATGTATGTCCATTAATCTTTTAATTTGATTATTAATGATAATTTGATTTATTAAGAGTTTTTTCATTATTACTACACATGTTTATTGACACTATTATTGGGTACCCTCAGCTTTTTATCACAATTACTGTTTATGTCAGGCCTGTATTGCTAACATATGAGCCCCATAACTGGTTGCATACCATTCATAATCGATATGAAAAGATTTGGGGTATCTGAGGTTATACTTATAGGGTGGTGTCCAGTGGTATTACTCTTTATTCCTTATTAAATATTTAGTGAAATTATCAGCCATAGACGTGTGTACATAAAAAAACTTTTTATCCATGTTTCAGTTATTTGTTAATAAAGTATTGTTCATTTCAATTTAAAGTTATTTTTACTCTTTACTTAGATCCTTAGTAGTGTTTATAAAAAGTGGACACTCTGTAAGCATGCACATGCACCAAGTACAGTGTTTATATACACCAGAGCAAGTGGCAGCTCAGTTGCCACCCACACAAGTGTATATTGTACCCCAGAGCTGTGTTTCTATTACACTTATTTAGTATCCAATTGCACCCTGTGGAAGATAAAGTGAATCTTATATATTACCCACTTACACTTTCAGAAGATATAGCTATACCCTACATGGTGTTTATTGCACTTTAAAAAGACATAGCTATATTCTAAATAGTGTTGAATTACACTTTCGGGAGATATACTTACATCCTAATAAGTGTTGAATTACGCTTTCAGAAGATAAACCAAAGTCCCAAATAGTGTTGAATTGCACTTTCACGAGATATATCTATATCTTAAATAGTGTTGAATTACACTTTCAGAAGATATATCTATACCCTAGATGGTGTTTGTTTACACATTGAGAGGATATACGTACACCCTAAATAGTGTTTAATTATATTTTTAAAGGAACATTTTACAATTTTGTTAGATATAATTTCACGGTATAAAGAAGACATTTACACTTTTAGATGATTTCTCATATCCTCAAATAAGTGTAATTAATTACACTCAATGAAGTGCTTATATACGCTATTGCAAGTTGCAGCTCAGTTGCCACTCCTACGGGTGTAAAGTAACACTATCTTTTTAACTGTGTATGGAAAACAATCACCGGTTTAAAGCTCGGTGTTTCTACAAGTAGGCTATTCTTTTATCGTTTTAAAGCACAAAAAATGGTAAGAGAATGAATACCTGTCGAAACCGGGCCCGTAGCCAGCTCATAAAATTGGGGGGGGGGGGCTACGGAACTTTTTGGAGGGGCTAAGAATGTGGCCGGCTAAGACACTACTAAGAAATCATTATTGTTGGCGAAATATTTGGGGGGGGGGGGGTGCTAATTCGATTTGGCTACGGGCCGGGTCGAAACGTCAAGGATTCCAATTACATGTAGATGTTAAATACAAGATTATGGTTCTTTCATTTCTTGACAGTTTATTTTTTCGTATTTGCGTTGTTTAGTCGTGCTAGTTTTAAAATAAACTATGGATCAAAGCGATAACTATATGGTATGTGTTTACTTTGATTTTTCATGCTTTAGGCAAGAATACGTGCACTATGTTATTCGGTTAAGAAATGTTGATTTCTGTTCCTTCTGCGTCGTATGATTTATTTAACATGATAAATCATGCAGAATTAATTTATTTATATAGCTTTCACGCCCAGTTGAACTAAAATAACTCAAAGCGCTTTCGTATGTAAAAACTGCAAATATAAATCATGTATTTGGAATTGTTCGTACCTTTTATTAACGCATTGAAAGTAAGTCCTATAATTCAATATATTTTTTTTACGAAATTGCAGTCCAATAACTTTGTCTGAAGTATTTTATCTTTTGATGTTACCGCTTCGCTCTCTTTCTTTTTTTCTTTGGTTTAATGGTTTTCATGTTTGGTGTAAGGGAATTAAAAGGCGAATCATGTTTTATAATTGCTTTGAGTTGCAAATAAATGACAGATCGTTACGTATATAGATGGTTATTTAAGAGAAAACTGTACCTAGAAGCGGCATGCTTGAATACCTGGTTGTTATTGTGGAATTATATATTGATCTAGATTAGTTCATTGACCCACGGTAACATGCTGTCGAGGTATGAACCTGGTTCAATGTGTACACATACTTGACCAGTGAGTGACCTTACTTCACATTACATACAGTCTAGATCTCCTGCTAAATATACACTTACGGATTATCCCAATAACGAGCTCGCTCTCGGAATTCACTTATATATATGAAGTGCAACTTCTGGTCTAGTATAGATTAGGATAAGCCTTTCTGTTTTGGGGTTACTGCCGCGCGTAATTTAAACAAACCTATATAGCATATAATGATTGCCTAAACGTTAGAATGTAGACATTTTGGTGCAAGAGCAGTATTTTTGAGAGGGTGATGTTGATGTTAATATATTGATTTTTTTATCCTTGCGCATAGAGACGTTTACAAATAGAAAATGTTTCTTCGTGTTCTTGCGAAAATAAATTGGGGATTTCGGTTGGGCTCCTCATAAAGAATAAACAAACGTACAACCCAGAACGGGGTTATAAAACATAATTCTATGAAGTGAAACCCTATAATAACCTATACTTCTGCTGTTCTCCTGGCCATTATTCAATCCTAGTTAATTTAGTGGGCCGTTATCTTAGCAGTGGGAGGAAACTGGACGACACAAAGATAATGCAACAGGTTATACAGGCGCCCCTAGCAGAAGTACAAACTTTCAGTATCCACATGATTTTAAGGGTAAGTCTCCAAAGACCAGCTATCCCCACTGTTTGGATATGTGTTGATATACATGTACTTGTATACCACTTTACCCTGTACAGCAAATCTATAGGTCTACATGTATATCCCTACTCTTCAAGGTCATTTTGGGACTAACACATGGTTCAATTTTATTTCAACAATATGTTTGCACATGGGGGTCTTTAGAAGTGGAGGAAACCAGAAAACTCAAAGAAAACACACAAGGTCGGACAGGCGACCATATTTCTTGCAAGGTACACCCAGGGAATCAAAACCACGCCAGTTGATTCAATGACAACCTTATGCTACAGCGTGCATGTGCTGACCATACTGCCATCAGCCCCCCAACCATTAGAACTACTTAAATGAATGAGTAAATGAAGCAATAACACATCTTGCATAAAATCTGAGGACATTTATTACATGTCGAAATGTAAAGAAAAATTCATTGTAAACCACGACAGGACAGTTTGCTGTATACAAGAATGAAATGATCTGATAAAATTTATAGATACAAAATGACAATCACTGGTACAAAATACATTCAGCAATTAACAAATATACATAATGTCTGGTGGGCTGGTTTGACATGGTTAAAACACCAAGAAATACATAAAATACAATACAGTACTCTATAGACATAAGCAGGGGTGGCAAAAATATTTCATTTCCAAGCAGTAAGTCACAATACAACGTTCAAATATAAGTTAGACCAGTGTGACTCTTTCACTGTCTGTAATTTTCCCCTTTCTATTATAGAGGTTTTCAGTAGACCCATTTTCTGACCACTGAGGTTTAAACAGGTGTTAACATAAGGTAAATAATGTTTCTATTTTTTTTGACATTTATTCTTAAACAGGTGTATGACACTATTCTCTGGAACCTTAATATAGATGAAAATGGGTCTAAAAGCATGTATTAATGTAATATGAATGTATATAAAGATAATTATGTTCAATTAAAAAAATTTTATTGTAAATTCTTATCAATATTGTTCACTGAAATATCTGAATAGTCCAAATTGAACAAAAGTCGTTTACGCCTCATTAAAAAAGATTTTGCATCAACAAATTCGCATACAACTAAGATAATAAATGAGATTACAATGGCGTTTATATTAGAAGCTTCATTAGTTAAATTATTATAATAACTTTGTACAAATCTACATTTCCATTGAGCAAATGTTTGTTATATGTAAGCCTGGAATATAACTTTATTATATAGTTATGAGTGAAAGAATGAAATACTGAGAAAGAAGTAGAGTGACCGAATGAATGAATGAATGAGCAAGATGTTCTATTTACAAATAATTATGAATAGAAATAGGATATATAAATAGAAATAATACACAAATTTACACCATATTACTAACTTATGTCTCTTTATAGTCAATAGTTTAATAAATTCCCCAATCATAACATTTATTTAAAGCTGTAAGCGAAAACAGATTATTTGATTTGAATTTTTGCATCTGCAGTTATAGATCTAATGTAATCAAATGTTGCATGTTCTTGTTCAACATTATTTTACATATAATTTTAAATTGGAAAAGTAAGACCATTTTAGCCAAAAAAGAAACAATTCATAAAAATGAATGTATTGTCGTTCCAAATTTTAAAATATTGGGAATTAATACTCTATCCAATATTATTATTAATCATATTAGACTTTAAAAGAGACTATCACTAAAATTCTACAACAATAAAACTACTATGGAACAGAATACACAACACAATTGTAAGTTCTAACCTAGTAATTCTTATTCTAAGATATTTTTCATGCTCCTTAATTACATTAAAAGGTTATGAGTTAAAATTATATCATGAATTCTGTTCCATGATACACTGATAACTAAAACTCTAATTAGAAACTACTTAACAACATAAGTACTCACACTGAATACTGATTTAACTATTAGAATATTGTAAATTATCATTTGTATGCTGATTATCTAGAAACTGTGAATCTCACATATCAATATATTCCCTTATATCGAATATAGGTTAATATCAATGACCACAATTATCAAATATTTCCCACACAGGATAAACATGTTTCAAACAATATTAGTTATAACTGATATCAAATATTGCATACCTAAAAATCAGTTCAAATAAAATGTCTTTGAACAATTATTCAAATTTGAATATTCAAGTGAGCAGTAACAACACTAGAAAGTATTATACAATTTCACTTTTAACATCGGATGGAAGAAATGTATCATCCATTCAAATCCAGTTTTGTTTTTAAAAAAAAACCTTCTTTAGTCAATGTTTTCAATAGTAGACGATCCATATCTTGTATTTTGATAAATATTTTTATCATTATTCTATGGGGTCTAGTATCTCTAATTCAGATCATAAACAATATAACATATTTACGTAGCTAATAAGGTCAATAACCTCTAACTAATTTAGAATAAATTAGTTCTATGAAATATTCATCAACATGCTTAATTATAAAACAAATACCAATTAAAATGAGATCTACATGTATTTTCATTTGACCGCATGTGAACACATAATTATAACAATATAAAAACACAAGGGAAATTTCTATAATTATTTGAATAATGCCTCCATTGGGTGTCTTTTTTTATTTAAAATCTAATTTTATCTTATTTTTGTATAAAAAAATGATTTGTATAAAATGATTACATGTATTAGAAATACAACTTTTTAAAATGATATTGGTGTTTTCTTGTCTGTCAGACTGTGTATATCTAATTCCTCCATCTCTACTGCATCTCGGTACTGTGTTAATTCTTTAGAGATCTTGATGCGTGTATAGTTGGCTGCCAGACAGATCATGAACAATATCTAGGTAGAGATAAGTAAAACTATGTAATGCGTATTATTTTACATTTTTGTCATTATTTGTAGGTAATGTAAGACACAATAAACAGTGTCAAAGTTCTGTACCATTTCGAAGAATACACATCTTGCTTTATTGCTTACTACTACTAATACAGTACTTTATCCTTGATTATGAGTAAAAAAAAACATAGCTCTTAGAAATCATGATAGAATATGTCCAGTCAAATTGTACACAAAATGTTCTATTTCTAGAGATTTTCTGAATTACTGATATAAAAAATGTATGTGCAGCTGAATAAAAAATCATACACTTATACGCAATTGTTGAGCTAAATTATGAAGTGAAAGTTAACCATTTATAGTTTTATACTTTAGACTAACACTCGACAAACTCTGTTATTACGCAGTAGAATCTCGACAATCATTTCAAAACATGAGTAACTAACTAATGCTTTCAAAATTGACTGCACCTGACATTCTAACTACCGGTATTAACAATTATGATTTTTTGAATGTTAGTCTCTATCATCCAAACAAATATTCTACGACTATTAGTCTGGATGGGTCCTCAAAATTTGACGGAAAGTAGGTCATTGTCTGGATTATCCAGTCTTTTATGTTACCACATACTAAATCTACCAAAACATCTCGTTTGTGAACAATGACACTCTCTAAAATTTTGTTTGTAAAGGTTTCAATTAAAATGGTAATTTTCTCTCGTCAAAAATCAAGCGTATGGCTTCTCTCACAATCTTCTTAATTCTTCATCGCGATTCATGGTTATTTCCCTTCTCTATTTTGTTTCTAATAATAGATGTGCCAAGTAAATTGTGGGATATATTTCGAGACTTTAACCAAAAGGTTCCATTGCCCATGCGTAACCGGGAGTTTGGTTTTTTATGTGGTAGAATATCCAGTCATTTTTGTAAAAAAATTGACAACGGACCCAGACCCTCCGTACGTTGAAGACTAGGGGTTCTGGGTGACCGAGACTATTTTAATGTAAGCATTTTGAAAATCCAACAGCTAGATGAAAGGAAGTGCAAGAAAATTCTGACTCTGAAGTCTGAAGAAGTAAAAAGTGGATTTCCGAAAAATGCCAGATACAACCTATTGAGTGTGACTGTACTTGGGCTGTACATGGTCAGATGACATGAAAAGCATGTATAATCATGAATGTTTTCATTGAAACTTTACAGCCCTGTATGGCAACCCCCAACTATCGTTGTAAAAGGAGGTAGCCTAATGGTCATCACGGTATGTTGTGATTTGTGACTATCATTCTTTATTTTAGTCTTTTAGTGGAAGCCAGCCCTGTGAAAAATAACACTATTCTGTTCTAGATAGGTAATTGCTTATCACCAAAATACTAAATCTTTTGAGATGTTTTATGTCTGATTTTGAGATTACCACCAACTAACCAATGCTATTATTTACAGATTTCTATATTATTTCATTGTCTTCAGATACTAACTTAGAGAAAGAGAGAGAGAAATGGGGTTTAACATCCACTTGATGCGAACAAGGTCATTTCGCGATTATCATATGATTCAAGGAGTCTTTAGCAGAGGCAGATGACACGGAGAAAACCTACAAGGGGTTGGAGATAACTTTTAGAAACATTACCATTTTTTTTTATAGTGATAGCTCAAATAGTATAATTTTAAATCATCCAAATACTATTAAGTGTCTAACCAGGAACATTGTATAAACAGTCGTAATATATGTATTTAAAAAAAATAATTGTTGAATGTAGGAAACACTTCAATAATATTTCAAGAGCGTCTTCCTGTTCATTTTAATTTTAAAAGTATAGTCTGTTTGCGAAACACATACAGGTACAATGATATTTTCAAAATGTATAATATGTCTTGTCAAAAGCATGGAAAACAATTTGAATTTAAGGTGTTTTCAACGGATGTCAGTTGTTTCGTAAACTGGCTGTTTAGTACTTATTCATTCGTATCTCATCTTCGTACTTCAATTCGTACCTCAAATTGATTCGTACCTTAACAATCACCAATCAATTGTCATCAATAATCACAACTCACTGAGCAGAACACTAACCCTAACCCTAATTATCGCCAGATTTAAAAAAAAACAAACCAAAAGGCAGGTAATCCTTTATTATTTCAATTTCTTTCAACAACATATAGATATATTTTAATTTCTTTCAACTTATTTCAACAACATATAGGAAAAGGTACAAATCAATTCGAGGTACAAATTATGTGTGTATTCTAATTTAGGAAAAGGAACTAATCAATTTAAGGTAGCAATCTAATTCTGGTTCGGCATATTTCAATTACTTTCAACAACATAGGAAAAGGTACAAATCAATTTGATGTACAAAGTAAAGTACGAAATGGCTCAAGTGAGGTACGAATGAACTTAGTACAAAACAGCCAGGTTACGAAACAGCCTGCACCGTTTTCAACACCAACTAAAAATAAGGGTTGGGCTACTTCAACTTTAAACATGTAGGTCACTCATAAACATAAACATGTGAGATAAGATAAACAGCTGATAATCTAGAGTGTTTTTAAAAACAACAAAATAATGTATGTTTATGAATATTTATACTAATTAATATGGGGATATTTTTAGTCCTTGTAGCAATTATGATAAAATATTCATCTCTTTAAATGTTTCTAGATCACGTTTAAATAATTTAATCCTAAAAAAATATTTGTGAATTCTTTATACACTTATTTGAAGGACAAAAGAAGATTCTATCTTTTCTTTTGACATAAATAATACTTACCATTCCTAAGACTATACAGAAAGCACCACCATATGCGACACTAAACAAAGGTCCAGCTTCTAACACCTACAAAATAAAACACTTTTTAGAATATAATTCATTTCACGTGTCCTCTACCGTTATTATAAAAATTAATAAAGATGGAGCATTCCAGACTACAAGGCATATCTAGACTTACCATAGGCGTACGGGCTCGATGACAGTTAGGGGGGCAGAACCTGAATTGCCCGAAAAATGTTCGGGTTTACAGCCCCCCCCCCTCAAGAAAATTTTAGAATATTTGACGGCTGCAAACACGTTTTCCTGCTATTTCAGCCCGTGAACAAAGCAACTTCAAAGTGGTCTAATATAGCTTAATTAAGGTGACCGACTCGAATTTCAATCAATCGTTTACAGTGCACGAAAACGGTTGTTGTTGTTGTTTATTAAAGATTTAATGTCCATACATTAAATATGTTATTATGGACAGGCTGATTTGGAAGACGGGAAAATTTTGAAAATTTAGCTGCCGCAAACGCGTCTTCCTGCTATTCCAGCCTGTGAATACAGCAACTTCAATATGGTCCAATATATAGTCCACCTGGCTGACCCGAATTCCAAATAACCAATCAATCGTTGCGGGGTATGGGGGCCTCACCCTTCCGGAGAAAATTTTGAAAATTTAACCACCGCAAATGCGTTTTCTGCAATTTTAGTCTGTGTAAGTAACTCCAAAAGTAACCGAAATCCCACTCCGAATTCCAAGCATCCAATCAGACTGTTGCAGCTGCATTCACAAATAATAATTGATGCCCGAAAAATGTCACACAAAGTAGAGTGGCTCCAGACAAAATACAAATTCGTGGCATTCAATTTGAAGAAAAGTAAAATTAGTGTTTTATTAGGGCTCGATGACAGAAAACATTTCAGGTTTACAGACAGCAGCGCCGGCTTTCTCCGAGAGGCGAAGACGCGGAGCTAACATTGTAGTATAGACCTCCCAAGAAAATTTTGGAATATTTGACAGCCGCAAACGCGTTTTACAGCCTTTCCAGCCCATAAAAATTTGTGTTTTATTAGATTTTGGGCACTTTATTTTGCCAAGTAGATGAAATAATATTTTTTCTCACTTTACCCCTCTGCTCGAAAAGTCGCCTCCCCACGAAAGTTAGGGGGGCAGCTGCCCCCCCCCCCTGCCCCCCTAACTCGTCCGCCTATGAGACTTACTGATCATTAAAGAGTAGTCTTGTCAAAAGCATATTGCTCTAAAGAGTATCAAAGTCAACCAGTCATATAATATAAGTTGTGGCCATGTTTACATCACTTTTCCTTACTATTGATTTTAGACTACATTTAGTAGAGGCTTAGAATCATCAGTCAACAATCGGATAAAAATAAAGATCTATATTTCAGGGGTTTTTTTTACTTTCGATGGCCTCTACTATATAAAGATCTAACCAGTTGTAGTTAAAGGTTGGGTCAGAGGTCATACGAGCAGCTTTTGACACTATGACATCTAACATTTGATTAAACAATCAGCATTGATGTTTCTAGTGGGTTAACCACAGTTCTTTGCGGCTCACGCCAAAAACTCACAGTACTAAACCGTTTCATTAGCTAATCACTCACATCATTTAGAATGCAGGTTATATAACAACTCTTCCAGATAATAGTGGAGTAAAGACCAGTAAAACAAAGTTTGACACTATAACTATAAAAAGGAAACGAAACAGAGTCTGTGTTTTAATCAGATTTCATCAGTTGAAAACTGGAGAATATTTATTTCTATCTATGAACATCAAGGTAAAGATATTACTTATTGTTTATTATTGTGAGTAAAGAGATCTGGGATTTGATCCTGATGATGGCTGAGACTGTTCCACAGGATTTCCCAGCATGATTTCACATTGTCAGTGGTGCTTGATGGACGGCCTGGCAAGAAATAGCATCTAGTTGTTAGGATGGTACAAAAATCTGAGATGTTGTGTGCACTTTGGATGCCCATAAAAGAACCCCTGACAGTTGGAATTCAGTTGCTGTCCTGGCAAAATTTGCCCCATAGCAGTCACTGCATGATATCTTATCATCTTTATTAGCCTGATTGGAGAAGAAATGTAACACCCTAACCCATTTCATTCATTCTCTCTTCTATTCGTCCTATCTAGTATCACTTTCAAACATTGAGTAGATGAAGCCTGAATGAACTACATAATAATGTAGCCTTTCCCCACCCCACACCACCAATGCCTGAAACAGTTGGCACTATGTCAACAAATGTGGGTAGTATTTCATCACATTTTCTTACAATACAGAGTGGAATAAATTAATATTTAGAATGATAACACTGAATCGCTATCAGAAAGGATAATGATATAATGTCTCTGAGGTGAAACTTTAAATTACATTATGCGAAGTCATACATAAATGTAGTTTAATACACCATAAACAACCGTTGTCAGGTCAGATAAGGCATGGAATAATATTATCCCTAGTTACATCAAGTACATGATATTAGAAGATGGAATGGAATTTTACTTACAAGCCACACATACTTAATGACATCAAAAGGATTATACCCTAAATATCAATCTCTAACTTATAGTACATGTATTTATAACTTATGTAGAGGTGTCAGAATGCAGTGTTATAGCTCAGTAAACTCAGATCTTGTATAGATTACAATATAAAATGTTGATTAAATGCTAATAGGCATTAATTAAGTTATTATCTCCCTTTGATGCATCTTGTGTCTTGAGGGCAAACAGTAGGACAAGTTTATTTAGTATCAATATTGTACTGTATGACTCCAGGTACTGCGGATAATTTTGAATTAATTACAGTACTAAAACTTCCGGAATAGAAGTATATGTTATAATTTGAATAAATAATAGACAATTAATTTCTGTGAGTGATCACTTATGAAATGAAATGGGGTTTGACATTCTACTCTTCTGCTCCTAAACTGGGCTAATGAAGATCGCCAATGACTAGCAATTACATTACCATAACTATATGACAATCTATCTCATTTGCTAATTAATTCACTTTCCCAAATGACAGTGATGTCATATATCAGGTTTGTGTGGACTCCTCTACAAACTGGCTGGCTGGGAACATTGTGTACTTGTTAATTAGGCCAATATAGGTACTCAAAATAATCCCCAAATTTTAGTACAATACAAATAAATATATATACCAAATACTGTTGAAATGTGTTTCTGTAACTCAATTGAGAATACATGCAAAATAATACCAATACCTGTAGATTAATAAAATAAAATTGAATGATTTGTCAAATGTGTTTCTTTTTCTACAAACTTTGTAGCCTATGATAGGATTTATACCTAGACTGGATAAAGCTGCCACTAACTGTGTGTTCACTGCACAAATATTGAATACAATGTAAGAATGTGGATTTAAGGGATAAATACAGACCTTGTCACACATGGGTTTAACTTCATAATGTTCACATAGTGCTTCTTTACCGGGAATAGCTGTACCAGCTGGATAAGACTCATTTCTGTATATACCTGAAATAGTGTTTCATGAATTAGATTTTAATGCAAGGGAAATAACTACAGATCAAGAATGTTTACTATGGGAAATACATATCCTGTAAGTAGATCATTACAATCATGCATGTACAATAGAATAGCAGTTGTCCTCCCAGATAACTTTATTCTTAAATTCAAAACATTTTTTGAACATTCATTATTTGTTATATTTTTGCAAAAAGATAGTCAAACATGTCACAATCATTCTGGGGAATGACCAATTAGATCTTTCATTAAACAAGGCCAGTCACATTAAATGAGAAATAGGATTTTGTCAGACCATCTAGGATTTCTTCCTAATCCCAATGCACTAAAAACCTAGCAGATATTCAAACCCTTTCAACCATTCTAGACCCAAAACTGGCATACAAGAGCTTTAAATATCACCTGAAAGCTCTGCATAAATCTACTTTCGCATTTTATCCAGGAATATATTATAATAAACATGAATCCCGAAAAGGTGGGGAAGAATGTAAACATAACTCACCAAACTGGGTAAGATTAAAACAGTAATGAAACGATGTTGCTGTTTTACTGTAAACTTCCATATCACAGATTTGACTAATACTAGCATAAACTATAATAGGTACTACCATTACGGATAATATTACAATCCATGCCATACCCAATAAATATGATACAACCATAAACTAAAACAAAATGAAATTCGTATTTATAATGATTAAACTATGTGCATGATTTGGATATTATTATCACTACAGTTCTTGAATCCTTTTTCTATAGTATTGTTGGCATGAGAGAGAGAGAGAGAAATGGGGTTTAACGTCCACTCGACACAGACTAGGTCATTTTGGGACTAACATATGGTTTCAATTTAATTTCAATAATTCGCTTGCGCGTAGGGGTCTTTAGCAGTGGGAGGAAACCGGAGTGCCCGGAGGAAACCCACGAGGTTGAGAAGGCGCCCCTATCTCCATGTCACATACGCTCACACCAGGGATCGAAACCACAGCCGCAAGCCAGAGGTGACCGGCCAGCTAGAGGTCGAAGCGCGGCACTCTAGACCACTAGGCCATCCCAACCCCCCTTGTTGGCATGAGTATTGGAGGTGTTTGATTAATTCATTTATGAATAGATTCTCTGAAAGGCTCCAACTTTTAAATAAATAAATGTTTTGATTAAAACTATTTTATGAGACATTTGTAGAAAAACAAACAAATTAAATATGCCAAACATTAAATAAAACAGCTCTTCGAACCATGTCTTTGTCTGAAGACTAAAGGGAGACAATCCATAATCTGGAGACTAAAGGGAGACAATTCATAATAAGAAGCCAAATAGGAAATAGTTACTTCAGAAAATCAAGGAATCGAGATGTGATTAAATGTTTTACCAACACTTTCAGTAGTCATATTTCATAATACTGTATGTATTTCTGATTATTTTTCTTATTAAATTATATTTTATGTTCAGTATCTGTTTTTTTTCTTTCCGAAGGATTATGTCTGCATTTAAACTCTTACCCCTGCTTTCTGATTTACTATAGACTTTATTCTGTCTAATGATTTATTAAGGGAAGCAACTATACATTAATTTAAATAAGATAAAACTTACGAAACATGCAGACACCCGACCTCCCATGATACATTTTGTTCCTGAATATAGGTTTTCTCTAGTGGCACCAGTTGCAAGATAGCCGAACACCATCAAAATAATAGCAAGCACTGCCATACACACAGCAATAATAATAAAAACAATTTGAATAACCTCTAACCTGAAAACAAAACATAAAAAATTGGTTTGAATCATGAAATAAATACTTGAGGTATGTAACTATACCACTACTGATCTAGAGATTGAAAAATGGACTTGTTATTCTAGGGGAGAGAGAGTTTTAACGGTCACTCGACACAAACTAGTTCATTTTGTGAATAACATATGGTTCAATTTCATTTCAAAAATTTGTTTGCACGTAGGAGTCTTTTTGCAGTGGGAGGAAACCAGTGAATCCGGAGAAAACCCATGAGATTGGACAGGCGAACCTAGGGAGATTGGCCTATAAACATGAAGGTACTAAGATATTTATTTCAAATAGTGTCAAATTTATACAAATTAACCCTTTTGTTCACATTTATTTGACAGATATAATATTTTGAAAAAAAATTCACAGGGTGATGAGATACACATTTTATTATTAGCTGTAGCTGATCTGTCCTGTTGACTTCATTATCAATAATAAATTTTCTCAGTCACCAGAAACAGCAATGACACATTAACAATATCTTCTCATGTATAAACTATATGATTTGATGATACATTTTGGAATAAAAACATACAATATATCAAAGCTAATATACCTATCAAAGTCTTAATTTAAGCACCTTTTACTGCCATATTACTAGATTGAGAGGGGAATCCATTGTAGCTTGTATCTGGCTTTTGAGGCCTTAGTAAATTTTTGAATTATCCTCTGCCAACTTCTTTTCTGCTTCAAGTTTAAGTTTCTTATTAGAATATACTTACCAACCAACATTGAATAAAAACTGGCTATTGAGAACCCCTTCTATAATCAAACTAAGAGCTCTATACAGAGACCCACAGAATACACCCACTCCAATTATACATATCAATCCTGCTATCAGTGAAGCAAAGGGAGTTTTACCAATACACTCATAGCACCCTAAAATATATAAACACATTTTTATTAATATAACAATATAAATATAATGATAGTTATATTCTAGACAAATAAATATCAACAGAGAAAATAATAGAAGAGAGGAGACCTAAAAACCTTGCAAGTAGTTGAAGTAGCTCTGTGTACATGTTGAACTTTGTATATAATGATGGGCCACTTTAGTATAAATATGTACATTTGTCAGCTGGCGGGTCATGGTGACTCATTAAGTGGGTAAGACGTTGGCTCGCTAGCCTACAGATCAGGTGTTCGATCCCTGCATTGGCCGAGACAGTTCTTTTAGATTTTCCGACGTGGTTCCCCCTTTTCAGTGATGCAGGACGGAGGGCATGACAAGGACAGCTGTCTAGTTATTCGGATAGGACAAAATAACAAGGTTCCAAGAACACAGTGGCAAGGATGAAAAAGATCTCTTGACAGTTGGAATTCAATATAAAAGTAGACTGTAGTGCTGTCGTCGGGGCAAAATTTCCCTCATAGCACACTGTATGGCATATGCATGTCTTCATTAGCTCCGTTTGGAGCAGAACAGTAGGACATCAAACCCTATCCATTTCTCTCAGAAACTACCGAAGCAAGAAAATACCACCTACATGTATTACTATTAGGGAGTGTCATTTGGATCAGCGACAATGAAATAAATTTTTAAATCATATTTTTTGGCAAAAACGTTTATTGCTAATAAAATTGTGTGTGTAGAAGGCTTCGAGAAAGGTACTCGTGTGTGTTATATGTACATATACAGACCAGACATTTCATTTGAAGTTGTTGACCTATAATTGTTTTAAGTCTGTTGACATATTTGAAAACCATAATTATGTGTCAAATGTCACAAATTTCAAATAAAAGCTAGCCAAGTTATTATCAATCTTACAATATTTTAAACAAATCATTTGACCAATTATAGTTCTTCATGTGTAACTTACCCGCCATCACGTCTTTTGATAATATTTCTCCAAAATAATAGGAAAAATTAGAACAAAAGTGGACAATTTACTTTCTCATAAATTCATTTCCGTCAACGAAGGTGGCGCTTATTCATCCAGGTAACTCGTCCAATCACGGCGACAGGTGTGACAGTGACTCGATTATCAAGTCCTGCGTACCTGTGAGAAATGAAATAGAGAAATCGCCGTCTGCTTGAAAGAATGAATTCTTATACAAATTCCAACTTACTTTAAAATTTAGAAAGGGCCACGACTCATTTCGACAGTTTTATTTCAATTTTATTTCTCTATGTAAGTAGGTGACAGGTAATACAAGCCAACAGTGAGGCTGATGTCCCCCTCCGAAATCCCAAAATAAATAGATGACACATATTAATTAATCGCACATTTTTTTTTCAAACGTATCGAGCAATCAAACTGTACACGAAGTGTCATCCAAAAGTGTTTTATAAAGAAAAATGCTAAAACCGACAAGAAAAATGAAAATGTACCCTAGTTAGGAGGACCGGGGGACCCTAAAGGCAGACAAAAGGGCCCCCACGCTTGACAAAAGGGCCCTCGTGTCCGAGTCAATCGTTTCTATACACTGTTACTGTCGAATCCATTACTGAATGAGAATGCAGTCATTGTATTGGCATAAAAATCAATCAAGATGAACCTAAGTTATCTTGTCCCAAAGTATCAACCAATCAAATTGCTTATCTCTGCCTACCCTAAGAAGAAAATGCTCATCTCCGAACTCCATCAAGGCATTGACCTAATAAGCATACACACCAATTTTGAACATTTTAACTCAATTCGAAGGAGAGTTATTGTGTTCCAAAGTCTCGGCAAATCAAATTGCCTTTTGCTCTGCTTACCCTGAGCAGAAAATGCTCATTATCGATCTTAGTCAAGGTATTACTGTAATGAAACTATACACCAAGTTTCATCACTCTCACTTAATTAGAACTAAAGTTATCGTGTCCCAAAGCATCAACCAATCAAATTGCTTATCTCTGCTTACCCTAAGCGGAAAATGCTCATCTTCGAACTCCATCAAGGCATTGACCTAATAAGCATATACACCAAGTTTGAACATTTTAACTCAATTAGAAGGAGAGTTATTGTGTTCCAAAGTCTCGACCAATCAAATTGCGTATCGCTCTGCTTACCCTGAGCAGAAAATGCTCATTATCGAACTTAGTCAAGGTATTACTGTAATGAAACTATACACCAAGTTTCATCAATCTCACTTAATTAGAACTAAAGTTATCGTGTCCCAAAGCATCAACCAATCAAATTGCTTATCTCTGCTTACCCTAAGCGGAAAATGCTCATCTTCGAACTCCATCAAGGCATTGACCTAATAAACACATACACCAAGTTTGAACATTCTAGCTCAATTAGGAAGAGAGTGTGACGGGCAGACGGACAGACAGACAGACAGACAGAAGGACAGACAGACAGACGGAAGGCGGGGGACAAAAATTGTGTGCTGCTCAGTTTAACGGAGAGTATTTTGCCATGACTACTACTACTAAGTTACAAAATTATTTTCTGAAGAAATCGAAACGGAACGCATACGCGTGATTGAAATATTTGGGTTCCAACGACTAGAGGCACCACAGGTAGACATGTTAGCTGGAAAGCTCGAGGCTTTGTGTTCCAGACGATCGACGAATCTGATAGGCTCTCAAGCAGGGTCGATACCCAGTCGAAATTAGCGAGTCAGCTGATAGAAATTGCTTCATCTTTTCCTTTCCAGAATCTGTCTGTGGTCCCACGAATTCAGATGGTAATCTCTCCGGAATCTAATGAAATCTGCCTTAAAAGTTCCCCATGATTTCTTTTATAGGACCTATGGACATCACGCACAGACTAGGCTATTCATGACTCTGAACCTGTGCAATTTCTGATATGATTGGTCACTTAAGCCAATTGATGCAATAGGGATATTTCCAATCACATGTTATCTGCGTACATGTTGTTGACGCATAGAACCAGCTATGGTTTGGTTCTATAACTCTTTTTTTATATACCCATATCGTACGTAACTACGGTACGAAAAATAAATGGTAGCTGGCTTTTTTTTTCGCACGTATACAATGAATGGCCATTTTGCCCAGTTACAGTAATCCCAGCCAGAATTTGGCTATTTTTTTAAAATTGCGTTAACTGAAATAAATTAACTATTAGTCAATCCCCACGCTAAAAACATTAACAGAATTGATTGTGTATTCTGAAATAGACACGACCGCAATCTAATTAAAATATAGATCTATATTTCGTTTCGTTTTTTATACTTTCGATGGCCAGACAAGTACAAACGAAATTTTGAACTATAAAAAACGAAACGAAATTGGATCTGTGTTTTAATCTGCAGATTGACACGACCGAAGCACAAAATAATGCCAATATGCCGACGTCAAATCGAGAGTTGCAGATGTTATTTCTGTGAAAAATCATTGGAAGAAGCGATACTTTCAACTTTCAACTTTTTTATTTGCATATTACGTCCATTAAGAACAGTATACAAAACATCAACATACATATGCATGCAAAAGATACATTTGTCATGGAATACTATATAAATAATGAAAATATAATGAAATTATAATGGGATATATCTATGTACATGCACCATTGGGGTGATACCAATGAAAACAATGAAAGTATGACAATGAAATAAAAATACTCATAAAATATGTAGTAAAAGTATATCGGTGTACATAAGAGTATGATGATCAAATGGGGAAAGAGCATTCAGCAGATACTAAGAGACAGGTACACCCCTTTCCCGAAGAGCATGGTATGTGTACATGGCTACTGCCTTAGCAAGGAAATTTGGCGGATTAAAAAGAATTTCAAAAGTTAATTGACAAGATGGTATTAAAGTAGGGTAGATATATCTCAGACGCAGGTTTTCATATCGGGGACACTGTAAAAGAAAATGGAATTCATCTTCAACGGCAGAAAGAGAACATTGCGTGCATAACTTTTGATCAGGTGGAATATTCTTGTATCGGCCTCTCTCTATTTCCAATTTGTGCGAGCTGAGTCGAAGGGATGAAAAGGATGATTTAAAGTTTTTATTTTTAACCTGCAGAAGGTAACGCGCGGGGTGGTTTATTACGTTTTTATATAGTCCATACGTTCTTAACTTTGTTCCTGATTTAGTTAGTTCTGTAAAATGATTGTTGAATTTAGTTTGAAGTTTTAGTTTAGTTGCTGAGGGAGAGGGGTTATTTGGGAGATCATAATATTCATATATTTTTGCTATGGCTGCTGTCCAAGAATATTTAATGTCATTGTTTGCAATGAGGTTGCTATCAGTAATCAAGGCAGAACGTAAAAGAACACTTTTAGGAAAACTGTCTACATTACTACATTAGAATTCGTTAGGCGTTTATAATAGGAAATCATTCTTTGAAATATGTCAAGGCTGACCGGAAAAATACCCAGTTCTGCTAGACAGCCAATGTTTGATGTTTTTGATGGTTGTGCCAGTATTGACTTGCAGATCTTAATGATAAGTTTATTATGAGAAATTTGGTCCCATTTGCTAATTTCGAAAGTTTTGCTGTAAGATTATACAGTCCTGGAGGCTGCAGGAAGGCTGTATTGTTTACAGTGTAACATTGTGTCTTGTAATGTTGATAATGATCAAAATGAAAGTGTTGACAATTTGTTTGTTGATGTGACCTCATGACCTGTGACGTTTAGATAACGTCATATGGATATCATGGCTATTCATTGTGTCAGAGTCACTTCTCTGCAGGTAGGATGAGTCTGTCGTTTAGATCGATACCCATGTCACTCATATTTTAGTGCACATTTAATACAATTAATTAAAACAATAATAATGCCATCATTTTTCTATCTTCTCGCGACTAAAAGATGTCGGTAAATCTGTTTAGTTACACGTATTGCGGATCATAAAGGACTGGATATGAAGTTCTTTCATACTTGATTGCCTTGTTCCCTGGATTCAACAAAATTATCGATTCAACACAATTGCTCTTTAAAAAGGTCATTTGGGCGTTAGTATAAATTTGTTTGAAGTTGGGATATATGAAAACAATGTTACACGTAATTATATATTAAAGAAAACCCCACAGAGTAAAATGTTTCACGGTACGCTGTAATTACTGTAGAAAACTTTAAATTTGATTGAAAAAGAAAACGTAAAACGACAGCTTCAAAAAATACAAATGAATATAATTTTAACACACGGTACACTTTTTATGGATACACAATTACTGGGTTTTTCTCATTAAATAAATAGTTAACATTGTATGTGAAAATAACAGAATCGTTACCCCTTGGTTTTGTGTTTTCGTGACTCGAAAAACACTTTAGTTCTTTTCTTTCACAGTGAAACAAGGGTTGGTCAAAGATATCCAACGCTATACCTTCTTTGCCAAACTGATCCCGCAGTGAATATTCGCTTGGCCGCTACAATCACTGATAAGCATGACATCGACGAGGCTTAATAAGTACGTTATATTAACTTTTTTACTCCGACAAATTAAATTCTCAAACATTTTTTTGAGGTAAAAGAAAAATAAATAAAGACGTTTGAAGTATTTGAAGTTAAAAAATATTTCCTATTTAGTGTAAATGGGTATTAAAATGAGTAAAATGCATCATTTTGCCCGAAGCAGTTAGGTGTTAAGTAAACATTGCACGAGCAGTTGAGCCAATGGCCCTGCTTGATTTATCCATACCGGCGCATACCGGCTGACCACAGTTCGGCAGTTTTCTCGGCGAGGTTACTTGATTTAACCGGAAGTCGACAAAAGTTCGGCCGCGGCGTACGCCGAATGCGCCGCTTTGTCCACAGCGGCGATCACCGGCGCAAGATGGTGAACATGTCAACGAGATAAGATTCACGTTAGATAGGAATGTCATTAAACACGAATATTAAAGCGTTAAAATTAAACTATATGCTTTGAAGTTGAATTAAGGCTTCGTAAAACCACATGTCATTTATTTTTTTTCGGTAATACTACAAATAATATTTGTATGTTTATTTTGCAGTCACATGCTTTCATGAATACTGTTTTTATACGCCCACATTGAAATGTGGTCGTATATTGTCGTCGCCTCCGTCCGTCCGTCTGTCCGGCGTCCACAATTCTTTGTGGGCGTTCTTGAGACCAAAGTTAATATATCCGATTGACATTAAATTTATACACAGTGTTTAAGGTCATGAGACGAAGAAGCGTGTGAATTTCAGCTATTTCCGTTAATTACTGCCAGCGGTATGGCCCTTGATCACTTCAAAAAATTTTCTTGACACTCTAGAGGTCAACGTTAATATCCGATTGACTTTAAATTTATACAAAGTGTAAAAGGTCAAAAGTCGAAGAATTTCCGATAATAACTGCCAAAGTTATGGCCCTTGATCACTTTGAAAAATCTTGTGGACGGTCAGGGGCCAAATTTATCATCCGATTGACTATAGATTCAGGTCTTGAGACGAACAAGTATATTGATTTTCAATGAATTTTGTTAACTGAACAGCTAAATCCATGATATTAAGTGTTTCGTATACTAAACGTTAGCATGGGGCAGAACTTTATAAAAACTAAACAAGTTTTAATGATTTTCTGGTAACTATTTAATGTTACTTTTAATCAGATTTTAGTGTATTATAAATGTTTCATTACCGAAAAAAGTAAAAATATGTGACAACTCTTGTCGACTGCCTGGACGATTTAGCTGTTGTGGGCGTATCTTTCGTTGCCTGGCAACCTACCTTTATTAAAACATGTCATGTAACATGGTTAATATTATCCGACGCCAAAATCTTTATCAGCCGGGTCACTTGATTTGCTCTGATACGGTAACCTGACCGGCGTACGCCTAATACAAACCGGCTCGCCTATCGGCGGACAAATCAAGCAGACCCAATGACTGGCGCGGTGAGCAGTCAACGCACGTGCTATGGACACTTATCTGTTACAGAGATAATTCGTAAGTAATTCTCTGTGAAACAGATTGCTTCTTTGCATCTACCCAATAACCCAGATTCGGTTGTGCTCCGACTGGGCCATTGAAGACGGGCATACAACATACAGTGTGCTAGGGGGAAAATGTGACCGGGTAGCGACACTGTGGCCCACTTTTATATCAAATTCAAGGAATCTTTTACGTGCATGTCAATGTATACACGGGAGTTCGATTTTTCGTCTCACCCGAACGAGTAGAAAGCTGTCCCTGTCAGGCCCTCCGTCCTGCACCACGAGTCTGCTTCTTACCCACTTAGCCACCGTGGCCCACGGGAAGTTATAAGGACTTGAATGTTGTTGGTTCTCAACGCTAGTTATTTACAATTACATGGCTCCGTACCAAGATTAATTTATAGGAACTGGGAAATGTGAAAATTTATGTTCGACAGCTTGGACTGAGAAAAAGAATATAGTCGGTCAACTTTTATTTCTGATAGTGAACTTGCCTTCTTCTAATAGCGGCACTAATTTTTCGACGAAGATGCTCTCGTCTACATATCTGAATCATTTGCATGGTAAACACGAGAGCATCTTCGTCGAAACATCGCTGAGGTATCACACAAATGATACAAAGATGTGAATAGTAGTACCGCGAGATTTTCCTAAGTATACCGCGAAATGCAAACTCTAGTTTTATTCTTTCTATGTGTCTATGACTAGTCCCTGTCTAGGATTGTACACCATGTTTGTATTTTGCAAATTTCATTTTTCTTTTCATATATATTTAACCAGGCGTGCCGCTATTTTTTCACCTGTTCCAAAGTGTGCCGTTGCCGAAAAGGGTTGAGAACCGTCGTTCTAATACCTTTGAAATCAATATGATTAAAACACAGATCTATATTTCGTTTTTTTTATATACTTTCGATAGTTCAACACTACAGACAAGTTGTACTGGAAGGTCGCGTCAGAGGTAATACGCACGGATTTTGACCCCATGGCGTCAGAATATTTATGAGCGTTTACCCACGGTTCCGTGCATAGTACGCCAAGAAGTCGCGGCAACAGACCGTTTCATTGGCTAATCCCTCACGCCAATAACAACTCTTTCAAATCCTAGTGTAGCGAAGACAAGTAAAACGAAATTTTGAACTATGAAAAACGAATTGGTTTGAAATCTGACCAAGATGGCAATTTTCACTTCATTATGCCCTATGACCCTATCTAAGTTTAAATTTTGAAACATAGAGTGTAAAATATTAAGCTAAATCGCTAATATTTGGGACCTAGACATTTACCCAAATGGGTCCCAACGCATAAACTAATCGTATATGAATATAGATAAATTAATTTACATTCATTCATTTCTGTCTTTACTCTAATTTCAAATCAGTTATGTTCGGCGAGAAACGCCTGAAGTCTCAATAGCATGCCAATCTCTAACGTCTGGTTATTCCAGTCTACATTATTGCGTATGCTCTCCATGCTTCACCATCTAGCCTGGTTCTCTAAGTCCCTTGTTAAAGATGGGCCTGAAACGGATTATGGTACACGATTCGTGTACCAATGATAAATTTTTTATTTTGTCTTCAATATTGAATATCAGAAGCCCATTTTCCAGGTAAGATCATAACATCAATGTTGAATTAAATTGACAAATAATTTGTGTTTTCATTGTCGAAGATTTTGGATGATATTGAGGTAGAGACTTAGCCACTTTAAGTTAAATTCCTGAACTTGAGTGTACTAAATAGTGAGTCGATTGGGTTTTATACCGTCCCCAGAAATAGGTTATTTGACGAGAGTCGTAACAATACCAGCCATGTTAAAACATGTAGGATTAAAGTCACGTTCCTCAACACGAACAGTAAGGACAGATATACATAACACGAATACACCATTACCGGTAAAGATGAGGTGACGTTTCCTCGCTAAATATCTCACATTGTCTTAAATATTTCCAATTATTGGCGGTAATAGTAGCACTGCCTCGAATACTTTCTTATCAGACTTAGATTTCGGGGAGTGGTAGACTTTTTCAGATCATGTAGTTTACCAATTGACACAAAATAAGTCTTGATCTGTGTATTTATTTAGGCCGCCCGCGTTCCTTTCGGAAATTCACTGTAGTGAGTAGTGGAACTTCAGGAACTATGTTCATGGGAAATATCTTATGCATCAGAAACATCGAATATACCCAATAAATGAGCTGTTTTAACTGTAGTATTTTACTATACCAGAATTCTATAAGATAAGATGTTTATTGCACGAAGACATCCATGAAGGACAGTATGCATACACATATATTTAGAATTACATACGTCTAATAATACACAGAAAACACATACATGTACATACAAGTATATATTGATAGGATGCGATTTTACCCAAGTCACAAACATTTATACAGCTAAAGATTTTCGGTTCGCTCCCACTAAATTTGGGTTTAATATCTCATCAAAAGCCTTGGCAATCAATTTTTGTGGGTCAAATTATTAATAACATTGTAAGAAATCCGTGGCTATGAAAAACAAAATTTTGTAACTTGAATAATTTGATTGATTTACTTTCAGATCAAGTCGACCGTTCGCTTCAATTGTGTGTGCAGAGGATTTGTTAGCAGTTTCCCCTATAAGTGAGAGGTATCCTGCCAGTCTGTCAGGCATCTCCATGCAAGTAAGCAATAAAAGTGTTCCACTCACCTTCGCATTGTTCACCGTTAGTTGCAGGATCAAACAGATAGGTTTTAATTGGCGTGGTTGAAAAACGAGTAACAGGCCTACAATGAGATATAAATCAATTCTTTAAGTAGATCACGAAGGAAGAATTTGCATACCCTATGCTAAAGATCAGTGTGCTTAGCGCAAATATATTTTGTTTCACCATGGCGTGGGGTTTTAAACATAGAACCTTGTTGAAATGTGTGAGTTGTGAACGCGTTAGAGGCTACAGGTTTTAACGGATCAAGTCAAATATGGTGTGAAGCATTGGAGTCTGCGGAGGACGAACCCTATCGATAAATTGCTTTCCGCAACCTTCCATTCCATCGCCCCCCCCCCACCTTTCTGAAAAAAATTAAACGCAGTAGAAGCTTCAGATTTTAATAGATATTTTTTGCAGAATTTAGAATCGATATTCAGTGTTCCTCGATCTTTTGCGGAAATCTTATGAATGCGATAGAGGTTACAGGACTTAAAATTTAGTGTGTGGCTACTTCCCATCCCTACCGAAAACATTGTGAATTTTAACTGCCAATATAAACCTTTTCTCTTCTGCAAATTAAACTCTAAAACATTTTTTAAATTATAAAGAAAAATAATAAATGTTTCAGAAGTATATCTGGATAAAAAAAAGTTTCCCGTCCGATGTAAACAATGCACGCGCTATCGTGTCGCATGGTGTGGCGTCACATGTAGACGTATAATGCACGTGACATTAGAGTTCAATCATCTTCTGAGTTAAAAGTTCTTCGCATCACCTATGTGAAACAGATTCAGACTTTCAAAATTGATTTGAAACATTAGCTGCACTGTTAGATTGATCTTTAAATTTGGTGTGGAGGGTTTGGATTTGAGGTTATTTATGTTCAACATTATGTGAACGGAAAAATACACGAACATAGGGACCAGGGACCGGAGAGAAAGATTGTTGCTGGAAAATGTCTTGCTCTGGCACATAATAATTCTCCCGGCGGCCCTGGTGAGTCTTGGTTAGCATCCAAAAGTTCTTTTCGTGATATAAGCTACTCTCGGTAGCTGTCTTTATTCTGAGACATGTGGTAATAGTGTTTGTTTTTTTCTGATCAGATTATCGAAATAACACAATATATGCCCACTTCCGGGCACTGGCACTGCGCATATTTACCAGAATAGCAAGCGTTTGTCCAACCTCAACAACTGCAAGCTGCATACCAATGGACAACTTCAATTCACTGATCAGCGTAATGGCAAGCAGAAACAGGTGATCAGGAGAGTGCAAGCACACACGGCTTCGAGCATGGTGCTCATTACAACCTACATATAAGAGGCCATGTCAGACACAGTCATAGAAGCCGAACATTCTATTTTATTGTTGTTACGCGTTTTTGTGAATGTCACAAACTATAATATATATATAGTTCTTGAAATGGCATACTTTGACTTATTAAACAAATAGAATAGTATCCAACACAGCCAAGACAATAATTCACTATTAGCTTTCATTCTATCGTCTTTTAAGCATGTTAGGAGCCCAACTGACACCCAGATGCTAACATAACAAACTAATATACCTGCTACTTCCGACTTCCATTTTTGATTTTACTCTAACGTTTGTTTATGTAGGAATTTATAGCTTGTACTTGTAGTAACCCAAATATGAGATTACGTCCATTCGATTTATAGTTTGATAACAGACATGGCAGGATTTGATTTATGGATAAACTATTAGCTTAACACTCAGTGTTTATTTTTCCTTTCAAGTTTTATTTTTTACTTTTCAATTTTACATTTTGTTATATAATATTTTTTTATTATTTCAAATGCAATAAACAAATATTACCTTCTAGACCACAAACAAGTACAGGAAATAATTAAATGCATTTGCGACCATTGTCGCCAACATTACTTTTATCTGACTGAACGGCAGGCTCTGGATTTTATTTTTCGCATAGGCAGGGGTTGTTGAGTTATTCACATGGTAGAGCCCACCAAAATGTCTTGGTCGCAAATCATGGAAGCATCCCCCGTTTACAATCAGACTTTTGTGGTGTAATGATTTGACGTAATGCTACGATGATATCCCATAGCCCCCCTCCCCAATATGCTATCAATCAGTATGTAACAAAATCTCCCAAGACATCAATGCACGTGCTCCACCGTTTCTCCAGCTTACATAACCCCTTTATCAAATGATCCATAACATTCCACTACAGCGGTGATGATCTCATCATCCATCCCACATCTGTAACCACTGGGAACATATTTGAGCAACGGAAGCGGACGAAATCAGAGGGCATTATATCTTGGGAATAGGCTGGGTTTCGGGATCGTGAAGACACGGTATTGTGCAGCTAGTTGTGCGGTGTGAACTTTTGTATTGTTGTTCTTAGTGTTTAACGTCCGTTTCCACCGAAGGTTATATCACAGACAAGTCATATTCTTCATTTTTTATATCTTAGCGCACGCCCAGGTGTCTTTCCTGTGGGAGGAAACCGGAGTACTCGGAGTAAACCCACGATGTTAAGAAGGCACCCGTATCTCCAGCTGTTGCATTGTGCTTTTCTTTGATTTGATCACGCAACCTGCGCATTTCATTTGTGCAATCTGCACCATTTGTGGTGGAACCTTACTTGATATGATATAATTGATAATGATTACGCCCTCGGAGTCGCAACAGTAAAAGTAACTACCCAACAAGCAGACAAGTGCAGTAGCTGATGTTCTAACAGTTACTTTCCTGTGCCGCATGATTGTGTCGAGAACAGCATCAACTTTACCTCGGAATATGGTGATTTCAAACTGAGGTTCGTCTTCAATGCTTATCCCACCCCGTGTTAATTCAGCATGCCATTGTTTGACTGCGATATAAGAGGAAGCATTGGCACCTATAGATGTTTGTGTCGTGATATCATCAATTTGCGTTGGCGTTAACGTTTTAAATGCCGTTACTTAAAGTACAAGCACGGCTCTGCATTCGGGTTTCTCCATTCTGAGAGCAAATTATAGAGCCGTGCTGTTCGACAGATATATATTATATAGGAAATTATAGCTCATGGAATTCATGTTTTGCTAGCCAAGCACACATTGAGAAACTTTTCTGACGACATGAAAAAATTGGTTGAGTTTGGGCGATCCGTTCATGGTGAGACTTATAGCACCCCCTCGTAGATGAGTTAGTGTGATTGTTCAGTGTGACCCAAGAAAACGCCTGATCGACATTCCGAATTACTGCTACTGGTGCTAAATAATATGACATTTTATTTCGAGTTTCGTGACATTTCAAAAACCGGCCAGTTGTACAGATAATACAATAGATACGGGATTCAGCATTTGGAAGTCCGGTTTATTTAAATCCCAAGCCACGTAGTAAAACCGGTCAAACTGCTCTGTATAAAGTTTTCCCACTGGTCCAGTTTTTCTGTCGCTAGTAAATACTCGTAAATAAATACTGACTAGGTGCTTTCTCTAGATGCTTTTCAATGTCATTGATTTCATATTGGGCTAGATGCAGAGCCGTCAATTTCTCACAAAGACTGGTGATTTCATTGAATATCCAATTTTAGTAAGCCCATAAATAATATGCTCACTATGGTCTGAACTCTTAAGATGTCTGCATATTTTGGGAAAGGCGTAAGGCTAACGAGGTGATACTGATAATCAGTCGGCTTCAGACATTTCGTTTGTTCAGTATTTGGTAACCGAAGCTGTTGTTCTCATACCAATATTACCTTACACCTTTTCCTGTTGCTTTAAAACGGCAATTTCATATTTTTTAGTTATATTTTTAAAATAAAGCCCTAAAATAGCTTGTATCTATTAACAGCCCTACCTTGATAAAGAATAATCCTAATAATCCTATAATTCACTATTGCCAGTTGAGAAATTGGCAAAAATATAATTTTCAACTTCAAATTCAAACGTTTGAAGATCGCCATTGCATGGAGGGGAGTGGAAAAACAAGGGAGGTAATTCAAATAATTGTGTTATTATTTTCAGTGTCAGGATTTTTATGCCTGTGAAATATTGCCCATGATCGTATAATAGTGAGTTGACAACCTTTTGAGCAAAAGACATAGAAATAATTATGTTTTGACTTTCTTAGAAAATATGAAATTCCCGCTTTAAGGAAGTTTAGGATAATCTGAATTACGTACTTTTTCGAAAGGGGTGGGGATAGTTTCATTACAAATGGAGAGTGTGGGTGGCGGTACTTCTCCTTTTTATTGGACTTTCTCCTAACCGATAAGTGTTCTTACTTTGACTGGATTTATTGCCAATCTAGATGATGTTTAATTTTGACTGGCGTCGTTTTCAACTGTGTCAAATGGAGGGGGTGTCAGTTCTTAAGATTAAGAGTTAGCATGAGGTTGGGCCAGAAACCAAAATACCGCCCTTGATCTCTGAACTTTTTACATTCGATAGTATAAGCACAAAGACTCGTCTCTAAATCCCATTATACCACTCTAATGCGATAGCTAAAGAAATACTCTTAAAAATAAAAAAAATTTATACCTGTATTGTGTGGCACACCGTGCTGTAAGATTATTTTTTAAGACTCTTAGAAAAAATTAATTATCTGGTGATTGAAAAGAGAAGCGTACAAGGGAATGTAGGTCGTTGCATTATTGAAATTGGAGGGTGCAGTTTGGTACAGGCGTTTTGAAGAGAGGTGTGCAATTTAAGATTAAATATAAACGCATTTTCTATCTATTTGCATTTTTATATAGCTAAGACATGCTGTATTGAGACTTGAGAATCCATTGTGCCATGGCAGGAAAGTCAGAACTACTTTATTTACCACGGGGTTAGACTTGAGGTGTAGGTTCCCCTTAATCTTTAAATAAATAAAGCTAGTAACCGAGTCTCAACCTTAAACAAACAGAACATTTCTCCACAGGTGTCAAGTGTGACAGGTTTAATGAGGGTACCTTTGAGCTTATTCTATCGTATACACTAAAGTCAAATGTAAGATTATACCAAAAGAGCTGACGCCAGATTCTGTTGACGATACAGACAGTTAACAAGATGAAACAGGACAGATATTTAACAACTCGGTACTAAACTATTAACTATCTTCTACTGAAAACTTCGTTTTCGTTTGCCTAAAAAATTGTTGATATTTATACTGACACTCAAATTACAGAAAAAAGCATTGAATTTGGTATTTTAATTAGTTTTTTCACGTAAGAACTCCTTTAAAATGCTTCCATATAGGTCAATTGCTGCTGACCAGTCAATACTTCTGAGTATGCATGGGAATTGTTTTTGTGCTCTCGCGGACGTGTCAATCACCTAATTCTAATGGTAAGTCAATTTTACATAAGGGCTCGACATAATATCTCTTTCTCGCTTCAAAACAATAAGGAGAAGTCATTAGAATTAACCAATGATATTCCTTACTTCAATCCCGTCAAGTAGAACGTACTTGACCAAAAATCTATAAATAAGAAGGCCAGTGTAGCTTATAGAATCTTACAAAATAAATTTTCAAATATGAGGTCGCAGTGCTGTGCCCTGCTTGTACTTGGGCTCGCAGTTCAAGCTATATGTGGACTAACAGTTGGAAGAAGAAGACAGTCGGCTAGGCGATTTCAAAATGATCCTTTGTGGGCCGCATCATTATCAAGAAGACCGAAAAACACCTTTAGTACCGATCCGTTTGCCAGCTGGTTCACGGCCGACCCATTCGTATCCAACACAAACAACCGTGATCCATGGAGAGCTAACGCTCAGACCGGAGGTGTAAGCAATAACAATAACGGACGTGTTAACAACAACGATCCATGGCCAAATAATGATAACAACGGTCGTACCAACACAAACAATGGTGATCCATGGGGAACTAACACACAAACTGGAGTCGTAAACAACGGACGTGTTAACAACAATGATCCATGGCCAAATAACAACAACGGCCGAACCAACACAAACAACGGTGATCCATGGGGAACTAATACTCAAACCGGAAGTGTAAACACTGATGGCGGACGTGTTGGAACAACTGCCGATCCATGGAATAACAACAATAATGGACGTGTTAACAACAACAACGACCCATGGCCAAATAACAACAACAATAATGGACGTGTTAACAACAACGACCCATGGCCAAATAACAACAACAATAATGGACGTGTTAACAACAACAACGACCCATGGCCAAATAACAACAACAATAATGGACGTGTTAACAACAACGACCCATGGCCAAATAACAACAACAATAATGGACGTGTTAACAACAACGACCCATGGCCAAACAACAATAACAATGGACGTGTTAACAACAACGACCCATGGCCAAATAACAACAACAACAATGGGCGTGTTAACAACAACGACCCATGGCCAAATAACAACAACAATAATGGACGTGTTAACAACAACAACGACCCATGGCCAAACAACAATAACAATGGACGTGTTAACAACAACGACCCATGGCCAAACAACAATAACAATGGGCGTGTTAATGACAACAACAATGATCCATGGCCAAATAACAACAACGGCCGAACCAACACAAACAACGGTGATCCATGGGGAACTAATACTCAAACCGGAAGTGTAAACACTGATAGCGGACGTGTTGGAACAACTGCCGATCCATGGAATAACAACAATAATGGACGTGTTAACAACAACAACGACCCATGGCCAAATAACAACAACAACAATAATGGACGTGTTAACAACAACAACGACCCATGGCCAAATAACAACAACAATAATGGACGTGTTAACAACAACGACCCATGGCCAAACAACAACAACAATGCACGTGTTAACAACAACAACGACCCATGGCCAAATAACAACAATAATAATGGACGTGTTAACAACAACGACCCATGGCCAAACAACAACAATAATGGACGTGTTAATAACAACGACCCATGGCCAAATAACAACAACAATAATGCACCCGTTAATAACAACAACGACCCATGGCCAAATAACAATAATGCACGTGTTGGTACAACAGTCGACCCATGGAATAACAACAATAATGCACGTGTTAACAACAACGACCCATGGCTAAACAACAACAACAATAATGCACGTGTTAATAACAACAACGACCCATGGCCTAACAACAATAATGCACGTGTTAATAACAACAACGACCCTTGGAATAACAACAATAATGCTCGCGTTAATAACAACGACCCTTGGAATAACAACAATAATGCACGTGCTGCGACAACAGCCGACCCATGGAATAACAACGGACGGGTTAACAATAACAACGACCAATGGCGGGTTGCTAATGGTAAGTCGTTAAAATTTCTGTGTATATAAATCCGGTATATAGCTCTTATGTAATGCACCTATTTACGCTTGCTGGGCGGAAAGAAAATTCTCCGCCTTGAATTGCCCACTTAATCATAAAAATACCGTATGTTAGTCTCGATATGCTCCGAGAGAGAATAACTGGTGCATGATGGTATGGAACTATTTTATCCACTTGAAAGCAGCGCCACGTTTTTGTCAGTATTCAACTGCTTGTTGTTATTGCACATAAATGTTTGTAGTATTTTAAATACCATGAAAACACTCGACGAACTCGCGCTATACGTATGACATTTCAATAATAATTGTATTTTATATACATGTTTTTGTTGCAGGATATGGTACACAGAATAGTAAGTCTTCCAATTAAATGTTATTCAGATAAGGGGTAGACTTTTAAAAAAATAGATAAGCGACCTTGCGTCTTAAATCTTTCCTTTTAACCTCTAGAGACATGTATCATGTGTATACAGATTATGTTTAACCTTCTTAACCACTAATACCATGACGTTGAGGGTGCCAAGAAATTATTTTTTATTTACACATAGTTATGATGCTGGTATCAATTTAAATCAGCCTTAAGTACTAAACGCAACCCCATTGTCACAGTTATTTACTTCTTAGTGTGGCTATGTTGGTAAGACACTGGCTCGATAGTCTTGGGGTTGGGGGTTGGCTCCCGGTGTTGGCCGAGAAACCCCATTTCATTCCATATCATATCTTAGTGTAAGACCCACTACAGACCAGTTTGTTATTGTACTTACAGGAAATGGTAATAATTGTGCTGCTGCCAATAATCCTGATTCTTGCGATGTGTATAGCTGCTTGCCTCAAACAGCTCAACAATGCTCATCTCCCTTCCTTGTTCCTGAAGCCAGAGAATTCTGTACTAAATCTTTTACTGTTCAACAACGCAATGAGTTTAACTTTCAGGTATGTCGTCATTTGAACCAATAGTTACCAATTCAAATGAAACTGTTGTCTGTCTCCGATATAATTTTTGCGGGAGTAGAGGTTAAAGAACCAAGGTAGTAACTGGTGGCTCTCATGGTGGTCAAACCCAAACTCCTCCAATTTGTCCTGTACAGCTTTGACCTGCTTAAGTGAAGCTAGTTATAAATATACGACTAGTTGATTCTACAATGAATATAGATATGCACATTGGCCCCTTTATAGTGTCGGTCCAATAATCCTTTTTAGAACAGTCCAAAGCCTAGCTAATACGTATTCGCTGTGAGTTAAGTCAGCACAATAGTTAAAATAATACAAAAAAACCCCCGGAGATTACTAGCTGTCAGCACAATATACCTGAAATGATGACCCCCAAGTGGTCAGTCAACCCCGAAATTCTAACCAGTGATATTCGAATCCACTGTCCGATAATGTAAACTTTCATCAATACCTTGACTGATTTACGTGTAAAATTAAACAATATTAATTCCAGGGAACTCAGTACATGCAGTCTGTTCGAAAATGTCAGACCGGTATTCTTTTGAATTTCACCAACGAAGTTTTCTGTGACCTCATCAATATTGGTGTGAATGACAGTCTGGTTAGTCAGCCATTACCAGGAGGAGGTGTTACTCAAGATGACTGTTTCTACCAATCCGGACAGTTCTGTGATATCGTCAGTAACGAACAAAACTGTGCTGCACTCTTCCACATTTATGGTGGACTAGGTAGTACTCAGTATCAGTAAGTACAGATTAAGGTTTTAAAAATAGGCGTTCAAGAAGACAGTTTCCAATAGATATCATACAAAGATTTGTTAAAAGTAAGATCCAGGTAGGTTAATTCAACAACTTAAACTTTATTGGTCCAAATTTATCTTTCAGAATCTTCATTCATTTTAACAACCTCTTAGTCAAATGTGATAACACCATCCGAGAGGTGTTCAAGGATAACTTTAACAAAAAATTCTTCCTTGTTCTGGAGAACAGTCAAAACCAACAAGTTCAACAACAGTACTATCCTACAACCACCATGATGATGTCAGGCGCAGGCGCTGATTAACTGCAACCCTTTTCTTTTAGTATCGAGAGTTTGTTTTCAGAATAGATTGTAATATATACCATAATAATGTATCTAGTCCTACAGTCGTTTAAAGACACTATTCACATGTTTTGTTTGTATGCCATGTCCTTATGTAGAAGTTAAGAAATAAAACATCGTGCCCACTTTATGATTTAGAATTTGGTACGAAACGTTTATGATTGGATGCTTGTGGTTTAACGTCCACTCGACACAAACTGGGTCATTTCGGGACTAACATATGGTTTAATTTCATTTCAATAATTCGCTTGCGGGTAGGGGTCTTTAGCAGTGGGAGGAATCCGGAGGATCTAAAGAAAACCCACGAGGTTGGACAGGCGACCCTACCACTTGTCACATACTACCGGGGAATCGAAACAACGCCAGTTGACTCAATGACAGGCTTTATGTTACAGTGCGCACGTGCTAACCATTCGGCCACCCAACCCCCCGCATAGATGCATACGTAACCGTGTAAATGTTTTTGTTCAGTGTAGCTCTTAACAAAAGTACTCATGGTTCCCGCTTTTGTGTCAAAATTGTGAAATAAAATATGATATTTAGCATTTTAGCTGAACAACAAGATATCATGGTTAAAATTTTGGAAATTATGAAGGCATCTGTTAATAAGATGGAAGCTGGCTGAAAAAGAATCTCAAGATTATACCTGTAAGACCAGCCTGAAACCCCTCCCCGGTCATATTGTGATACACGTTGCGTTTTAGATTATCTTCTCAATACAGAGGAAATCACAACTAAGACCTGACCAATTTAAATGTTAATTCTCCTTGAACACCTATTAACATCTTAATTGATTCCTTGTTTTCGTGAGAGAAACTCGTGTTAATTAGAACTAAAGTCAAATTAGCTTTTAATATTACCAAAGAATATTTTGGATTCCCTTGCCCCTGCCCACTGGTTAGGTACCTTCTTGATATGATGACAATTAAAGAGTTGACAATGTACATTGCGTACCACTCTGCTATATTAAGAAGACAATTTTGCCCGGACAGTGTTTTTTTGTCCCATTAGAACGACTAATGGACCAGGACCAGGAGGAAAATATCAATAAACTTCATCGGCCGACGCAGGGATAAAACACGGGACCTCCACGTTACCCAACGTCTTACTCACTGAGCTAGTGGCCCACAGTGACTCCCTCAAACATGTGGTTAATTAGATTGTGTAATCCGGGGTACCAACTAGTATTTATAAATCTTTTGTTTTGTTGAACCAGGGGGTCAAGGTGGCTAAGTGGGTAAGAGGGTGGCTCGCTAGCCCGGAAGTCGGCCGTTCGATCCCTGCATTAGCCGAGAAAGTTCATCCAGATTTTCCGGCGTGGGTTCCCCTTTTCATCGATGCAGGACGGAGGACCTGACACAGTGTCTAGTCGTTCGGTGGGACGAAAAACCGAGGTCCCGTGCACCCACTGGCGTGCACGTGAAAGATCCCTTGACAGTTAGAATTAGATATAAATGGAATATTCCCGTCTTCATTAGCCCAGTCCGGAGAAAAATAGTAGGACGTTAAACCCCATTTCATTTCATGTTGTTTTCTTGAAGCAATAAAGACAAACATTAGAATTAATGTCATTATTTTTATTACCTTTGTTTAAGTTTTGTTTACGTGAAAGCAGTAAGAGTTTGTCTAATCAAAAGGATTAGTCGGCACCACCACCACCCATCATCATCATCATTGGTGTAGTTGGGGCTTCATTGTTTTGTCCCTGAATAGTTCCGGGTGGGCAGTTATTGACAAAGTTCTCTTGAAACATATTTTGGGCATCTTGTGGGCAGAATCTAGCCAAATATTGGAAATGTTCAGCTTGTCTGAAAAGAGAATCAATGGTTATAATGTTTATAGCCCTAAATTAATAACTAATGGCTAAATTATAATAAACACAACGATTATTTGACTATTTTGATAAACAATAATTTGTCTATATTTGTCTGGAAAATCAGGCGAGGACAGAAAAAAAATTTTTTTTTAGGTGTGGTGTCTAGTCGTTCTGATGGCGCGGAAAGTTGGAATTGGATGACATATTTAACCATAGACAAATGTAGCCGTATGTTTAATTCAAAATGGCTGAAGTACTCTGGTGACGAGACAGAAATTTCCATATACAGGTACTGAGTTTTTGATCAATCTGATTTGGATTCATCTAAGGAACTTTTAAATAGAGGATACGATACCCATCTCCCTCCCCGCTTTGGCGTTAGCTACTTCAATATTTTTGAAATCGTGGCCAAAATCGACGTTTGACTTCAAACCGGAAGTGCTACAGGACACTGTTAGGAAACCGGGTGTCTCGGTGTTTTATTCTAGATGATCACGACCGTACACTAATACAATATTTATGAAATGAAAGGGTATATTTATTTCACCTCAGTACCAACCGGGATTCTCTGCAATTACTATAGGTCGCCAATGGCAACAACATCCAGGAGATCTTCAACATGGAAATATCGGAAAACCGATAACGTTTCAAAGTAGGAAATATACATGTATTAATTGAAAAGATACTTAAAAGCAACTTACGCAATCTGATTATCATCAAAGCCTCCATCATCATCCCCAAAGACGGCTTCTACCAAAGCGGCATTGTCCCGGGCGTTACCGATTATTTCACAGAATTGTTGATTCTGCCAGTAGCAATCCAGTCGATCGACAACACCATTTTCTAATCCGAGTAGGGCCATAGTGGCTCGACCGTGGATAACGAGACAGTCCTTGCTGGAGAGGAAATTAACCAATACACCGTTCTGGCAACGTCGGACACGGTTAATGTATTTCTTCCCCTTAAATGAAAATAAAGATAAATTTTAAAGGATAGAACATTGTCATTGAGTCATGGATTCCTTTTTTTTTTTAAAAAAAACGTCAAATCATATAGTGGAATAAATAATGAAGCAAATGTTTAATGACCATCATGTAAGACTTAAATGTTCCTTTTGCGGGCCTTTATTTTGGCTTCAAATGTTATATCAACTATTATTTAGACATACTATGGTGCGAATGGGCTATACCGGGAGTTCGGTTTGATAAGTACATGTAATTGAAAATATTAAGAAAATGAACTGGTTCGACACCGAAGTTATTGAGCGCGTGGACTATCACAATCAAAGTCGCTAGCAAGTAATACCGTAGGGGTGCCATTTCTGGGTCGCCTTATTTTTCTGGGGATGCAATGCACCCCCTGCACCCCCGCTAAATACGGCCTTGGTTCGACAATGTCTGAATCGTTGCGACAATGACTGTAGATCAGTATGCCTATACCCAGTGACGGATTAAGGCTCTGCTGGCCCTAAGGCACATTTTGATAGGTGGCCTCAAAATACAGATATGTTGGGTTCATTGACAAAAGGAATTAAGTTAAATATAGCAACAGAAAATTTATTACAAACAAATTGAGAACATTGACAGTACTGTATTTACTATAAGTAGCCTACATATTCCCATTCACTGGCTAGTTAGATTACGACTTTGCGTGCTTTTGTGACTGCAAATTCGTCAGTTAGTTTTTAAAGTCAATTTTATGAAGTAGCCTAAATCATTTTCAATGCAGAGACGTGCCAGTATACCAAGACGTTTTTGACCCAATGTGAGTGGAATGCAACCCAATATGACACTACAGGCCACTTTATTATTTTGTGGCCTGGATTTTTGGCTGGCCCTAAGGCACCTGCCTTATTTGCCTTATGGTTAATCCAGAACTGCCTATACCGCTTTAAAGTAATCTCAACTTTTCCATAAAACAAACTCATTCTCTATATATGTATCTGCTTGATCTAGCTATTAATGTTAAGTGACAACAGTAAAATTATGCTTGTTATAATGTTAATTTGCAATCTCGACTCACAGAGATACCGTTACCCTTTGTTTATCCCTGAAGAAATCGCCGGCCATACATCGGTCATTTTGAATGTTACGTGATGTATCCGTATGATGTATCCTTCCGTCAGTCGCTTTATAAAGAACCAAGATGGCGGCTCAAACTTGCGTTTCTTAAGCAATTTCGTGTATTTAGCCGAATCACTCACATTGTGCGCTAATAATAGTTACCGGTAATTCCCCAAATCGGCTGTTTTCGATAGAACGTTTCATGTCAAAATGTTCCAAGGATCATTATGTAACTCATGCAAAGGACCAATTCCTTAGTATGAATATCCGTGTGGGGGCGTCAAAGGTGTGCTGTTGATTCTTGTTACCTCACTGCGACACCCCCCCCCCCCAGTTCCGTCCTTGACAGTGGGAATATATCCGGATATCTTAACTAAAGATAAAATCCAAATTTTAGAAGATACTTAAGTTTTGATTGGCTAAGCACTAAAATCAATCTAATATTATCCAATCAAATTATCAAAATTTGGATTTTATCTTAGTTAAAATTTCGTGAAGCAGGCCCCAGGTCATACAAATCTTACTTACCGATGCTGTGAATCTGCTACGTTTGATCAAGGGTTTGGTGTTCAGGCAGAAGGTTTCCAGGTTGCTGATTAAGAATTCGCCCTGTGACTGCACGCATTCCGATTCAATCTTCCTAAAACATTTATAGAATCGACAACTTCCTCTGTTGGCATACGTCTTGCATTGGTTAGCTCTTCCACCTACAAATTACAAAATGTGTCCACATATTATGTATATAAATCCACAAGAATCCGTTGATCCACAGATAAACAATTTCTGTATCAACCGTCAGTGAATCTTGAAATAGCAAAAAGATCTTTCTCGTCCTCAGCTCCTATTATAAAATTCCCATACTATTTCTTAATTTCTTTCATACGGTGCATAAGTTATTAGACTGCATATATTTCATTTCGTCTTAAGTTCAAACATAAAGCTATATCATTTGCGCAAAAGTTGGCTTTACCGTCGAAATCATTCCGTTAGTTGATTTGTATACATGACTGACAGTAGAAATGGTTCCACTACTGATGTCTTCCATCTTGCTCCAGCCACGGGGTTAGTAGTTCAGCTCTGAACGTCGGTCTCATTACACTCACCCTGAACGTTCAGAGACTGTCCCATTCAATCAATGTCGAAAATAATTGGAGCCCCAGTCAATTTTACTGGGCAACTTTTTACTGCCACACAATGGGATGTCAATCCGTGAGGACGCCTGTACAATGTAAACGAACATCTTAGTGAGAAAATAAGACCTTGCTTACTTTGCTAGAGTCAGTATGAGCGACACAACTCGCTGTTAAAAATACGTCCCCTCTTATCAAGTTACATTTTCGCCGCCATGACAATCTAACTGTAGGTCAACGTCCACATTCAGGAATGTCGGTCATACAAGACGAAACGAAATGTACAGGCTTTACATTGTGCAGGCTTTCACACGGATTGACACCCCGTCGTTTAACAGTGAAAAGTTGTCCAGTAAAATTGACTTTCCCCAATTTTTTTTCGACATTGATTAAATGGGGCAGTCCCTGAACGTTCAGGGTGAGTGTAATGAGACCGACGTTCAGAGCTGAACTACGGGGTTAGAGGATAAGACAGGGCGTGCGTACAATATAGTAGTTATAGACTGACAGTAGACCAGTAGCCGTTGTTATTTTCAAGTTGTTGAATGACAAACACCGATCAACAAACACAAAAACAAAACCAATCAACTAATATAATCCACAGACTGGTGACTATGATAAAATATAATAATTAATATAGTTTCAAAGATAATTTAGCTATCTTACCGCGACTTGGCCTTTTTGGTCGCCTTGGTCTAGTTGGACTGGATGGATTGCCAACTGGGTTAACAGGAAGTGTTACAAGACCTCCATCATCAATGAAAGGATTCCCATAATCTTGTACAGGAGCGGCGGGCTTTGGTTGGGCTACGACACCCCCATAACCTCCCCAACCCCAACACATAGTGGGTTGGGGCAGGTATATAGCGACACAGAGAAGAGCTGAAACTACGACAAACTTCATTATGCTCAGATCGGAGTTGTAACCGGAGAGGTCGAAGCACGTTAACAACTTGTCTTTTATATGAATTAGACGGAACACGGCCATTATAATTGATATCAGATCGTGAATTAACTTGGAGGTGATTTGTTGTCCAAGGATTTGTTGATAAAACAAATGGTCCAAGATCGATTCGTTAAAATGCATCTGATGACTTCGGATTAAATAGCAGGTGTGCGTTATGTTTACTTTGCCAACAACTGAATCAAAATTTGACACCCGGGAACCACGCAACCAGACTAATTTTACGTCATAACAAACGTTAAGTTCCAAAAAATTATATATTCAAGGTCAAATATTCAAAGGTCAAAGATTAGTACAGCTTGCTGTTATAGTGTTTGAATACTAATAGACAGCTTGATTCGCTCAAAAAAGGTTATCAGTATTCCTAATGATGGAGTGGATGAATAATCTAATCACTTAGACCAATCCTATTAAAACTGTTTACCCGGAAGTATGTAAGAACTTTGCAACTTTGTATTTTGCAAATTCGTATTTTTTTTGCGGCAAGATAAAGTTGCCAACAGGATCGAGACAAATAATTTACCGGTGAAATAGTTGTCATGTAGAAATTTTGCTTATTGGCGACAATGAAGTAATTTGGGTGGCAAATCAGAATGACGGAACCCGCAGGCTGCATGGTTTGTCTGTGGGCCCATTTATCGGGATAAAAGCTCAAACAGGCCCAGAGTACGACGGCACTTGTAGGACTTCTGTTTTCAATTCAAATTCACTGCTCCGAATTTACCCAGAATGTAGATAATTTCCGATATTATGATCATTTTTGAATAATCTTTGGGGTCAAACCCACTGTTGGTGAATAAACTGTATAAAACCCATTAAATTAGTCTTTACGAATTGTACAAATTATATTAAACATTAGTTTAACTTATGTAAGCGCTAAATTTGCCAATTGCGGGTCTTACTTTAGGTCTCAATTGTTTTCTAAATTATTAGACATTAATTAACTTATACAGGCCATAATCAACTCTCGCTGTCATGGCTATAGCCTGTGATATTTTTTTGATTATAATCCAATCTGCTGCTCAACGCTCATTGATGATGATACTATGTTTTTTTATAGTACGGCTTTAGTAATGATGATCGAGGCTAGGTCTAAAATTCAATCGTTAAATTCTCGGTTCAGATTGGATCAATTTGTCTGAGATTTTCAACGAAGTACCTTTACATTAATTGTTATAATGAGAACTGCCAGCTCTTTATCTAATCTACCATAATGTATCTTTAGTTTAATTTAGATGTAGAAGTAGCCCCCTGATAATGCAGACTTCTTTCAAATTTGCTATCGATATTGAGCATTCAGCAACCTTCAGCAAGTTAACTCTGAGTTTGCCGAATTTATTTCAATTTGATGATCAGAGAGAGAGAGAGAGAAATGGGGTTTAACGTCCACTCGACACAAACTAGGTCATTTTGGGACTAGCAGATGGTTTCATTTTATTTCAATAATTCGCTTGCGCGTAGGGGTCTTTAGCAGTGGGAGGGGTTGAGAAGGCGCCCTATCTCCATGCCACATACGCTCACACCAGGGCTCGAAACCACAGCCGCAAGCCAGAGGTTACCGGCCAGCTAGAGGTCGAAGCGCGGCACTCTAGACCACTGGGCCATCCCAACCCCCCTTGATGATCAGTGTTCCACAACCTTCCTTTCTGGAATTAACCTGGCTAAAACCTTCTGTACGCGATACAGTTATTAACGAATTTATTTCAACTTTGGCGTGATGCATTGGGATCATGAGAGGAACAAAGATAGGTCACAGGAATGGCATAGATTTCACATTGACGTCAATTTGGAGAGGCTTAATAGTAGTTGGAGACCGTACAGTTGTAGAGGACGTATCTCTCATTTCATTAGGGAAGTTTTAGAGAAACTTGCATTAAAATATATAACACGATTTCAGTGTTTTTTTGTATTTTATTTTATGTATTTATGATTTTTAAAGTGTACAGCATTAACAAATTAAATAATTTAGCCTTAAAACTTGTTATGAAGTTTTGTTTATACCCCTAATAGATTAAAATACTGTAAAGCAAGTAAAAATCTGATGGCCAATACTAACATCATATCATTTCTCCTTACATGCATGCATCCCAATTGAAAATAAATACCTTAAACTTAAATGACAAATTGGCATATTTTAACAAAAACAAAAAACAACAATTGTCAATCTAAAGAATAGATTTATAGTGCATAAAAATCATTGCACCTGATGTTGGCTAACTTAGATTGTACACTTTTTTCTTCAGAATAAATATTCACAAAACAAATTTCCTTGTATCTTCTTTCAGAAGATAAATGAAATGAAACAAAATCGTGTTTAGCCGTCTGCTGTTCTGCTCCGACTTTCAGGAAATAAATACTTCTTTTATATATACCATGTGACCATGTGTACAAAAAGGAATCATTCATTATAATTATCTACAAAATAAAATAATTAAACATGCATTATGCAAGAGCAAAATCTGCCTGATGTAGGTCTTTTTTTAGGCCTGAAATGTTGTAAAAACTATTAATAAGACATTGATTAACTTATTCAGACCATAATCAACTCTCGATGTCAAGGCTAGCATGAGATTTTTGTTGGATTGTAGTTCGATTCGCTGAAATATTTTCCTTCGGGATTTACCTATAAAAATTGATAACCGAGACTACTGGTTTTGTCTTACCGACTTTAGTAATGATGACTGAGGCTAAGCAGAACTTTCATTCGCTTAGTTCTAAGTTAATAGTTGATCAATTTGACTGAAATTTTCAGCAAATTGCCTTTACATTACCTAGTTTTTAACTATTGTAGTGAGAACTGCCAACTCATTATCTAATCTCACCAGGGGCGGATCCAGGATTTTCAGAAAGGGGGGGGCGTGCTGCACCAAGTTGGGAGTGCGAAGCCCGACCAATGATTTTTGAGTGGACAAAAATGCCTACAAGGACTAATTTCATACTAGTATGTAAATTACGATTTCCAACCTGAACTGTTTTTGTTCTCCTTTCCCGCGAGAAAATATGGAGCTAAAAATTGTTCGTCACCGCAAAAAATAGAGGGGGCGTGCGCCGGGTGCGCCCCCCTCTGTATCCGCGCCTGCTCACATAATGTATCTTTGATATACAAAAACTACAACCATAATAAATCAAGAAATAATATTGTACAATTTCCACTACAAGTTGCATTTAAATGCTAATTTAATATTTATAGTAATATACTGACACAGTATGAATACCAGTATTATTGCATTTAAAATGCAAATTTATTATTTATTGTAATATAAATATAACAAAATGTATACCAGTATTATTAAAGACATACAAATATTGCAATATTTTACTTTCAAAGAATTGCTTTATATTGTAAATGTAAGTAAACAATTTTAGCACACTTTTTGTGGCAAGAAGAGGTAACATTAAATTTATAACACTGGTTTCAGAAGAATGAACATTCTAAGAAGTAGGAGATTTATCAACCCATAGATCATCTACTTCATAGTTTTTCTGTCAAACTGGATAAACAAGTCTTTTGAAGGCTATCTAATTACAATTCACAAATATCCAGTACTGCATGTGACAAACAAGCTTTGGAGAAATTCAACTTTAGTATGCAATGACCTTTGAATTGGTATGTAACATACCCATTTATGTTAAAAAATGGGGAAATATAAATAAAGTTATATTTGAAGACTGATGCTGTAAATTTAAAACCTAGCATGTTGTTGTGTCTTCATTTTATACCACGTCTGCACCATAAATGCACGATTTACAACATTTCCATTCTGTCGAATTCTGTTGTATGTGTTTGAAAGAATTGATCTATGGTGTAATTACGCTATCGTGTAAACATCAGTCTAACATGCTATCGTTGTGATCTAATGTTCTTACATTCAGAATCGCAAGCATGTCCTTAAAATGTGATATACAAGTACAACCATCTATTTATATCTGGTGGTGTATTTTCAGTGCATTTCATCATATAAATCTTATCTTGATATTTAAGAGTCATGCTGAAATACTTTTGGAGCCCTATAAAACATAAACAAATCAGACATCTACATAGACTGCCATACTCCAGGAATGAATAAATAGGATGGAAATAAAGGTGTTCATTTTCAATATCAAAGTCTATAGAATGATGAAAAGTACATTAAAGGACAACAGTTGTGTAGATATTGTGAACAACACAAACATATCCTTTAATTTAGACATCTGTATTTGTGCTTTGGTTCTGCTGTAATTATCACAACATACTTCACAATGATTTATTAACCAGTCACATCATAAGGCTTCTAAATCAACATGGCGTAGTTCAGGATGTTTAGTCTGAAAGAGAAATAAATTAAGGGAACATTTTAACCATAAATATTGACATCTCTAAAGAAGTACCATAGATTGTGAGAGTGAGAAAGAAATGGGGTGTAGCATCCAGCTGACACAAAACTAGGTCATTTCGGGACAAAATGAAATAGGGTTTAACGTCCTACTGTTCTGCTCCTGAACTGGGCTAATGAAGATGGACAGATGCCATACAGTGTGCGATGGGTGAAATATGTCCGGGCAGCGGCACTATGGCCTACTCTTATATCAAATTCCAACTGTCAAGGGATCTTTTACCTGCACACCATTGTTTACACAGGCCCTCGGTTTTTCATCCCATCCGCACGAGTAGACAGCTGTTCTTGTCAGGGAAATCACACCGGGAAATCTGGATGAACTTTCTCGGCCAGCGCAGGGATCGAACACCCGACCTCCAGGCTAACATATGGTTCAGTTTTTTTTAATAATTCACTTGCGCATAGAAGGACCCAGAGAAAAACAAGGTTGAACAGGAGGCCATCTTGTCACGTACAACCAAGGAATCGAACCCACGCCAGATGACTCTTAAATTGTACTAACATCTCTAAAATCTGAGATCATCAAGTTTTACACGTCAAATTGTGTTCATAGTTTACATTCAGAGATAACTGTATTATTACTTGGTACTATTCGTTGCCGAGAATTCCATTCTAAATTCTCTTTCTATACAAAAGTCAAAAACAAATAGTTTTGCAATTTAATTTCACGGAAGACAAGACAATTGTTTATTTGAAAATGACCCCCATTTGGAGTTTAAATCCATACAACTCAGCAGATTCATGTACCTGGATTTGGAAAAGACAACAGACTGGATTCGGAATCTGGAATGATTCATTTAAATGAATCCTTACTGGACAGTGCAGTGGCTATCCCGGTGTTGGTCGAGAAATTTACAATTGTCAGACGTGCAGGTGTTGGTCGAGAAATTTACAATTGTCAGGCGTGCAGGATGGAGTAGGCTGTAGTGCCTCTGACTAGGCAAAATTTCTCTAATACCACACTGCATGGTGCACGCATGCCCCATTAGCCCAATCGGTACAGAAAAGTACGACTTTAAACCTAATTTCATTTCACTTATCTGGTTCCATTTATTTGGTACAGAAAATGAGCTAATGCTATAATTCTAACCTTGAGTTTTTTCTCTATTCTATCAACTTCTTCACCTAACATATCTACAATCTTTTCACCATGATTTAACATAAATTTCTCTACATCTTCTACTTTATGTAATTCATGCATTTCCTAAAACAAATCACATCAATTAATTACTCAACAATAATTCATGTGTTATCAAATGCAACAATGGAAATGTAAACACAACCTTTATTCATTGGATATCTGAAATATTTTTACCTTCCACAAAATGTTTTAATTTTGCTTCGTAATATCAAATTATAAAGGACTGTCACAATAATAATAGAACAGTTGAGAATAAAACGTGTATTGTTAAAAATGATAACCTGCACACTTCAACAGTACAAATTTATCGTTATTACACCATAGGGTTTTATTCACAAGAATATATTTACAGAAATGAAAAATACAATATTTCTATTGCAGGGTGGATCCAGGGGGGGGGGGGGGGAGGGGTGTCCAAACCCCACTTTGCTCAGCTGCATAAATTTTTTTTAGTGCCTTGTTGCATTAATGAAATAAAATCATAATGTGATCCTACATCATTATAAAAATTGATTTCAAACAGTGTGTTGGCTTTCTCACTTTAAAAAGCCCAATTTGTATGTATGCCTATGTAATTTAGAGAGGATGATGGCATTATGCATTGTCAACTGTCAGATTTTCTTAACAGCAGCCTGGCAAACCCCCTCCTGCAAAAATTCCTGGATCCGCCTCTGGTTTGAATTTCATTGATTTATTTTATCATACCAAGAACTTCGCTGCGTAGTAAAGTGAGTTGTTAACAGAGGATAGTTTGGATTAAAAGGAAGGACAACTCTACTTGAATCGATAATACTTACAGATAATAACTGTTCCAGATCTAGTTTATATAAATAAGCTCTAGTTATTTCTCTACCATCAAAATCTACTTCCGCTTTAAATCTTACTTCACCTCCTACTTCTGTAGCTTTAATATCATGTAAAGATCTACAATAAAATACATCAAAACCATCACATTATCACATTAACTAGAATTCAATACTTAAAGATACATTATGTGCGATTGGATAACAAGTTGGCAGTTCTCACTACCATAGTTAAAAACTAGCTAATGTAAAGGCAATTTGCTGAAAATTTCAGTCAAATTGATCAACTATTAACTTAGAACTAAGTAAATGAAAGTTCCGCTTAGCCTCGGTCATCATTACTAAAGTCGGTAAGACAAAACCAGTAGTCTCGGTTATCCATTTTTATTGGTAAATCACGAAGGAAAATATTTCAGCGAATCGAACTACAATCCAACAAAAATCTCATGCTAGCCTCAACATCGAGAGTTGATTATGGTCTGAATAAGTTAATTAATGTCTAATTAATAGTTTTTATAACATTTCAGGCCTGAAGAAAGACCTACAATAGGTAGATTTTGCTCTTGCATAATATATGTTTAAAGTAATGTAAAAGATGCATTATGTAAGATAAACAGTTGTCTCGACAATAGTTTTAAAATAAAAGAATATATTGAAAATTCCAGTCAAATTACTGTATTGCAGTCAAACTACTTTATTCTGAGCCAAATTATCAGTTTATGAAGTTTTGACAATATAGGCCTAAAGTCTGGATAATCAACTTTAACTTTAAATTACTAAATGGTGAATGTGTTCTGATCCTTTCAATATCACAGCCATCTGATTGTCTAGGTTCAAGAGGGTCTGTGATGTGAATAAATACCTAATTAATAATTACTTAACATTTGAAACCAGAAAGAAGAGACCTACAACAAGCAGATTAAAGTCTTAAAGGGACAATAACACTCTTGCTGGCTAGGCATATCTAGAAAATAAATAATAGTCTTATTCTAAGTACTAGATGTTTATTTGTCCTACCTGTTGTGTAAATTATCCATTACATCATATTTTACTTGTTCAGAGGGTTCGAAAATATTTTAAAATCCAAGTCACATTCGAAAAGGTTTACGTTAACCTTTTCAAATCATGTAGTTGAATTTTTCCATTTCTTTAAATTAGGTGTGTTAAGATGAAATTTATATCATCAATTAATTTGAATATTGTAAAATAATACAATTTGTTGGCCAGAATAAAGATTGGGACATATTATTCAATTACAACAAGAGTGTTATTGGGGCTTTAAGTAATGTATCTTTAAGCATACATCAATGTCTGCTTTAATGTCCATCAACACAACTGGGTACATCCAGCACATGAATTTTAAATGATTGAACATTCTGGAATTGAATTCTCTCACTCCCGAGGGGTATTTCGGGCTACAACGCATGCGTTGATTGGATAAGTAAATATCTCAACCAACCATGAAGCTGAAACATATGCGTTCTTTTTAATTACATCAGGATTCTACACACCACCTCCGTAGATGGGACTGACAAAACTGTGACAGGACTGAATTCCACGTCACTCGATTGCAATTCTGTTAATGCTGGACAATCTGGACTGTGAATCGAGCATCTGCAATGTTTCTCACACCAAATCATCCAGACTGGTAGAACTTTGACAGGTTATAAGTTCTGTGTTACTTAACTGCATATTGGATAATTTCAAACTTTGAAAACACACAACACAACTATTAGTTAGGGTAGGAGAACCAATAAACTTACCTTATCATTCTATCTGTTTCTAAATCTCGACTGATATCCTGCCTTACATACATTGGTATAGATCTATAATAACATATATAAATATACAATATACTTATATAACTCCAAAATACAATATACTTATATTACTCCAATATACAATATACTTATATTACTCTGTGGTAATAACATTTCATAACTAAATCATACTCAAAATTCATATAAAATACAAATTATTGGTACAGCACTTGACTAAATGTGCCCTGGAAGTTCTATCTGACTTTTGACCTACAAATGGGTACGAGTAAGTCAATGTTTAAGTAGTATATAGCTAGTATCTTTAAGATCAATCTATGGCAATAAATGAAATTGTTAGTCTAAATGCTATGTTTGAAGTTGGGGGTCTAATGTAAAAGATATACTTGACATCAAATTAGAAAAACTGGAATAGATTTCAAATTTTCCAATAACAAGTGTAAACCCAGCCAATTTTTGTCGTTCAAATGTCTAAAATCCAACTACGAATTAACATAACAGGAAATTAAAAATATGTACCTTCCTACTAATACTTCTGTATTAGTTTTAATAATAAAACCAGCTACTATAGCTAATATACCACCAATAAGTAGAGAACCTATAGAATCAGCTAGTGGATTATTTGTATAGTGTGTTATAGCCATACAAGATGCTGCTACTATAACACCACTTACAGCTGCAACATCTTCTAATAATACTACAGAAACATTCGGATCATTTCCACGTAATACTGAAAACATAATTCATACCACATTTAAGTTTAAAACAGTTGCGCTTTCCACTTTGTTCCTGGTACGTGAGACTTCGTGAAGCCGAATCAGAACCCTAATTTATACCAAAAAAGAATTTATTTACATCGTTGCTTCATTTCCTTAATCTAACTTTCGCCAAAGTGTGCGATTCAAATTCAAAGTTTGATTATATTTTTCCTGTTTATTTACAGACTTCTCTTTTTTTACTTTTTAGTTTTACTGAGTACTTTATAGTAGACAAACTACAACTTTACCGAGTACTTTATAGTAGACAAACTACAATTTTTTTAGTTAACTGTTTGGGCAGACTTAAATTACATTGATTTATGTATCAAAATTAGTGACATTTGGGGTAACATTAATCTAAATTTCATCAAACATTGTTATTTCTTATATATATATATATGTAATTTAAGTTATTTACCGTATTCCCAAAATCTCATATCTAAAGCTTTCGAACTTTTACGTACTTGGTTCACAGCAACTACCAGTGTGGCTGAAATAAAGACAAACAAGATTGTAAATCCCTGTGATTAGAAATTTTCCTTTTCAAACTAAATCTAGTCGCGATCATCTAAGTCTTCGGCTGTCAAGTCAAAATAATACTGATATTAGTAGTCTGGATTATCCAGAATAATAAAAATATGGACGTGGAAAGAGATATTTACCTCCTTCTGATAATAGAGAACCAAGAAGTGTTGCAATACCCTTAAAAGAAAAAACAACAAATATCTTCGTTCAAAATCAATTTACAAATTTAAAGAAAATAAGTGAAAGCCACGAATATAGATTGTTAAAGATTATTAAATAAATTTTCGACAAATGTCACCAGCTCAATTTTTGAAGTCCTGGGTAGCAAAACAACCAATGCAAGTACCGTTTCACTAAGGACACATAGAACATAAATCAAACATTTTACTATACAATTCGTCAGTAGGTAGACGAAGTGACATATCTTCATACCGTAACTAACTGACGATAAGTCACTTCGTCTACCTACCGACGAATTGCATTAAACTTATGTAAATAAAATGATGTGTAACATATAAAACAATTTGTGGACATGTAAAAATAAAGAAGAACTTTTTACCCATACTAATGAATCAAACGGTACTGGATGCATTAAACCTTGATAACCATGATATATAGATAATCCTGTACCAAAACAAAATATACCAACACCACTAATTAATGATGATATATGTCTTAAACTTGTATAACCATATCTGTAATATAATATCATATAATAAAATCAACTCTATATTTGTTACAAGTTATAATTAACCCTATGGTGATACTCGATACTAATTTACTTTTTCAACTAATCCAATGAAATAACCAAAACAGTAATTCTGCTCCCTCGGAAATCCTTCATACATCACTGTCTCAAAGTGATGTAATTTATATGTTGTTAATTAACTTGTACTTACGGATGATCTGAATCCGGTTTCTTTATAGAATGATATAAACCTAAAGCTAATATTATCTGAAATATAACAAAATTAAAGGTGAACTCTATAATTCTACTTGTAATTTACACTTTCTTCAGTGAACAGGAAAATAAATAAAGATCGGGGCTTGCTGTCAGTCCCCATCTACACCTCCTAGCTGCACAGATGTCCATGCTGAATCTCAAATCATTGTTAACAAATTATTATATGACATCACCATTGTTTAAGTTGATTTCCTGTTCTTACTGAGAGGTACTAAAATTTACACAAAAAACTTGACATTCAGGCTACCTTCTTTTATCATGATTTCTTGACTATGATGATCAAACTAACTGAATCCGAATTACTTTTAGTCTAGACCATAGTCTGAAAATACTGAACCATGCTATTGTTGCATGGTCGAGTAATTCCAAAGATGCCGGGTGTCCATGAACTGAAAGTGTGGAATATTTAGAAAGAATCTATTTTTGTTTAGCGTATGGTTATAGGAAAGCTTGATAAAATTCTAAATTGTTGCTACTTCTATGAGCAGATATTTTTTGTCTCGTATGTTAAGTCTGAATCTATGTATGTCTAAAAATAACGCATTATTTCAATATTAGTGCAATGCAAAAAATAAAGTCAAATTATAAGGTAGCATCTTTGAACAGGCGATGGTAGCTGTATTCGGTTTCTAGTGCTGACAACTAGTCGTGACAAATTTATGAACGAAGGTCGCCCCTGAGAGTTAATCAGTAATATTAATTCAGTTTCTTTACAAAGAAACCCATCGGATTAACATTTTATACAATCAATCAATCAATCAACCAACCTGATTAATTGTGTCTGCCCCTGAATGAATAAATTCTGAAAACATACTGTGAGACCCTGTGTAAACCCATGCTATAAATTTAATAAGACAGTTAAAGCCATTACTGAAAAAGAAAATTAACATATTATTGCAGACATTCCATCAGATCATACTTTTATATTTTACTGGTGCTAGATAGGCAGATAAATCCATTGTATTAGATCATATTTATGTATTTAATTAATGCTAAACAGGCCGATAAATAGATTATATGTTTTAAAATTAAATTATGCAATACAGCATAGTGTACTTAAAGCGAGTTATTAGTAATATGCCCTTTACACCAATTTCATTCAATTCCATTCATAATTCATTGAATCATCTACAAATATCTCAAACACTAACATATCCCAAGCACCTATTAAAACAACGTAGCCACTAATATGAATATCAAGAAAGCCCACTATAAATAATCATGTTGGTTTTTACATAATAAAATGGTTTCAATAAATTTTGTGAGCAAACAAATCAGGACTAATTGAGTATAATTTCTGTTATATTCTGACCCATTAACAAAAGTACTACAATAATTGCAACTAAACAAGGTATTACTTTTAGACATAAAACTTACATTGCTATGGCAGAGATGACTACTTTCCCTGAACCAGTCTGTAAAAATGTTTCCTAAAATAATAAATATGACAGTAAGTTTATCTTATGTTAACATGTTTGACTGGCAGACCTTCGACTGTTGTGGACGTTAATACATAAAAACAGATTGAAAAATATATTCAAAATGCAGAGAAAAATCAATTGTATCTTACAAACTATAAATGGCCTGATATTTCGAAATAGAGATTCTTCTTTCCCAATATTGTAGGTTGATAGTGATACCTATAGCGCTAAACGATGCATCAAGCCTTTAACAAATGGGGTTTAACGTCCACTTGGCACAAACTAAGTCTTTCAGGATTAACATATGATTTAATTTCATTTCAATAATTCGCATGCGCGTAGGGGTCTTTAGCAATCAGAGGACCTAGAGAAAATTCACGATGTTGGACAAGTCCTACTCCCTTGTCACATACAACCTGGGAATCGAAACCACGCCAGTTGACTCAATAACAGTGCTAACCATTCGACCATCTACCTACCCCCCTTAAGAAATATACAGCATTAACCAGTTTTCAGTCACACTAAGTGATCTATTTAACAATGAGAAAACAATCTTTAACATACTTTAATACCTTATGCTAATTATATGACTCTAAAGTTGCTTTAGATGACCTTATTCAAAATTAACATCATGTTTTAATTTTTATAGCTATTAAATTTTTCTTTAAATCTTTTAATAGATATACTTACTGTTTTGCCTGTATCTTTATTAGCATCCGCATTGGATTTTTTATCATCATGTTCTGTTATAAATAAATATGGTTTCTCATCACTATTTACTCCATCACCGGCCATATTGCGTTTATGTTCTTCTATTATAGATCTTACATGAAATATATCATCTGTAAAATGAAAATAATCTTTTATAAATACGTCCTAGTACCATTTTGAAAAGAACAGAAGAAGAAATGAGAAAGGAGTTACACATTGGCATAGCGTGTTCCCCAATCCAAATTCAGATATTTCACAGATTAAAAATATTGTTTATAACACAAAAACCTGGAAAAAAGCCACAAGGTTTGGGTCTCGTACAAGTCTGGAATAAATGTACATAGGTTAACTTATTATCTACAGCAATGCTTTAGACACGACCAATACACACTTTGATAAATGGTGGAGCACCCGGGGAATTACAAACTTATCTTTTTGGTAAAATGTGGTCTGGTTAAGTCTACAATACAAGCGAGAAGAACTTTATTGGGAGTTTGGGAGACAAGTATTTTGTTGAACCCTTCCTTAACATCGTCAGCATCTGTCATATACTTACATCTTCCCGGTGTAAATTCTTCATTTCTTCGTTTTGCTTTCTCTGCATTCAAACTTTCTAGACTTCCCCAAACTTTTTTCCCTCTAAAAAAAAGTAAGAAGTACTAAATAATGGTATTTGCATCATTTCAGTTTGTATCAGTGTAGATTTCTGTTTTAAATCCCTTTAAGGAAATTAAGACTATGATTTTAGTTTTATTTAAAATGGTAGAAAAAGAGTAAAGAATTTGTATTTGAAAAATAAGGAAATATTTAAATGAAACTTACAACTCTTCAACATCTGATCGTAGATAAAGGGTGATTTTACGACCAGTATCATAAGGACTTCTTCTGCTGTATTTTGGTAAGGCTTCTAAATCACTTTAAAACATAAAAAAAAAATAATGCTTGTATCATGTTTAACAATTAGTTATTTTTTATTTAAAGGTGATGTTTTTCCATAGATACACCCATTCCCCCTTTTTCAAAACTACCTTTAAAACAAAAACACTGAAGAATCATTTTGTCAGTTTGCCTTCATCATTTTCATAGTAAACTACCTTTTCAACCCAAAATTAGACAGGGTGTTATAGAGTTCTGAAACCAAGCTGTCTATTTCCCAGACTATGTTACAATGGGGAACAACATCCTATCCTTTTTATTTCCAGTAGAACCCTACCAGGTAAGATATTATAATATTTTTTGACTTACCTGGGTTTTAACATGTAGTCACTCAAAGCTCTGTATGGTAATATATATATATTATCTGTATAACTGTAGTCAAGTGCTGTTTTTCTAGATTTTCTAGAAACTAAAAATGAAATCAAAAAATAAACACACTTTTGTTAATACCACAATTAAAAATCTCCAACAGAAATCTACTTAAGAGTATACAATTTGCACTTTGGAAACTACAAAAAAATGACAGATGAAGAGTCCAGGGGAAGAACGATCTAAGTCACTTTTTCGACGAACCCCAGCTAATGGCTCCATCTGGTAGCAAATCCTATTACCTTTTTGTGGAACAATCAATTTCAGGTAAAAACAATCAGGGTCACATCGAACCAAGGCCCTTTTGAAATGGCCTCCTGAGCAAATACAAGTCCATCGTACCCTTTATTTAACCTTAATTTGCCTGAAAAGTGGAAGTCAGTTGTTGTACTGGTATTATGGTTCGTGTTAAACTTCATTTTGAAGTTGTAATTAAACCCACTCGTTCTGTTCGCATCAAACATTCTCATCCAAAAGTCTGTTTTGCGTTTTAAGTGATCGTTCTTCTCCTGGAGTCTTCAGATGGTTTGATATGTTTCTTTATTCGAGAACACCTGGTACCACTTTCATATATCTAAAAAAATCATGTTAATCTGAAAAGTAAAAGCTAACCTTTTAATAACTTAGTTTTCTTCTCGTCTGCAGAAACACCATCACCTGTCTGTGATTTACTACCTGTAGTTTTACTAGAAGCACTAGCTTCTATTTTACCACTAGTACTAGGTTCATTACTTCCTGATCCATCCTGAGAATCAGAGCTCACAACACGGGTTAGATTTAAAACTGGAAAAAATCCAGATGATTTCAACTTCTTGACTAATTTTCCAGTAGTTAACTGTGATTTTCTACAGCCTGTGAAAAAAACATTCAAAGAAAAAAAAGGGTATGAAGATCATCAAAATGATAGTGTCTCTTTCTATTAATCTATTCAAATAAGAAATATAACTCTGACAACAATTTTTTTTGTTCCTCAATAATAACCTTCTCAGGAATGAATTTTGAGACACAGGTTAGTTGGAAAATTTTACACTTTATAATGTATGGTGAAACTGAAAGTAAACACTATAATTATATGTTTGCGAAAACTTTGATTGGGAATGATAAACCTGAGAAAGAAACAACTTGTCTGAGTCACAGATTCTGCTTCTCCCCTCACGTTTATTCTCCAATATAATGCATCTAGAATTATGATACCAAAGTTAAATATATGGTTTGACTTATATAAGTTAAGCTCTTATACAATATAATGTTCATGTCAAAAATTGAAACTACACTTTCACCAGGGAAAGCTCCCTTGATTAATTTTAAAAGTATTGTCCCGCTATCCTAAAAACTATGTAACATTGAGATACCGGTACACATTTACAAGTAATACTGATCCAAGATAATTAGTACATTACGTACGACTGTTTCAATCAACAACAATGACTAGAATATAATAATAGAAACAATAGATTCGGCCTAATTAGGCTGCTTTCATGGTCTGATACATTGATAATATTAATACATAATAATACCTGGACAAAATGTAAATGGCCTCCTCCAAATCTTAAGTAACACTTTCGAATTGACTTTATAATTCTGCTGCAAAAAGACTTGAACACTCTGACAACTAGGACGAAACATCATTACTGTTTAATTTGAACTGTAAAAAACATAATGGCATCTCTCAAAAATATTTCATGTCATGCAAATAAATAATATGCATTCTATAGATCAAAAGGGCAGGTCAGAACTTAGGAGTTGGTTGGGGTATGTTGTCCATTAGAACTTTATTGAAAATCTTTCTCTAAATTAAATCAAATCTTACAATTACAGTTTTCTAATAAAATAACATCCAATTATTAGTAATTACACTTTATGTGCTTGGTGGGGGGTGAAATTGTTAGCGTGCACGCTGTATCATATATGGTCGCTCAACGAGTCAACTGGTATGGTGCCGGTAAATCATGGTTTTGATTCCCCGATATGTGACAAGGAGCAAGTTCACTGTCAAACCTTATGGGCTTTCTCCAGTTACTTTTGTTTCCTTCCACTGCTAAAGATCCCTACGTGCTAGTTCCTTTAGGAACTGTATTTGAGCAGACATCTCTGCTGACAGTTCCTATCGAGCCCTATATAATAGCTACAGTATGAAAATACGGTGAAATACCGCTCTTCCCCACCTCTGTTCTCAGGCTATTTTGGAACCCTTACCTTCAATTTTTCACTGTGAATGTTTATTTTTGGCAAAAGGAATCATTTCTCATGATCTGACACAAATTTATAATAATTCAACTAGAATAAACATGTGATCTGCGCATGTTTGGGTCTCTTCATGGTTGTTCTGTTCAAACGTATTTTGTGTATGTTTTCAATTGCAGAATTCTACTTGAAAATAGTGTTGAATTAATATGACTGTGTGTCAGCTGTGGCAAGAAATGATTCCTTTGGCAAACAAAGAAGAATCTGGGTGAAAAAATAGTTTGGTAAGGATTTAAAAATAGCCTTAGACCAAAGGATCGGGATGAGCGGTATTTTCATATTGCAGCTATGTATCGCTCGATAGGAACTGTCAGCGGAGATGTCCGCTCAAAGACAGTTCCAAAAGGAACTACCTACTTGCTAGATTACAAACCTCATCCCTCCATGTTTCAAGATTAGAGTTGGCCCTATATAGTTCAACGTAGCAAAGCCCATCGTGAATCACAACAGGCATTACTACGCAAAATTGACAATATTTTTCATCAAAACAACGTTTGATTATTGTTATTTATAATATTTCTGCCACATCCAACTACAATTAAGCATATAATCCTACCTGAAACAGGTATAAATCATCATATTTAAAATCGAGGCGCTCAGCCGTTACTAAGAACGCCATCTTTGTAGACGGGAGACGTATGAGACGGTGTCATCATGAAGGCGGGGCTAAATATAAGGCTTTTATAACAGCCAATCAAAAAGGCAATAACCAGTTGAGAAACAAAATGACATCCACAAGTTCAATCCGCGAATCATGCTTCATTAATTTACACGCGAATACTTGGAGTTAGGCGATAGTTGTGCCACTAAATTGGCCTCTGTAAGTTTAGTTAGTCATAATAGCATGAACTTATCTTATTTTAAAGATGTTGCCATTTGGAACTAAAGGCATCAAATCGTAGCTAAAAACAAACACATATCAGTAGGCCTACGTATATCTCAAGGTTTTTAGCTACATTCTCGTAGCCACCTATATTAACATATAATTGAAAGATATATTTGCATCCCAAAATGAACTAGGCCTAGTTTGGGTCGAGTGGACGCTAAACCCCATTTCTCTCTCTCCCTGTACTGTAGGGCCTATCTCACTATCTGCTGACTAATGACTATTTGTTGTTCCGTACTAGTATTAATTAACAGGTGCAAAACTGCATTATCGGTACGTATGTTCTAACTTATGTTGTTACATTGCCTTTAATAATTATAATTAATATAACAACTAAATAACAATGAAACTGAAATGTCACTGTGTTTTTATTTTCTATTTTTAGAAACACGAATTCTAAAATCGTATTTGTAATGCGGTTTTTGACTTTGTGTAAATCTGACAAGTAAACGCATAATGTCAGTCGCCGATAACTAATCGCTAAAAGGTTATCTTTCTGGTGATGTGCCCAATAATTACCTTTTTATTTGGGCATTCTGGGCACTTTACAAAGAAAATCTATCTACTCAGAAATAAGAAGATGAAAGTCTGCCATTTTTGTTTATCCTCGTTTACTATAGTTTGATTGGATGCAAAAATAACTTCAACATCATGGTCAAAGGGAAGTAGCTCCGTGTAAACACAGTGAAACCTTTATCAGCGGGACATAAAATTTTAAACCTTTATAATCGGGACATTAGTTGCATTTTATTTCAAAATAGATTCAAAATAATAAGTCCATGCTAAGGGCAGCATAGGAATGGTGGCGCAACAGAATGTACGATATTAAATTCAAACATTACTTTTTTTTTGTCTTTTCTTTCTTTTACCTGTTTTAAATTAATAATGACTTGTATAAATTCCCAGAAAAACGCTAACCATGTGCTTGACGGTTGTTTATGCTTAAAAACTTTGTTTATGTTTTGAATTATATATCTGGGAGCAACAGAATCGTTTAAAAGCTCAGGGCCTCTGTGGGTCTTGGTGAATTAGATTATCGAATGGTTAGCGTGTGCGTGTTGTATCATAAGGTCTGTCATTGAGTCAACTTCTGTGGTTTTGATTCCCAGATAGTATGTGACAAGGAGTAGATTCGCCTGTCTAACCTTGTGAGTTTGCTCAAGGTAATCCGGTTTCCTCCCACTGCTAAAAGCTCTATGCTGAAGTGAATTATTGAAATCAAATTGAACCATGCGTTAGTCGCGAAATGATGTAGTTTGTGTCAAGTGGACTTAAACCCCATTTCTCTCCCTCTGTGGGTCTTAACCCGGCCCTGTCCATTTAAAACTTTTACAAAAATTAAAGCCACAATCTTCAGTTTGTCTGACGTAGAGAGTAACATCCCTATGCAACACATAAGTGGAATATCTTCCTATTAGTATTTTTGTAGATAAACTATGCACAAAATTCCAATATATCATTTTTGTTGTAAAGGATATTTGATTCAAATAAAAAAAATTCTACTGCCTGTTATAAATGTATGTCATGATTTGGATCCCAGGTTTCAACAGGACTAACTAAGGGAGTAGGATAACCCAGTATTTAGTGAGGGACACAATGGCTTTCTAAGTGAGTAAGACGCGGGTTTGTTAGCCTGGAGGTCAGGTTTTCGATCCCTGCATTGGCTGAGAAAGTTCATCCAGATTTTCCATTGTGGTTCCCTCTTGTCAGTGATGCAGAATGGAGGGCCTGACAAGGACAGCTGTCTGGTTATTTGGATGGGACAAAAAACCATGGTCTTGGTACATACTGGTATGTACATAAAAGGTCCCTTGACAGTTGGAATGCGATATAAGAGCAGGCCGTAGTGCCACTGTCCAGGCAAAGTTTCCTTCATAGCACACTGTATGGCGTATACCTTCTTCATTTCCCAGTTGGGAGCAAAAACAGTAGGACGTTTAACGCCATTTCATTTCTATGGTTAGTGTAAAGTAGCCATTGACAACCCTTCTCACTCTTCTTTGGAAGAATCTTAATAGAAACATGAAACTGTGTTTGGAAGTCCTTGTAGACATATAATCTGCTTTTACTGCCTGTTCATGTCTCATTCACTCCATACTAACAATTAAAATAATACAGAAACATGGTAATGAAAAAATTTATTTCTAAAATTGGCTAACAATATATCATTAGCGGCAATTAGCACATTTACAACAAGTCTTCAACCCCAATATCTTGAAGTGATTTTAAAATAAATGACTATTTAGTTACTATATATATTTATTAGAGAAAAAGTGTTCACTTTAAAAGTGTCATAAGCCATACTCTTACTTTTTGGATTTCTTAAACATATATTATGCAAGAGCTAAATCTGCCTACTGCACGTCTGTCTTTAGGCCTGAAATTTTATCAAAATTATTTTAAAATCAGACATTAATTAACTTATCCAGACCATAATCAATTCTCGGTGCCATCACTAGCCTACGGTATTTAGCAGAATGGGGCACCCCGGAAACTTTAGTGGCTAGATTCAAATCAAAAGTACATACATTCCTTTTCAATGTCAGCTGGACGAGTGGGTGAGGATTATTTTATCAGATTGATCTGGGTCACCAGGCATTTTAATATCTTTGGATCAAACCCACATCCTGCTGGTGATATATCACATTAAATGCATTGAATTCTTGTATTACACTAAGTCATAGTGTAGTAGGGTGAATTACGGCCCAATAGTAAATGTTTAATAGGTCATGCTAATCTGCGCAGTATTACTTAATTTTGAAGGCCATATTTTAATGGATCTTAATCCGCCTTAATTACCCCCATTTATATCTATTTCATATTGTCTTATATATCTCATTAATCACGTCTCCAGTATTCTTTGTTTTACACTTTAAATCTATCTTATTAATTGTAATTAATGTCTACGGGCTAAAACGTTTTAGTTGCCACGGTATATTGTTTGTATAGACGATTAATTTATGGGATTAATGCCCTAGGCCATGCATTGGGATATATAGACCCAAATGACAGAATTTAGGGAACCTTGCTACACACGTGTCTTGGGAGATCAGCTTAGATCACATGCCTAAGAACAGACCTGTATTTGGATATTTGGAGACATAAGTTTATGTCATTTTCCCAAATCCATATTGGAGCTTATGTACTGTTAAGCATTTAACCAATAATTGTTATAATAATTGTTATATTAAATATCCGCTACTAAGTATTGTTTACTAAAGTATATATCGAATTATTAACAACCAACAAGAGTCCTGTCTTCATTTTAATAATCAACCACAAGATTCCAGAAGATACACGAGAAGTGCACTTCTACAATAGCCTAATTGACTTCTGTTAGTGAATTAACTTATAACTATATTTATCCTTAATATGAATCATTTAAAAGAAAGACTGGATATTGAGCAAGCTATATGTACAAGTTGCATAATATACAGCAATTTGTACAACTCTAAATACAATAGCATTCTATTGTAAAGGTACATTCATACAAAAAGTTAATCATGAGCTGATACAAACATTATTTTACAATTATATTTAAAAAATAATACATTATGCCAAATAAGCAAAAATACATACATACATTAACATGAAAATTTATAACTGAGACACAGTAGTCCAAATACTATAAATCTTTTGGCGTAACAAATAATACTTTTCCCTTTAAAACCACAAATCTACATAAAAGCAAACAAATAATTCGTCTCCACTTCATATACAACAAATTCATCAAATACACAAAATTTAAACAAATTCACCTTTGAAATATACAAATATTATCATACACACATTTCATTATTCACAACAAAAGTAATACATTTATTAACTGTACCAAGCACCATAATAAATTCAAACAACTATGCTAAAAGTTGAGGTTCAATAAAAATTAAATGTATATATATATGGTATACGGTAATAACAAACTCATTTTCTACTGTACTCTGTCCAACATAACATATATTTTCACAAGGGCAACAAAGTAATTACATTTCTGGTGAGCCATGATGTACTATGCTGTATGCCATAATTCATATATAATCTTACTTATTTTAGTTGTATATTCCATATAAATAAGTACATTCATCATTTTCCAGATTAAAGGAGCTAAACATCTTATATAATCCATAATCTTCCAAGAATTCAATATTGGTCCATTTTAATCAATATCGATGCTATCTTTTTCGCGAAAATATTGTCTACTGATACCCAATATTTAAGACACAATGAAGCCCCTTGATGAACCAGGCAAAACATGCCACAATTGTCATCTGTACTCCTGATGTGGTTAATCACTAGCAACTGACTGCAATTCAATATGGACTAATGACATATTTCAGAAAACATAACTGATTAGATATTACACAAAAACTGAATGCAAATCAGTTTATATATTCTTAATGCATTAATATGTGCTTTTCAAAACATTTTCATCCATTTTAAGGTTCCAAAGAATAGATGTTTAGCTCCTGTTACAAAAAAATAATACTAAATATGCCAATACTTATTGGTTTATTTTAAATGAAGATATTTTTCAGCAAAGGAAAGAGCTAATTGGGCCAGATCTATGTTTGTATATGTTCTTAATAATGTGGTTGTCATGCCAATGGCACTCATACCATAAAGAACAAATATGCATTTTATTCCTAGATAAAATCCTGGTATTCTGAAAGATAAAAAGAAATAGATAAAAGATTACAGTTTTCACTTTGAGCTAAAAATATTTTGTTGTAGACAACACTTTAACTTTACTAAAATGCCATAGAAATAATATTGCGTTTTTTTTTTGGTTGTTTTCTCCAACTTATTTAACATAAAAACATTCTTTGAAATAATTAGAAAACTTTTGATTTTCTAATTTAAGTGTAATCTGACAGCTACCTGATGAAAGTTTAACATACAAATGTCTACTTTACCCAAATATGATGTCATTTAAATTGTCTTAGAGAATTTTTATTGAATTTTGGGAAAAAACAGACAGACAGCTCTCTTTGCAATACTTAAGAAAGTGTGATTAAAACTAAAGGCCCAGTTTTGCATAATTAAAACTCATGACATACCTTTCTTCCACACTTCTACAATAACCATTAAAATATCTTAGTCTAGAATGAAGGTATAGTAAACCCACTAATGAGGATGGAACTGAAAAATACAGCAATAAAATAACATACTGTTACAAATTCATCTCTCATATATTTTAAGTGAAATGACATGAAATGGGGTTTAACGTCCTACTGTTCTGCTTCTAAACTGGGCTAACAAAGACGGGCATACACCATACAGTTTGCCCGGGCAGCGACACTAGAGCCTACTCTTATACTCTTACAGTCAAGGGATCTTTTACGTGCACACCAATGTGTACACAGGACCTGACTTTTTCATCTCATCCAAACGACTAGACAGGCGACCCTACTCCTGGTCATAAACAACCAGGGAATCGAAAAACCACACCAGTTGACTCAATGGCAGACCTTATGATACAACGTGCACACGCTAACCATTTGGCTATCCAATCACTGCTAGTTTGAAAATGTAATATAAACCACTTTGTCTTGAGCATTCACCTAGAAAATTATTTAAGTTGGCATATAGTGGGATTACGATTACAAAACCATTGGACAACTTTGAAGCTGTTTATCTGACGGATTTTTGCCGCATTTGCGACGATTGATAGGTAATTTGGGATTCCGGACAGCTACCTAAGGTAGACTATATATTGGACCACATTGAAGTTGCTGTATTCACAGACAGGAATAGCAGGAAAACGAGGGGTCCCTGCACGGTAAGCTCTGCCCCCTCGTCCCTCATGGAAAACTGAACCTTGATATTTATTTGGGCATTTCAGGTGCATTCCCCACTAACAGTAATCGAGCCTTAATGTCTATATTGTTGGGGGGGGGGGGTGCAAAGTGGTGGGGGGAGGCATTAAGGATTTAGTTCTTATTTTGACATGGTCTATCATAAACAGATCTCAACTTACTTGGGTGGAAAAATATGGAAGATACCCATAGACTTGGCATAAAAACTGGCATAAATTCTAACGAGTTTTGCCTGAAACCAAATCAATTGTTTTATTGTTTAAATTAAATAACACAGATAAGAAATGATATTAATTAATGAATAATTAAGTAAAAGATAGGTTGCCAGGCAACGAAACATACGCCCACACCAGCTAAATCGTTCGGACAGTCAACAAGAGTTGTTGCATATCTTTACTTTTTTCGATAATGAAACATTTACATGTATAAAACACTAAAATCTGATTAAGAGTTGTTGCATATTTTTACTTATTCGATAATGAAACATTTATAATACATTATAAAATTTGATTAAGAGTAACAACTCAAAAAGTAATTATCAGAAAGTCATTAGAATTTGTTTGGTTTTTATAAAGTTCTGCCCCATGCTAACATTTAGTATACAAAACATTTAATATCATGGATTTAGCTGTTCAGTTATCAAAATTCATTGAAAATCAATACACTTCTTCATCTCAAGACCTTAAACTCTGTGTATCATTTAGAAGTCAATCGGATAATCAGTTTGGCCTCTAGAGTGGCACAAGATTTTTCAAAGTGATCAAGGGAGATAACTTTGGCTGTAATTATGGGAAATCGCTTAAAATCAATAGGCTTCTTTGTCTCATGACCTTAAACAATGTGTATCAATTTAAAGTCAGACAGACAGACCGGGGGACGGGGGCGACGGCAATATACGTCCACATTTCCATGTGTGTGTATAAAAAACTGATACCGAAGTATTTAGTCCAATATAACAGTCCACATATTATATTTATATACTGTAGGACCCTCCCATTTCGTCGACTACATCCCATTTTGACTATGGTTTATAACAACAGATTATATGGTCTGATGCTTTATACTGGATGATTTTAAACTGTTATACCACTACTCATCGCATACAGATTAACTAAATTGGGTTGATTTTAAACTGTTAAACTTGTACTCACTGAATAGAAAATAATCTATTAACTAGACTGAGTTGATTTTAAACTGTTAAACTAGTACTCACTGAATACAAATTGGTCTGTTGACCAGTGAGATCATTTTAAATTGTTAAACTAGTACTCACTCAATACAGATTGGTCTATTAACTGGTGAGTTGATTTTAAAATGTTATACCAGTACTCACTCAATACAGATTGGTCTATTAACTAGTGAGTTCATTTTAAACTGTACTCATCGAATACAGATTGCAATCTACCAACCTGATGACATTAAACTGAATACAGATTTATCTATGAACTAGTCTGAGTTGATTTAAAACTGTTATACTAGTACTCACTGAATACCGATTGGTCTATTAACTAGTGAGTTGATTTTAAACTGTTATACTAGTACTCACTGAATACAGATTGGTCTATTAACTAGACTGGGTTGATTTTAAACTGTTATACTAGTACTCACTGAATACAGATTGGTCTATTAACTAGACCGAGTTGATTTTAAACTGTTATACTAGTATTCACTGAATACAGATTGTTGCTATATTCATGTATGGCATGGCTCAGATATACGTCAAATCAATTCTAAGATGTACCACAGAACGAAAATACTGTAGTCGAAATGGGGTGTAGTGGAAATGGGGATGAACCATATTGTAATCCACATCTAAGAATATACAAAGTTTCAATACACCTATACACCAGACTCACTACCTTCCCCAATGATGTTAATTACAAAGGCCAATGCTGATTAGTAACAAGTGTGTACTTATCAACAACTTTATATACATATAACTCATACTCCATAATTCACTGTGTATTAGTAGTAGTGTGTGTTACATGTGTATTATCCAACAATAGCTCACAGTAAAAATGTCAATATACATCTACACAGGACTATAACTGCATCAATATACATATATTATTTATATATCATATATTTCAATATGATTGCATATTGAGAGATTCAAAGTCTTAATGACCTCTAATATCATGTGTTTAAGTGTTTGTCTCATTTTCGGGTTTGTATTACAGCTGGAACATCTGGTGCAACTTGTATTTGTTCTTTTTCATTTCAATCTCAGAGTAACTGCAAACTGTATATACTTACTGTGCTCTGAATGCTCTTTCAAATGCTGGGTTTCCAGTGGTTTGGGGGAAGGGGATTTTCACCTTTTCTCGGATTCGGAAAACTCTCATTGCAAAAATAACTGAAATTATATAAATTTTTGGAGAGATATGTGACAACCAGTGTGGTCATTAATATATGTAACGATCTCAGTTATAATGTACAGATCGAGTAATTCATAAGAAATCCTGGAAATATGTGTAGTGTGTGGAAGGATGCACTGATATGATAGTCATATAAACAAAGCTTATTTTACTTTACACCTCATTTTGTGAATTATGTTGCAGGCACTAATTTGTTTTGCATAGCGTTGAAAGGTCACATTGCAGTTTGCCAGCAAAGGGAAAGATTCTTCTGAAAGTTCCATGAATGATCTAACTGGTCGCAGGCAGTGTTACATATCTTAATGTGTAATTTAGGGGGGGGGGGGGAGGGGGAGGAGTTATTGAGGGTCGGGATGAATTCAGAAGCAAACCCAACCATGGCGCACATTCACGCGATCAATCCTTATAGATCTTTTTCCAGAAATATGTATTAATCTGGTAATGTTTTTATAACGGCGATTTAGGCCTACTGTTTCGTGAAGTCTTTGAATCTGTTCTTGCAATGTCATGGATATTGAATCAAATTATATTGTCATTCGCAGCAAATGTAAATATGGTTGCAGTGCATCAGCAATAATCACATATTATTTATTTTGTTCCTTGCTTAGTTTGTCATTCTGTATCTACTAAAGGTACTAAATGTACGTATTTGTATAGCAATGCAATAATGCAATCAAATAAAACGCAGGCACAAATTGGAATCAACAATCTGCAGATCAGCATACTCAAAAACAGTATTAAACAAAACATCAAAAAGGTCAGCACTAGTGCATGCAACGAGCTCTGTTTTAGCTTCCTTACCGAGTTGATACGACGCCAAAATGGAAACCATTCCTGGAAATACAAGATCTCCAAGCCTCAGCATATCCATCTTGGATAAATTGTCACTCATTGCGATTGGCCCGTGACAGCGCACAGAAATTAAATTATTCGGCCCTTCGTCTATGAACTATGGCCGTCAACCTAGTTTAATAACGAGGTAAGATCAATAAGGGGGCGTCTCAAAATAACGGTTTCTGCACTAATTTGTAACAAACCAAACGGTTCGGATAGGGTAACGTGTTTATTAGTCAATTTAACAATAATCATAAAGAATGTTATAAGCTATAATGAACCCAACATGTTGCCATCGATGTATATATAACTAACAGTATTCACTATGATATATCTTAAATAAACCTGAGATATATAGATACCAAAAAATGTATAGTTAATAATAAAAATATTAAATTTGCTGTGTCATCAGAGTAATATATAACTGTATGATAGGTGTAAAAAAGGGTATGCAATATAGAATTAAATTATTTTTTTAGCATCTTTTTTTTTCAAAGAAGCATAATTTCATGAACATTTACTACAAATATAATATGATAAAAACAATTATAAATTTGGTCCTTCAATAAATATTTAAAAAAAAAGTTTCTTGTTGAAGATATATGATCAACCTGTTTTTTACATTCCAACAATAGTAAGTTATAGATTCTAGCAAACACAAGTCAAAATTTAAGATTGCATTCAAATTTATAAATTTTTTAAAAATTAACATACAAAATTTATTTCAAAGGTAGAAACTTTTCAGCATTCTGCCAGAATATTTGAGCTAAATCAACATCGGTGTATTTCCTTAGTATAACTGTGGATACTCCAGAAAATCCCATAAATAAAAAGGCCATCAGACATTTCACTCCAAGTTTAAAACCAGGCAGTCTGAAATATAAAGAGACCAGTAAATAAAGAAAATGGATGACAGTACATATCAATAGGATAGCAAACACTACCTAGTCACAATTATTATATCAGTAAAACTGTAATTCATCTATAGAATAAATTTTGACTGCATAAAATTGGTTACACAAGGGTCTATATCAAGGGACAGTAATTCTGCAAAGAAATCTATCTTGTACGACTCAAGTATTTATAAGGTGCATAAAAATTCCATTATGTTAGTCTCAAAATGACCACAGCACTTTAAACCCCATTCCCCTCCTCTCCATTATTTAACTTATGCTGTAATGCAAAACCAAGTTTCTAGTGCAACCAAATAACTCCCCATTCCTATTCCTTTGGTGTAAATATCAAATACACAATACCCTAACTTGACTCATAGCCCAGGTTATTAACAAATTGTAATATATATATAGAGAAAGAAATGGGGTTCAACGTCCACTCGATACAAACTACGTCACTTCGGGACAAACATATGGTTCAATTTTGCATGTTGGGGTCTTTAGCAGTGGGAGGAACACAACCGAGGAATCGCAACCATGCCAGTTGACTCACAGACCTTATGATACAGCACGCACGTGCTAACCGTTCGGCCATCCAGCTCCCTAAATTGTGATATAAAATAATTACCTGCCCTCAACACTCTCCATATAACCACTAAAGTAAATTTGTCTAGAATAAAGATACACTAAACCCACCAATGATGCAGGAACTGAAAACAAAATCATTTGAAAATAAACCCCTTAATCATTGCATACACCCCGAAATCTTAAAGCCCCCTTCTGTCGTTGAGCTATAGCTCACAGCAATAACATATTTTTATTTTGTGGTATATGGTCAAAATAAAGTAAAACTATTTAAGTCCTTTTTGAAAATAAATACTTCAGGTTTTTTTCAATTCAGCATAAATTGCAATATGCACAGAAATGAGGAAGGCAATATTTTCATTAGACAAATCTGTATTGTATTGCCAAACAGTTTATTTCTTACCTGGATGGAAAAATATTCCAGACATCCATAAACATGGAAAAAATATTGGAGCAAACTCTAATGTGTTCTGTCTGAAATATGAGAAAGTAAAATTTCTTTTAATTTAAAATCATAAATTTAACTAAAATCAAGATGAAATCTAATCAATACGTTTTAAATTTAAATTTGCAATGATTTAATCACAATTAATAAGAAAAACTCTTCCTATTGGTCATTTCTATGTTATTATAATCTCAGACACTGCCACTCTGTTTTGAGTTTTTACTTAAAAGTGCATCCCCCCTCCCCCAATAAAATTTTAAATTTTGTGTACCCACCCTGTTTAGAGATCCTATAAATACTTTATCCATCAAAATAATGCTCTGTTTTGGGGTTATTTAAGTGCATCCCCCCCTCCCAATAAACTTTTAAATTTTGTGTCCCCACCAAATCCAATCCACTACTGGTACTGATTTAAGTACTTCCCATACACAGAGACTTACTGTGCTCTAAATGCTCTATTAAATGCAGGATCTCCCGTTGTTCCTGGATAGGGTACTTTTAGCTTCATTCTCATAGCGCCAACTCTTCTAGCAAATCTGGCTGCGAAAAAACAGACCAATTATAGTGAATCCTTAATTGAGCTTATTAACTTTCAAACTATAACTTAATTTTCAGGTAAAACTATAAGAATTTGCGTACCAGAATCGCAAATTGATTAAATCTGTTTGCAAATATCCATGGGCACTCATTACATTCACAGTACTTAGCAATCTATCAAAAACACGTCAGTAGCCCAGTTTTAATATCGAAAAATTGTCACCAAAATTTATAACTACTGGGGTCGTTCATGCGACTTTTTTTCATAATCTTAAACATTATCACAGTATATGGCATAGATGAGTGGACGTAAACATGTTATACAATCATGGATCGATACACTGTATAATACACGTACACAAATTAAGGTAAACAAACTTAAATTAAGTTTCATACATAATTGAAATGATGCAAACAAAGAAACGGCGCCTGGATACACCAGATCTTCAACTGATATAGGTGTCATCTTCTCTGATCCTTTTGCTGGAAATGTTTTAGGTTAGTACACGTTTGTGTCGGACTGTACTCTGAACGTTCACGTATAAGATAGACAGGGTTAATTTGTAGGACGGGGATAATCTCAAAGTTCAACTTTGTTTTTTTTGGAAAAAAGATCTTTAATTTTTTAAAGCTTCGATCCACACGTCCCTGATCACACCGGTTGACCTGTGGCAAGGCACAAAAATTTACCTAATTATTTGACATTTCTTGTTTATTTCTTACAATGTCTCTGCAGTTTGTCTTTTCTGTATTTTTGTTCATGTACTGCAGACGGACACAGTACCCAATCGCCTCGTCGCCACAGGGGTACCCAAACGACTGCCTTATTGTCGCTGATCATTATACATGTAAACTTTAATTGGGGCCCACCAAATTTGAGACAAATCCATTAATCTGCACCTTTAAAGGATTTCAGATCTAATTTTCTGCAAGATCACCGAACGCATGGGTAAAATACTTTTTTTTTTTAAAACATGGCTCATGCTTTCAGTTTCTGATAATTATTTAGGCATCTGGGGTTAATTTTAAGTAGCTGCGTCTCTAACTCAATATTAACAAAAGTCGTACACGTTGAAAACACGAATTATTTGTCAATTCAAATCAACATTCGATGTTGTTACCTCACCTTGAAAATGAAGTCTTTTGATACATGGGCATTTTAAGGTTTATCATGGCGGAGGCTATACTATTTTGAGGGCCTCTTTCGCGGGGGTGGGGATGCATCTTGATTGATGATTTTTATGCCAATGCAATGACTGCATTCTCATTCAGTAATGGATTCGACAGTAACAGTGTATAAAAACGATTGGCTCGGATTCGGGGCCCTTTCCCTAGATCAGAGGGGCCTTTTTGTCAGAAGTGGGGCCCTTTTGTCTGCCTTTAGGGCCCCCTAACTAGATTACATTTTCATTTTTCTCGTCGGTTTTAGCATTTTTCAGCCGTTTTATTTTTCCAATTTCTATGATTTTTCTCGCGAGGAGGCTGGCGCCTCCAGCGCCTCAGCTATAAAACGCCTTTGTTTTGATAGCCAATATGTAAGACATTAATCATTTTACCATTGCAATTGTTACATCAATCGTGTAACATAGTGCGTTTCAGCATCATTTGTTACAAGTGACCAGAAAGAACGAGGCTAGACATATTCCACAACTACTGTTAAAGGGCCACCTCCTAACTTATCAGGAGAGCATGCGCTATAGACTTGAATAACCAGACACTAAAAATTTCTATTCGTTTGACAATCATGCCATATTTCGCTTGACATAACTGATTTGAAATTAGAGTCAAAACGGAAACAATTGAATGTAAATCAGTTCATATACAATCTGATTACATTATTATATGCGTTGTGACCCATTTGGATAGCTCACTTTGTTAAACATTTTTTATTGAACTCTTATATTGTCTATGTAAAACAGGGGAAAACAATGTTACAAGCTATTGCCATCTACCAAGAAGATTCAGCGTCTAAAATCCAACTCCAAACTATCACACTGCTAGGAATAAACAGTTGTGCTCGGGGCATGGTATGCCTTTCTTATTCTATAACATACATGTATATATTACTGAGTTCAAATAAAATAAATTATATATTTTTATTCATAAAAACAATAATTCACAAAAAATACAGAGAAAACAATTAAATTCACTAATATACTAAACAAATATGTGCATCTAAATGATGAATGTTATAAAATAATACATTACAATATTAGTGAAGGACGGATATCACATATCACAAACATAGCTTTTGGGTATGTAAAAACTGATTTACATATAGATGATGTATTGATTTATATACAAAAATCGACAACACAACAAAAAACTAAAGTAAAATTCGATTTTAAAGATTCTAATCCATTGGATAAAAAGTTCCAAAATGTTTTAATCACTACTGTTCAAAAAAGATAATCAAACAACTTTCACATATCTGCAGTCAAAAATGTTACATCTTCAGTAAAGATTTTTTATCGTTTTCAAAATTACATTCACTTTAAAATCTTGTCTTTTCACTTATTGATTTAGTAACCAATCTGCTTCATGTTATATTCAAAATCAAGCGTCATTGTATCATCCAAACGAAAGCAAATCATTATTGGATGGGCCTATGAACACATTTAGATACAGAACAATACATTTCAGTGCATCAACTGTTTGGAATAAAACACTTTGAGAATTTACCAGACAGTGTCTTTCTGCGTTAATTTTTAAACCTAAAGTGACACTTTGTTATTTAGACACCATCATGAGAACATTTCTAGAGTTAGACTACTCTGTACTAGTCAATTGAATCATTGTTGCACAATACAAATCATGTTATTCATATTATTTGTGTCTCAATAATTTGTTTGTTTTTTCACAGAAAACTCATAAACCCATCACATCCAAACGTATGTTGGAGTTTCCAAAGTCCATGAAAGACAATTTTATTGCTAAATAAGTTCTCATAATCTGAACACTCTCTTAAATATGTTAGATTTAAATGTAGTACAACAGTAAATATAAAACAAAACATAAGTGACACCTGTGATAGCTAAACACAAGCCATAAAAAAATAGGCATATTGAGCAAATGTAATTAAACTACTATATATATATATATATATATTCTTTAAAAATAACAAACTAAGGTTTGGTCTTCATATAAGTTCATTACCAACCGGTTTCACAACGTAGTGATCATCAGGGTAACTTATGCATTGTGTTGCTAATGGTATAAATTATGTGAGTAATAAAATTCCTTGAGATGTCCCTGAAGATGTTAATTTTTGTCATATATTATTGGTGCTTTTTAATATTTGATTAATCTCACCATTCATGATTAATATTTGTTTCACAAAAATTTTCACTCTTGTCAAATTTTTAATTTAGACTGAATTTTCGAAAAAATCCACCAGTGTTTTTAATTCATAGTTATCCAATACTTCCAACAATGCAGGGACTTTAGTTTTCACATTCTGACCTTTGAACTTATTTTTATCTATAAATAGATCAGTAATCATTCCTGAAAATAGAAAATTATGCAAAAACCTGATTTTGGTAAATAATTAGAAAATTGTGCAAAAACCTCCACAAATTGTTTGATACACAATGTAATTTCAGTAGAGATTGATGTCAATAAATAGTTGGTCAAGAAAGTTCTTCGAGATATTTCAGTGAGGTTTCCCGTTATCAATGGTGCAGGTTGGACGTTCTGAAAAGGACAGTGTCTAGGCATTCAGTCAAACGCAGATGAAAAAGGTCCTGTGTACACATTGGTGTGCACTTAAAAGAACCCTTGACAGTTGGAATTCGAAATAAGAGTAGGCCAGACAACATTTGCCTCATAGCACACTACATGGCCAATGCCTGTCTTTGTTAACCCAGTCAAGGCAGAAAACCCCATTTCATTTCAGTAAAAAGTTAACTAGTCTTCAGTATGGTTGTATACAAATTACTGAACATAAACAACTCCACATTTACCATAAAGTCTTTCTAGATGGCATGGTTGTTTCTTGAATTCTATTTGAAGTGCGTCTGCTTCCTCTAAGATCTGTTGATATTCCGGTGACAAGAAATTGGTATCAGATTCATGAACTTGTAATTCCTACAAAACATGGAAAATTCTAGACTATACAGACTTTGTATTTCATTCCCTAATCTGCCAATGTTGGGTTTGTTTAAATTGTACCGTATACAACATTTCTGTTTGAAACTGAAAGCATACCATAATTATTATGTCCCTTATAATTGCTATTGGTTTTGAAAATGATAATCGCCATATTTTTTTTGTATGGCCTCCTGTGTATCTCAATAACTTTGAACTCACCTTTAAAGCATCTATAAGTTGAACCTTTTTTGCAAGTAATAACTGATATTCTAGTTTAGGATGAATTAATCCAAGAGTATGTGGAATAGAATTTTCATTGATATCTGAAAGATATAACATAATTAAACTAAATATCAACTGTTATCTGATTTCCTAAATCACAGTTTAATTCATATGTTCAACAATACAAATACACCAAGATGCAATGAAAACGCACCAGTCTTATAAATGACGACATTAAAATATTTCAAAACAAATAATATCTAAATTCTACTATCTTACCATAATTGATATCTAATCTAATTTTTTTCTTGGTAGCTTCTTTAGATAAAACATCTTTTAATATGGATATTGTGGAAATATTATCAGATTTAAATGAGGCTTCTCCTTTCCTACAAATTAAAAAATTGCCCCAGCAAATTAAAAAATTACAAAACAATAACAAGTTTTGTTTGAAAGGGACTTGGCTTGTTAATATTATTAGGACACAATATATATAGATGATCCTTGGCTCACAATTGGATGACCACACCAATGAACTTTCAGTTTTTCTCTTTAACTATTATAAGTAGACTAAAGTTGAATGTCATTTTCATAGCAAACCCTATTTTCCAAAACTTTGTGGCCTGGATACAGGCATGCATTGGGCTATAAATGTTAAAATAAATATTTCCCCCTCCTAAACACTGTTATCGTGCAAATGTATTTTGTAATAACTTGACAATGTGAGGATGATACTACACTTCATTTGACAATCAGCAGGGTATGTTGGTAATTTCAGAATTTTTATACCCCGTTTAGCCACCCACTGAATGATAACAGGTGATTAATATTAAAGAAACATACCAGGTGATTAATATTAAAGAAATATACGAGGTGATTAATATTAAAGAGACATACCTGTAAGAACATTCTAACTGTGTATCAAGGAATGTAGATGTAAAATGGAATACCATTGTATCACCAGCTGGAGTTCTCTCAGGTAACTCAGGTAAACAAAAACAAACCCAATTATGTACCTCAGCTAAACTAAACTGTCCTGTTAACTTCAGTGTATTACATGGTCTGTAAATCAAAAAGATAAATTATCAAACATTTTATTTAAAAAAAAAAGCACATGTCAAAAAATGATTTTAAAGCGATTTTATTCACAGGGGATGCTCTACACCGTTAAGCTTCCACATGAGCAACACATTGGCTATAGAAATAGACAATAAATAATGGTGACAGAACTCAAACTTCCTCATTTCATTCTCGATAACTTTTTGCCAATTCTGTTAATTGTTTACTTTTTATTGAAGAAAATAATATTGGATATCAAAACAGTTTGGTTTTCCTACTTGCCTGTTCAAACAGAAAGGTTGAAACTGTTGAAAACATACTTATATATTTATGGAAATTTGAAGTGGAAAAGACTTCTTCCGAAAATTTAGTTGCATGCAACTACTATTTAAGTTGTCTTACCTTTTATTATCAAAGACATGAGTACGTTGATGTAATGATAATGGTTTAATAGGATATTGTTTAACTTGACATGTTTTTGGTTGTATTCTAGGTGTTATATAAACTTGTATAGTACCATATTGACCTTCTATAGATCGTATCTTTAACTCTAAACGTGTCGTATTAGCCTGACAACGATAAGTGGCCAACACAAAATTACCTTCCTGAAATCACAAATACATTCAATTAATTTAATAACCTTCTTTTACATATACACTGTTAGCAACATGTATCCCTAATATATAACCTTTCTTAATGTTTTGCGGGGGGGTGGGATGGCCTAGTGGTCTAGAGTGCCGCGCTTCGATAGCTGGCCAGTCACCTCTGGCTTGCGGCTGTGGTTTCGATCCCTGGTGTGAGATAGCATGGAGATAGGGGCGCCTTCTCAACCTCGTGGGTTTCCTCCGGCACTACGGTTTCCCCCCACTGCTAAAGACCCCTACGCATAAGCGAATTATTGAAATAAAATTGAAACCATAGGTTAGTCCCAAAATGACCTAGTTTGAATCGAGTGGACGTTCAACCCCATTTCTCTCTCTCTCTTTTCTTAATGTTTTGCATTTCACTGTATTCTTGTGTCAGAATTATGTTTTATATAATGAGTAACATAGAATCGTGTTCTTTCACTCTGATTTAGTTAGATCATTCCGTAATCATGGTGTAGTGTAGTGTAAATGTAATAAAAAAACATAAATATAAACAAAACTATGGTTTAATTTAAATATAAATGAATTAAGGTATAATATTTTTACCTCGGGATTACAGGAACTATGACTGACGACAGCTGAATTCTTCTCTACATCTAATAAATCAACTGGTACATCACTCTATCAAATATAAATGAAATGAAATGGGGCTATTAAAATGGGTCTATCAAATATAACTTCAATACCATTTCATTTAATTTCAGTTAAACTTGAAATTAGTTTTAATTACTTAAATTAAAAGATAAGTAAATGGAAAGATATTGAGACAAATACACAAATTAGGTCATTTTACCTTTAAGTTATACCTTTATTTTATTAATTCACTTGTGTATAGAATTTTTTGTTGGCATCTACATACCATTACTCTAAAGAGTTCATTTGAAATCAGTGACGAGAAATCAATGACAAGAAATTGTTTTATCTGACATACTACAATAGCGTATTAGATCAGTTTACCTGTAAAAGTATATTGTCTATTGGCATCTGTAATTCTAGACTCAATGTATAGCTGGCATCTTCTCTATTCAGAACAAACTTATCGTTAATTTTAAACATGGGTACAGCTGATACTGCTGTATCGGAATAAGCCGTCTGTTGATATTTCTCCCGCTCTTTCATCACTTTTTGTTGTAACTCCTCTAAATCATCCCTATATTAACACAGAATTAAAAATATCACATACATGATTAAAATATACTATATTACAAATGGTATTCAATTACTATTATTTCTGGTTGCTGAACTTGAATCATAATTATCATTTAAAAAATCTGATATTGAATTTTTTTTTGTTTCTATTATTAATATTTTCAAATATTTCTATGATTCTTTCACCGATCTGCAATTCATAACATAATTAATTTACAAATTATACTCTATCTAGTTCAAAATATAGTTGCCAGACAACCAAATCCGCACTCACCAGTCAGTAAGGCTGAAGGCATCTAATTTTTATGTTATCTAGGGTGTTACTATTTGAAGGTTTTAAAGTTCAGAAAACACAGATTAGAAAGTCTGACGGGAAAAAGGGCAAGACTGATGTGGATGTATAAAATATTAAATATATTTTGAGGATGTATAAAAACACTGTGAAGCCAGACGACAGGCAAAAAGTATTTTAACGTTTTCTGAATTGGGACAAAACAAAATATGCTCATAGTATACACATATGCTACATATAAAGAAATCAAAAGAAAAAGGAAATGAAATGGGGTTTAACGTCCTACTGTTCTGCTCTGACTGAAGAAGGGCATACGCCATACAGTGTGTTATGAGAGAAATTTTGCCTTGGCAGCAGCACTGTGGCCTACTCTTATATTGAAATACATGGGACCTCATTTTTTTGTCTCATCCTGCACCAATGACAAGGGGAAAACGCGTTGGAAAATCCCTATGAACCTTTTCGGCCAATACAGGGATGAAACAGACGACCTAGAAATCAAAAGATATGTAAAAATAATGCACCTAATATTGAAATATCAAAATACAAGAAAGCAAACAAACAACAAAACCTTGACTTACAAGACGATTAGCAGGTTAAATGTGGGCGTATAAAAATGGGAAAGGTTCATAAAAAGTGTACAAAAAAAGGGTTTCTTCAAATAATATGAAAGAAAGAAAATTGCACTGAAAGTTAAAGAATAATGAAAGACAGCTAGTAATGCTTGATAAACATAAAAAAAACAAAAAAATAAATTATAAGTTCTGAGACAATAAGAAGTTTCTTTTACAGAAGTTGAGCTAAGATATATTACAAAACTAATAAAGTAAGTGCTATACATGTACACTAGAACACACACTATGTGTACCTACTTAAGGCCCATTAATTTATTAGCCGTTCCGGATTCTACCAATACTTCCTCTGGGCCAAATTCCTTAGTTTGATGTTCTGACGTAAGCCCAAATACCCAACCTATAAGCATGCAACATGCAATATTAATGATTAAATTCTATCTAGGTATAGTATAAAGTATATATGTCATCAATAATCTATCCTGCTAAATCTGTTGTCTATAAAACTTTTTAATCTTTAATCTTTAAAAAAGGAGACTGTTCTTGCTATATTAGTTCAAAAACAGATAATGAAAAGTAATTATATTGAAAAATTCAGTCCAAATACTTTATTAAGAATGAAGTTATGAGCATTTCAAGTTTTGATAAGATATAGCTTAAATAGTCTGGCTTCTTAATTTAATAATAAGTTGCTACAATAATAAACAAAGTCTCAATTATCCATTTGATATGGCAAGTTTGCTCTAATCTATTCAATTGACACCAGAAACAGAATATTTAGCTCTTACATAATGCATCTTTAGTTTGAAGTTAGGACTTTAAATAAAATAAAAAGTGAAGATAGCAGGATAGATTACTATTAGTGGTATAAATATGTATTCTGTTTAAATCATGTAGAAAATTGACGTATCAGGTACCAATCAAGCCTAATGAAGTTATACAACAATTCATTCAATTTTATTTTTGGCTTGTTTACTCCACTTCATCAAGTTCATCTCAGTCTAACAGACATTTTTTGTGTGCATTCAAAAAGGGCAGATTATGATCAGATGAATCCAGATTGACCTACCAATCATATTCTGTGATACAAACAATTCTACTAAAGCTTTTGATTATTGATACATTTGATTAGGTGTCAACAGTTTATGCGTAGAACTGGAATTGTCTGTATCACAATTAAACATTATTTGAATATAGTCAGTGTCTTTCTAAGGGTAACAAACGGAGTAAGGCAAGCCAGAAGTAATCTTGTGTCATTTTGTTCAGCTGATTAAAGAGGCATGACACATTTCACATTAGTTTGTATGCAAGTCATTGATGAGAGAGACACACAGTTTTCAAGAACTGAAATCACTGTATGGTCTATTGATTAATAGACTATCTAAATATGATATTCAAATAAAATAGTATTCACTTTTCTGACGAGAGTGATAATACCTCTTTAAAGTAGAAGGATGACCAAACTTAGGCTGAAAAGTGTGTTGAATTTGGCAGATTTGGAGGGATTTTTTGATTGCCAATTAGGCAAGTTCTACACAATTAGATATTTATTTCAGCATTATCAACAGAAATAGAATCTAAAAGTGTATTAACCTTAAAATTAACTCTTTGAAGTACAACAATATATACACAGTCAGACATATCAAACTATCCATTAGATTTTTTTTCAATTAAATTAAAATTCTAGTTATTGACATTGAATGTACCAATATGGGCCTAAGTTGCAAAGCACAAGCACATAGTCTGCAAATACAATGCCAGATATTGATAAACCATCAATAAGAACTTCATTCATTCATTCATATTCATTCTTTAAACTTCAAGCTAAGGTAAATCCATTAAATAAACCACTTCCACCATGCAATATATTATAGAATGTCTAATTCCCAAGCAGAAGTCATGACAATAGTTCCATAATTTTACCTCAATGATCTTATTTTTTCTCGACCTTCACGGGTCAAAGTATTATTATCAATAATGACCCCTTTAGGTTTAGGTTTATGGGCTAACCCAAACAAGCTTCCTGAAAAGTGTAAGTAAATTTACAATAGAAGCTATATATTAGGCTATATATTCACTCCTAATCCTATCTATCAAACTGGGTCAGTGTTCGGATCAAGGCATGTTCCTTCCAGAACTAATTAAACTATCTATAGTGACATAAAACAAATTTCTTAACTGAAAAAATAAATTTTGAATTAATATTGTACATAATAAGGATCTTGGACATAATGGAAATGAAATTTTGTTAAATGTCCATCCTAATTCTCTGAACGGACCAGGCTAATGAAGATTGGCATACCCCGTGCAGGGTGTTTTCAGTGAAATTTTAGTCTGACCAACGGCACAGTCTACTCTCTATTTAAGTGAACTTTACAACAACAAAGCATCTGTATTGGGCCAATTATTCTTACTGAAGTCAAAAATCTTCACGAATAATTCTACCTATCCAACTCTAATCCTATCTGCATGGCAACTTGTAGACAGGACCTCGATTTTCCATACCATCTGACAGACTAGACCCTCCATCCCGCCCAACTAACAAGGGGGAAACAACGCTGGAAAATGCTACAGAGCTTTCTCTGCCAACAATACGAACGGACCTCCTGGTTAGTGGACATCTAAGGAATTACACCATTAAAGTTTAATTTAATCAATAAATAACTGTGATTAATTAAGGTACCTGCATATGTAGAACAAACTATCTCATCATAACCTGGTGTATTAACTATACCACCTTGTATAGATCTAACACTTTCACTACACGTCTGTAAAATACACATATCATTAATTCATCTCTTCACTGATAAATAGACATTTGGAAATGGTAAGCTATTATCATTTTACACATCCTTTTCGACTAAATACGTGAATTAAATGTAATAATCACACAGCATGGTTTTAACAACTGAAAAGTGAATTTGCCCATTTCTGGTGATGTTCTGATTATGGGTTTCACCAACGGTGGCCAATCAGAGGAAAGTGGTATCTGCTGATACATGGCCATTTTGCAGATACTTGATATCTATTGAAAAAGATCTGGTAAATACCTTTAAAATATCATTCAAGTTGTGAACAAAGCATGCTGTCTCACTTGGTACTGGGCACGTTTATTTTAGTCGCTGTGACTATTTAGACATAATACAAAATAGATGGTTTTACACCTGATATCGGTAAAAGCGACAGTAGCCAACTTGGCATACCACTACTCTCTTCCTGTCAAATCAATTACATACTATCATTCCTGACGACAAAATACCCAAATAAAACCATGTCCTCTCTCTGCTTTACAGTCCTATATCTGTCAGAATGATGACTTTTCCCTAGACTGCACATAATTCTATTAATGATGCAACTTATTTAAAATAAATTAAAAGATTTTTTAAAATTCCTCTTGCATCACTCTAAACCATCTTGAAGGTATATAATCTTACATGATTGTATCTATGTATTGGTTCATCTGATTCATCGTAACTATAAACTTCTATCTGTCCATCATCTCTACCAACTAACAGATCTAACACACCATCCGCTGTTATATCATAATTCTCTAAACATAACACACCTAAAATATAAACATAGCACCCCTAAAATATAAACATAAATAATAATATAAATTCCTCCAATCTATTGGGTTATTTCTAATTTATTGTGGTAACAAAAAGAACACAAAATATACAAAAAAAACAATATGGCTATCAAACCTTTAACATAAAGATAACACATCTAAACCATAAACATACTACACCTATAATATAAACATAGCCCACCTAAACATATATAAAACATAAACATGGCAAACCTATAATAAAAACATAGCACAACCTACAACACATCTATAAGAAACATAACACAAGTAAACACATCTATAAGGTGAGCCATGGAAGCTTAGTGAGTAAGACATTGGCTCGCTAACCTGGAGGCTCTGTGTTTGATCCCTGTCAGTGGTGCAGGACAAAGGGGCTGGAAAGGGACAACATAGTTGTTTGGACAGGACAAAAAACATATATAATATAAACCCTTAAATGGTGCAGGACAGAGGGGCTGGCAAGGGACAATGTATAGTTGTCTACACATTGGCATTTACATAATAGATTTTTTAACAGTTGAAATTCGAAATTAGAGTAAGCCATAGTTTCTTTGTACGGGCAATTTCCCCCATAGCACATTGTATGATTTAATTTTGATTACCTCCATTTCTTTTTTCATTTGGTAATTCCCACCTGTGAGTTGGTGATAATCTGAAATAAACACAAATAACGTAGTTCATAACAAGATATCTGTCAAATACAAGGAAATGCACCAATCACCAAAAATAAACAAAATATAAAGAATTTGCAATGGCTGGACTTTTCTAGAATATCTAGAATATATTTTGGTAAGTATACCATACTTACAATCCAAGAGAAACAAGACCAACTCTACCATCTGATGTACCATATAATACTTCATTTCCTTCTTCACCTATTAATGAACATAAATATAGGCTAAATTTATTCATATTACACAGGTTTTCAGCTATTTTCAATACTTTCCTCGACCTACGTCACTTTTCCAGTATTTCCAATTCACATACTATACTCTCTTTGAATTATAATGTTATACACATTTGTTTAAAAACATTACCAAGTTATTAACCACAGCTACAGTAATTATGAATGGTTTTATTGTCCTTTCTGATACACTTGATAATAATTATATAAATCAGCAGGTGAACTAAGTAGATCAACAATAACAATGTACCACTTAAAGACAAACTGTCAGCCTACCTCCATTAACGTCATATATTTGTAGAGTAACTGGTGGACCTGGTACCTCTACTTCATATAATAAAGATGAACCCTGCATATAATTAATACACATAATTAACAGCTGAATAAATCATATTTATTTTATTGTAAAGCACTTTTGAGAGAGAGAAATGGGGTTTAACATCTACTCAACATAAACTAGGTCATTTCGGGCATAACACATGGTTCAATTTTATTTCAATAATTCGCTTGCATATAGGTGTCTTTATGAAGAGGGGGGAAACCGGAGGACCTTGAGAAAACCCACGAGGTTAAACAGGAATCCAAACCATGCTAGTTAACTCAATGACAGGCCTTATGATACAGCACGCATGTGCTAACCATTCAGCCATCAACCAAGTAAAAGTGCTTTTGAACATTTTAAGAAAAGGGCACTATATAAAATAAAAATAACAAAATAATAATATAATAAAATGACTTCTATCTTTTAAAAGTATTCCCATAAAATTAATTTTGAAGTAACAGAATATAGAAAAATAATCTAATGTTCTTACTTGTAAAACTCTCAGAACACGATCTTGACATGCTAAAACAGGTGTAGCTTCAGGGACTCGATCCAAAGGTAAACATAAAACATCATTGATTTCATCTCCACACAGAAAATCATTGACATCTTTACAATCTCGATAATGATTGTATATAAATTTACCACAAACAAATAAATCAGATCCTTGAACATGGCTGAAAAGTAGTTTTCAAATATAGTTTAATGGGGCATTTAGCCAGGTTTGTATTCAGATGGTGACCAGGTAAAAAACTAGAATGTCCCCAATTTGAATCCTCAGAAGAACCTTGGGATTTGTCAAGTTTGATTCTCACTTGTTAGAGGTAGTGCCTGTTGGGCTGACAAGGAAAGTGTTGTTTGCATGGGTCAGAATACAGAGGTCCTTCCGTGCAGACACTGTAGAGTGGAAGCAAGTAAAAGCCTTCACTTGATGAAATGTAGGTAGAAATGCTGCTGTATGTGCAAAATGTTCCCCCTAACATTGTACATGAGAATAGATCAAACACATGTTAGTCTCAAATTGTCTGAAGCATTGTTTTGACGAGATATTAAATGCCATATTCCTAACCTATCCTTATGTTGTTCCACATTCAGCTTAATTCATTAAAAAGAGTTGATTCAGGCTGACCTTAAAAATATCTTTGTTTCAGCAAACCCGACCCACATTTGAGGAGAAGGGTCGTAGGTCGGGTTTTTTTTCAAATTTTTTTTTTTAAGTCAGAGAAGCCCATACAGGAAATGGGTAGCTTACTATAAGCTGTAAACAAATCAATATTGAATGACATAGGGATTTTAAATTTTAGTGATGCACGACTCGCACACGATTTGCTCCGAACTTCAAGTGTGAATTTCCTTCAACACGTTTTAAACGATCGTTCGGGTTATGCCTTCATTTTTCTCGAGAACGGATATTGAAAATATCGTCGTCATGTTTAAAACGACGCTCCACAGACAGAGGCAGAATCATTTCGTTGGGATTGACATTCTTTCGTCTGCAACCATTTTGTTGAGAAGCGACACCTATGACGCTTTCGTCTTGATTAACCAGTTTCAACAATGAATCAAACGCATCAAACCATAGCCATAGTAAAGGGAAATAACTCTCGTGATATATTTCAGGTTGACAAACAAAATAAAATAAAAAGATTGCGGGAAAGTGCAATAAAATAATTTGGGTCGTGGGTGGTTTTAGTTAGTCGGTCGGGTTAGGCGAAACAGAGATATTTTTAAGGTCAGCCTCATTGTTATCCAGATGTACAAACAATATATTTAATTGTAACAAATTGATGATTGAAAAAATATCAGTAAATAAAGTCACAGGGATTATGAGTTGCAGTAATGACAATAATTCTATCTTGGCCTACATGCAACAAAATTAGCCTATGCAGAGCAAGGAATTTCAGATCTTCAGTTCTTGTTAGAACTGGCCAAACAATTGCAGAAGAAAAAAAGATGTAGAAGAAAAAAATATTTACAATGATTGAACAGGTTCAGACATATTGGTGTCAAATGTAAGGAAATTTTTTCCTTTCTTTGTGAAACCTTTTATTTCTGGTCCTGTAGCGATGAATATACGATCTTTAACGCCACCTACAGGTCCACCCAATTCCAAACGACTTATTTTCTGTGGAAGATTGGTCTGGAATGTTTGCTGAAAATATGAAGAATGAATATGATTTTACTATGGGCACATTTTACATACATCAGTGTTACGATCTGTCTAATTTTGAATTGTTAATAAATATTTAGATATATCTAAGTATAAACAGCTTGTGAAAATCTAGATCATACCAATCTATATTGTCTCCACCTCGTTCCAATGAATATTAGTCTCGTTGTTCAAGTATACAGCTTATTAGACACCAGATTATTGTCTTAATCCATCAATTAAGAATACATTCCCAACCAATCGTGAGATAAAATGAAATGAGGTGAAATGAAATGGGGTTTAACGTCCTACTGTTCTGCTCCAACTGGGCTAATGCCCACAGGCATCCACCATACTGCATGTTATGACGGCGCTACGTCCTACTTTTATACTGAATTCCATCAGCCAAGGGATCTATTACATACATGCCAATGTGTACACAGCATCTTATTCAATGCAAGTCAACATCTTACTCACGGAGCAACTGTGGTTCCAATATCAAATACAAGGTGAGGATCATTTTCCTCTCATTCCGTTGCAGCACGTATGATACCGTATTAAATTATTGTACAGAATATATCACCTGTGTTTCTCCTTTCTTGACACCGAAACATTGTAATAAACCATTATTATCGCCTACTGCTATCTATAATAAAACAAACATAAATGTCTGGATAACAATATCTATATGCTTTCCTATATGATATACACATTTGAAAAAATAATTTCTGAATATTTGCTACATAGTCCAGTTGATTACGGTATATCTAGCAATAATTTTGATTTAAGCCTTTCAGATAAGGTATATCTTATTAAACTAGTTCTTCATATTTTGGTAAATGATTGCCTACTTGAACCCATTTTTATCAACGCATATATTGCAAAATTTGGGACAGCTCCTTTAATGTTATTAACAAAACACTCACCCTCTGAACTTTTCCAGTTGTTGGTAATAATCTCATAGACTTCGGTGAAGTTATCCCAACCTGAAATAGTGAAATACAACAAATTTATATTTAAGGACATTGTAATTGGCAAACTTTATAAATTCAAGCTTTTACACTTTGATTAAATGAAATCGTGCCTTTTGATTGATATAAATAAAAGCCAAAATCAAGTTTCAAGAAATCCACTAAAATTATGATTCCAACTCTCACAAACTATACCGTTATGGGTATATGAAATAACAATTACTAGTCTATCAACATGCAATGTTTTGATGACGGTAGGTCTTCTGACTATTCTCATCTTTATCTAGATAAACAGCTTCATTTATCGACCCTGCGTGTCTCAAGATAAGAGATGCTACTAAATAGTTCTTTCTGGCAGATGCAGATGTGAATCACATAGTACTTCAATGAGCAAAATTGTCATTTTTTATTAGATTTCTGCAAGAGAGAACTTCTTTATTCGTTAGGATATCTAATTGTGCAACAGATTTTATTTAACAGTAGTTGACTTCATACACACATTCAAGTTTATAATAACTAAGTTAAGTACTTTGTTCGAAATCAAAGAAATCTGTTTAAATATTTATGACTGTCTCAGACAGTAAGCATACAATAGTACGTGTACAAATCATCTCTTTTCAATGGAAGCTTTGCCCGAAATTATAATACAGAATAGGTTTGACGCCAATAACGTTATGTAGGTGGGGCCTAATATATGTTGTGTACAACAGCCAATCAAGATATGGGACAGGGACATAAAATGTCAAGTAGAGGGGTGGGGGGTGCATGACTACATTGGGCTGGGTATGTATAATTAGTCCTGATAGTATAAAATTAACTTATCTTTAAGATGTTACATGTATCATTAATAAGGAAATTAAAGGGTATCCAATCATAGCTAAAAACAACCACATCAGTAGTAGGGTGCCCCATGTGCCTACTGAAAAGTTGTACTAGACACGTGGAATGTGCACGCTTCAGTTGGTTAACTACCACTAATTTTCTGACAGTCTCGCACACTCGTTGAGTCTATAAATAGCAACAGCACAGGGAAATTCTCAACACACTATGAAGTATTACAGCAGTAATATTTAGCGTTTTGGTTATTACGCTCGTTTTATTTTTAAAATTGCTTTATCCGTAACAAGACCGTAAGGAGCGACATATTTTGGTTTAGTACAAATAATATCTCTGAATAACTCGAGTTGGACAGGAACATGATACCAGCAGTAGTTTCATTTTACTTTTACAAGGTTCGTAAAACAATTGTTGAGTCGCCCACCGTGCGTTATTTCTAAATTCGATTTCTTGTTCCAGCTTTCTGTCATGTTTCGTAAAAAAAGTAGCTTGGATTATCCCGGCCTGTCAATCAGACGGAGAATGGTTGGTAGACTGGTGAAGTGAGACTATTTTTAAAACAAGGGCATGTGACCTATTTTTACTCGAAAGTGTCTGGATGTTATGGACGACACTCAGAACCATTTTTCAGTGTATGATTTATGATGGTTAAATGGTCATAGCTTATTAAGTACAACATGTCCATTTATTTAGTGACTATAAATGTGTGAAACAGATTTATGACATGTTATATATATAAATATTGTTGTGTAATTGTTGAGCTATTTGGAGATATTTATTTATGGTGGGGCATCCCATCAGTAGCCTGTATCTTAATGTTTTTAGCTACATTCTTGTATAATAATCTTAATGAAACAAATGATTGAGACTGATTAACATCAACCCAGCTCAGTTGTTTCATTTGCAGAATTATCTATTTATGTCTAAATCAAGTATTATTTTAAAGATATGTTCGGGGAAAGGTATTTATCCGTTGGTTATTTCCAATAAAAGTATGGTAATTTTGGTATACCGTATATGGAGAATAGAAATATCCAATCTTAGTAGAAAAATACTGGATTCCAATTCCCTGATAAACATTCATTGAGCACATACAGGACAAAAATGAAAGTGTTTTCATAATCGACAAAATGACAATTAGGAACCTCTGCTTGGATGACTCAAAGGTTGCACGCGGAGATTGAACCCTTGATGTACATGATCATAAACTTTATGAAGAGTTAGACGTACAACAGTTTCTGAGATAAAAATCAAGGAAAAGGACATGGGCAGTGGATAATCTGAAAATTTAATTAGGTTTCGATATTTATGATAAATGGATAGCGATCAAAGACAACATCATCTTGTGTATGCAATGAATTCTATCCCGATTTCGCACCCGTTGCTAGTTAGTTTGTCAGCTAAGTCATGTGGCACTAATAGATCTTTTTTTTTTGCGGAGGTAGCCTATTCCCTCAACTAAACAGTATTTTGAGAAGGATTTGAAGCAAAATTTTGGTAGGTTAATTATTTCTAATATGTTTTTTGTTCAAATACATTATCAAATCACCCAGTTTGTACACAGGAACATGTCTTTTAATAGCTGTCAATTAGTAAGATTTACGATTTAGATTTTGCCCCAGATGCGTAGAGCCTATACTAATACATATAACTCAAAATCTGTTTATATTATAAGTTTTCAATTTGAAAACTAGCATAATTATGGGAACATTTGTGCTCAATGTATGGTATATCAATACCGTAGTATCATTTTATTTATTAGGTGGATATGCCATTCATATACTACTAGTATTACCGGTAGATCTACTATTCTATAATAATTACTAGTGAATGTTACACTTGACTAAGGTGACTCTAGGTAGTGTTACCTGCAAGTAATCAACACGTGTTAGGTTTAATTGCATCATTGTGACAGCTGGTGGGAAATGAAACAAATATATCTTGCTAAATAATGAGGTCTAGACGATATTTTTCACAAAAACATTCAAGACAATTCTAATTCTTGTTTAGTATGAACATTCTTATTTATTTTTTGTCGACTGCACTTCTTCCTTGACAAAAATGTAAACAAAGTCAGCAGCAAATTATATCAGGTTTTAAATATTTTATTTTTTGTTTGTCTAATTATAGCTAATAGTTACTTTTGATACATATATATTATCAAATCATTATAAATTTTATTTTGTTAATTTAACACTTATATTTTAGACTCGCGGATGGGTAGTCTTCATTGTCACACAAAGAAAAGATCGTTCACTTAAAAAATTCCTGAAGTGGTTGTTTCCCTTAGAATGTGTATGCCATTATGGCGGGAAATTTTTATTGGTACTTTGCGTATTCTTCAATACTTGTTCTCCGTGTTAAATATGACTTATTTTTTTTTGTGTTGGTCGATGTTTACATAATAATGAATAATGTTGTCGTTGGTAATGATGGAAATGATTACTTCATAAAATACACACAGAATAATCCAAACACATATTTGGCGGGAAAATTTAGAGGGGCTAAAAAAAGATGTAAAATGATTGCATAGGCTACCAAACCTTTATAAAGAAAATTATAATTAAATATCTCCCTAACTACACAAACAACACAAGCAGGCCCATAGCCAGCTTGCTGGCTTTGCAGGGGCAGTGAAGTTTTTAGGAGGGGCACACCCGTTGTACAGTCTACAGTAGGTATTCTAGAGTTATGACTGGAAAATTTTCTTTTGGGGGGGCAAAACATTTTTTCAGGGGGGCATTGCCCCCCCTTGCCACCCCCTGGCTACGAGCCTGAACACAAGGGTTTAGACTTTAAGTGAAACGGAGGAACACCAGTTTTGAAGTCCTCTCAAATTCTAAGCCTACCGGGGAATAGCCTAAAATATGCCAAAAAAAACATTCCACCACTATCAGTATCACATGTATCTTTTCTTTGAGACAGCGTGTGTAATATGAGCTCTGGCTCAATTTGGGCGAGTTTGGGTCTGTAATTGTAGCCTATCAAATGGTTCCATTTTTTAAAATTTTCTGGGTGAGTTCCTCCAGAGCCACTGTTGTGAGTCTGTCAGTTCAATATGTAGATTTTGAATTTCTGGCATCCCCCTGCTGAAAATTTGGGATCCATCCCTGCAGGACGGATGCAGGAATTTCAGAAAGGGAGGGGAGCGCTGCCTCTACTTGGGCGGACTGACGAGCAATCAATCAAGTCACCAACCGGCTCGTTTCGGGGTAAATTACGATGTAAATTATTGTAATTTTCATCTGGCCCAATAAAACCAAGTTTTTGCAGACATTTTGCTTGGAACTCTCTGGATTTGTGTTCCAGGTGTTATAAGCTTTTCAAAAATGTATAGTTTGTTTCTTAGGAAGGACCATGTGGTGAACTTCACGCTAGAAATTTTGGCTGCAAGCCTAATATTCAACGCCGGATTAACCACGGGGCACCATGGGGCACAGGCCCCAGGGCCCCCACATTAGGGGTCCCCCCACAAAAATCTCAGTTGCACGCCTCGAGCATGGTCTGACCGAGGACTCCAACGGACGGTGACCTAGTGACAGGGCTCCTCCGATGCTCCGAGGGCCCTCCATCGGAAGTCCCTGGGGTCCCTATATCCATGGTGTGTCGCGATCGACATCCGAGAATTTGGTGTAATCCGGTGATTGGTGTAACACATGGTCTTTTATTGTCGTGAGATCTTCTATCGGACCGAACATCGTCTAACTCGAATTATCGTATAACTCGAACAAATTACTCGTCCCCATCATTTCGAGTAGCGCGAATTTTGCCTCAGATTGACGTACGATTGTATATAAGCTGTAGTTGTTGTAGTTGTTGATATTTGTTGTGAGTATAAGCTGAATCTGATGAGATGCACATCATGATCACACGAAATATTCAGATTTCTTGATTAAATCTCGTATAACCATTTGGTACTTACAGTGTTAGACGTTCGTCAAAAATCGAGTCCAGCTTAGTCGTAACGTTACGGCCTCCATTCATCAAATCATCGCGGGGGATATAATACGATTCCGAATCAAGTGACCCCGTTATTTATCACTGAGCGACTTCAAAATTAGGTTTGATGTAGCTCTGCTCACTTACAGTGGCGGATTTAACGGACTCAATGGGTTCCAGCCCCCTCCTGTAGAAATACCCTCATTTCATAGCACTCGCATGGATTGGTCCACTGAAATAACGCCAGAATGCGCTAATTTTGTGGCAAAATTTTTTTTTTTTCTGGGGGAGGTACTCTAAATGGCTCCGACACAAGTGCCTGAAATGCCAGGAAATCACCTTTCCTGGCATCGAATTTCTGAAAATTTCCTGGGGGAGACCCCCCCTTCCAGACCCCCTTGCGGGGCTTCGGGCCTTCCGCGCTCGTGTTGGCCATAGATCCGCGATCGGTGCTCAGGGCCCCCCACACGTTCCAGGCCCCAGGGCCCCCACCATGGTTAATCCGGCGTTTGGTGTGTCCACACATACCTCGCCTACTCTACATAAATTAATTCTTCACAGATTTTGATCATTTCATAGCACTCGCATGGATTGGTCCACTGAAATAACGCCAGAATGCGCTAATTTTGTGGCAGAATTTTTTTTTCTGGGGGAGGTACTCTAAATGGCTCCGACACAAGTGCCTGAAATGCCAGGAAATCACGTTTCCGGCATCGAATTTCTGAAAATTTCCTGGGGGAGACCCCCCCCCTCCAGACCCCCTTGCGGGGCTTCGGGCCTTCCACGCTCGCGTTGGCCATAGATCCGCGATCGGTGCTCAGGGGCCCCCACACGTTCCAGGCCCCAGGGCCCCCACCATGGTTAATCCGGCGTTGCTAATATTGTTTATGTTAGCCTACCTTTCTTCCGAGAAAACAGGTCCACCATTATTATACGTCGGCTTGGATCATTTCTCTGTAATTCGGACGGACCGTGCGTTGTCACCGCTTTTAAGCAAATTTCAATGAAATTTCATTCATCTCTAATGAGTGAAGTGTTAATACCCATTTACACTAAAATAAATAGGAAATAATTTTTACCTGCAAATACTTCAAACGTCTTTATTTATTTTTCTAGATTTTAATTTGTTGGTGGAAAAAAAGTTAATATTTGTGACTCATTGAGTCGCATCAGTGTCATCCTTATCAGAGATTGTAAAAGCCTTGCGAATATTTATGTCTGATTGATCAGTGTGCCTATGCACAGGTGACAGAGAGGAGTCCTTTGTTGAACCAGTCAAGCAGGGGTGGAGGGGTGGTATAACGATGGAGGTTTATATGAGTATAACGCAGCTGATCAGACAGGGTTTGGGGGTAGTATAATATGCAGCTGATCAGAGGTCGGGGATCAAAAAAACAACAGATTTTTAAGAAACTGGAGATGCTTTGTAGGCATAAAAGTGAATAAAAGGGTGCATAATGACATGAAGACAGGACAGGACACAGGGACCGCTGACTAACGACGGAGATCACTACTAACTGTTTTTTAGTATTTTTGTCCCCTTTCACACGAGAATATTTTATGGAGCCAAAAAATTGTTTGCCACCGCTAGGTGCAGAAAACAAGCAATGAAGCATGTGATAATAATACTCCTGAAACTAGTTAATATAATTTCCTACTTATGATTTATTTTTATAGTTAATTTTGGACTTGCTACTGAGCCCAGGGTGATTGCTTTCCTTGCCCTCTCATCAATCTGACCTGTATAAATCCTTTTGTAGCAAGCCTATAGCTATCAATGAAAAGATTAAAAATAAATAGGTCCTGGGCATATAAACCTTTTAATCACTCTATTTGTTGAGATTACTTTTCAAATATTTAGACCATTGAATCCTTGGTTAATATTTTAATATTTTGTATAATTTAACCATAAATAAAGCACAGGTACTAAAAGCTTTAACACTTGAATGACACTATGATATCTTGTGTATGTCTATAAAACAAAATATTAAATCAATGACAGACAGGCTGATAATCTTAAAGTCAGCCATATTGTCTGTATGTGAATATAGAATTAAGAAATACATTATGCATTCTTAAAATAAAATTTGAAAAAGAAATTAAAATTAGTATCACTGTTCAGTGATTGCATACTGTATGGTGTATGATGATCCTCATTCGCCCAGTCAGAGCAGAACAGTAGGATGTTAAACCCCATTTCATTTCATTAAAATTGGCATGCTTCTTCTTTGAACAATTCTACATTGATTTGGTGAATTAAATTTTTGAATTTCGTCCAACAACATGGATGGTCGGTACCTACCCGGTCCATAATATGATCGTACATGTTTAGAATTATTTTTAAATTGTTTTGGAAGATGGCAAATACCATACCAGAGCGAGGATGGATGGGAACACTTTTTGAAAATAGGTAAGTAATTTCATTTATATTACAGTAAAAATTCATCAAGTTGCCTCTATAGAAATAGTATATGCCAAAGTGGAAACTGTCTTGGTCTTCCCAAATTTTATAAAACAAATTACCAGTAATCAAAGATAATCAAATATAATTCTAGGAATGATTGAAAATAACGATCTTTTAGTTACTGTAATAGGCAGGCAGAATATAGTAGGCTACTATTACCTGCTTTTTAGCTCTTTAGTCTTGCTGTTGGATGGTAATAATAAGAGACCAAAGTTTTGTATGAAGATTTTTGATAGCCAACTATTCTCTGAGTTATAAAGGCTATGAAGATTTTTAATTCACAACTATACACTGAATTATATACTCATTTTTTAATAGACAACTATTCACTTAGTTATAAACTCTATATAGACAACTACTCACTAAGTTATAAACATTATAGAGACAACTATTCACTGAGCTATAAACACTATATAGGCAACTTTTAGTTATAAACACTATATAGACAACTATTCACTGAGTTGAAAACACTATATAGACAACTATTCAAAATCATTTTCAAATTATGCATAAACAACTAATCAAAATTAGTATGCAGATTTTTAATAATTGTAAAATCCATGAAGGTTTCAATACGCAACTCGCTGAAGTTTAGTAACAAATACATTTTATATAAGGGGGATTTATCCTAAAAGGTTTTTGAGACTGTTCCCAACCAATCAAAGTTACCATGAGGAACTGATATTTCCATGTAAACTTTTCAGGAAAAACAATATGACAATTTATACGAATTTCAAATGAATAAGAAAAAAAATATTTATCTCCTTTAATAGAAGGAAATCACTAAGGGTTCTAAATATTTTAACAAAGTTTGACATTTTTCCCCAGTTCAGATGATCTTTATTGATTTTCTTTTTCTCTGTGTCCCAATTATCAATTTAATTTCTCAATAATGAGACGCTAATGGCTAGTTCATCATCTTAGTGGAACCAGGAAAAAATAAACTTTTCCAAATATAGATCTGTGATAGACAAGACCTCATGTCACAATATTTCAGAAGACAGAATATTTGATAAAGTACCCGGCAGGCAGTTAAATAAGATAAAGCTACCGGAATATAGCATGTAAAGGGAGATCAATTATCGCTATTTTGTCGGAATTAGGAAATGACCGTCTGATAGAGCTGTTGTGAAATGGTTTAAATGAAGTTGAAGCATGCATATTAAACTATTTTCTAACCATTAATATCTGTTATTCTGTTGTGCAAGAACATTAGAACAAGTGCTGGGAGTCTTAGTGATGACAACTGAGTTCTTGTGTAATCAGCTTTCTAGAAAAGTCTAAAGTTTGTATAACATTATATAGATATAGTTACAATTCCTGTACATATATGGCAAAATATATCTATGGTTGTTTCTAATGCTTTAACACATGATATTATTTATAGTACATTGTAAAATCTTGAATTATATGATCTGTAAAAATATTTATTTACATGACTAGCACAATCAATAAAAGAAGAGGGGTGACCTTAAAAAGTTCTGCACCTTTAGAAGCTTTCCATCTGCAGTGACCTCATAACTTCAAAGGCTGAAAATTTGTGTTGTTTTAATTGCACTTTCAAATAATCTAGCCTAATTTTTTGGACATCTTTGTGTATAAATGTATTTTTCTTGGCAACTGATTAACCAATTTACTTCATTTTTATGTCAAAGAAATCGTCAATTATTATGTTCCAATAATGACAGCAAACTACACTTAGCCTGTCAACAATGAATTACGTCAATTTTTTTCAACATATACCATTTTCTTAATAACAAAGATGTAATAGGGACTGTTTGTTGTTGCATTGCATGGCAAACCATCTTTATCTTCATGGAACTTGTTGCTAATCCAAAATTAGGCTTAGTGTCCTTTAGTTCTTATTTTGGCTAAATATTGGCAGGAATTGTGAATATGAAATCATGTGACTTAATTCAATAATCACTGTTGGCATATGATCTGATTATGATTGATGGTTATTTTTTCTTTTATGTCTCCTTCCTTCTGAACTGGGTCAGTGGTGGATGCTGGATAAGTCTCCTACCTTCTGAACTGGGTCAGTGGTTGATGGTGGATATTTGGCGATGGGGTCAGGGGTGTTTCTGCGAGAAAATTGAGAAAAATCAGGGTGTCAGTAGTTATTTGTGGTGTATATCTGGACCTGAATATAACATTCAATTTCATTTACTATATTACCCCAACCAACAAAAGTCCAAAAATATTTTTTTCTCGAAACCAGTGAGGACATTCAGCGTATGAACATTCTACCTCAGTTAGAGTTATTGTTTCCCAAAATCTTGGCCAAATAAATTGCTTATCTCTGACAAGTGAATCCATTATATTTATAAAAAAAAACTTTGTATGTATTTAACCTTCTTGATAATTTTTATATGAAGTTAAAACATGGAACGTATTCATTATTTCTCTTTGTAAAAGATATAAAGTGACAGTATAGAAGATATGGTAAGCACTTGTCCTGAACACTGCACCAGAAAATACATTGATAAAATCCCAGATTGTCATGAATAACTCTTTACCATTTACCTTATAATAGAGAACATGTCCTTACAGAAACGAGGGGTTGGATGGTCGCTTGCTTGGCATGTACACGCAGCATCATATGATCTGTCATTGAGTCAACTGGCGTGGTTTTGATTCCCTGGTTGTACTTAACAAGGAGTAGTGTTGCAGCTGTCCAACCTTGTGGGCTTTCTCTGGGTTTGCAGATTTCCTCCCACAGCTATAGACCACTACCTGCATGCGAATTATTTAAATAAAATTGAACCATGTGTTAGTCCCAAAATGATCATGTTTGTGTTGAGTGGACGTTAAACCAGATTTCTCTCTCCCTTAACGGGACTTCTGCCAATGGGTGGAAGAATTCCTGTATAGTGCAGGCGAGATTCGATCTCAGTGATACATTAGGCGCATTTCATCAAAACTATGGATCTTAAATTAGAACCAGTGGTTGTCAGCAATTGAACCCCTTAAGAAAATAATGAAAATTATATGTTATAGTATATATAGACTTATTTAAAACTTCAAAGTTTTACGAGGGATCACACTCACAGTGGGTAAGTAGTTAAGATGCTGACTCGCTAGCCAGGAGGTCGCGTGTTCGAACGCTGTATTAGCAGAGAGAGTTCATCAAGATTTTCTGGCGTGGTTTCCTCTTGTCAGTGATGCAAGACAGAGGGTCTGACAAGGACAGCTGTCTAGTCATTTGGACGGGACAAAAAACACAGTCCTGGTACACACTGGCGTGCACGTAAAAGATTCCTTGGCAGTTGGAATTCGATATAAGAGTAGACCGTAGTGCCGCAGCCCGGGCAAAATTTACCTATTATAACTAGATTTTGGTGTTGAGATTGGATAGCTTCTGTCAGTCTCATCATTGATATCCTTAGTGGTATCGTTTTGTGCAACTAGTGTGGAGGAACCGGTATCGTTCCGTACTACTAGTATGATTGAACTGTTTCGGTACATAATGAATTCACCATCAGATTTTCAGAACAAGTTCTGTTAACTGTTTATGGTATGCGTTAAGTGACAAAAATCAATATTTTGAATAAATGTCGTGATTTTACTTAACAATGTTAAAAGTGTTGTATAGTGTATTTTGAACAAATATATTGGAAGCCATATCGTTAATTAAAAAAAAATTTTCTTATTCAGTCAAAAATACCCATTTTAAACACAAGTCAGACAATATTTTAATGAACAATTTTGTTTCTACAAATCATTCATTCTTTTATTGTCAATGTCACTACTACAGATGACAGAGAAAAGTTTTAATAAAAACAAGAAATCCATTGTTTAAGCATAGCTCCTATTAAAATCAGTATTTATTGAGGATAACGATTTGTGTCTTATTCAATTATTGTTGATTAGCAGAGCAGACCTTCTAGAACAATCACACCAATATTTGCAGTTTTATATAAGATAAAAACCAGTTGTTAATTCTCATGGCTTTTATTCATTTCTGAATTCTTTTTTGACAAATAAAATGCTCTTCACGCCATTTACACAATATCAGAAAATTTTCGCAATATTTTTTTCAGCTGTAGCAATCAGACTAAGTTATCAAATGATTGTGAGAATAAATTACATTTTACATCAGAATTCTGGTGTATTCTAGATTTCACTTTAAACACAAATCGCTATATATTATCTTCAACTGGCAATATCCAATACCATATATACTACCATTGATTTTAAGAGGTCAAATTTTCACAGTTTGTTGTTTGAAAGATATAATCAGTTGAATACAAAAGATTATGATCCTATAATAATAGCATGCATCACAAGTATATTTTTTAAACTAAGTTTATTTGATATCATTTCAAATATATTATGTCTACATGTCAATTCTCCTAGGATGTGATTTCCAGATTCAGACAAGATTAATTTCAAATTAAATTCTCAAACTTATTATAGTCACATTAACCTTTTAATCTGATGCTTTATTTGAATAATGTCTGTCTGTTTTTTTTCTTTCTCAAGGCCATGTTATTTTCTCTGAGAATGTCTATTTAGTCCATCTCTGCTATGTCCATGTTTGTAATGTCTGTTTTTTGTTGAGCAGTGTTCCTGCAGTGTATAGTTCCAGTACAAAAAACAAGTATTGGCTACAGCAAGGTAGGTTTATCAGGATTGTTTGTCATGGCAATTAAATAATTTAAGTGTGTCCAATGGGGTGGGGAATTTGATTAACTAATGAGTTTCCTTATCTCTTCACCAATAAGAAATGTAAATTTATCATTGTGCAGAGAACAATAGAGAAGATAAGAGGCATGAGATGAAGGATATAGTTTCATGTGACCAGATACAATTAGATATTTGTGTGTCTGCTTGGGTGCGCAAGTAAGAAGAATGGATTAATAAGAATTCAGAAGATATCTTGGAATTCTGTATCCGAACCAGTAACTGTAGAGGAAAAAGGTATTGTAAATGATATTTTCTGTGATTTGGAAAATTAAATTTGTGTACATTGATTTTATTTATATCAAGCCTGTATCAAATTTCTACTGGTACTACAGGCATTATCAGAAACAGTCATACTGTATATATGCCATATTTAGTATCAAATGAAAATGTATTTATAAAGATTTGTGATCCATTTGTAATGAAGAGCACTGGGACCATTTTCAGTTTATTAATAGTGAGGAATGTCAAGATATTAACTTTAAATTTGAAGATGAATTGTTGAATTCCAATTGGCAAGGGTTCTTTACTGTATGCCAATATTTACACACAATCTCAGTTTTTTTCTCCCTAGCCATATTAGAAATTGTTCCTGACAAAGGAAAACAAGGCTGGAAAATCCAGAGGAACTTTCTCAGTCACCGGGACATCCTGGTACTGTGGTCAATGATCCAGTGTCTTACTTATTGAGCCATTGTGACTACTACATATAAGACATCTAATTATAATTTCAGTCTTTTACCAGTGTATGAAAGCACAAGTGGGACTCCCTATGTAGCATTTTAAGTATAGCCAGCTACAAAACAGCTAAGAATGGTTTCCATTTATTTTTCTACATAGTCCCCTTCAAGGTGTACACACTTTTGCCAACGATGTTGCAAGTCCTGGATGCCAGTTAGGAAGACATTTTCTTTGGCCACCCTAAAAAAGTCGTTCATAGCTGACATGACGTCATCGTTGCTGGGAAAATTACTACTGGCTAATTCCTTTTTCATTTTTGAAAACAGCTAGGTCTCATCCCATTCTACACACAGCAATCCATGTACTTCTTACTTCGAGAATTGGTCTCTGCTCTAAATAGTCGCCATATCCAATAATTAGTATGCTCTTTGATATTGCGGTTCTAGACAAAGGTAAAATAAACTTTTTCAATTGCATTCAGTGAAAGCTAAATACATATTTAACAAAATTATACTTAGTGTTTTCGACTAAAATTGTCGATTTAGGACCTAAAATATCCGACAACTAGCTTAGTCTCTAACTGTAGACAGAGAGCATATGTTTAGTATGGTCTCAAAACATTATCATGTCTCTCACAGATAGGCTTAGAACTTTTCAGCCATCACTATCATACGGTGTTTGTGTCAAGTGCATTAAGGAGTCATTGTTTTTGCCTTTGAATGAGAGAGTCTGTACAAAAAAAGACCAAAAACAAATTTTAATTCAACGCTGTGTAACCGTCTGTTCCAGAGTTGCTTGTGAGTGCGATACAGACTGTAACTTTTAATGGATTTTGTCCAAGCCTGTGAACAAGATATAGATTAGATTTCTTGCAGGCATAAAGGATCCTTATCACATTTGTTGAACAACCAATTTTTCCTTTTGGATAAGCTGCTATCTATGGTTACCTTTTTTACGAGACGAAGATGCTCTGTGGACATATTTCCATGCTTGATGTGGCTGTAGGTTCATCACTCTAATGTAATGGTGGTTATGTAATACTTGGTCATTAACTGAGATGTATACTATCTTGATATTAAAGCAGAAAATTAAAGACTAAGATATCTTTTCTCATCCAATGTTACAAATGTTCCCAATACATTCATTGATTTACTAATTGCTATTGTTAGAATACTGGAACCACAGCATTCTGTATAAATGGAAATTCCTGCTGAACAAATTTACCCAATTATTATTACAGTAAACATGAGTATAAACAGTAATTGACCAGTTAGTCTTGAAAATGTTGCCTTTTAGTGCCAGAATTTATGCCTGATTACATCCAGTTTATTAGTCACTATTGATTTTGTCTCCACATGACAAATCAACTTCAATCACCACTTATCTTTATAATTATAGTTGACAGTTTAACTTACACATCGTAAGTGGTATTTGCATGCCCATCGTAGTTTCTTACAGGAATAGTCTGACAAATTAAGTCGAGGCCATAGTGATAGACGCTGGAATGTGTTAAACAACATGTTCAAATTACAAAATACAATGTTGGCTTCAACAGAGACATTTCTCATGTAATTGCAACTGCTTGGGAAGCTAAATGTTGGTGAACTTAAAGGTATTTATATTTTCTTGAAATGTTCTTGATCTTTGTTACTTAGAACAATTTTTCTAGGTTTTGGGTGTTTTTGTTTGCAAGGTTGTTTTTGGAATCTAAACTATCACTTCAATGACCCATAAATGCAGATACATGATATTATGCTTGTTTGTTCTAGAAGACCTGTTAATACTTCTCATTTGTGTGGGAATTACATAATTGTCTCTGTGATTTAACAATGGTTCAAAAAATAATAATTTATTGGTAGTTTTGATTAATTTTTTTATCTTCTGTGATAATGTGTTTTGACTGTGTCATATGAAATATATTATACAAGTCGTATAAGTTATGTGTCTAAACTCTTATCTTATGATGCAGACGTCAGAAATTGATGAGTTTCATGATGGCAGCAAATGATAAATGTTCATTATTCTTATTGATTTCTGTTGTGTCTTGTTCCAACTGTCCACCACGGTTGAATGATTGACTCAGTTTCAGGTGGGCCGATTGTCCAGAACAAAAGATGTGGGATTCTCTTTGTTACTTTGTTAAGGTGAATAAAAGGTGACCAGTCATATATATTTCAGTACGAGAAGCCAGTATGGATGATTATTTTGTTTAATGAATCAGATAAAATATTGAATCACAAAGTTGAATCATAGTCAGTTGTTGGTTGATCCCTAGGTAAGTTTAGAAACTTTTTTTTGTAATTATGAATATTCTCACACTTTAGTTTAAGTATTTTATTATGATTTAGATATTGCTGCTGTGTTTGAGCATTGTTTGATGAAGTATGAAGACAGAAAAAATTAATAGTTTTTCTCAAAGTTTTCTTCAAGTATTATAAAGTGAAATGAGATGGGATTTAACGTCCGAACTGGGCTAATGAAGTGGGCGTACACCATACAATGTGCTATGAAAGAAATTTTGCCCAGACAGCGGCACTGCTTCCTACTCTTTTATCTAATTTCAACTGTCAAGGAATAAGGAATCTTTTACGTGCAAGCCAATGTGTACAGCTGTACGTCCTTGTCAGTGTTCCCGTCCTATGTCACTAACAAGTGGTAACAATGCCGGAAAATCTGGATGAACTTTCTCGGCCAATGCAAGGATCTAACACCAAACCTCCAGGCCAAAAGTTAGATTTTTGTCTTGTCTGACGACTGAAACTAGTATTTTAGAAAGTTTTTCAATGATTTATTTGAAATAAACTGTCATTTGTTGTATCAATAATGATGAGAATGCTATTAACTGACATCTAAGCCTGGTATTTGAACATATTGATACGCTCTTGATCTTTCAAACAGGCATATGCTGAATTCATGGAGATTACTGTTGAATTTTATCAAGTTTAGCCTACTTGTTTCTATTCAGTGCTGAAGAGTAGGATGTTAAACCCTGTTTTATTTCATTTCATATTAATGACAGAGGATTCTATATATATACATGTATATAGATTACTCCTTTATGACTAAATTGTAAAATTGATTGCTTTTGATCAAGACATCTAAGGGAATAAAATTTCTGTGTCATTTCGTTTTTTTTGTGCTTTATAAAGATCAATATTGTTAACATGTACATGCATGCTTCTTGTAATTATCGTGACATTTTACATCAGTTGAACAATCTATGCTGAAAGGCTGAGATTATTATAGTTTAACTTGACGTTTCTGCACCAGAATTATGTGATTTATGATTTTGCCAATAAAATCCATTAATTATTGTCCAAAGAATAAATTTTGCGTGGTTAATGTATTGTAAATTATCTTTTATGTCTGACGATCATAGGAATATCACTTTATGATGCTTTCTAAATTCCATCTTCATTAGCCAAGTTTAGGAGCAGAACAGTAGGACGTAAAATCCCATTCCACTTCAGTTCATTTCATTGAAAAGAATAAAGGAAGATTAGCCATCCATGTTACAAATGTGACTGTTGAAATAAAATTTAAAAAAATAATATGTTTTAATTGACTCGTGGGAATAAAACGTAGTTGATTTAGCAAACAGTGTGAGAATGTTTTAGCTAATAGTTAATTTATTGACTCTCGTCTTGTATAAATAACATTTAATGAGCAGGATCATGACACCATAGGACTTTAAGCTTGGCAGGGATGATCGGACAATGAATTGTTTTGACTATTTTTACCTGGACTGTGTCGACAACTTACCTCCATGTTCATACAACAGTTTGTTCCGACAATGGCACAACAATGATAGCGGGTCAGTATCCAGTCATTTGACAAGATTTCTCTTTTATTCTAACATGGTGTTTAAGGATGTTATTTAGTATCTGTTTTTGAAATCTTAACTAAAGATAAAATCCAAATTTTAGTACATACTACAATTTTGATTGGCTAAGCACTGAAATCCATCTAATATAAAATTTGGATTTTACCTTAGTTATAATTTCATGAAACAGGTCCCAGACTTTTTCCTTTTTTAAAAAAAAAAAAAAAATGCTTATTGTCTCGTCTAGCAAGGCTGACAATTCCAAAGGTGTGACTTTCACTAACAGAATGAAATGGGCTTTAAAATGTGCTATATGGGAAATTTTACCTAGACATCAATTAAATTCCAACTGGCAAGGGTTCATTTATGTGCACACCACCAACTATATCAGGGACCTGAGGTTTTTTTTTGCCCTATATCCAAATGACTAGACACGGTTTCTTGCCTGGCCCTTAGTCCTGTTCAACTGACAAGGGGAAACCATACTGGACGTTTTCTCAGCCAACACCGAGATGGATTGCTGGACCTCCTTGTTAGTGAGATAGTGCCTTACTCACTGAACCACTGTGGCTCCCACTTTGACGTACAGCCTTCCAACATAATATACGAGATGCTAATTCCATACCATGTAACCATAATATATAACAAATTACATATGACATACTTCAGATATACCTCAATGAAGATGTATTTCTTTTCTTTAATATTAATTAAGAGCCACAGTGGCTTAGTAAGTAAGATGCTTGCTCCCAAGCCTGGAGCTTGCATTTTCGCCCCCGTTGTTGACCATGAAAGTTCATTAAGATTTTCTGGCATGGTTTTTACTGGTCAGTGGTGCAGGATGGACTGCCAGATAAGGACAGTTGTCTAGTTTTTCGGATGGGACCCAAAACTTAGCTACGGTGTACATATTGGCATGCACATAAAAATCCCTTTACAGTTGGAATTCGATATAAAAATTTAACAATAAAATGGATAATTGAGACTTAGTCGTGGTTGTCAAGTACTGTTTGCTATGATAATAAACAATCTACATTAAATCTTCAAACGCTCATAACTTCACACAGAATAGAATAAAGTAATTGGAATGAAATTTTCAATATATTCATCTATTTTTGAAATATCATAACAAAAAGGCCATCTTTATCTTAATCCCACTTAAAATACAAATGTGACGTCATCCATTGATGTTGGCGTACCATTATTTCCAATAATCGTACGGGCAACTTGCCAATCGTACATTATCAATACTAGATGAAATATTGTACTCGTGTGACATATTTCATTGAAATGCACATGCGGGATAGTGTCTGTATTTTAAGTTGTTTAATGGTCTCCTCGTGCAGTATCAATATATTACTTAATGTCTTGCTCTCGACCATTAAACCATACATAATGGATCTTTAAGTATATTGGGCTCAAAAGATTATATTAAGAGGAGTTTTATTTATTGAAAATAAAGTACCATCGTAGGTATTGATTAATAGTTTGTCTTACAACAGAAATATCTTCTTACCCTACAAATTGAGGCCAATGTTTAGATTAATTGTTTGATGAAATTTGATTTTTTGAAGCTATATTTTGGTACAATGACCAGATTTTCTTAAAAACTGGTCTTACTTCCAAGATGAAAGTGCAGTTTATCCAAATTGTGCAGTGTAAAGTTTACTATGACACTATAAATAAATGATAATTTTTTGCCAAACCAAATAATTTGCCAGGAGTCGTATTTATTAATCCAATAATATTTTTTTGTGTTTGGAACTTGAAATGTACGAGTATGGGAACATTAATTGTCTGTAGGGTAACTAGATTATTGTATACTGATAAGCCAGCTGTTTAATTTGTCATGTATTTTTTTTTTTGATTTCATTATGGTTATACAACATGTTTAATTTCATTTTGTACTATGTTTGATATTGGTCTTAGATCTGGCAGACATGTTCTTGATGCATGGCATTTTTGATTCATAGTCATAGATTGTGATACTTTGTGTGGTTTTGTTAACTGGTGTTTCAGGCAAGATTGAAATTTATTCCAACATCGGTTATGAGAAGCCAAGTATTGACCTCCGTGAAGGTGATAAATATGCGATGAAATGAAATGTGACTACTCTTCAAATTGTCAAGTGAGTTGCTTTGCCGGTGCTGACAGTCTGTGATAATCAAGAATGAAGCTACTTGAACCAATAACTTCTGTTTTCAGTGAATAGATTTGGTAACAAGATGGAAGCATTTCATACCATTTCATAGATCTGTTTTCAGTAGAAAACAATTATGCTGTATAAAATTATCTTCAGGTTGGATATTCAGCTTTATGGTAATGTTCTATATTTTTTCTGTGAGTTATGTATTTTAAGAAATTGCTTGTTTACTTGAAATGGGCTAAACCACTTTAATGTATTGATTTGTTTGCTCAGTGGATATCAGTCCACATTTCAATTTTAAGGTTCACAGATAGAACCAATGTTGAAATTAGCTTACATGGCATATGTATAACTGATTTTGTGTTCTAAAGTTGACAGCTTACGCTATAACTCAGTCTAATATTCTTAAACAAACCAAATTGAGTTGTTTCTTCACTTAATTAATGATCAACAATTTACTTTGATTTATATTTCTTGTGAACAGTCTACAGACTACATTTATGATCTGATAATATAAAATTTACTGCAGTTGTTTCAACAATCACTTTGATTTATGTTTCTTGTGAACAGTTTAGAGACTACATTTATAATCTAATATATGTTGTTAGTGCAGTGAGGAAGCCTATTGAATTTTTGATAATAACTTCCAGAGTTAATGTCCGTGATTACTTTGTATAAACTTCTGAATGTTCTAACAATAAATGTTATCATCTGCTCTTCTTGTGTATCGAGAATAACTTCCAGAGTTTTTGCACATGATCACTTTGTATATCTTATGAATACTTTAACAAAAAAAGTTATCCAATCTGCTTGAAATTTTTATGCATTTACAAACTAATTTTTAAGAATTTTGATAATACTTCACTTGATACAGTCATAGGACCTTGTCAAATTGCAATGATATTATACAAAATAAAAATTTTGCTTTTCATTTGACTTTTACCTTATTTGTGGATTGCCTGGCAACCTACCTTTCATTGACTAGTGACTTTTATTTTGTTCAAATTTACTGGTGTATTTTTGTTTAGAATTTTAAAGTGCAATGGAATGGGTCATCTCCACCAACTATGTTGAAATACTAATATCATGAGCAAATATAGGCCGTCTGGTCTGTCAATAAATGTCTGTTAAACTGCATGTTAAAACTCTGTACCACTCGTCTTATCCCCTTCTTTAAAACAAAGAAATCCACAAAGCAAAATAAGTAGAACACGGTTTTTTACACAACGCCAACAAGATCATCTCTAATTGTCATCTGTGTCACGGAACGAGGGATTTAGTCCCTCATTTAAATGTGCCATCAGCAATTTCAAAAATCAAATCCAAACTTGGAAAGTTAAAGAAGGACAAATCCTCAAATCTGTTGGAGTATTTACAGAAGATTTGACCCTGTTTTAAGAAAATTGCATAACTAACCACCGAGGACTAGCAGACAAATATTTGGATTTGTTCTGCAAACGTTGTCGAGATGGTCCCAATTCCATCCCCCCTGTCAGTAAGTGATGTTTGTTGGAAGAGAGTGTAGAGTTGGGTCGTCTTCATTGAGTCAATACATTCTATGTGTTATCTGCTAATTTTGTTCATCTGGTATCTAGTCCCAGTGATTTTATACACTTGATTTACCGTAATTTTCTTTACGCTAAAGTAAACAGGATTATTGGAGCAGAAGTGAAATATGAATCGTGAATATAGGATTTTTTGGGATCTTCTGTTTGTGTGATAATTTGTTATGATTGGTCTTAGGTGATGGTAAGTTGATAAATCAGTTTTCACAATCTTGTGTCATATAATATCATATATAACTGAAGTCCTAATGTGCCTTCCAGTTTCATATTGTCTCTACGATCATAGATGATCAAAGATACTTTTATTTAGCTAAAATGATTTTGGTCCGGAAATTCTTCAATTCAATCATTAATGTCTTCAGCTTTGGTTCTTTAGAATTTAGATTTGATTTCACTCTGCCAAACTTTATGTGTATTTTTTTTTCCATTCAAGCCAAGCTACTCTTCACAGAGGTATTTTTATTACCAGGATTTGTGTGAATAATGTGACTTCTTTTGCAATTAATTATGATTATATGCACAACAGACTCTGTTACCTCAAGCCCCCCCCCCCCACCTGCCAATATGTCAACAGTAGACTACCCATGACTTGCATGTCAGTGTAACATTAATCACTGCTTTCTCTAATATTATTGTCTAATAAATCCTTCTGAAAATGATATAAGCAGTAATAAGTCTCCTTCCATTATTTTTAAGCTCATTAATCAAGATTTGTCTGGATGTTATTTATCTCCTTTCACGTAATGATCAGGAGGCAGTTTCCATTCCGTGTAAATTTGGTCTCAAATTTAAGGCAGTGTCTAGCTTTCTCTACTGTAGTTAAAGATACATTATTCATAAGCTAAATTTGCCTATTGCAGGCCTTTCTTTAGGCCTTAAATGTCATATGAATTATTATATTAATTAGACATTTATTAACATGGCAAGACCATAATCCACTCTCAATGCCATCAGATGCAGGAAATTTTGACTAGATCAGAATGGTCCGACCATTTAATGATTTAATTTAATAATGGAGAAACGAGACTAAACCTTGAATATACCACCTCAGAATTTTGCGATAAAAAGTAATGCGGACATCTTGTCGAAACTACAAACCGTGTTAACTGTGCTCAGAGTAACGTAATTGGAAGGAGATTTTCAATTCATTTTTCATTTTACCAACTCTTTATCTAAATCTGACGTAATGTATCTTTAAGCATGTAACTGATTGAGGCTGATTGTTCTAAAGTTGTGTTTACATCAAGATATATGGCAGAGATTAAAATAATCGCAGATGAATTGTGGAATTCTATTTTTTGTGTAAGCTACAGTGAACACAAATTATTAATTGTTAATGCATAAAGGAAAAGTATGTAACAGAGTAAAAGAGAGAGAGAGAGAGAGATGCAGACTAGGTTAAGTTTATTTCAATAATTGGCTTGCACATATGGGTGTTTAACTTTGGGAGGAAACCAGAGGACCTGGAGAAAACACATGAGGTTGAGCAAGTAACACTGCTCCTTTTCACGTTCGAACCTGAGATCCAAACCATGCAACTTTACTTATTGACAGATATTCTGATCTAAAGGTGCATGTATTAGAGTCACCATGCATCACACTGCTAGTAAACATATCCTAATTGTGAAAGGTTGATTGAAGGACTATTTATTTCCATAGCGCCCTCAATTTTCATGTGATTGTACATACTCTCAGTCAAATATCATACTGTTTACCCAGTGTTATGTGGGACATTTTATCTGGACATTGGCGCTACGGACTACTCTTTTTTCAAAGTATAACACTCAAGAATTCTTCTGCTGGTAAATTTCTCAAATCTATATTAATTTAAAGTACAGGTAAAATTTCCTAAACAGCAAACTACGGATTTGGACACAAGCCCTTTATCTACCATTGGAATATAACTTCTCTTCTTCTACTAATAAAGGGGATTTTGGATGGTCGAATAGTTAGCTTGTGCACTGTATCATAAGGTCTGTCATTGAGTCAACTGGCATGGTTTTGATTCCACAGTTGTACATGACAAGGAGTAGGGTCGCATGTCTGACCTTGTGGGTCCCCCGGTTTCTTCCCACTGCTAAAGACCTCTACGCCCAAGCGAATTATTGAAATAAAATTGAACCATATGTCAGTCCCAAAATGACTTAGTTTGTGTCGAGTGGACATTAAACCCCATTTCTCTCTCTCTTCTTATACAGTCTTCTCCAGTCTGTTGCTTGGAAAAATAAATACTTTATTTACATCTTTGGTGTCCCGAACCCACTGAGATCCAATCTTGTCTGCATTGTACAGGTTTTCCTCTATCCATCGGCTGTATTTCAGTAAGCAATTAATTTGTCCTAGTCTTGGATTTTATTACATCTACGGTACAATTTAAGATTATAAAAATTTGGTGGTTTTGTTGGTCTAAAGTTCTTGAAAAAAATTTTTTGGGAGAGATGGAGTTATCAATACTCTATGTATGCCTTTAAGATTTATTATCATCCAGGATTATTATGATGTGTAAAAGATAATTGTATTTTGCATGTACTATTGATTGTCGTCATGTTGGGTTTGCCATGGATATAAAATGTGTAGGCTGTACTCGATGGAGAGTTGTTGTTATTGTACTTGTTAATTGGCTCTAATTAAAAGTCAGTTGAAGATAAGGAAATTATATCAAGAACTTAATACTGTGACTCTATGTTTGTGTGGGTTATTTGATGTTTTCTTTAGCAGATGACACTGAATTTAACCTTTTGACCAAAGTGCTGTCGCCATGAAGGAGTGGTTTTGACTCTTGTAATATATGGTAATGTGTGGGTATACAAATTCTCTGAACGGTTTCTGAGGATGATAATTAATTCTAGGGATATTTGCAGTTTCACATTAAGACTTCTACTTAGGCCTATATTTTGAATGACGAAATCTTCATTGGGATATATATATGGCGGTTAAAAGATGTGTTTGTATCAGTCTAGAATTGGAAAACAAAGATAGTTATTTGCATAAATCTAAAATTTGGATGATAAAATTATTGCAACCCTTTTAGATTGCTGTAAAGATTATTATTTTCATTTTGTGATTTGGCTTATTTTCAATGATTTTAGCAGGAAAATCTTCTTTTTTTTTTTCGCTGTTGGAAGAGGTGGATAATTAAGTTTTGATTGATGTGAGTTTGCTATACAGTTACATGTTAGAAATTTTGCACCTTTAATTTGGAATTTTGATTTATAGGACTATTAGTGCTATGACAAGGATAAGATTTATTCATTTAAGCCCAAATTTGCCAGACAGGGGCTATAGTTTGTAGGTAAATTTGTAATGATACTATCACCAGAAATGGTAACTAAGTAAACCACTGCTTGTTGTCTGTATTACGATACTTACTTTGATTGCAACCATGCCCATGTAAATTTATAGTATATCTTTAGAGATGGCGACAGGAAAAAGATCAGACGTCGTTATTTAAGTGGCCATTTTGATTTGCTGGATGTCTTTTACATACCACAATACAGGAAGTTTTACGTGCATAATACAGGAAATCCTCCAGCTACTCTTAAAGAACAATAATTACTTTGAAAAAGGAAACAAAAACTGGTATGAAATGCTAGCTATTAACAGGGAGGAGAAGTCCATGAGTTAAGAGAAGTAGCCAGCACAACTGATGGAGATTTGAAGCCCTATAGGGTCATTATTTTGTGTCTGTAATCTTTCATTGAGAAACAGATTTAGAAGCAGACGTCTGTTATTCTACCGTCGGTTCATTGAATATGAGGATGTTCGTTTGAACAGAACAGATAGGAATATGGATTCCAATCAAAAAGGTATATCTTTATGTTCAACTAATTCGAAATGGATGTAATGAATAATGACATTGAGCTTGTGTGGATACATTTTAAATTACTGGTACCTTTAAGATAGATTTTTCTTTATATATTAAGTAATCATTTTCAGATATTCTTCGAAGATAATTTGTCTGAATTTGAGTGAAAACTGATTTGAATTAGAGAACTGAAGTTTCTTTAAAATTACACTCTTGTTGACGAAATCTATTCTCTTAAGAAATGTTGTCGCTTTTATCTTGATTTTCTATTTGTTTGCGGAGAAAACGATCAAAGAAATATCCTGAGAGATGTTATCCAAGCATCACTGGTTTTGATTTATTACTGCGACTATTTCCTTCAAAGTTTCATGAACCTGTCAGCTATTTAATTGAAGTCCTGATGTATTGGCATCTTTTTCTATATTTATTGCCTTTAAATTCACCTTTTTCTAATTTTCCGGTGACATGATGATTGCTCTGCAGCAAATTTTATCCTGGTCATTGGGGATTTGTTCCATGGAAATCCCATGAACAATGAGATAGTCAACATAATACCTTGTAAAATATGAGAAGAACAATAGTAGAGGAATGAATTATGCCCAGGCAGCAACATTCCCATTTTCTTCTCAGAATTCAAACTGTCAACGTTCTTTTACATCCACTCCAGTGAGCCTTGGTTTTCTTCCCCATCCACAGAACTAGGCAGTAGGTAACATTTTCTTTGTCAATCCCATTGGCACTACCCCAGACAAGTGTGAATTAGGTATCAGCCCATGATGAGAATCTCTAACCTGGGACATTCTAATCCAGTGCCCTTACCGCCTACTCATCACAAATAAATGATAAGTGTTTTCGGATGTTGTAAAAGTAAACAGACTGATTTGGTCCCATGTTCGCGAAGCTATGTTAACAAGCATTATCATATTGTTAACAATTGCTACAAGTAGATAGCAATAATGGACTCTTGTTTTCATTAATGTACAATCAGGAGCTATTTAAGCTGTTCAGATATGTATAATTCATTTCAATATGAGCGACAGTAGCAGAGAAATAACCAATTGTTCGGAAACATTGCTGCAGGAATATAAACTGGTCTTGGTAGATCTGATGAAACATTAGACAGTTAAAAATATGGCAGAAATTATGTCAAATGAGAACGTAAGCTAACTCTACGTAAGCTAACTCCACCTCGTACATTACATGTCATTGATTATAGCTAATTGGAAATATTTTAAAAGCTACAATCAGGGGCCTGTTTCAAGAAATTTTAACTAAGATAAAAATCCAAAATTTAGAAATTTGATTGGATAATATGTAACCGCTCCCACAAAGCCAGACGGATGGTCATTTTTATACGTCCAAATTCATAATGTGAACGTATTATGCCATCGCCCATGTCTGTTTATGTGTGTGTGTGTGTGTCTATGGTTCGCCTACAGTCCGCAATTCTTCATGGATTTTCTTCAAACTTGGTATACTTATTCCTTATACCCCAAGGAAGATCCCTATTGTTTTTGGTGGATGCCCGTCCCCCAGGGGCAGAGCCACGCCCATTTCTAGTATTTGTTTGTTTGTCGTCTACAGGCCACATTTCTTAACTTATAATCTTGAAACTTTGCATACACATTCTTTGTACCCTAAGGAACATCCCTATCGTTTGGGGTGCATGCCCAACCCCCAGGAGCAGAGCCACGCCCATTTTCTTTTCGTGTGTCTTTGTGTCGCCTACAGGGCTCAATTCTTACTGGATTTTCTTCAAACTTGGTATACTTATTCCTTATACCCCAAGGAAGATCCCTATTGTTTTTGGTACATGCCCGACCCCAAGGGGCAGAGCCACGCCCATTTCTAGTATTTGTTTGTTTGTTGTCCACAAGCCACATTTCTTAACTTATAATCTTGAAACTTTGCATACACATTATTTGTACCCTAAGGAACATCCCTTTGGTTTGGGGTGCATGCCCAGCCCCCAGGGGCAGAGCCACGCCCATTTTCTTTTCGTGTGTCTTTGTGTCGCCTACAGAGCGCAATTCTTACTGGATTTTCTTCAAACTTTGTATACTTACTCTTTATACTCTTAGGATGATCCCTATCGTTTGGCGTGCATGCCCAACCCCCAGGGGCAGAGCCACGCCCATTTTCTTTTTGTGTGTCTGTGTGTCGCCTACAGGCCGCAATTCTAACTGGATTTTCTTAAAACTTTGTATACTTACTCTTTACACCCTAAGGATGATCCGTATTGTTTTTTGGTGCATGCCCGACCCCCAATGGCAGAGCCACGCCAATTCCTTTATATTTATTTGTTTGTCGTCTACAAGCCACATTTCTTAACGTATCATCTTGAAACTTTGAATGCTTATTCTTTGTACCCTAAGGAACATTCCTATCATTTGGGCTGCATGCTCAACCCCCAGGGGCAGAGCCACGCCCATTTTCTTTTTGTGTGTCGCCTACAGGCCACAATTCTTAATCGGTCATGTTGTCGCCTACAGGGCGCAATTCTTACTGCATTTTCTTCAAACTTTGTATACTAACTCTTTATACTCTAAGGATGATCCCTATCATTTGGGGTGCATGCCCAATCCCCAGGGGCAAAGCCACGCCCATTTTCTTTTTGTGTGTCTGTGTGTCGCCTACAGGCCGCAATTCTAACTGGATTTTCTTAAAACTTTGTATACTTACTCTTTACACCCTAAGGATGATCCCTATTGTTTTTTGGTGCATGCCCGACACCCAATGGCAGAGCCACGCCCATTCCTTGTATTCATTTGTTTGTCGTCTACAAGCCACATTTCTTAACGTATCAACTTGAAACTTTGAATGCTTATTCTTTGTACCCTAAGGAACATTCCTATCATTTGGGGTGCATGCCCAACCCCCAGGGGCAGAGTCACGCCCATTTTCTTTTTGTGTGTCGCCTACAGGCCACAATTCTTAATCGGTCATCTTGAAACTTAAAATACTTATTCCTTATACCCTAAGGATGATCCCTTTTGTTTTTGGTGCATGCCCGACCCCCGTGGGACAGCAACACCCATTTCTTGTATTTGTTTGTCTGTCGTCTACAGACTGCATTTCTTAATGTATCATCTTGAAACTTTGAATACTTATTCTTGGTACCTTAAGGAAGATCCCTATAGTTTTTGGTGCATGCCCGACCCCCAGGGACAGTGCCACGCCCATTTTCTTTTTTGTCTGTCTGTGTGTCACCTACAGGCCACAATTCTTAATCGATCGTCTTGAAAACTTTTTTTTATACTTATTCCTTATACCCTAAGGCTGACCACTATTATTTTTGGTGCATGCCGGACCCCCTGGGACAGAGCCACGCCCAATGCTTTTGTGTCTTGTGTTCGCCTACAGGATGCAATTCTTAACAGAACCTTTTAGAACTTTATATACCTATTCCTTATACCCTAAAGATGACCCCTATTGGTTTTGGTGATTTCCTACCCCCCAGGGGCAGAGCCATGCCCATTTTTACTTCGTGTCTGTGTGTGTTGTCTAGAGGCCACGATTCTTAACGGATCGTCTTTAAACTTGGGATATGTATTCCTTATAGCCTAAGGACGTCAACTGCATGTCCCGACTCCCACAGGCAAGACACGCCCAATTTTTGTGTTTGTCGATTACAGGCCGCAATTCTGAATGAAGCAGCTTGGTACTTGGCTTATGTATTCCTTATAGTCTGAGGGCGTCCACTATTGATTTTGATGAATGTCCCGACCCCCAGGGGCAGGGCCACGCCCACTTTTTGCCTTTAGCGTTAGGAAGGCACAATTCTGAATGGATTATCTTGGTATACTTATTCCTTATACTCTAAGGAGGGCAACTATTGATGTTGAGGCACGACCCTCAACGCTAAACAAACCAAACGCCTAGCCTTCTTGACAAAGTACCATATCAATCAAAGCAGGAATGTGGACGTATATTGTAGCGTTAGCGTTATGTTTATAAAAATAGAGCTGGCACCATATTTGAATAGAACACAGCTAAGTTTCCAAAAATGCAATTCTTTTTAAATTTGTTGTATCATCTGTAGTTGAGTACGGCTTATTAATAGTAGCAAGAAGGCATACAGTTTGTGCTTTTGTGCCCATAGTACAAAATGAACTTGTGCGACAATCGTCTGGTTTCGTGGGAACGGGTCATGTATTAGATTGATTTTAGTGCTTAGCCAATCAAAATTGAAGTATCTACTAAAATTTGGATTTCATCTTTAGTTAAGATTTCGAGAAACAGGACCCAGGACTATGAGAGTAGTCTTCAATTCTGTACAAAGATTTACTGCTATGAACATTTGAGATGTTTTTAAATTGTTTACTGGTTTTGATGGGATTGTCACTTTAATGTGTCCCCTTAGGCAGCCATTAAGGAATATTAGCATACTATGGTGATCATTATCAAACACATAATTAATTTAATAACATGACACTATAACTAACAAATTGATAATGGTACTTTAGTAAGGTACACATCTTAGGCTAGGAACTATTTGCAGAAGGAACTAGTCAGCCTGGTGGGGAGAATTATCTACAGATTCAAAGTGACGTTTGCACATGAACAGCTTTCATGTACTGCTCAACATTTTCAATTAGCATTCATTTTTATACACCAACATTTTATATGCCAACATTTTTATACGCCAACATTTTATTAAACAGACTTTAATACTTCTTAGTCAACTGACATGGTTTCGAATCCCTGGTTGTACGTGGCAAGGAGTAGGGTCGCCTGTCCAACCTCGTGGGTTTTCTCCCACTGCTAAAGACCCCTACGTGCAAGCGAATTATTGAAATAAAATTAAACCATATTATGTTAGTCCCGAAATGACCTACTTTGTGTCGAGTGGACGTTAAACCCAATTTCTCTCTCTCTCTTTTTTAATACTTATTAGTGGGAGTTGGCTGGCTTAATGGTTAGCACGTGTGTGTTGTAATATAAGGTCTGTCATTGAGTCAACTGGCATGGTTTTGATTCCCCGGTTGTGTTCAAGGTCATGGGCTTTCCCCGGGTCCTCCGGTTTCCTCCCACTACTACAGACTCCTTATAGGTGTAAGTGAATCATAGAAATAAAATTGAACCATATATTAGTCCAGAAATGACCTAGTTTGTGCCAAGTGGATATTACACCTCATTTCTCTCTCTCTTAAAGTTTACTATATTTGTTTCATATAGTTATTATTGAAAAGAAGAACCGTTGACAGGTGTATGCCTGTCATCATTATCCTGGTTGGTGTAGAAAAGTAGGATGTTATACCCTATTTTTGCATTCATTCATTCATTCCAGAAAATATTGAAGAAAGCATATATAAAATGAGGTGAAAAAAAAAGATATTTATTTAATCAAATGAAATTTAAACATTACATCTGGCTTTGTTTTGTATGTCTAATGTATTTCTTCGAAGTGGAAAACCCCCCAATGAATTAGGGATTTTTATCAGGTCAGAGTGAACTGCTTGCTTCAAACCAAATGATAAAAAAGGTCTAATCTGAATGGGAGACCGAGGTGGAAAGTTGGCTTGCTAAACTGAAGGTTCTGTGTTCGATCCAGCATAGTTTCATCTTTGTAAGGGGGGCAGGATAGAGGGCCTGACAAAGACAACTGCCTAGTTGTTGGATGGGGCCAAAAAACAAGACCCCATGTACACATTGTTTTGATTAACCCAATCTGTGCAGAAAAGTAGGATGTTACACCCTATTTCATTTCATTTCTAGTTGAAATTGATTTCAATTCACTCCAAGTGTTATCTGATCAGAATAAATTTTAAAAACTCTAAAAGCGCCTGAGATGAATGGTAAGGCATCACTGAATTTGGGTGTATAACACGAAATAATATTTACATTAATTTTTAAAAGTTTCGCCAGGTATTTCTAAAACACTGACTTTTAATTCAAGTGTATGAACAAATGAAAGATTGTTTGAAGACAAATATCTAGTGTCATGAATAACATACAATATACAGGGTTTTTTTTCATCCCTATTAATTGAACAAGTTTCACCATTTCTTGTCACCATTGCTAATTATGCAAATACGTTTCTCCATTTAAAGAAAAGCAGACACGAGCTTGTTGTTTAAAGGGTAAATGTCAGAACAATGTGACCCTTTCTTCAACTAGACAGAATCAACGTGTAATTTCTTCAAAAGAATGGTTGAAGACAAAATATTGATTTGGGGGGAAATTAAACTTGAAGACAGCTAATAAGACTTGAGTTTCAATTAAAATTATAGTCATTGAGGTGCTAATCTTCTCCCATTCGCCTCTCAGACCAGCATTTTAAAACCATTGTTAATGCACACTTTGTATGCTGTGAGAGCTCATTTGATACACAGGGGGATTTGATAATGCTGAAGCTCACATTAATAAATAAAAGATGCTTTAGAATAAAAATCAGAAGGAATTCTAACGAACTCATTCATTTGTTCCTTATAAACATGTCATTTGTTTGGGTGTTTTTTTGTTTATTTGTTGTGATGTTGCAAACTTCGATTGGGTTCATATCTTGCTTTCTGACTTCACCACAGTGTGTAGTAATTGAATTACCTCTGGAATAATACAGCTTAATCCTCTTTATAGTGCAATAGACTGATAGTAGAGAATCCTTAATACCATCTAAATATCAAAGCTTTACCAATGAGAGTCCTTCGACAGAAGCAAAACTGAATTTTGACGAGCGCATGTGACTGTATACAGTGGGGGTAGACATGTTTAAATTGAGGGTCGTAACACGCACATTATCAGCTCGATTATTTACCGGAACATGTGTGATGTGTTAGTGAACATTGGACTACTGTCACGCAGTGTCAATACAACAAGTTTAGGATTTGTATGGCAACATGAAGAATCTCATAGAGGAAAAAAGGCTTCTGTGCGCTTGTTAATTTAACAATTCTGTTTACAGCTATTAAATGGATGAAAAATGTGTTTATTTGGCAACTTAAAAAACATTAGATGAGCTTTTAAAAAAAAATCTACAAACACTGGATGATGTAATTGGACTTTAATCATTAAAAGGTAAAAGTATATGTATATTTTCTGTTAAAGCAGATCAATACTGATTATTTGAATTGCTAAATTAATTTTAAAAAACACTAGCGTTACTGGTTGCATGAATTATGGAGTTACGTGTTTGATGGTAAACATTGGGTAGAATATTTATTTTCGATGGAGAATTAAGACATGATATATCACACAACTTCTTATAAACTAATTTTTCATTTTATCATTTCCAATTATTGATGATAATAGGGGTCATGAGTGGACAACCTGAGGACGGTGGGTCCGAATCCCATCGTGTGCTTGATGGTGGTGGCACCTGCGGGACTGACCAGAATATGTGTTTTGAAACTTGTCTTTTGGTTGGTAAAAAAACCAAGTCATTGTATCTTGATGATACACTTATCTGAAAAAATATCCTTTGTCAGTCGGAATTCGAAGAGGAGTATTTAAAACCACTTCATTATGAAATTGTACGTCTCTCAGAAGTAGGCCTAGTATTCTATTTTCTCAAAATCTAATATTAAACCAAAGGTTGACAATGGCCATTGTTTTAGATGTGAAAGTTTTGAATCTTGTACCAATAATAACAAAACCCTTCAAAACTTCCCAATAAAACAAAAGTGTAAAGAACGTTGAATTTTAAACTTTTACTAAACTGTCTCAAAATACAAACATGGTTGACCCCCAGGTCTTTGATGTTTGCCTATTCTGGCGGTCCAGTGTACTTAAGGCATCAAAGTTGAACCGTTTATCCAAATACCAACGAAGTAACCACAAACCGTTAGTGAAATTAGCTAATACAGCTTATGTCTACTTTATCTCCACTTGATGTCAGTACTCACAAACTCTATTATGGACCAAAAAGAAAAAAATCTTAATTTGTTGACTAATTTACATCATAATATACGAACAAAAAAAAAATGTTTCTTTGTTTACTGATTAACATTGGTATTAATAGCGTTCTTTTGTTCATTTTGATGTCTGCAGGTAGATTTGTAACATAGGCCTACAATTATCATTTCTCTCTTGAATTTGGCAGCAGGTACATAAATATTGCAAGCTGTACATAAAAAAAAAATCCTTTAACACTACTAACAGTAACCTGTGAGGGCTAAATTTGTCTATTGCCAGGTTGACAAGCTGTCCAACCTTGTGGGTTTTCTCCGGCTCATCTGGTTTCCTCCCCACTGCTAAATTAAAGACACAACGAGCAAGCCAATTATTATAATAAAATTAAGCCATATGTTAGTCCCAGAATGACCTAGTTTGTGTCCAGTGGACATTAAACCCCATTTCCCTCTCTCTTTATTCCTAGACATTTTCTGGCTTCAAATGTTATATAAATTTTTATTTAGACATTTATTGACATGACAAGCCCATTAATCAAGTCTCTAGATCATCGGATGGTTAACATTTTGAGTGGATTAGACAATGCATGTTATATCTGTGTTCAAGACTAATGGTCGGTCAAGTCCAAATGTTTTTGGTTATGCATAAAGTAACTGACTATTATTATGGTATGAACTGGGGGCAGAGTTTCCATATGTCAACTAACTGTAATTCTCAGAAACAATTTAAGGCTATTTTTGTTTTTGTTGTCAAAACCTCAAACATTCATAACTTCACTCAGAATAAATTAATTTGACTGAAATTTTCAATATATTCATTTTTCATTAACTATTTTTGAACTATTATAGCAAGAATGGACAGTTCTTTCTCTAAAGGGGGGTTGGCATGGCCTAGTGGTCTAGTGTGCCGCGCTTCGACCTCTAGCTGGCCAGTCACCTCTGGCTTGCGGCTGTGGTTTTGATCCCTGGTGTGAGCGTATGTGGCATGGAGATAGGGGCGCCTTCTCAACCTCGTGGGTTTCCTCCAGGCACTCCAGTTTCCTCCCACTGCTAAAGACCCCTACGCGCAAGTGAATTATTGAAATAAAATTGAAACCATATGTTAGTCCCAAAATGACCTAGTTTGTGTCGAGTGGATGTTAAACCCCATTTCTCTCTCTCTCTCTCTCTTTCTCTAAATGTTGCATAATGTATATTTAAATCAACATTGTAGCAATAAGACAGAGCTTTAGTTCTCCCCATGGATTTCAAATAATGTAATATTTATTCAGATGATTCTGCTTGGCCATTCATCTTTAAAGAGTTTCATGATACAGTATATACGGTTTAAATCAAAAATTATCTATGTAGCCATCTGCAGCTTCATCATAAAAATGAATTAATTTTTACTTACAAATACCACTATGTATGCTCCGAGTAATTGAAACAATTCATGAAAATTAAAAATTATTCATCTATCAATCAATTGCTTTACCATAATTGAGATTGTTGCTTTAAATAAAGTTATCAGTAACTGGTTTCTTAAAATCTTAACTTTTTACGTAAAGTCACTAAGAGTTTTTTCTCACAAGTAACAAATACCAAGAATAACTTGAATAATTTAAAGAATTTCTACAGAAACTGTTATGTTGTTTTATCTGGTATTGATTCTCTTAACGAAAAAAGACAACAAGAAAATCCTATAAAATGCTGACAATCCAGCGAATAGGATTAAGTGTAAATCTAAATGTTAATACTTTCTTTTTTTGTGGACTAGGAGGAATGTTATGACCAGAATTGAACTTCTGAAAGGCAGACCGTGTTAAGAGTAGCGCATTAAGGTGTCAAAGACTTTTGTATTGAATTCTCTGATTAGTTGACCTTGTATCGATATTGTCAATTGTTGTACTAAGAGCTTTTCTTTGATGGTGAAACACAAATATGTAAACATTGGCTGTTTTTAAACCTAACACATTTGTTGTTATATAATGAAAGAGTAGTATTTATCTTGGATGACATTGATCAGTTGGGAGTTGTTTCAACAACCTTTATGAGTACTTTAATTGAACAATTTACAAGCAACAGAATAACTATTGTATCAGAGATGTTGTGCTTATTGCTTATATTGGGCTTGCTATGCTTAAAGATATAGCTGTCCTCATTATCCCAGTTGGTGCAGAAAACTAGTTCGTTCATTTATTTATGGAGTTTAACGTCCACTTCCACCGGGAGTGATATCCTAGGCTTGTTTCATAATTCATAAAAAAATATACCTGCCAAAAACATACTTGTAAAAGGCCAGTAAAGATACTTGGTACCCAGCCGAATAAGAATAATTGTGTCGAAAGATTTCTTCTGAAATCTTTCAATGCAACTTTGAGAGATCCAAAGACCACATTACTCAACAACCCTGCCCCATGAATTCTTGTAAGCAGGGGAGGTGGTGGTATGGCTGAATGGTTATCATAAGCTCTGTCATTGAGTCAATTGTCATGGTTTGTTTCCTGGTTGTACGTGAAGAGGTATAGGGTCACCTGTCCAACCTCAATGGTTTTCTCTATGTCCTCCGGTTTTCTCCCGCTGCTAAAGACCCCTACGCACAAGCAAATTATTCAAATAAAACTGAACCATATGTTTGTCCCAAAAATGCCTAGTTTGTGTCAAGTGGATGCTAAACCTCTTTCTCGCTTGCTCTCTCTCGCTCTTTTAAGCAGTGTTCAATCTCAAACCCTAATAAAAGAAATTTCATTACTTAAATATCTTTGATTGCTGACATTAAAACAATTGTATGTACATGTTTGTAATGGATACCAGGCGCGGATACAGAGGGGCGCACCCGGCGCACGCCCCCTCTATTTTTTTGCGGTGGCGAACAATTTTTAGCTCCATATATTCTCGCGGCAAAGGAGAACAAAAACAGTTTAGGTTGGAAATCGTAATTTACAGTACTAGTATGAAATTAGTCCTTGTGGGCATTTTTGTCCACTAAAAAATCATTGGTCGGGCTTCGCACTCCCAACTTGGTGCAGCACGCCCCCTCTTTCTGAAAATCCTGGATCCGCCCCTGGATACTTTATTTGACTTAATCTGTAATAGCTATTGTTTTAAAACAGGAAATTTTCTCATATTGATTTGGTGAAAAAAGTGATGTTTTATTTACCTCTTGTCAAAACTGTCTCCTTGTTTGATTTTTAGTCAGCCATGTTTATGTATACTGAAGATGATGCTGGATCTATTTACATGATGTCTTTTTTTATGTTTTTTTTTTTAACAAAAAGAGATACGTCATATTGATGAACTTGTGTTTTTCTGCTGTAAGTTTAATTCAGATACATTTATATAACCACCTAAAAAATGTGATGGACCTTAATTAACATAACTAATCCTTTTACAGGCAAGATTTAATGCAATTGTTGGAGAATATATTTTCAAATTATGTATCTTTTGTCAAAACCTTTGATTTTTTTTTTATATAATTTACCAAAATTCTGTAAAGCAAAGGTTGACCTTTATATTTGCGTGACATGATTATTGGCGAAGTTATTATGGTCTCCTCCTTTGTTCAGAAGAAAACCCAGCATAGCGTAATAGGAAACAAATGAACACATATTTGCAATTTATTGTACGGCTCTGATACGATTATTGTCCTCCTCCCACTCTCCTCCTAATAGAATTCATCTTTTGGGGTGGGGGGGCTGTCAACATACTGTAGTTAGCCTAACTAGGGTTCTGTAGGCTTGACAATATGAAAGCTTCTAGCCATTTGATGGGTAGGAAAATTGAAAAATTAAATTCCACCAATGTACTTGTTGGTGTACACGTAAAAGAACTGATGGTACTTTGAAATCATATTCTGGGCAAAATTTCCCTGATAGCTAACAAAGGCCCATATTCCTGGAGCAATGGCCCGAGAAATCTCTCTCTGGCCATTGCTGGAATAGCGTCTGTTTCTTGAACTTTTGCTGGAGTTTGTCTATTCTCTTCGTTCAATGAAAGCAACATGACAGTCCTTCGTTTAATCTGAGTCTTCCTTAAAACTTTGCACAGTGATTTAAGGTATTAAAAACGGTGAAATTATGTTCGTTACCAAACAGTATTGTTTACATTTCATTCGACTTGATAGCCTCGTTTGTCACACAATTAGTTGTACTGCAGTATTCTCCTATGCACGGGTTAATTAGGCATAATAAAAGCGTGAGCCATGACGTAACGTTATGTAAACATATTTGGTCCAATACTGGCACTCGTTTTAAATGTAAAGCTTTTGTATGGTAGGTAGTGATTGGTTGGTAGTCGGACTACTGACCAATCAAAATTTAACACAACAATATCCACTCATAATAGCAGTGTGTAGTGAGATTACCTGTAATCAAACGAAACGCTGCGTGGAGTATGACAAAGGCCGGTCTTCATTAACCCTGTCGGTGGTGAATTATTAAAACTTTAAAATTAAAGCCCATTTCAATTCATTTCATTTTCAACAATAGACTAAAACGTCAAAAAAATATGGCGGACGATTTTTTGTCATTTTCGTCTCCTCTAACATGAATGTCAGTCACTCTATTTATAAGAACCATCAGCCATGTTCAATGTCATATAGGTTGGTAGTTCAATTACGAATTCTATTTGATAGCACACAGACTCACCAGCTGAGTTTGCCTCGGGTTAGTGATGTGACGACAGACTAAAAAATTGATCTATTCTCTGAGGTATTCAAGCTTTTATGTGGTATTCTATATTTGGACTTTAAAGATGGCAAAAAAAAAGCCTATTAAAAGTTCAATTATTTAACTGACATGATGAACTGAGGTGTCACATAAAATGTTGAATATATTACAATGCATGAAATTTGCCGGGATTGAGTCATAATTTCAATTTAGTTAAAATACTATTAATATTATCAGAAGTAATTGTTGGTGTCATACCTAAATCAGGGTATGCTTATTCTGTATGAAACCTGATACTGCTCAACCTTGTACAGTTCATTTATGTGAAAGTATGATATTTGCCATGACTGGGAAAATCTAATTATACACTCAAATTGCCTAGCAATCCCAACACATTATTTAGTGATATCAACACTTGACTATTGATGATGATGGCAACATTAAGATTTGAGGATAATTAAAATAGTATCCTTTGAAGTATTTTGAAAGATGTAATGTTTTGGTAATATTTTTTTCCTGGTAGTTTGGCCATGTTTTCTAAGCAATAGTTATGTATTCTGGATGACGTCTGTAAAGGAAATTTTAAGCCCTATAGAATCTCAACACCAAAAATAATACCAAACTATTGATAATATCAAATTTGAATCGTAAAACATGGCCAAAATATTTAGATCTTTGTCTTAATCAGCATGCTTCCAAATTCGTTAAATATTGATCTGATTTGTCTGAAAATTTGTTCCTGCACATGTTCATCTGATAAACTCAAGAGTTATGAAGAGCAAGTTAAAATCATTCAGATTAATCATGTGTTCCTATCATCAAATTGAAAAAAAATACTCAGGAATGATCCCATTTATTGAAATCTTTGAAAATTAATGAACCTCAGAAACAGGGTCTTAAAAAACTTCTTTTGAAATTAAGAAATTCTGTTGCAATTCTAATGTGCTATTTACTCTTTTTCTCTTGCTGTTTTTCAGACTATTGATGAGAATTTGACATAACCAGGAGCAGACGTCACGGAAAGTCAGCCATTCATTTCCAACAAAATGGTTTCTAGAAATTGCATTTTTGCAATAATATGGTTGTTTATTATAGGTTAGTTGGATTTCTTAATGGAATGTCTCCTTTCACCGGCTTAAAAAACTCCATGGGCACTGAATTGAAGAGAGAAACTATTGATTATTCTGTGACCTTCGAAGAGGACAAGTTTCTCCGACTTTATGACTGTGACAGTAACTTGAAATAAGTTAATGAAATTCCTTTAATTCAAAAGAATCAATTTTTCAGAATTTATGCGATGCTATTTTTTTATATGGACAATCAATAGATTCAATTGTAAGATGCACCGGGGAATATAAATGAAGGGGGGTAAAGGTTCGAATTAGAATTAGAATGGTCTATTGGCTTCAGACGGCAACTTTTTCATTTTTCAAATCGAAAAGGCATAACCAAATTCAAAACAAGACATTGTCAGATAAATATTTAAGTATTGACTGATGTGATACCAATCCATATTAGTTTGTAGTAAATTGAATTGGGACAGTAGAGCACAAATTGCTGCATCTAAATATTAAGGTATTCCTATACGTATTATTTCCAGTCTTGAAATACCAAAATGTCATATTAAGATTATAAACATTTGGTTTAAAGTTGCCTTCCTGCATATAAAGTGTGTGATTTGCTGATATGGTAGGACTAAAAACTTATTTGAATTAGTTTCTCTATCAAACTACCCCATGCTGTTCATGCTGTCAGATCCTATTCTTATCAGCTTTGTTTATCATGTGACTTGATTGAGGGAGAATTTCGTTGTTAGCTTGTATTTGTCATTAGTCACTGACCATTTGCTATAAATATTGAAATTTAAGTAAATTCCTGGATTATCCTCTGCCAACGTTTTTATGGGATTTTAATCATAGTCTACTATATGTTTAATTCTCTTTAGATCAACACATAAGAAGCACTCCTTATATCACTTGCATGTCATATGGGTGTTTTTCAAGGAAACTAGTATTTTTCTATATATACCAAAATTGCCATAATTTTAATGGAAATAACTACCCAATATATACTTTCGTAGGATTATATCTTTAAAGATACACCCTTGTGAAGTCTAAAATATTGAATGGATCATGTTGGAGCCTCTACTCCCTTCACTAGATAGATAAAATGAAAACAAAATGGGGAACTTGTTATTAAATTACAGTGTTCCACATTCCTTTAAAATTTCACATTCACTTAATGACAATCTATTCTTAGAATAATTTGTTTTGCCAAAAATTAATCAATTTTCAAATTAATGACCAATCCGTGCATCATTTGATTAATTGAAGTTTTTATCAAGATATAGATTTCAATTCAACCTTCATTTACCATACCCATGAAATCAATAAGCTCATTAGAATCATTCTACTTCTTTCCATGACCTGGAATTTGAACAGAATAGATCAAAAACAAGGGGAGCCACGGTAGCTAAGAGGGTAAACCAGGAGGATAGGGTTCGCTCTAAGTGTTGACTGATAAAGTTCCTCAGGATTTTCTGACGCAGTTCCCCCTTATCAGTGTATGACAAGGAACAGTGCCTAGTTGTTTGGATGGGACGAAAAAAACTAAGTCCTGTGTACACACATTAGCATGCATGTAAAAGAGCACTTGATAAGTTGGAATTCTAAGTAAGAGTAGGCCATAGTGCCAATGTCCAAGCAACATTTCCGTCATATCGCACTGTATGGCGTATGCCCGTTGTCATTAGCCCATTCTACTGAAAACAGTTGAAGTCAAACCCCATGTTATTCTAATAAAATAAAACCAAGTACAAACAATCCAAACCATTAGACAAAATTTGAAGTCCGAAAAAACGTAAATTAGATGAATAATGGATATGCAAAATAGCAAACCAATAAGTCTGGACACCATTTGCTGGTGCCGTCAGTTTGGAAATGAGTTGGCAATGAAACTGACCATTTGTATTTCTCTGAAAGTTTTTCAATGCTTCAGATAGGTGCACCACTGCACAGGTCCAGGATAAGAGTTTCTGGTGATCAGATCTTGCACACAGAATCAATTAGGTTTATTTTCTGAAATATATCTGAGATGACTCCTTTAAGAAATCAATTTGTTGAAGATTAACCCAGACAAGTTTATTACACACAAGCATAACCTAGACAATTTACCAAATACTTCAACAGTAGAAATGGTATCAAGGGCGACATTACTCTTGTGAGATATCCAAGACTTGTATATTATTCAAGAGCTGTAATATAAATAGATTAAGATGGTCCTAAAAGGATTTTGACTGGAAAAATTTTATATCTTGTCATAAAAATGTCAGTTATCCCATTTCCTCCCTTTCCTTTAAATGTAATTAATTTCCTCCCCTCCCTTCCCCCCCCCCCCCGACAGTTTTATTTATGTAGCTTATTTATAACTCAAGAGATTGTACATGTGATAATAGAATTTGTTGTATTTTTGTTTTACTTGAAATCAATGTGGAGTTTGGTGAGTAAAGTGTTTAATGCCTCTAGGCAGTATTTTAAACCAAAACAAATGAGATCGGAAATTAGATTTACCATAGTTACAGTGATTTTTATTAGGCTTTGTCTGCAGAGATGTTATTCCTTCCTCTACAACTGACGACGGTTTTAAATACTGTATTTCTGTACCATCAACTACACTAGAACTTTCAATTTGTCTGAAATAAAATCTGCCTACAAGCGCTCTTTGGTTGAAGTGTTGTGATTCAATTTGGTAACTGCCATGATAATTTGCTGCTTTTATATCCCCCCCCCCCCCCCTGTACACTATGTCCACTACAACTCCAATGTAACAGATGATAAAAGATAAAGATGAAATGGATGTTGCCATTTGCTTATGTTTTTTTATGAAATCATAAAAGTGATGTGGGAATAACAGGATGTTGTAGTTTTATTGCATAGTTGACATTTTAAATAATCAATATCTTGTCTGAAATGATTGTAGCATTTTGACATTTATTGATGTATATGGTGATCGCTTCTGTATTTTTATAGACAATAATGGATTTTTTTTTGTTATCTGTTTTTCAGGTAACTGTAATGGTGAAAGTAGTGTTGCTATAGACAGCTCTATATCCCTTAACAATGTTGAACGACAACCTCTGTTCTTCAGTAGTACTCAGCTTAACACACGGGTGGAAAGAAGCAGTCCTAATCCTACATTAGTTCATGGATTAGCTTCCTCCTTGACAGCCACTTCATACAATTTCATGGCCGGAAGACAGAGCTCCACGGATTATCTCCCTTTGGTGATGCCAACAATGTCGTCTGCTTACAAAGAGATAAATGAGAACAAAAAGTCAGCTGAGAGCTTTATCAGAAGTGATGGGTATCCGCAGTCAACAGTCAGTGCAAATCATTTGTATAAACAATCGAAGAATAGTGGAAGACTTGAAACACGTACCGGAATTTTAGAAAACTCGCGAACGGATTATAGTCACTCTCAGTACAAAACAATACAGGATGATATGTTGCAGTCTAGTTTAACAATTGATCAATTTAAGCCTTCAAAATCAGCAGACGATCGGTCTATGTTGATCAAAGATGTGAGTACAGGGTATAGTGATACAATGAAAATAAGTGCTACACCTAAAGTAAACAATATTGTGTCATCTAGCGTCTTTCAACATATTTTAACACATACAACACAATCTAGCCGAGATTATGTCTTGGACAATTCTCGTGTTTTTACACACTCTGACGTCAAACCGACATTTTTACATGTAAGTAATTCGTTTAGCCCAGTTGACATAGAACCGAGTGAATGGCACGAAGATTTATATCCAACTGTAGCCTATGTTCAGCCATTGTTTTCCGAATTCTCTAATAGTTTTGAAATATTTTATGATGTGGATAGCATTGACACTTTTCGTGGAATATCATCCAATAGACACCCTGCATCGCCAATGTCTTCCACATACGAAACTAAATTCTTATACTCTTCACGACATTCCTCTTCAACGATAACTCCTTTATCAAATTATTACAAAAGTTCATCCACGTTTGCGAATATTGATTCTACGTCTTCTTTATATTATCCAAATCCTTTAGGCTCAACATCAACAATAATGTCGCATACTCCCGTTTTACCAAATGTTTATGCCAAACAACAATCGACAGTTAGCTCTCAATTAACATCCAAAATGCCAACAACTACTCAGGAACTAATTAGTAGTAGTAGTTCGCAGCTTCCAGAAACATCAACTGTGCAAATCTTGCCTTCTAAAGCTTATCCTCGTCAGTCTTCCATTGATGTCAGTTCCATTGAAAGCACATCAAGGGGGATAACTCTGAATTTGAGCTCCTCATTTTCTCCAAGTGTTCACCCCACTACAAAAGAACACCAAACTACAATAGACCACCACAACTCCACAGAATCTTTAAACTTCATATCTTCAACACAGATGCAATCCACCGTCTCCAGTGAAATGATAACCCCGGTAATGACAAAAACAACAGAAGCAGACATGAAAAATGTTTTCAAAGATTGTCGATTCTTGTTCACATTTGCTGGAGATTGTCAGCTTGTAACTAATAACACTTTGTATTTAGCTGAATTTATTGAAGGATTAAGAGAAACACTGGTTGAAAAACTTGACATATCAAATGATCGAATCAAACCTCACGATATATCCTGTGGATCTATTAAAATCTATGTAACTTTCAAAAATTTTTCGTGTCCCGAAATGGACCGTTCTCTCAAGACAGTCGTGGCAAGCGAAAATCTTATTGTCCCTACTTTTATAGAAAATAAAGTTGTTACATTTACAGCTCAGTCAGTGTTGGAAGTGGCATTACAAGATTCGAACATAAATAGTCTAGATTTACCAGGACATGGTATTGATAAAATTGACATTATCGTTATTATTGTTGCATGCTGTATTTGTGGAGTATTACTCGTGATCGGAATAACTGTCTGCATAAAAGAATGTTATCGACGAAAATATGCGCAGTCATTTGATTTATTAGATATGCCACATGTCAATTTAAAACTGGAAGACTTTACTCTGACTAGAATACCCAGACCTAAAACGACATACACTAATGAAAATACCACCAATACACATTCATATCCTGAAAGATATAGTCAACCAGTGAATAAAGAAAATGGACACCCTGTAACCAATGGCAACCATATAAATTTGAATGATGTTCATGTCAGAATGCAGCCTTTAAGCGATGGGATTGTTGTTGGGGTGACAGGTTACGCGACTCCTAACGGCACATCAAAGAAGAAAAAACGAGCACCGTCTGCCTCTTCCAATTTCTCGCAATCAGATACAGTTAGAGATCCATCAACAGAAAATTTAGTACCAGATGGACATTTTACAAGTATAGGGGCTCTAAATCCTATTTTTGTTGATGATGATGATCAAGGGTCAACTTCTACTCTGGATATTTCACAAGCTCAAACAGGTTTAAGTGGTAATTAAATGTTAATGTTTTGTATACTGTATTTACGACAATTATATCCTAGAATATTCCAGCAGGTTGTGTCTGCTGGATTCTACAAACAACGTTTTTCTCTGCATAGTGTGTTTTTTTCTTCCGAAGTTTCACGAAGCGTCTGAATAATGGTCATTCTGATCGTTAGTTTGGATGATGTATGAAGGAATGACAATGAAATGTGTTTCCCAACCAACTAAGAATATGTACTAAACTGATTGTGTCTGTTGAGGATAAATTCATTGTTAACCATTTTAATATTGCTTCCCTAGTTCCTTGAAGAAAAGTGAACGAAATTGATATAGTAATATTGGTACATCCCTGACACATTAATACCAGTCCAGCACACAACAATCCGAAACTGTTGTACCTTAGACCCCTCAAATCGCTTGAGATGTGTGAAAAGCTTTTCATATTATAGAATCATTTGCTAATTCTTGGGCACCACAGCTCTAGTTAGGGTGGTTTGAGCTAAGTGCTAATGGATCAAAATGAAGGAATTATTTAGACAAAAAGCCATGATGTGGTTTTGTTAGTTTATCGACTGTTTTGCAATTAAAGTCATAGAAAAAACAAAAAATAAGTGACATCAAAAGAGTGTCTGATATAAATTATGTATCATGCATAGTGATAATGAATGTGCCTAATGCTTGTATGTTTTATGACAATGAATGAACTGTTTATACCTAATTGATAACCAGTGACAGATGAAATGAGGTTTATTACAAGGTGATCTACGGTTTTATCATTTATATAAAAAAATAATTATGTATATATTAGATAGTAAAAAAACAATGTACCTTGGACACTTTGGTGTTGTTATTGTGGTTATCATGTAATTCTACCCAAATCCATCTTAGCTTCTAATTAAGTTCATTATTGATAGCAATATGTATACCTCAATAAATTCTGCTCATTTCCAGGGTATTTTGAACATCATGTTGGTGGAGGGTTAACCTAGACAGTAGAAATGGTTAAACTCTTGATGCCAACGCTAGCCTTCAATATTTATTGGATTAGAATCCAATCTGCTGCTCAATGCTCATTGCTGATTAAATCAAAAAATTGATAATCAAGACTACCGGTACATTTTTGTTTTATTGTACCGACTTTGGTAATGATGATCGAGGCAAAGCCGAAAATTCAATTGCTAAATTCTTGGTTCATATGGGATGAATTTGACTGAATTCCTTTTACATCATCTGGTTTTTAACTGTTTTAGTGAGAACTGCCAGCTCTTTATCTAATCTCCCATAATGTATCTTTAAGATTAAGGACTTGTTAATCTTCAGGTGTTTTCTACTTGTATGGTAAAAACTAAACAGTCTACAAGGGGGAAATAGATTTATAAAAGTTAATTGTTCTTTACTACAATTGGATTTACTTATAAAAAGTTAGAGATCTTCTCTAGGAAAAAAAAGGCTAGGTGACTTTAATAGACAAAGCTTTATTAGTCTGATAATTGCATAGTGGTAGTGTATTTTCAGGTCCCACAACTCATGAATCCAGAATGGTTAATAAAAAAATATGTGTTAAGAATTTATTGAGATAAGGAGTGGTAACAATGATGGATTTGGGTAAAACATGCTACTCAGTGTTTTGTATAATGTTATTTAAAGATATTTTAATACTCATATCATCTTATACTCCAAATTTATATACATATTATATTATATATACCTTATCTTGCCAAATAAATTATCTACACTTGTACATACATTTACAATAGAAATCCAAAGATTATGGAATTAAAGTTTCCTGGGGGAATTAATATTGTGGAACTTAGACATTCACCAAAGATTAGAGTAAAATTATATTTTATGCTTTGTGATAGACTACCATCACTATTATCAAATACACCACATAATGGCAAACATTTGAAAAGTATGTGTGTGTAAAATTTGACTTTTACAAATAGTTATGATTACCCTTTTTCAGCAACGTTTCCCCCTAAAGTAAACAAATTACATTTTTATGTGATTACATCTATTTCATGTATAATAAAAAAATAACATTTCGATGGCAATAGAGGAGATTAATAGAAGGAAATTCATAATGTGGTCATCTGTGTATGGTCAATGGTAACCTGATCTAGTCCGGAGAAAGTTGATCATTATTTATGTGAAGTCACATTTTATTTTCAGAATTTATATGTATATAGGATATGTTCTTTCAATTTGTATAATAAAATGGTTGTTTATTTGTTGCATCTGTCATTTTGTGTCGTAGATAAAATATACCTGTAAAATGAAATGAAATGGGGTTTAATGTCCTACTGTTTTGCTCCGAACTGGGCTAATGAAGACAGGCATATGCCATACATTGTGCTCTGAGGGAAATTTTGCCTGGACAGCGGCCTACTCTTATATCGAATTCCAACTGTCAAGGAATCTTTTACATGCACGCGAATGTGTATACGTGACCTGTGTTTCGTCCCTCTGTCCTACATAATATATATATTCTGTAATATACTCCCAGTTTATATACATGATCTACTAATTCATGTGACCATTCTACTCTTGGCTCCTTTACTGAGATTCTCTTAAAACAATGTCACAGGATTTTCCATTCACTGAAGCCTCATAGACAGTCGTGTACAATAAAATATTGTCATCATTTCCTTAATGTGCCAGTCCTTAATGCACAGATTTTCTAATTAATTTACTTATTACTCCACAGAATGAGTTTCAACTGTCGTCACAAAAACATGTTCACTGGTCAAATGTTCTATGGATATGTCTCCATAAACAATACAAGTGATAAGTGAGCACAATACATATTGTGGTCATTTTGAGACTACCATATTGAATGAGAGATCACCAACTCTTCAGTGAATTCCATAATTCTTTACATGCCTTTGGGTGTACCAGGATTTCTCATCTCAAACAGAAAACTATGCACAGATTCCTTGTAAGCCCCACACTTGACCAGAGAGAACCAGACCTAACTCTCTCCATTGTTCCTATATGTGAATATTTCAGGAATGCCAGAGAGCTTATTATGTCAAATATATAACAGTAATAGGACAAACTGGAGCTGAATAGTACGACGCTGTACCTTGATTAATACCCGTCTTCATACAGATCAACAGAAAAACAAACACTCTTATTACATAAAGCTATAACATTATATTTAATATTCTCACTTTACATATTTCATAATATAACAAAAAACAAAGCATGCACAAATTTATGTATAAAGAAAATTTTAAAAAAAAAATATGAGGGGGCAAAAAAGGCATAAATTACGAACCAAAATATTATTAAAGATGCATTATGTAATATTCAGATAAAAGTTAGCCGTTTTTCATGTGTAAGTTCAAAAATGGATAACGAAAAATGAATATATTGAAATTTTAGTTGGATAACTTTAATCTCAGCATAATTATGAATGTTTGAAGTTTTGGCAAGAAATTGTGTAAATAGTCCGGATTGTCGAGTAACATTGCTACAATAATAAACCCCTTGATTTTCCATTTAACGAAGATATGGAAGATATTTTCTAATTCAATACATATCTCAGCCATCCAATGGTTAAGAAAGTTGATTGCGGGCTTGTGATGACTAAATAATATTTTATATAACATCTGAAGTCAGAAAAATGACTAGGCAGATTTACTCTTACATAATGCATCTTTAAATTAACTAGAATTGTTGTCGTGCACATACATTTAATAAAATAACAGATGAGCAGTATTTCTCAAAAAGCTCTAATAGTCCTCTTTAATATAAAATCTAATGAAGCTGATATAAATGATATCTAGTGTATCGGGGTCCATAAAAATTACGTACACAAAGATTACATATTTTACTATTCATCTGATTAAAATACAGATTTATATTTCATTTCAGTTTTTTATACATGAAGATCTGACCTATTGTAGCGGGAGGTTACATCACATGCAAAAAAGTCATTGTAACAGACCGTTTTATTGGCTAATCCCTCACATTAACCAGAACACGGCTTATATAACAACTCCTCTAGATCCTAGTGTTATGAAAACAAGTAAAACAAAATTTTGAACTATAAAAACGCCACTAAATAGGATCTGTGTTTTAATTAGATTGATTTTACTATACAACCCTATTGCCTTTTGTATGCGCAGCGAAATGGTCTCCAGAACTTCCACACGCAATTCAAATCACTCTGCAAATTATTGTACATGTCCAGGAGCCTTGTAAAGATTTTGGCTCCACTGGGTTGGGACTTATAATTCACATTTTATAGTGATGATGTCAGCTTCAATAACACTGCATATATTCCTGGAGACCTTTAATTTTAGGGCTTATTTACTAAGTTCTATGATTCATCAATTCTAAACCCCCTTATGTAAAACACATCTTACATGGTATTAATATATTTTATAAATGCTGTAAATATATACAAATAGTAAAGAAAAAGATCCATGATAAATACCACAAGTAATACTTTCAGATCAGACTAGCACAATATTTTATATGGAAATGACATTCGATGACGATTATCTTGTTATCTGAGCATAACATTCACCAAAACTCTTCGGCATAAACCTCTCTTTATTTTGATACTTTTTAAGATATGCTCTATGTAAAATGATTTTGGAAGAATAACTTAGAGAGTGCTAAACAGACAGTGTTTATATATAATTCCTAGTGATATCAGAATGTGATGATATACCGAATGTGTGTGAGAATCTGTGCATTTATATATGTCAATGTCATCATTCTGTAAACTGAAAGTTCTGTACCAAATCCAATATCAATTTATAAACTTTGATTTAGTACATAGCATATATTATTGTATTTGTATGGTCTAAGGGACAGGATTAATAAAAGACACATACTTATTTTTTACAAGCTTTCAGCCAGTTTCACTATAAACAAACATTACTTAGCCAAAAAATGTATCTCACACTCATGAACTTTTTGGATTAGAATACGGTCATTTCATACATCTTTCATACTGTATTTATGACAAATACTGTCTATCACATTCCCTATAAGGCCCAAGAAAAAAATATCTGTGTTTACAGTTACTTGACCCTCCCAAATAGGGTCAGTTGATCGGAAAATCTTTCATCTTTTTCATTATTTTTTTCTTTTTGTGGAGTTTGAAATTTGAATTAGAGAAGTTTCGCAACTTTACATTTACAGTTAGACGGTTAAACTTCATCAGTTTTTGTTACGTATGACGTAAAGCGCACATCATAAAAGTGTGTCCGACGGATAGCAGCCTCCATAACTGTAGCTAAACCTTGTTTAATTTCTATAATCCAGTCTATAATTTTTCTCTGAATTGTGGTTTTCATGAACTAAATCCACAGAGAAGACCTTATCCTTCATTTAGACAAAATTAGAAGAGGCTGAGAAAAAATGTGCACGCTTTACTAATCTTATCTTTAACAATCTATTTGTGACGAAGGCCTATCGAGATCGTGGACCAAGTATGTCGCCACTTAGTAAGTGTAACTGTAAGTGTGAATTTAGCGAAACGTCATAATGTACAGTTTCCATTTACACTTATCTAAATGTAAGTGTTAAGTCGCAAAACCTCTCTATTTCTCGAAAATAACCCCAAAATTTCTGTTTTGGAATTTGTTAAGAGAATACCTTAAAGGGGCATTATATAAGATTGGAAAAAGAGCCAACAGTTCTCAGTTAAAAATATTGATATTGAAATTGAATGAGGAATATGATGAAAATTGCAGTCAAATTACTTCACTCTGAGCCCATTTATCGCAGTTAGCCTCCACTGTCATTGCTACAGTTGTTACAATAATAAACAAGGTCTTGATTATCCATTTTTACATTAAATCATCAATCACAAATCGTTTTAAATCTAATAGAAATCGAGACTATATGATGGCATCCAGAGTTGATTATGGTCTTGGCAAGATAATTAATGTCTAATTGATAATTTATATATTTCAGGCCTAAAGAAAGACCTGCAATAGGCAGATTTAGCTGTTGCATAATGTATGATCTAATCTAAATTCCACATCACCTACATATTAACCTAATGGAAGACTATTTTGGGACTTTGGTTATTTTTTTCCTGTCATAACTGTGACATGAAACTAATTGCTGACTAACTTGTGAAATTCAATGACAGTGTCATTTCAGGATTGACTAAATTACATATATTTCAACGTCTCTCTATGATATAAAGACACAAAACCCAAAACATCAAACAAATAATACTGAAACAATATAATATACCTTATATTATATATACACATATGGAAGTAAAGTAGGATGTGAGCATATAAATGTAATATTTTTTAAAATTGCACTTGCCTAGATGAGCGATGTCCAGAAAAAAGGCAAACAAAAAGAAAAACAACAACAAAATAAACAATGACTAATGAAATAACAAACAATTTCTTATCATAAACATCCATATTTTTTTTTAGACAAAAATAGGCTATGAAAGTTTACATGACTCGGATCATTCTCAACATTCAAGTCATTTTTTCAGAAATCATTTTAAGTCTACACAATGTCTTAGACATGCATTTGAAGCTTGAAAGCGCTATTATTTATGAATGCTATATTAAGAAAAGCCTTCCATTCATATTAATTATGAATGCTATATTTAGAAAAACTTCCTATAAATGACATATTTAGAAAAGCCTTTTATTCATATTTATAATTAAAGAAATTGCTTATCAAAACATTTATCATAAATATTATATAAATTTAAGTAAACATGAATTTGGGACAAAAAATAAAATTTAACATCAAAAAGAAAAAAAATAAGACTACATATGCATGTTTACAACATGGCAACAAAAGAGCACTACATTCAGATAGATCTATATTATATAATAAAAAAAGAAAATATATTTTTACATATAATATACATTGTATATATTTTACAAACAAATATAATGTACTTTAACAATGAAATAAAGATCTGTACTTATCATAATAACATTGACTTTTGATTTTATTGTTGTGACATCATTATTATGCAATAAACAATATAATAAAATAATGTATTCAGGCTGAATATACAAGGAAAGCATTCTAAATTGATGGATTTTTTTAAATGGAATTGAGTAGAAATTAACATCTTATCAACACATTGCCGGTACTCTGATCGTGGTCATATTCATTTCTATGCTTACTTATCCAACGTACTCTTCTTCAAATTCCAGCCATCAAGGGCTCTTTTACGCTCATGCTGGATCTCAATTTTCCATCCCATCCAAAGGAATAATAGCTTTCATTGTAATGATTATCAATGAATCAAATAAAGAAACATATATACTTACTGCTAAACATTCCAAATATAATCTAAGATTATACTCTGTTAAGCAGACTGGTCTCAAGGATAAGTAAAACGTCCAAATCCTATCATACTTGTTTCCTACTTAGATTCATTTTACAGACTGAAATATTTTAACACTAAAATGTTACTATTCACAAATCATCATGAACCATTAAAATTTGAAAATTGAAAAGCACTAGCTATTGTGTCTTTAGCTTAAGTGAGAGCCATCAATAAGTCATAAGGCATGAATTATTGAGGTAAAATAAATTCATTTAGGCCTTTGTTAATCTGTCAGTCATAAAATGGCTTGATTATCCAGGAGTAACATGTAGTGTATTTTTTTTTTATTCCAGACATTTAATACATGTATTCTTAACGATCCAATCACTATGATATATGTAGCCCCAGCCTTAAATACATTTAACTGTATGCATTTAAAATTTAATATAACTATGACATTAGTACCCTAATTGAAATGTCAATCTAATTAAAATACAGATCTATATATCGTTTCGTTCTTTTAAAATACTTTCAATGGCTTCTACTACATGAAGATCTGACCAGTTGTAGTGGGGTGGGAGGCGTCTATTGACCTTTTGACGTCAGACATTTGATTAACCAATCAGCCGTTGATGTTTCTAGTGGGTTACCCACACAATACCCTGCAATTCGCACAAAAATTGTGCCGTAACAGACCGTTTCATTGGCTAATCCCTCACATCATCCAGAACACTTATTATACAACAACTTTTCCACATCCTAGTGTAGTAAAAACAAGTAAAACAAAATTTTGAACTCCAGAAAAACGAAACGAAATAGGATCTGGTTTTTAATCAGATTGGTTAAATGCCAATAAACATGTAAATTGCGTGGTCAATTTTAAAACTGTATAGATTTTCTACAAATTTTGTAGATTACTGATAGTTTGATTAAATGTAATATAAAATAACTAGTGTGCCATATAAATCCAACTATGGGGCCATATAATATTGGTCATTCTCTTTACTTTAACCCACCATTACTGTTAACAATGCTGATTCTGGAAATTGGGATTTAAATGCTGTTTGCTAGTCATTAACTTTTGGAGTAATATCATTTGAGTTCATAATGCAATCACTTACTAATTCTAGTGTGGAAAAAAAATACCAGAATATTTTGATTATACACTATTATTGTAAAACTATATAAACCCAAGTTTTGATTCTCATTGTTCAGGGTGATCGTGGGTTATGGATAATGGATATATATTCTAATATAATTAAATCTATATGGTTGGATATTTATTCCAAAAGTTTTATAACATTCAATATCAGTAATAAAAATAATTCATCACAAATTGGAATTCATAAACAAAATACAATAAATATTTGTTTTACATATGAGATAAGTCTTTGGTGTTATATCTCCATTTACTGATGGGACTTGAAAAATGTGGTATACAATACCAAATCTAGAACACATGCCAGATACTTTCATATACTACTTATCTACATGTTGTTTATCTTAATATATAAACAAACATCTTCGTTGTCAAGTCATCAAATTCTTTACCTGGCGAAACCAAGGCACAACAATCAATTTGAACGGTTAGGACCTCTTGAATTGTTAATAAAAAAAATTCAAATCTTGTCCCAGTTGTATTTTACTTTATAAAATTGTTTAATTTCAATTGAAACCTCTTGGATACTTTCATCCTAATACTTTATATGTGTGCCTGGATAACCATATCTATATATTTTCAGAAGTTGTTGCAGAAAGCGATTGTCATGATCATAAAGACATGCACATATAACTGAACCCTGAAAAGCCCTTATATGGCTTAATTAAATATGTTACATAACCCTGTTAAGCAAATATAGCAATTATATCCAAACAGTGCAATACTTTTATTGGAAAAATCAAGAAATAATAATTGTGCACATAATTAACCCTACCTGTATCTAAGGATAACCTGAGAAATCTGGGAATTCCCAATTAACATCAATATCTCAGACATTAAGGCCAATCGATGTTTCAGATTAAAAATAAAAGAGGTCCCAAGAACTTAAAGTTGTGATGTTGTGTTTTGTTGTGGTGAAAACATTTAATGAAATGAACCACCAAAAAAAACAGATATAAGATAATTTTAAATCAATCAGAAAATTGTTTATTTGTTATTACTTAAATTTCTAAAAGTAATCTTGTGATCCGAAGATTCTATTCAGAACATAGAAAAGAAATTTAATAATTTCTCAAATTAAAGTAGACAAAATAAATAATATTCCAAAACATGCAGAATGGGTAATTACCGGTCTGGAAGCAATGTGTAAATCTAGAATTGTTCATTATTATATATTTTGATCTTTTCTTTATTTGTACATGTATCGCATTTGATCAAACATGGGTTTCAAATATCTCTTTCAGGGATAAATTTGAAATTCACACTAATTATAACCACTTGGTAGTTCCATAATATTTCCTTCTTAATTTGCTCCTCGAATGTAACTCATCAGTGATAGGTTGAATTCAAAGTGTACCATCATTGAAATGAAAAACTTATGAGCATACTGTAAACCCATTTGATCTTAGGCGATGTATGTATATAAATATTTTATCGATAATAATCTTGTCGCGCAATTGTAAAATAACGATCAGATCTTACAACAACTAAAAGTTGATATAGGCGTTGAACCTCCCGATGGGAACTCATTATTTTCTTCTGGCTGCAGATTCAGATCCCTAGCTCTTTTTGTCAATCCTCTTGCAATATCCATAAAAAGTTTTTCAACATTTTCACACTCCTTAGCTGATGTTTCTATAAACGTCATATCATATCTCTGAGCAAATTGCTGACCAATTTGAGTTGGAATTTCTTTAGACATTTTATCTACTTTGTTTCCTAAAAATATTTTAAAATATTACATAAGTAACCTTAAAGGGCGTAAAGTCCTTTTTTTTTTAAACTGCAAAATAGATGAAAATGTGTCTGAAGGTATACATTAATGTAATTGGGTATGTTTTCTACGTTGATTACAAATGGCACCCAACATTGTGTATCGTAAGCAACAATCCGATATTGCAACTCTGCATCCAAACAAATAATCACGGATAGTTCTCTACCAACTACCTATCCGTATGCCATCAGAGTAAGAAAATGTTGAAATATTTATGAATTATTCAACATTTAATCTGAAATTTTCTATCGCAGTTTTGTTCAACCCACCCACACCCAGTTACGCGAGTTCATCGTTTGGGCGCAAGTGTTGGTATTTTTTTCAACGGTCCCTAAAGACTCAACAAAGAGACTTCAACTTATCCTTGTATAGGAGGATGGCTACATATGTAATAACTACTCACCCACTAAGAATGTAAGAACTTTGCTTCCTGCATATAATTCTATTTCATTCAACCACTGTGGAAGACTATCAAAGGAATTTTGGCAACATACATCATAGACTAGAATTAAAGCATTTGCTGATCTGTAATAGGCTTGGGTTATTGAACGGAATCTTTCTTGACCTGCTGTATCCCATATCTGAAGCTATAATACACAATATTTTAACAAAACATAGCTTTTATGAAAAGAATTTAGAACATTCTGAATTAAAGTCTTGTTAATATCAGGATTTAATAAGACTGATAATGGGATTGTCTTGAAGAAATAACAAGAATAAAAGATGATGTGAACTATCCAAATTGTTGGCTTATAGCTTTGAGATTAAATTATGCCTTTTCTGCCTATCATTAAAGAAGCCTTATGTAAGTTTTAGATAAAGAGCTGGTTGTTCTTGCTTTAACAGTTCAAAAATTGATAATGCATAAGAATACATTGCAAATTTAATTCAAATTACTTTATTCTGAGAAAAGATTTTACAAATGTTTTAGAAGACACTATTGGATGGTCATAAAAACTGCATCCTAAATCTGACTTGTAACCAATTAATATGATCTTTTTGTTTTGAATTGTTTTTTATAAAGTTAGATCATGATAGGCTATTACAAAAATTTAAACTAATATGCTATCCTTTATCACCATAGTTTAAAGCCCCTAAACTATGGAACAAGCTGCCCCATCAATTACGATGTTGTACTTCTTTAACTTTTTTTAAATCAAAACTCAAAACGCATCTTTTTAAAATTGCTTTTTATAACACCTCTTAAATTTTCAATGATTTGATTTTTACCATTTAGACATCTTATAAGTGTTGTACAATTTTTAATTTGATTTATTTTAATTTGAATTTGATTTGAATTTGATTTATTTATTTGATTTATTTGATTTATTTGATTTATTTGATTTATTTGATTTATTTGATTTATTTTAATTTGATTTATTTGATATTTATTTTAATTTGATTTATTTTCATTTGATTTATTTTCATTTGATTTATTTTAATTCGATTATTTTAATTTGATTTATTTATTTTAATTTGATTTATTTATTCTAATTTGATTTATTTATTTTAATTTATTTATTTATTCTAATTTATTGATTTTAAACTATCTATTTATTTATTTAATAATTTTATTGTAAAGCACATCTGGGCACTTATGTGAAAGATGGGCTATAAAAAAGTGCCATAATAATAATCTGTATAGAGTACTAAACTATTATTGGGTATGTTAACCAAAGGGCTGGATGACAAAGTCGTCTAACATTGAGGTATAGCTCATATGGTCAGTTGGTGTCAATAGTTTAATCTCACAATAAAATGGGAGAATGGATGCTAGTCTTACCCTGTGGGTTTTCAATGGGATCTGTGCAAATATGAATTATTTTCTAAAAATGACATATTAGTCCCAAAATTAACTAATTTGTGTTGAGTGGGGTTAGGTTGTCTAATGGTCCAACGTGCGTCATAAAGTATGTCAATGGCAATGGTGTGGTTTCGAGCCCACCCTTATATGAGGCCAGGAGTAGTGTTAGCTGTCCAGTTCTCTCCCATAGCTAAAGACCCCTACTCAAATTACTGAAATAAAATTGGATAACACCTTTGTCCCGAAAGGACAGTTTGTGTCAAGTGCAAGCTAAACCAATTTCTCTTAAGTGGACGTCAAACACATTTCTCCATTGTGTTTACTGCAACCACTGGATATACAAAACTAAAACATAATACCTTTACTTTTTCTCCATCGACATCAACTGTTTTAATCATGAAATCAACACCAATTGTGGCTCCTTGACCGGGAGGAAATAATCCCTGAAATATATTTAATAATTTCATTAATTGTCTTATTGTATACGCATATTAATTACAAGAATTGATTACTGTTTAAGTGTTGAGTATATCTAGATAAGAGATAAGGTGGTAAGTAATTAATTGGATTTTAATTAATAACATTGTGTTAAGATAACAATAGTTTCAATTAATTGTGACACTATTAATTAAAGTAGGCTAATGTTTTAGGATTTAATACATGAACAGACATTATGGCCTCTTTTATGATGTAATAAATTAATGAAATGGGATTCAATCTCCTACTCTTTCATGTTGTAAAAAGAATGGGCAGGGTATAATACACAATAAAAAAAGTAAAGCCACAGTCATTTTAAAGTAATTAGTTACAATATTGTCTATGAAAGCATTTTTTTAAACTTTATTTTGGCAGTATTTACTAGGATTAACATTAGGAACATCTATGTATTTTCACAAGATTTTCATAAACTAGTGCCTACCTCTGTAAATCTTCTTACTAAACATGTTTTACCAACACCAGCATTTCCAATAAGTACAACTTTAAACAAGTATTTATAGTCTTCCATGAGTTAGTCTCTTTTCTGTAAAGTAAGAATACCATCAATTTCAAGTCAAACTTTTCTTATTCATAAATCTATGTAAGCTTGTAACATGTAAACCTCTGAAAACAGTATAATTCATATTTCTCCAATGAATTCTTCCAGGGTACAATGTGCATGTACCAAAGATTATTAAAATGGAATAATCCTCACTAAATTCATTAAGATCCCAGAACAATAGTTAGCTACACATGAATAATAACTTTTTTCTATCATTTTGTTTCCTTAAACAATATTATATTCACAGGATATCGAAACAAGCCAAAGGCTTAATTTAATGTATATAAATCAGCTTGCCAAAAGCAAGATACAAACCTATACAAATATACTATAATTATATACATGTACATGCCTTACAGGGAGAATATAATCAAGTTTTAGCTATCAAGTTTCTAACAAGATGGTATTGGTAAGTTCAATTTATTTTTATTAAATCTGATTATGGAAAATGACTTTGAGCCTTATAGTGCATTAAGGCTTTAGTTGTGCTGTCCTAAAAGTTATTTGCTGACCGTTTCATCTCGATTCTGTCAATAAGTATTAAAACAATATACAATGTATCAAATCTAACAGTTAATTTTGTTTCCTTTAATTTTAATAAAATATAACAGTATGTGCATAGATATTCAGCAACATTTTGTACAACATGCTGAGTAGCTGTACGCCAACTGTATGTAAAAAGATTAACATTTGCATGACAGGGCATCCTGTGTCAAAGTTCAAATGTCAAACTTTGATTAAATGTCAAGGTCTGTTTCTGTTGTTCTCACAAAATGTTTGATCTGCATCCTGGTTTTTGTCAACATTAAGAAAATATACTCTCAGTCGCTTTATAGTAGTCATGGTTTTACTGGCTCACAAAAGATATTATAAAAATTAAATGTTGAATGATACACCATACAGAATCCACCTTGATAATGATTCCCAAGAATTGCACAGAAACTGTCATATATCAGACTTTCTTGTGCATGTTTATCCTACAAAATTGAAAAAGTACATATACGACAGTACAAACATGATATAGCCTAGTGCGACACTGGACTGACTCAGACTGGCATATCTCACGGCACATCTAATTTGACAATAAAATCAATTTATTAAATATTGTTAAACTTAAACAATTTGTATTGATATCGGAAAAAAGGATTTAAATCGCATTATATTATTATCACTGTAAAAAAAAAATATTTTATAACAGCAGCACTTGCCTCTTCCACTTCCAGTCCAGATCAGTGACAGTCTCAGTCGATTGAATTTGAACAGAACTTACAAAAATATCCAAGCCAAGCTATCGCGTTCAACAATAATACAAAATATTAAGTCAAAAAGGCTTCATTTATAGGGATAATCCCGGATCATCAGATTCTAAATGAATTCATATTACTAAATGAGCCACTTGTTAAATTATGTGTAAAAATACAACACGAAATTACCAACGTGATAGAAAACAGCTTGTACCGGATGTTGCTGAAAATCAGTCAAAACATGACGTCATTACCGAGAGTGTCTCGTAGTCTCGATTATTTTGTCTCTTGCACTATGAGGACATTACACAAGATAAGAGGGCATACGTATCCATGAATGAAATTAGCAATATATCAAAAGATTCTTTGCGAACTATATTATACACAGAAAACAAACCCTAACTAAAGAATAAGAACAAATTATCGCCATTTGGATTTAATTTTATTGATGATTGTCAGGTTGATGTCATTAATATAATTTAAAAGAGCAGGGGTTCGAGCAGGTAGAAGTTTTAAGTCTTGAAAATCGTAATATTATATGAGTTCGTTAATATATTTTTGGGTGAATACTATTATAAACATGTTTGCGCACTGAATGTGGGGTTCCAATCATTATCTTTGTTCGGTCCCAAAGCGTCCGGGCATTCGAGATTACACGGATTCTATAGCCATTGGTTGAAAATGGGATCATTTTTTGCTTTCAGCGAATCATATTAAAGTGGGTCATATAGAAGCTCAACACCCCGAGAGGTGGACGGACGCAAATTGAATACTGTACAGGACGGCAACAATATTGCTGAAGTCGTTTTCTTTTTGAAACGAAAAATACTTTAGTTATATCCATGGCTTGGTAAATATTAATATTGTCACCGAAAGAAGAATATCTCAGCGATGGAATCAGAAGTAGCAGAGGCGTACAGGTCGTCCCTGAAAGACCTATCTCAAAACAGTAAACCGTTGATCAACATGTTGACGATGTTAGCCGACGACCACGAACAGCATGCGGCTCTTATTATTGATGTTATCGAAGACCACATCCAGAAGGTTTTTGTTTAGATTTTGTTTTAATTTTCATCATTCTAATAGATAAAATATGCCTTCATAAGCTCACAATATGCTAGCATCATCATACTCCATTTTCATGAGAAATGCAATATGGCGTCTTTCGTAGTGTGCCGTCTTGTTGATTATCGTATCTCAGGCCACGTGACTAGCCCCAGCAAAGTAACGGTATGACGCATTGCTTTTAATCTGTACACTATCGGTCTGTTTATTTATAGACCCGTACGTAAAAAATTATTTTTGCCTGGCGAACATATTACTAATAATGAATACGGGTTATATTCTAAAGGTCTTGGGGTTGGTACGCTTACGGCGGTATTGCTAAATTATTTTATTTAAGAGATCCAATATGGTAATGTTAAAAAAATGTTTTCTTTCCTAATAATTTCATATTTTCAGTATCATGTGAAATAAAAAACTTTTTACTGTATGTCTCATTTGTGTATTGCGAATTTCTACCTATAAAAGTACATTTCTGCATGCAAGGTGGCAAACAAACAAAAAAGTGGGAACCTTATGTAACATAAATAAAAATTCTGTATGAATATGAATCGGAATATTTAATTAAAACATTTTTGACTACTCTGCTTTACCCTATATACTACAGTACGATGCTACTGTATGATGCGATGTATACGCATTGTTCAAATTTCTTGATACTTTTGAACTAGGTCTTTGTTTTAAGGTCATGAAACCCATCTGTGCATACATGTGATAATAGGTCTATATGTTTGGCTTCAAATGCATCAGTATCCCTGCAGCATTACACCTCTGCTTTGTGAATTGGTGGTCTGTGACTTCTGAAAATAGGCTTCATTTTTCTTTGACTTATGGGTGGGTGTGGAAAGCCGTGACAATAATGGTCTTGATCCCTGAAACTCAATAGAAATCGTCCCAAATAACACCCTATCTTTGCAGATCTGTGACATTTGAAAATATTGTCCAACTTATATAACAGAACAGGTGGGATGCCATATCCGTGAAAGTCTTAGTCATAGTGCTGACAATTGGTAACTAGCTAAGAGTAATGGTCATATTTCTCTTAGACAGACTTTAAACAAAGATTCTTGTTCAGATGTATTTCGAAACCATGCCACCTTACATTGAGATGTACTTTGTCTATGTTAACTGTATTTGGGTATGGTATTAGATATTATGATGAGTCTTCTAAGCATTTGTTTTGGAAGTGGTGGGAAGTAATCTTCTACATACTTTGCGCAACATCCTTATTCCCATTGTAATGTAATTGTATAAAGCAGAGATGGGTGTCAAAACAAAAATTCGTTTTGTGCAGACTGCAGAAGCATCTATTATGATCCTTTGGAGTAAAAGACACACCTGTGTCCAGAGTGTAGGGTGTAATTATTTAGAATGGCTATTGGGGTTTGCTGCTCGAAATAACAATCATAATGTGCATACCCATTTACCAAAATTTGTGACTTACCAGTTATAAATACCCATGCTTCTAAATTGAAGTTCATACGACAGAACAGAATATGCATAATCTGAGACGTTCCATATTGTAAGGACTTTAACATATACCTTGGCTCCTATTTGTCAGCAAATGTCCAGTTGTACCGTATATGTGTACTCTTTTTCCCAAACATCTCTATTGCTCTGAAATATCAAAGACATGTATTAAAAGCTGAGAAAATGCCAGTCTAATTTAGAGGAGACACAGCAGTATCATTAACCAACTTTGTATAATTGGCACTGCTATGCTCTGCCAGGAAGAGTAACATTTTAATCCGATAATATATTAAGCTACCCAAGATTCCCTTAGTTTTCTAAATTTCACCACAACATACATACAACCACTTGTACCAATACTGACAGATGTATACTCAAAATATTGGTGCCATCGGAACATTCACCTCGTACACAATGAAAATGTAAACAAACAAGTAAGATTCGATTTTATCATAGATCCAAAGTAAAGGATTATTGTCTTGAAGGCTTGGACATTACACATTTACTTTAAAACAAAATATTTGTAAAACCTCCCTGTACTGTAAGCAAATACAGATGAGAAGCAAAGAGATCCCTCCACGCTAATGACATGTTATGAAATGGTATAAATTCATCATAACAGTTTGTGAATCACAAATTTATTCTCCAGTCAGAAACATTAATATGATGCTAAAACTAAACAGTACCTATATTCGACATACATCTAGACTACTATATCACATCACCGACCCCCTGGTAAGAGTTTAAAATTAACCACCATGAATCGTTCAGTTATATTCCACGTGACATCATCACATATCTGATGTAAAATATGCGGGCTGTGTGTCTATGTTAGATAACCAACTCAAATGCCGTTGCACTATTCGATTTAAAATTTTATGCTGTGTTGATACGTGTCGTTGAAATTGTTACATTATGGGTCTTTCTATATGTACATGTAGCTAGTTTACTTTGAAATTTTCCTGCTATATTGGGTCAAAAACCTTACTCTCTATTAGGGATGGGCAATATTTCTATATTCTGGTTGTAAGTTTTAAACTGTAACGAATATATCACCGGAAAAAAAATAGCGACATTATTGTCACTAATATCGCATTCTTAAAATATCACGGACCTGCAAATGTAGTACATGTTCGCAAAAGTAAGCATTGTATGAAGCTACTACCAGCTAATGCGGAAACTAATATGTGGTCAAATAACCGATAAAGCTTTAGATGTAATAGCTCTGTAGACAATGCAATGACTTCTCAACATGAACAAAAAAATGTTAAAGATATGGGTGAAGATCCTGACAACACTGCCAGTTTCAATTCAATCTGCGCAAACGTGTTCCGAAGAGAATTAGTACAAGCAATGGTTGGTCGTATTTCGGGTATGACGAATCCTGTGAACATCAGTAGACTTTTTTCTGTCTATTTTGTTTGCAAACGGCTAAAGAGGGAATATACAACAAAGCTTTATCAACAACGCAAAATTCATCATCCTACGAAATAAACATGTAAACAGCAAGTTGAAACCATCAACTGTTAATGAGCTGTGATTAGTATATCTGATCTACGTACCGGAAAGACTAAATATCTATTAAAAGACTATACATAGCCATAATTATAGTCTTTATTGAAATTATTAACAAACAAGCAGCATGTCACATACTGCTACAATGTAAAGTTATATAACATGAACACTGAAATATCACTGTTGAAAATAGCAGATATCGCCCATCCCTACTCTCTATGGTCTAAAATGCCAAACAAGATAATCCATGATATGTTAAATGCACGCAAGTTATAACTTGATTAGTTTCAGTAGATCCTGTAGGAATACGATACCATTAAATTTTAATGAGATTAATGTTGGTTAGCTTGTGTGCATTTATTCTGTGAAAAATAAATCATATTGAAACTGTGTTTTTTTGTTTTATTTGAATCTTATAAATAATTTGTGCAAAATGGGTGAAATAAGAGCTCGGTGGTCGAATGTTTGGACATAATGCATCCGAAATATTGAGAATTTTTTGTACTTGGCTCTGGAGTCCGATGTTCTTTGAACAAACCGAATGATGCAGTTGTATGCAGAAATGTATAAGATATATGTACATATTTTAGGGTGGGTATCACAAGAGAGGGAACTGTATCACTTAATCGATTTATCAGTATTTTGTGAAATGTTAATTTTATTTCCAATGCTAAGTATTGTGATTTATTGACTGATGATTTATAGTGTAATTACAGATAATTTGAGAAATATTGTTGATACAGTTTCCTGATTCTGATACTAGGTACATGTACACCCTTGATATGTAATATCTGTGATTACAAAATTGCCTCCAGTTTATCAAAGAAAACAAGTAACATTAATGGAACTTCTTCCAGATATGTTTTCTTTTCAAAGACTGCATTGACAGTGACCTTTTATAAGAACTGATGCCACGTGGTCCGAGTTTGTTAAAGGGTGTTTTGAAGGAGGGGTTGTGGGGGATGTAACAGATTTGCATTTTAGCTACAGATTGTATGGGAACATTCGCATTCAAGAAAGCCAAGATGTTATGATGTAATGGAAATGAACACTTTGTGTTAAAGCCTGTGCTCACATAAATGGTGTTTTTAGTGAAGAATGGTGATGATGAAATGGTGTTTTGATTTGAATGGTGCCGACAAGCAGAGAACACTGAATGAAAAAAATGTTGGGTGATGTAAATTAGTAATATTATATAGATTTGAAATGTTAAATTCAATAATATATTCCTTACACTTCAGGTGAAGCCATCTTTAAAACTGCCTGTGCTCTACCTAGTCGACTCCATAATAAAGAACTTGCAGACGTCCACATATAGAACTATGTTCCCTCCAAAACTTGTCAAAATGTTTTGTGAGACTTTTGAAAAGGTACTCAAAATGAATTTCTGATAAGATTTTAAAGAAATTATTGATTGATTTATTAATGTATTGTACATTTAAAGATATAATATCAATATTTTTTTTGTATTAAATGGTGTGATGGATACCCAAGTGTACAAATGGGTGATACATTGGGTGTCTTTTAGGTAATGATAAAATGAAATAGATATATATCATCAAAGGTCTTCTGATTTATTTTTATTTTATCATTACCTATCTGACCACCAGTATTGGGACAGCATTCCAGAGGATCTGTTCATTTAAAATGAAAGGGTATTCCAAGGTTAAGGATCAATAAATATCCCCCAAATATTGCCACACGATTTGAAGCGATCATTTTAATGTTCATTTTAGTCTGGCTTTTATGGTATTTTTATTTATTTCTAATTGATAGAAAGTGTATTTTCGTAAAGCTGTTATGAAAATTAATATGAATTTGTAGAAATTGTTTCTTAATGAAGCTTAGAAGTACTGGTTTTGAGAAGAGGATTGTTTGTTTTTACCTTCTGCAATCAATCTTCTTGTTTGGACGCATTACTTCAGGTTGGATTTTAGCGTTCCACTCTAACGTCAGTACCTTTTGCGCGCAAGGAACAGAAATCAAAAGAGTTTATTTTTTTATAGGATTTGTAACGTGCACAGACATCCATTTACCAGGTTTCCCTGTTACTGTAGTAACACTTCGTTCCAACTTAATAACTTGGCCAACAAACTCCTCCCTCCCTCGCCCCTCTCTTCTTCAAATTGCCTTTGATCTGAGGGATTTATAATGAACTAATAAATCAACCGCAGGGTCCTCTCATTGTACTGGAATGTGGTGCACACTACTGATAATTATGCACAGTGAAATGATTGGTAACCAGAAAATCATGCATGAAATGTTAGCCCTCAAGATATTAACAGTTGCACACATTATACTGTCGTTGAACACTGCTATGTTTTGGATGTGGATGCACACAGTTTGTAAGGGTTTGTCATTTCAGTATTCTTCTCCAAGGAAAAGTTGTCCATCCCAACAAACCTTCTTATAGTTATACATCGATATTTTAATATATATCACGTTTTTAGCTTGGAAAACCTCTAGCAGTCACAATTTTTAGCAGATTTTAAAAATCTTTTGAAATTTATCAACGTAACAGTTATTAAACCATGATGTGATTGTTCACAAAATGCTCACTCCCTATTAACTTGTAAACACTCTAGCTGTCGTAATTTTTATCCGATTTTAGAAATCGTTCAAATTTATCAGCGTTACATAAGTTAAATCATGATGTGATTGTTTACAAAATGGTCACTTCCTGTAAACAAATGATGTAACAGGAAAGTATGTAATATCAAGTTTGTATCCGATTTTGATGAAATTTAAAATGTTTATATCCCAAAGATCTTATTTACTTCTGACTATTGTGCATATCAGACTAACTTTCTGTAAAAAATAATGTTTTTAGCTTGTGAACCCTCTGAAGGTCACAATTTTTATCCAAATTTTAAGACAATGTTATCACATATGTAATAGAACTGGTTAAACACATTCCAAGTATAATTTTGATACAGATCATTGCTATGGTAGATGCGTAACAAAGATCTGAACAAACAGAAGCGACACATAAAAAATGGAAAACATGAGTTATCCTTTTCAATAACTGACTGGAGTAACAAGCGTTAACAGACACATGGCTGAAATTTCTGCTCACCGATAATTACTTCGATAACGAAAAATTTTGAGACTGCGATGATGTCTGACATTCAAAAAAATAATTGAATGTCACTAGATGAGAACGAAAAGTAGAAATGACCCGTACATTCACTTGTTTGTAAACACCCACATTGTAATGTGGTGATATATTGTTGCCAGAGTTCATTCGTTTATGGACGCTCTACAGACTATAGTTAATGTTTAAATTTATACACAATGTTTAAGATCATGAGACGAATAAACCTATTGATTTTCAACTCTTTTCGATTATTTCTGCCAGCTATGGCCCTTGATCACTCTTAAAGATATCTTGTGGACACTCTTAATGCATAGGTTAAAATCTGATAGACTTTCAATTTGTACACATTGTTTAAGGTCATGAGACAAAGAATCCTATTGATTTTCAATGTTTTCGAATAATTATTGCCAGAGTAATGGTCCTTGATCACTTTGAAATATCCTGTGGACACACTGGATGCTCAAGTTAATCAATACAGTGTTTAAGGTCACGAGACAATTATCAACGATTTCCAATAATAACTGCCAGAGTTATAGCCCTTGAAATATCTTGTGTACACTCTAGACGTTCAAGTCAATATCTCATTAATAATTTTTTCAATGATATCCGTCAATTGCCGCCAGTTTTTATGTTCCTTGATCTCTTTGAAATGTCCTGTGGACACGCTAGATGCTAAAGTTAAGATCTGACCATCGGTGGCCCGTTGGTCTGATGCCCTGCCCACAAATGCTTGTGGACGCTTTACAGGATAAAGTTAATATCCGATTGACTTAAAATTTACACACGATGTTAAAGATCATGAGACAAAGAAGCCTGTTGATTTCCAACGATTTCCGATAATTATTGCCAGGGTTCAGACCCTGGATCACGTTGAAAAATCTTGTTGAGAATGTAGGTAACATCCGATTGATTTTAAATTAATCTAGTGTTAGTCATGAGATTTTCAATAATTCCAACAATTACTGCCAGAGTTGTGGCTCTTGATCACTATGTAAAATCCTATAGAGGTGATAATCAAATTTTAGTGTATTGTAAATGTTTTCATTTATGACAAAAGAAAAAATGTGACAAGCCTTGTTGACTCCCTGGACGATTTAGTTGCTGTGGGCGTATGTATAATTGCCGGGAAACCTATTGTATATATTTTTTTTGTTACTTCAGTAAATAACCGGTTACTCCTAATTATCCAAGTCACACACTACACTTAGGTACGCAAACACTCTTAAATTGGTTTGGTCCTTACTTTAATCCACATCAGTATCGTCATATAAAAGGAGGATCGCAGTGGAAAAGTGGGTCACCCTAGGTGGAAGTGGACGTTAAACACAAGGAACAAACGAATGGCAAAGTGGGTAAGACGCTGGCTAGCTTTCCTGGAGAATGGGTGTTAGATCACTGCAAAGCTAATCGTTGAGTCAACTGGCGTGGTTTTGAATCCCTGGTTGTACGTAACAAGGAGAAGGGTCAGCTGTCCAACCCAGTGGGTTTTCTCAGGGCCTTTCGGTTTCTCCCATCACTAAAGTCTACACGAACAAGTGTATTATTGAAATAAAATTCTACCATATGTTAGTTCCGAAATGACCTAGTTTGTGCCGAGTTGGAATTTGATATAAGAATAGGCTGTAGTGCCACTGCCCAGGCAAAATAACCCTCATAGCATGGCATATGCAAGTCCTCATTAGCCCAGTTAAGGAACAGACCAGTTGGCGGTTAAACCCCTTTTCATTTCGAAATGTAAAACAGTTATATTTCTTCTCAGGTGGACTAAAAATATCAATAGGGTAAATATTGACCTGGTAATGAATTGTTATGAATCGTATAGTAGCACATGAATTGCAATATATGTTTATATCTCACAGATCTCGGTTGCTCTCAATATTCAGACATATTGGACCATAACTTCATGGATTGTATGAAAAATCTTGTCTTTAGTTTTTATCACATTTTTTACGATACTTATATATATCCTAATGACTGTTGAGTTGGAATTCCGTTATAATCGGATCGAAACTGCCTGACAAAATGTTTGCTCCTCATATGCAAATAGTGTAAAAGGATGTTATGTCAAGGTTGTGGACACAATTTTTATTCTATTTTGATAAAACATCCATAAGATCTTAGTTCCTTTTGATATTGACATATGTTGGACTGTAACATCTAGGATTATGACCCTTTATTGTACGAAAATTGTTTGTTTAGTTTGTTCTCTGTCCATCTCTTGCATGGCATCCACTTGTTCTGTATCAGTATATCTTGGCTGTCACCAAAAACAGTTGCTTATCTATCATTTGTGTACTCCAGTCATTTCAAAAGTTGTAATTCACTTCAAGCTTTCCAGCCTATTTTAAAATGACTTCAGTAATAAAAACTATGATGAAGTGGAAGAAGAAAACTGTTGAATTTGAAGATGCTGACATGTAAAATTCACATGCTTTATAGACTTTCCTTTGTGTGTTGTGTTCATTGAAATGGTGTTTGTCATTAAGGATGTGATTAACAGCTGTGATTCAACTCCATTTATGTGTGATCAATTAATTGAGAATATTTAAAATAGATTATATTAACATTTATTAAAATAAAACATTAACTCGTAAAGTGCTGATATTAGAACTGCTGTTCATGGAGAACTTGTGAACTTACGAGTATAATTACTGTTAAATGGTGTTCAAGAAGATACCAAGAAGAACCAATACCAATCTTGTCTGCTGAGCTGCATTTGTGCATGCAGCCAATGCTGTAGATCCTGTGAAATCAATTTTGAGTGGAATAAACTAAAACCCAGAAACAATAGCAATGACTGAAACATCTGATCGTCCATCTAACCACATTCGGCACAGCTACATTCGGAACCATGTTGACAAAATTATTGATTGTTGTACATTGCTTTATTGTAAATTTTAGCATTACAATTACCGTAATTAGTGACATCCTAATGTCTGTGAGGACTACACATCACCATGTCTACTGTGCCTATGTTGCCATAGACCCTGAATTAATTGAAGTAGAAGAGTTGATTGAACACACAAGTAGATTAACTGGAGCAACTTCCTATTAAAAGACTACAATATTGCATACTCTGTCAAGCATAGCTTTGGGATTGGATATTATCCCCAATGTCCTTCATCCATTTGGTGCTCCAAAGGTGGGAGGGGGGTATGGGTGGCTTAATTGTCAAACTCGTGTTCTTAAGATTGTAAGATCACATGGAGTCGAGATGCGTGGTTCCCATATCCATCATCCATCCATTGCTTTATAGGGTGGGTGACTGAATTGTCAAACATATGCTTTAGATCATAAAGTCTGTCATGGAGTCAACTGGCATCGTTTCATTCCTGTCTTGTATGTGACAATAAATAGGGTAGCTTGTTCAATCTCGTAGGTTTTCTCCCATTTCCTACTGCTGCAAAAGACCCCTATGCCCATGTGAAATGTTGAAACAAAATTGAACCATTAGGTTAGTCCCAAAAGTTGCCTCAAGTGGATGTCAAACTCAACTTACAGAAAAAAAACCAATGCCACTGCAGATTTAAGTTGAAAACCCCTTAGAAACAATGCATAACATGACAGTGCAAGCCAAAGAATAGGATAATATTTAATTTGCATATTATGCTTTCTCGTCTTGTTTGAAATCTTGTTTTATTCCTACTAAGAAACTATCTCTACTATTATATATTATATCTGTATGACGACCAACGAAATTCCCATTTGATCAGCTTTCTTTTATGTGAAACTCTAACCATATTTTGATTGCGAGACCTGAACATTCATAAAAATATGGGAATAGTGGTTTTTATACGCCCACATTGAAAAGTGGAAGATTGGTTTGAGGATGCCTACTGAAAATATTTGTGGATTTTCACATAGAAAAGTGGTTGTATATTGTCGTCGGTCCGGCGTCCACAATTGCTTGTGGACACTCTAGAGGCTAAAGTTAATATCCGATTGACTTTAAATTTATACACAGTGTTTAAGGTCATGAGATGAAGAAGCCTATTGATTTTCAGCGATTTCCGATAATTAGTGCCAGAGTTATGGCCCTTGATCACTTCAAAAAATCTTGTGGACACTATAGAGGCCGAAGACTTCAAATTTATACACTGTGTTTAACGTCATGAGACGAAAAAGCCTATTGATTTTCAGCGATACGATAATTAGTGCCAGGGTGATGGCCCTTGATCACTTCAAAAAATCTTGTGGACACTCTAGAGGCCAAAGTTAATATCCAATTGATTTTTATACGCCCACATTGAAATGTGGTCGTATATTGTCGTCGCCCCCGTCCGTCCGTCCGTCCGTCGGTCCGGCGTCCACAATTGCTTGTGGACGCTCTAGAGGCTAAAGTTAATATCCGATTGACTTTAAATTTATACACAGTGTTTAAGGTCATGAGACGAAGAAGCCTATTGTTTTTCAGCGATTTCCGATAATAACTACCAGAGTTATGGCCCTTGACGACTTCAAAAAATCTTGTGGACGCTCTAGAGGCTAAAGTTAATATCCGACTGGCTTTAAATTTATACACAGTGTTTAAGGTCATAAGACGAAGAAGCCTATTGATTTTCAGCGATTTCCGATAATTAGTGCCAGAGTTATGGCCCTTGATCACTTCAAAAAATCTTGTGGATGCTCTAGAGGCCAAAGTTAATATCTGATTGGCTTTAAATTTATACACAGTGTTTAAGGTCATAAGACAAAGAAGCCTATTGATTTTCAGCGATTTCCGATAATTAGTGCCAGAGTTATGGCCCTTGATCACTTCAAAAAATCTTGTGGACGCTCTGAAAGACCAAAGTTAATATCCGATTGACTTTAAATTTATACACAGTGTTTAAGGTCATAAGACGAAGAAGCCTATTGATTTTCAGCAATTTCCAATAATTAGTGCCAAAGTTATGGCCCTTGATCACTTCAAAAAATCTTGTGAATGCCCTAAAAGCCAAAGTTAATATCCGATTGACTTTAAATTTATACACAGTGTTTAAGGTCATAAGACGAAGAAGCTTATTGATTTTCAGCAATTTCCGATAATTAGTGCCAGAGTTATGGCCCTTGATCACTTCAAAAAATCTTGTGGACGCTCTAAAAGTCAAAGTTAATATCCAATTGACTTTAAATTTATACACAGTGTTTAAGGTCATAAGACGAAGAAGCCTATTGATTTTCAGCGATTTCCGATAATTAATGTCAGAGTTAAGGCCCTTGATCACTTCAAAAAATCTTGTGGACGCTCTTAAAGCCAAAGTTAATATCCGATTGACTTTAAATTTATACCCAGTGTTTAAGGTCATAAGACGAAGAAGCCTATTGATTTTCAGCGATTTCCGATAATTAGTGCCAGAGTTATCTCCCTTGATCACTTCAAAATATCTTGTGGACGCTCTAAAAGCCTAAGTTAATATCCGATTGACTTTAAATTTATACACAGTGTTTAAGGTCAAAAGACGAAGAAGCCTGCTGATTTTCATTGATTTCAAATAACTTCCAGAGTTATCTCCCTTGATCACTTCAAAAAACCTTGTGGCACTGTAGATGCCAAACTTATCATCCGATTGACTTCAGATTGATACACAGAGTTTAAGGTGTTGAAACGAACAAGTATTTTGATTTTCAGTGAATTTTGATAACTGAACAGCTAAATCCATGATGTTAAATGTTTCCTATAAGCTTAGTAATTGTTAGCTTGGGGCAAAACTTTATAAAAAGCAAACAAATTCTAATGATTTTCAGATAATTACATAATGAGTTGTTACTCAGATTTTAGTGTATTATAAATGTTTCATTACCAAAAAAAAGTAAAAATATGCGACAACCCTTGTTGACTGCCCGGACGATTTAGCTGCTGTGGGCGTATGTTTCGTTGCCTGGCAACCTATCTTAAATTTATACACGGTGTTTAAGGTCATGAGGCGATGAAGTCTATTGATTTTCAGCGATTTCTGACAATTACTGCCAGAGGTTTCTCCCGTGATTACTTTGAAAAATCTTGTGACGCTCTAGAGGCCAAACTTATCCGATTGACTTCAGATTGATACACTGAGTTTAAGGTGTTGAAACGAACAAGTATATTGATTTTGAACAGCTAAATCCATGATATTAAATGTTTCGCATACTAATTGTTATCATGGGGCAGAACTTTATAAAAACCAAACAAATTCTAATGATTTTCTGATAATTAAATGAGTTGTTACTCTTAATCAGATTTTAGTGTATTACAAATGTTTCATTACCGAAAAAAAGTTAAAATATGCGACAACCATTGTTGACTGCCCGAACGATTAAGCTGCTGTAGGCGTATGTTTCGTTGCCTGGCAGACTATCTTGATGGATACAAGGATGCATTATGTAAGAGCTAAATCTGCCTATTGTAGGTCTTTTTTGGGAGTTGAATTTATCAGACCTTGTTTATTGTGTCGTTGGTACCTGGCAATTGAAACAGTATTGTCAAAACTTTCAATTTAACTGAAATTTGGACTATATATATGCATTATTTATTTTTGAACTATTATGGCATGAATAGCCACACATTATCTAAATCTTACATAATGTATCTTTAATGATTTATAAAAAAAATGTTTAAAATTTTACATTTAATCAAGATTATTCCATTTGTTAGTGTAAAATATCTGTTTTAAGTGGGATTGTTTGTCATGTCACTGGGCTGCCATAGCAGAAGGAGGATCCATTTATAGCTTGTATTTGTTGTTACGCTGTTCATTGATCATAAATATCAAAACTTAGGTAATTTCTTGCCATTTAATCAATCCCTCTATGTTCTCAAAAATGCTAGCCAGTTGATCAACACATACAAATCTGTCCCTGCGGGCACTGTGTGACTTGAACAGACAAGTCACCTGCCAGTTTGTGCCACACCTATATTTTTATTGTGTGCTTCTAAGGGTGTTTTTCAAGTAAAATTGGGTGACTACTTTTCGTTTTATAACAAAATTGCAATACTTTTTTTGGGAATAACAATTAGTTTTTCTTGAACTAGATCCCCAGACCTATCCAACGATGAAAAATGAAAATGTTCTACCGAGCCCTTTTCCAGAAATTCACAATTTAACAAATAACTGCACAATTCTGTGATTTCGGAAAGACTACCCATGTAAAAACTGCTTCCAATCACTCGAATTTCGTCAGATGAGAAATTATTCATTCATATTATCCATCGAAATGTAACATTGGTAAATGGATACAGCGCCGGTGATTACCATACGCATACATGAGATGAGTAAGCAATAATATACGCATGGCATTCTTATAGTCGTATAATAGTGATCTTTCATTCCTGAGGTGAAAATTACCCTGCAATAAAAACACGATAAACATTCGTCTCGAAAACAAAAACACTGTTTTATCTATGTCTAGAATTGTATGTTGTCGTACACCGTAGAAGATTCACTGCGTATGCTGAGTGATTCAAGTCTCTTTTGTATCCATTGTCCCACAATGACCTGAAATCCGAATGAACGGATTCTGAGGCTTGCTCACTCCAGAAACCCAGTCCGTTCTCACAATCAAACATATCCCTTTGTCTCTCAAGAAACTGGGAAATATGATCTACGACGGTGTGGCATTTGCTTGTAAATTGAATCCCTAGTTCTCTGTATGCAATTTCAAACTTATCGATCGAATCCTTGTAGTCACCTTGAATTGTCATTCCAAAGCACCTGTTTCTTACGTCGTTAAAAGTACTGAATGCATTCACAATTCTCAGACCAGATTCTCCAGCGTTTTCTAGAAGTTCTTCCAATACTGGAATATTTTCCAATAAGCGTTTACATTGTTGTCCATTGAACTCTCCTCCATGCATCGATGGTCTACGAATTGCCAGATGCTCGGACCAACTGTTTGCCTTAACGAGAAGTCGCGGAGGAGAAAATCGTACAGACGATTCGTAATTCCAAGCAAAATGTGAAGTTCATAACCGGCAAATTAGACATACCTTCCGTCTGTTTTCTTCGTGGCTTCACTTCTCTCGAGGCATTTTGGCAACGAGGCAAATGGTGTGTTGTAATTGACGGTAGCTACATCAGGACAACGCACGCTTTCAGAATTTTCTAGGCAAACTATATTTTTCCCGGAAAATATCGGCCGCGAACTGTCCCGGACGGTCGATCTCCGAATGCGGGGACACTTTTTGCCAAAATCTGTGTTGTCTCGAATCAGTGGACATTAGATGACGTCCATGTCAATGAATACTTGTTGTTTCTATCGGGAATGTTGGAATTTGTCACTCGAAAACCGTTGGCCAATTATAATTTTGTGGAACTTGATCAAATTTCCTACTTTTTTGTTCAACTATGAATTTCTAGAAAAGGGTTTGGTAAAACATTTTCATTTTTCATCGTAGGATAGGCCTAGCGATGTAGTTAAAGAAAAACTAATTGTTATTTCCTGAACTTTTTTTCGACCCTACCACTACCTCAACGTAGGTGTGCATGCCAAATTGCATTCACCTTTGTGTGAAGATTTGAATGATAGTCGTTTGGAGAATTGTCAGCCTTTGTCCTATGGGTACTTGATCAAGACTTGTTTGCAGCTTGTCAGATAATTGGATTTAAATCTGGACACAACCTTGTGTAGCTCTGTCAATGTTTGCAATTGTGGGTAACGTGAAACCTGACAATTGCGTATAAAACCCTGAATTTGTTGATCGAAACGCTTTCATCACCATGAACACATAGCAAAGCTTTCCCTATTACCAAATCATTTGAATTTGTTTGAAATAAAAATCTATTGAAAATCTGAGGCAGACTTCACATGGTGGTCTGGAGGACAAAGCTGCTGGAGAAAAATGTGTATAAGCCCATGTAGTTCCAAAATTAAGGGGAAGGTCCTGTCCTCAACTAGTGTGCACCATCTAGTCGGAATGCACAATGCCCCGATTGAATTATCTTGCAATTGGAATTACTTGGTATGGAGTCATTTTTCTGCAAAATGAATCGGATATCTACTCGCCACTGTTGCTATATTCTTACATTCTACTGAAATGTAGAAAACTAGGGGGTTGAATATTTGTATTCCTGATTTGGCTGGTAGCCAAGCTGAAGACACTGAGTTTATCCAAGGTTTAATGTCCACCTTGACCTGTGAAGGATCTGGATTTTGAAGCTGGTTATCAGTTCTTGCTCACCAGGGTTGTACAGATTGTCAACTGTCAGTGTCAACCCATGAACACATTGGCCGCTAGTAAAAATGAATTCAACAGTTCAAATTTAAAGAAGAGGGTGAAAAGTATATTGTCCAAACCAAATTCCTCAACCCATTTAACACCCAGTCCGGCTAAATAAAATGAACCTTAGTTTATTTCAAAATGACCCAAGTAAAGCGTTGATGAAATATTGCACTAGGCCACATTCTTAGTTTATTGATACATGTATATAGTCAGTTACCCAACATTTAGCTTGTAGGTGGTGGCCAAAGAAGCCTGGACGAAATACTGATAATGAACAGTAAATGATCCTTTTTCTGGGAAACCTCTTTCAGTTTTACTGCATTTATTCATAATATATTCATGACGACAGAACCAATTTATTTAATTCCAAGAACATTGAAATCAAAGTGTTCAAATTTTCCAAGATCTTATTTTGATAATACAAAAAAATGGTTACAGGCTCTGTTAGCTGTTTTCTAAATTGTATTTTATTTAAATTTTAATCTTACACTTCTGATTTTATAATTGAAATATTAAATCTATTAAATTGAAATATTAAATCAATAGTCGGATATTGAAACAAAATTTAAATTGTGTTGTACTTATGAAAATTGGTACCCGTCCTGTTATGGTAACCCTGTAAGCTTACTACAAAATAACTAAAAAGCGACTTTTTATCGGTACCATTCATATCGGTACGGTTCAAAAAAGGAATCATCGTGTAATAACCTTTCGAAAATACACTTTCTTGAATAATTTGAATTAATCATTATATGGCCTTTTTGCAAAGCTTTTTTTTAACCTGAACAGTTTGTCTTTTAATTAATTAGGTTGATGAAAAAACAAGACAAGCAATGTTTAAACTCAGACAAACTTGGACCAATGTTATACCCAATAAGAAATTATATGCCATTGATGTCCGAGTTAATACGACTGACCCAGCATGGCCCATCACAGCAACTCCACCAGAACAAGGAAGCATTCATGTAAATCCCAAATTTTTAGTACAGGTAATTATTTTGTAATGGTAGGATATCTCTACATGCAGGGCTGGATTAACCATTGAGTAAAATAAGCACATGCTTAAGACATGTGAATGGTGGCACAACAGAATATCTGGTTTGGTAGATGCCAAAATTAGATTATTTGATTCAAACTTCTTCATTGTTTTTGTGGCAAATAATATATGTATGGTATAAAACCTCAGAAAACGCGAAACCACTAGTTTGACCGTTTGTGATTTACATTTTTAATTACATATTTATGTGGGCACCAAGGTCTTTAAAATGCTTAGGGCCTCCATTGGTCTCTATCCGGCCCTGTCTACATGTAGTTATATTCCGTAATTTTTTCAAATTTGTGCAAATCAATAACTTGTCGATAGAGCAAGAGCCGAAAGGTGCATTTGTCCTGGGTTTTTGCTTGTAGAGGGAAGTTGCCATCAGTGCTATAGTGTGTGAAGGTGTTTGTTTGATGGGCTAAAATTGAAATTTGCCCATGTACACATTAGCCCAGGCACAGCAGAACAGTAGGACCTTAAACCTTTATTTCATTTCTCTTTACAGTACAAGTAAAAGTACTTACTTTCAAAGGAATGGGTGTGCAAAAGTCACTGAGAGAAAATTCTCCCTCTCCCATGTCCACCCTAATCTTCAGTTTTCAGCTGACAAGGGTTCTTTTACCTTGACACTGCTAATGAAATGGAATAGGGTTTAATGTCCTACTATTTATTCTACTCCGAACTGGGCTAATGAAGATGAGCATAGGTCATACAGCGTGCTATGAGGGGCAACTGCCATGAGAGCAGCACTGCGACCTGTTCTTACATCAAATTCCCACTGCCAAGGTATCTTTTATGTGCATGCCAATGTATACAAGGGACCTCATTTTCTTGTCCCATCTGACAGACTAGAAAGCAGTCCTTGTCAGGCCCTCACTTGACCACTGGGGCTCCCTCACTGCGAAATTTTACCATTTCTTAGACCCAAAATGATCCCTTGTGGATATGCAATTTCACATTTCCTGAGGGCTCTTCTCAACTTATGCAGATATCCAAAACTGAGACATTCTATTACTCTGATAGCTGGAATACTCATGGATGACAGACAGATCGACAATTTAAATTGAACGAGGTGGTTGACGGCAACAAAATTTGTCTTTTGACTAAACTAAAAATTCTTTTGTAAGACAAGACTTTCACATTGAACCTCCTAATCTTTGCATGTATTTAATCACATGATATATATATATATATATATTGACTATTAATATAGGAGAAGAAACCTACTCCAGCTGTCAGTCAACCTACAAGTGCTGAGGCTTTAATGAGACAACAACTTTTTGAAAAACAACAAGAATTACAGAAACTCAAGTTAGAATTAGAATTAGCAGAAACAACAGCTAAATTGGAACAACAGAGGAAACAGGTCAGCTTGCAGCATTTTAAAAAAACATTGTTATTAGTCCTATTACTCTGGAATTTTGGATTATCTCCACCGAAATTTAGATTTACATCTTAACTATATTTTTGGTTAATAAATTCTTAAAAAATAAATGCTAAAGCAAGTTGTTAAAATATGTATGTAAAAAAATGTTCTAATATCCAATAGTAAAATATGTGATTGTTTTTCATTTTTTAGCTTGAAATAAAGAAAAGTAATACAGCACCAGTCACTGCTTCGGTGGTGCCAGTTACTAAACCTAAAGATCCAAGAGTGGCTGCTAGAGATCCAAGGCGTTCTCGTGATCCCAGAAAACCAGCTCCAGATTCGGATGTCGTTTCTGCCATCTTAACTGCTTCAAAAGCTGAACCAACAAACATTCCAGTTCAGACTGCTCCACCTATCATCACACCATTTATACCAGAAGTCACAATGCCACAGGTACAACCTGTTCACAATCAAGTGTATAATCCGGGTTACTCAATGGGACAACCACCCATACAAACATATCCAACTACTTCGGGGAGATTTAATGGACCACTGAATCTACCTGCTCAGACACATACTAAAAAAGATACAAACATTCCAACCAAAAAGTCATCCAATACAAATATTTCAAATAAAAATAAACTTAATGGTCCGAAAAAGATTTTTCCACAAAAGGTTGAATCACCTAAAAAATTCAATAGTACAAAGAGCAATAAAGTCGAAACCCCACCTAAAAAGAAAACTGAATTAAAAGACAAATTTAGTCTTGAAGTGGTAAAAGAAAAGCCAAAGATTGATAAAAATAAAACTGAAAGTAAACCAGTGTCTAAAAATGATAACCGAAGTAGTGACATTCATAGTATTGATGATAGAAATAGCAAAGATCGTGATAGAGGTAGTAGTAGAGAATCTGATAGGTTGCGTAATAGTGATAGACGATCGGGTGACAGAAGGGATCATGGGATGGATGACCGATCACGATATAGTCCTCGCTCAAATCGCAGAGAGGAACAGAAGAGTCGTTCTAGCACGAGTAGTGGTAGTAGAAGAAGCAATAAAAGGGATTCCAGTGAAAGATCAAGCAGAAGGTCACGATCACCTGCACGTAAATTGTCACCAAGAGGTGATCAAGAAAGGAATTCTAATAACTTAAAATCTTCTGAATTGTGGAATAAATCTGAGAAACGACAAACTGAATCGTTAATAAAAATGGATGACGAGAGAAAAAGAATGTCACCTAAAATAGAAGCTGGTGCCGAACCAGATGGTTTCCCAGATGTTAAAAAACGCAGATTAGACACAAGTGCTGACAATACCGATTCCAAGAAAGATATAAGGTATGATGCAGAACCCATATTATATTTATTGGGTGCCATGAATTTAGTTTCTTTAATGGTGGCAAAAACATGCTTTGTATTATTTTGTTAAGATTGTGGCAGGTAGCTGTTGCGGTACACCATTCTACACTATGGCCCCACTTATTTTCCGTGAAAAAATTACCTCGTCATGTTTGAATAAAGTGGTTAACATCTAATTTTGGATGTTATTTGGATTTCCCCATTTTAAATTTAGAATTATTTGTTGCAAGTACCAAATACGTAATGATTTATTAATGTTATTGTATTTTTCAGTGATTTATTTGGATCAGAAGACATTGATTATAGAACTGCACCATCAGGAATCCCATTCAAAAGTCCAGGCCAGAAAGGATGGGCAAAGTTTAAAGAAAATCACCCAGAGAATTACCAACAAGAAATTGATCGCAGACGATCTCACGAAATGGAATCTGGTCATGATGTGGATCTTAGAAGACGTCCTTCCCATCCACCACCTGCTGCTAGACATCAAGTTTCAGTTGACATGTCGGCACAAATACCAGATGCACTGACATTAGATAATCAGGAAGTTGTTCTTAAAGTAGCTGAACAGCAACTTAAAGCTGGAGCAATAACTCACCAACAACACCAAGATGTCCTCCGACAACTTTCCATTCTCTATGATGCTCAACGCATGCAACAGCAAAAAAATAAAGTTTACAATGAAGGAGAAAATCAGAAAAGGGATGAACCTGCCCGTAAAAATGTTTTTGAAGTATTGATGACCGTTTCACCAGAGCATACATCGAAACCTCAAACATCCAAATTGGAATCTCTTACTCATGAAAAACTTGACAAAGGTTTGGAAAATAAAATGCAACCCGAAGTAAATGTCTCAACAGCGCAGCCAATTGTTATAGACCAAGTGAAGTCCAGGGAAACTAATATGGAAGAAGATGATGATGATGATGATTGTATAGTGATAGAAGATCCTGATTTAGTTGAATCAAATCCTGCTCCTTCAACACCTAAAATATTTAATCAACCCCTTATTGCTCAAATACCAGATATTGCCCAAAGTGATAAAGATGAACGCCAAGACAAAAACATTGAGAAATGTAAGTCTCCCCAAAATAATCCATTTGATACTGAATTTGACCTTAGAATGAATGAAGGATCTTGGATGTCCCCTCCACAGATTTATCAACCTGAAGTTGATAAAAGGAAAAGTAGTCCACATCAGTCAGAGAGTTTCACTTCTCCCCCACATGCCCTTGATCAGGATCTAAGAAGTGGTGCTCCTCCTGAGATGAAACCTCCCCCCTTCCCTCCAATTTTTGCTAATGAACGAGTGAATGTTTTGCATAAAGACAGACAAGACTCTAATCCTATGGACATGTTAGACCACCCTGGAGATCAACATGACCAAGAAAGACATGACAGAATGAGAGAACCGTCCTTCTCTGGTAGAATGGACAAACCAAGAGAACATGAATTTGAAAAAACTGATTTGGATGAGAGGAGGCATAATCATAATATGATGGACAGACCGAGAGATGCACATTTGCCGGAGAGAAGAAATAAACCTATGGATCCACGCGACAGAATGGAAAGAGAAAGAGATCCTGTTCAGGATAGAGTGGATAGAGCAAGAAGTCCACTGGAACAAATGGATAGAATGCGAGATTCAAAAGACCGGCATCCAAGGTATCCACATAATGGCCCCGAATATGTAAACCAACGTGACAGATATCCACCTGAAGAAAGACCAAACCATCCACATTCCATGGACTTTGATGGACGATCCCCACATGGAGAATATGATTCTAGAAATGATCTGCCAATGAAGCCATGTGGCCCTGTTCCACTACTGAGTCTAGAACTAGAACCTTCAAAGAATGTAATAGACATAGCTGAAAGACTTGAAACTCCACAGGAAGGTCGACATATTGAAGAGACTCCTCATCAAGAAACCCCTCACCAAGGACTGCCGCGTGAAGGGCCTCACATTCAAGGACCACCACATCGAGGATCTCCACGTGAAGGGCCCCCCCACCATGGACATCCTCGTGATGGGCCCCCACACCATGGTCCTCGTGATGGGCCACCGTACCATGGACCTCCTCATGACAGACCACCTCACCTTGGACCACATGATGGACCATCACACCATGGGCATCTTCATGAAGGTCCTCATCATGGACCACATGAAGAGCCACAAAATCGACATCAAGGACCACCTCACCATGGGCCCTCTCACCAAGGACCAGATGATGGTTTTGGAAGACTTCACAGACCAGATTCAGAAGATCGCCGGATGATGGATAGAGATCATGAAAGGAGGGTCAATGATCGTAATTATGAAAGAAGACCATTGGATCGTGAAAATGATAGAAGAGGTATGATGGACAGAGATAGTGATAATAGGATTTCAGATCGAGAACATAGGAGAGGTGATCGTAATAGGAGAGGTGGTAGAGATGGTCGTGATAGACGCGGTGGCAATAGAGAAGTTGAGCGTGAAGATTTAGATAGGAGAGGAATGGACAGAAGAGGGAATAATTTTGACCATATGGATCGCGGAGGTGACGGCAGACAGGATATGGATAGAAGAGACAGAAGAATAAAAGACAGGCATGAAATGGAAAATGATAGAATGGGTCGTAGAGAAGCACCAGAACCTCGAACCAAATCGTTCCCAGCAGTGCTTGATCCAAGATGGTCCACATGTGGTGCTTATCGAAAGCGTGAAAAAGAAGAAATCATTGTTAATAATCAACCATTTGAATTATTTAAGGGTTCGGAACCAAAGATGATCACCATGAGTAAAAATACTCATTATTACTATGCTGACCCTAAACTAAAAGGTATAACAGTTGATGAGCAGCTAGTGTATAATTTTGGTGAACCTCCCAAGGAGGTTAAACTTCCAAGTGGGGAAGTTATAAATGTTTTTTATCTGGGTCGTAAAAAGGAATTGTGGATAGATGGAACTCGCCAGGAAGTTCGTGTTGACTCTCCTCCAAAGAAAATTACTTTAAATGGCAAAGATTATGGGATACAAATTGATGGCAGTGATATGATGATCTTGATTGATCGATTAGAGAAAGGCAGCTTTGGAGGTCCACCGAGAGAGATACTTGTTGATGGAGCACCACATGATTTACGATTTGAACCTCAACCAAGACAAATTTTAGTAGATGGTCAACCTTGCGATTTAAAATTGGACCGCAGAGTTCCGGTATTGGTTATAAATGGTGAACCACGTATGGTGCGATTTGATGGACCACCCAGGATAGTATGTATAGATGATAAAAGATACGAGGTCAAAGTTGACTTTCCTTCAAAAATAAGAATTGGAGTCCGCCCTTGCTTCATTGCTCTTGGTGGACCTGGCCATGAGCTGATTATAAATGGTAAATGGCACGAGATAAAATTTGATGGTATACCTAAAGAAATTACAGTAAATGATTGTATTCATACATGTTGTTTGGAAGGACCTGTACCTCAGCTGAAGATATTAGATGTTATGCCAGATGGTTTTGAAGAAGTTTTATTGAGCCAGACCAGGTTATCTCTAAATTACACCAATCCAATACCTCCTAATTCTGATCGAAACAGTCCCAATCCAGATGGTCGTTTTGCTGGACCTCAACAAATGGTACCTGGTGGACCTTCTGGTCCTATGGGCCCCAGACCACTTGGTCCTCCAGGACAAATAGTTCCGGGCCAAATGGGACCAGGACCAATGGGACCTGGACAGATGATACCTCCTGGTCAGATGATGCCTCCAGGTCAAATGATTCGCCCTGGACAGAGAATGATGGGGCCTGGTCCGCAGGGTGGACCAGGAATGTTCCAGCCAGGTCCTCAACAAATGATGGGTCCTGTTCAGACTCCGCCAATGCCAATGGGACCAGGAATGTTCATGAATCCCATGCAGAATCCAGGTGCAATGGGTATGAACCAGATGCCAGTAGGAAATGTTATGCAACCAATGAACACAGGCTTTAATCAACAACCATTTGGAGGTAAATATATGCACTCTTTATGATACATTGTAATATTATTTTTCAGATTGTTTTATTCAATAACTTCATTTTTATACGCCCACATTGAAATGTGGTCGTATATTGTCGTCGCCCCTGTCCGTCCGTCGGTCCGGCGTCCACAATTGCTTGTGGACGCTCTAGAGGCTAAAGTTAATATCCGATTGACTTTAAATTTATACACAGTGTTTAAGGTCATGAGACGAAGAAGCCTATTGTTTTTCAGCGATTTCCGATAATAACTACCAGAGTTATGGCCCTTGATCACCTCAAAAAATCTTGTGGACGCTCTAGAGGCCAAAGTTATTATCCGATTGGCTTTAAATTTATACACAGTGTTTAAGGTCATAAGACGAAGAAGCTTATTGATTTTCAGGGATTTCCGATAATTAGTGCCAGAGTTATGGCCCTTGATCACTTCAAAAAGTCTTGTGGATGCTCTAAAAGCCAAAGTTAATATCTGATTGACTTTAAATTTATACACAGTGTTTAAGGTCATATGACAAAGAACCCTATTGATTTTCAGCGATTTCCGATAATTAGTGCCAGAGTTATGGCCCTTGATCACTTCACAAAATCTTGTGGATGCTCTAGAGGCCAAATTTGATATCCGATTGACTTCAAATTTATACACAGTGTTTAAGGTCATGAGACGAAGAAGTCTATTGATTTTCAGCGATTTCCGATAATTAGTGCCAGAGTTGTGGCCCTTGATCACTTCAAAAAATCTTGCGGATGCTCTAGAGGCCAAAGTTTATATCTGATTGACTTTAAATTTATACACAGTGTTTAAGGTCATGAGACGAAGAAGCCTATTGATTATCAGCGATCTCTGATAATTATTGCCAGAGTTATGGCCCTTGATAACATCAAAAAATCCTGTGGATGCTCTAGAGGCCAAAGTTAATATCCGATTGACTTTAAATTTACACACACTGTTTAAGGTCATGAGGCGAAGAAGCCTACTGATTTTCAGCGATTTCAAATAATTACTTCCAGAGTTATCTCCCTTGATCACTTCAAAAAACCTTGTGACACTATAGATGCCAAACTTATCATCCGATTGACTTCAGATTGATACACAGAGTTTAAGGTGTTGAAACGAACAAGTATTTTGATTTTCAATGAATTTTGATAACTGAACAGCTAAATCCATGATGTTAAAATGTTTCCTATACTAATTGTTAGCGTGGGGCAAAACTTTATAAAAAGCAAACAAATTCTAATGATTTTCAGACAATTACATAATGAGTTGTTACGCTTAATCAGATTTTAGTGTATTACAAATGTTTCATTACCAAAAAAAGTAAAAATATGCGACAACCCTTGTTGACTGCCCGGACGATTTAGCTGCTGTGGGCGTATGTTTCGTTGCCTGGCAACCTATCTTTATATTGTTGGTCATTATTTATTGTATCCTATATTACTTTCCTCATATATGTATTGTAGGAATGCCTGGGAATCCACCAGCTACGCAACCTGCATCTAGTGTGGTAAATGTTCTCTCAATGCTCATGCCAAGTAAGTATTCAAATTAGATTTATTTTCCAGTATTAAGGATGGGTGTAAACATTGTATCAGACTTGTTTAAGAAAGGGGCACAGTGCAGAAAACTAAAATGAATAATATTTATTTCAGATGCTTCCCAACCAAGTCAAACTTCATCAGGAACTATGGACATCAGTTCATTGTTTAGCAAACTAGTTGCTGCTGGAATTGTGCCAACATCTGAACAGAATAAGACAACATCTACAACTAATACAACTCCAACCGCAACTTCTGCACCTGTTACAAGCACTGTGATGAATACTAAAACAATTACTATTACCACACCTAGCTCACAGGTAATTATTAATTCATACTGTTACCACACAATACTCTTACGTAAATAATACATAAAAGAAAAGTACTACACTGAGCTCACAGGTAATAATTTTGATTCTTTGAAATCATTAAAAAAAACTTAGATTTTTAAGCCATGCAAATAGTTATGTAATTACAGTTAAAGGTATAATGCTGTTGTTTCACCCACTGACTCAGAACAGCTTGTCTTTAAATGACGGAACAATAAATTACAATGAAATATATTTTAATAGGCATTTAAGTTAGAACCAGAAGAAGTTAAAGAAGTGAAAGAAAACATAGAACCAATTCCTGATTTAACAGACCTCAATACAAAAAGTCTTAAAAAGTAAGTACTTGTAATTACTTGATGTTGTATCTAAATCTAAAATTTAGATGAACTGGACCTGCGTGTAATTTTGTCTTATTTCAAAGCCCATCATATTTGATTCAAATTTTCTTTTCAAGAAAGTATGACTTATTCACTACGCATAATGCCCCACCTAATATTTTAAAAATAAAACCCTTAAATTATTCATTAAATCATTGTGATCGTAAATTTGACACCGTTGTAAAAATTGAGATATAAAACTGAAATAGCGTAAATCATTCTTTCATGAGTGTTTTCTATTACATTGTGATCAAAGATTATTTCTTAGCTTGCTTGATTTATTATATTTTTGTTGATTGAATAAATGTAATTATATTTTTTTTGTAATGTTACAGATATTATAAAGGTGCTATACAGAGGTTATATAGTGGTATACAGTGTTCAACTTGTGGTACAAGATTTGTTATGGATGATACAGATAGATATCGTGAACATCTTGATTGGCATTTCCGTCAGAATAAACGAGGAAAGGATGAATTTAACATGGCTAAGAATCGACAATGGCATTATGAAATTAATGTGAGTAAAAATATTTTTATATATGTAAAATTTACAGAAATGATATGTATAAATAGAAGACATGTTATTGACCCAGGTTTTTGCTTAATATGTTAAATTTTAAAAGGACATTAGATAAAGTTTATTTTCATAGCATTATCTCTTTATCTTGCTTATTTTACAGGATTGGATTTTGTTTGAACTAATCGAAGAATCTGAAGAGAAATGTAAGTCTAAGTTTTATCTTTATACCATCAGTCAATATCTAACTGACATTAACATTAGTTTTGTTATTTAGTTGTTGAGATGTTGACATAAAAGATCCTTTGGCAGTTAGAATCTGATATAAAGAAGGCAGTAGCACTGATGACTGGACAAAATTTCTCTCATAGCACACTGAATGGTGGAAGTGTGTTTAGTTTGAGGAATAAGTTTGGTAGATTATCCCTTCATATTTTGAACAAGGAGCCATGGTAGGCTCAGTGAATACAGCGTTGACTCATTGCAGAAAGTAGGAGTAGGTCTTTTAACCCCATTTCATTTCGTAAAATCACATTCATACTAGTTGGAATTATTCTGCTCACGTAGATAACAATGTTGTGAACGGAGGACATCTTGGACAAATTGCCATGTTTATAATAAATTGTTATTGTTTTTTTCAGCTCGCTCCACTGTATTTGAGAATATGATGAATCCCAATGATAATGCTCTAAGTTACAGAATTCCTGAAAATGCTGATGTTGTTAATGAACCTCCTGCAAAACAAGATGCAGATAATGTAAGTATTTATTGTATTTCATTTTACTGCAAATAGATTGTCAAAGGTAATGATTAATGACCAACATCTTTCCCTTTGACATAGAATTTATTCTTTAATATGTATTGTATGGCAAAAACAAATGATAACTTTCTCACCTTTGTGAGATGTTTATGGTATGTTTCATGCAAAATAATGGTCATCAATTCTACTAATGCACTTTGATGATTTGAAAAAAAACATTGTTGTCTAATAAACATCTTTGAATTTAAAAGATTTGACTCTGATTGTTGTGTGGTAAATCGTTATATATATTCGTATTCTAATTATCATAAACTGTTTATTTAAGGTATGCTGTACTTGTGGTGATCAGTTTGAACAGTTCTGGCATGAAGAATTGGAAGACTGGCATTTACGTGATGCCTTATTGGTTAATGGAAAGGTAAATATACTAAGCTAACTCTTTGGTCTAATGATTGCATATAGAAAATTTGATATTGAATACAGTGTTTATATTAGTGGTAAAAAGGACAATAAGTCCATTTAAGTATTAAACAAAATTTCAATTTGTCTGCCTTTTCTGATTTTTCAAAAGGTAATTCTAAAGACGATGTATCTTCTATTGATTGTAATATTGTTTGATTTTATTTATTACAGTATTATCATCCAGTATGTTTTGAAGATGCTAGAGATGTAAGTACCAAGATTAATATGATTCATTTCTTGGGGCTGATATTTATATATGTCAGATATTAAATTAATAATTCAGTCGCAAAACTACAACCCATTTTTCGCAAATGATAGGTGATTAGTTTGAGGAATGGGCAGTTGTCTCTTCGCGTATGATTTGAATAGGGAGCCACTGTGGCTGAATGTGTACACTGCTTACATGGTTCGATCGCAGTGATATAGAGAAAGTTCCTGGGATTCTAACATGGCTTCGCCTTGTCAGTGCTTGAGTAAATGTGATGGTACGAAAAAATTGAGGTCTCATGTACTTGTTGACGTGCACATGAAATTACTCTTTGAAATTTGACTAGGCCTGAGCGGCACCGTTCGTGCAAAATTCCACCCATTACATGCTGCATGGTGTACTTTGTCTTTAAGATGCATATTGATTACATATGAATTATAAAAGTTGAGCATGATGCAACAGTTAATTGCACTGAAATAACCGGCCTTATCAATGCCAAAATTTTTATGTCAATGATCTTCTATTACAGGAATCTGTACTGGAACCAACACCAACTCCAACAGAATCTCCAGAAACAAATCCATTCTTTAATAGACAGCACAGTGGCAACAGAGTGTATGGCAATGTTCAATCTTCAACCTCTACATATATACCTACAACCAATCCTGCTCCCATCACTCATCTTATCATAAAATCCGAACCCATGGTAATGCCTGAATCACCCCCCATCCACAGTACATCGTCAACCACCGTCAGTGATAATGGTGATCCTGTCCCTGAAAATCCAGCAGAAGTCACATCTATGCCAGAAGAACCCCCTGTTGCAACAACAGAATTGAAAACTGAGGAGGCAGCAGTGAAAACTGAGGAGGCAGCAGTGAAAACTGAGGAGACAGAAATCAAAACTGAGGAAGCAGAGGTCAATTCTGAGGAAGCAGAACTCAAAACTGAACCAATGATTGAGACTGAACCTGTTGTTAAAATGGAGTCTTCAGAAGATACTGATATGAAATCAGTTGATGATCAGAAAGAGTCAACGGGAATGACATCATCTTGATTATTCCAGTAGTCCTTAAAAGATAATGATAGTATTAAATCTGACCGGAGTAAAAGACTGTATTCTCAAATTTTAATACAAGTTAGTGTATTATTTTTTGTTTATGTAAAATAATTAAAAGATCTAGTCAAAATATGTGAGAATTTTAACAGTGACAACTTGCGAGAGTAAATTAAAACTAGAATGTATATATTTACATCTTGTAACTGTGTTTTAATCGGTCAGTGTGTATATAGGTACTGAATATACTTACACTACTCTATTATAAAATAATATTGTGTAATTAAATTTAAAAAAAAGTGACCTTTTGTTGAATTGTATATTTTTTATAGTTAGGTTGATTAAGTTATGTAGATATAAACAAGAAATGAGTGAGTGTGAATGTCATGTAAATACAGAATTATTATTATGTAAAATAGTTTAATTTTATTTATGTGATTGTAACAGAGTTGTACATCAGATTTTATGAGTTAGCATTTCATTTCAATTTGTCATGGATAAAAGTGGCAATAATTTTAATAAAATTTCATTTTTGTACAATTTTGATACAGAGATAATTTCATCTCATTCATTTTGAATCAAGGGTATTTATTTTATGCTGTTTGAAAGAAGTGCTGTACAGTTGAATATTTCTGTTCGAGATTGTTATATTGCATAATGAATGCATTTCATGTTATTCTGCCTGTGTTCAAAACTGTATTATGACATCTGCTTAGAAAATTTAACTGAAATGTTAAATGATAATTCAGTATTATACTGAATAAAAATAAAATTTGAAAAATAGCACTCAGTTTCATCTTTTACTTTGAGTATTGTGTTGCATGAATCCCAACAATTTGATTTGCATCAGTCACTATTCACAGTTGTTAGCTGTGAAATCTCTCGTCAGATTTAACGCATGCGCTTTATGTCATATAGGCTGTCATTTATACAAGTGGCATGGTTTCGATTGCAAGCTTGTATGTTACATGGAGTAAGGTCAGCTGCCCAATCTTGTAGGGTTCCTCTGGATCCCCCAGTTTCTTCCCACTGCTACAGACAGATAGTCTCATGTTAGTCTTGAAATGACCTTGTCTATATAGAGGGAACACGATCATTATTATTGATAGTCATCACGATAGGGAGATTTGCAAAGCTTGAGTTGGTGTCTATTTTTAACCTGAAATCAGTTTATCTTACTTCAGCTTGTAAGATATTGGCTTGATCATATCATATTGGGATTTTACATGGCTAATGGGAAGGGGGAATGAAAAGTTTATGGTCTATCATTGAGTCAAGTAGCATGGTTTTATATGTGACAAAGGAGTGGGTTCGCCTGAAAATCCCTGTGTGAAGATTTCATTGAAATGCTCGTGTGGGATAGAGGCTTGTATTTTATGTTGGTTAATGGTCGAGAGCAAGACATTGAGTTATATATTGAAACAACTCTTGGGGTTAATGCCCTTGTGTAGTATCAATATATACCGGTAACTTAAAATCATGACAATTAAACCGCACAAAGAACCATAGGACAAACATTTGTTTTAAGGGATTTAAATTGAGTAAAAAGTAACCTTAAATTGGGGGTGGGTGACTAGTGGCAAGAAACTTTTGATAAATCAGACAATATCTGTTGCATTCTGACATACCTCCAGGATCAAAAAGCCTTATTTATGGCTTGCACTCTCCAATCCAAAGATTGTAGAGGTCATAAATAATAGATAGAGGATTAACGTTGCAGAATGGGTAACTAGTTTATGAATAGTACCACCAGATTTGGAAGCTTTAGGTGGTTTGGTGGGCTAAATGATTTGGGTGGACTGGGAGCATGAACCTGTCTTTACCAGTGGGAGAAAATTTCAGAAATTTGTTAAAAGAGTCTTTATTTCTCAGATTCAATCATGGAATCAAAACTCCAAATTGGGTATCATATAGGATCTATATATTAACATAACGGGTCACACTCTTCTTGTTCTAGGATGGTTAATCTTCACAGCAAGCAACCATATTTTATCTTTTTGGATATTCAGGTGTCTTCCATCCACACAATTGAGAGCAGGGAAACTGCATACATTTGTCAGATGTACTAAAAGGAATGTTGGAAACTGTTTATCTTGTATCTGATAATTTATACTACTTTGCTTACATGTTGGCTTTATAAGTCTTATGGGGGGTTTCGATTCCCTGGTTCTATGTGTCCATTGTATGTGACAAGGAATAGGGTCGCCTGTTCAAAACCCCTCTGTGAAAGTGAATTATTGAAATAAAAACAAACCATGTGTTGGTCCTGAAACCTCCTCTCCCCTCTCTCTGTGGGGTTGAATGGCCGAATGCTTAGCACTTGCGTGCTGTATCATAAAGCCTGTCATTGAGTCAACTGGCGTGGTTTCAAATCCCTGGTTGTATGTGTGACAAGCAGTAGGGTCCAACCTCGTGGGTTTTCTCAGGGTCCTCCGGTTTCCTCCCATAGCTAAAGACCCCTATGCGCAAGTGAATTATAGAAATAAAATTAAACCATATGTTGGTCCCGAAATGACCTAGTTTGTGTCAAGTGGACTTTAAACCCCATTTTTCTCTCTCTCATAAGTATCTATCAATGTAACTTTAATTACAAACAATTATTCAAGATATGAACAATTTTATTTTATAATCATAATTATTTAGACATTCAAAAAGATAACATAATCATGCTTTGAATTCAACCCACAAAAATGTCATGACAAAAAATGAAACCATTTACATTTAAATAATTCCAACTGGACCTTCCTCTGGTTTACACTGTAATCCTTATAAAAGTCTGAAATTTAATCAAGATTCAAATCTTGATAATTTATCCATCCAAAAAAGAAAACAACACCATTTTTTAAAATATAGCAATACTTAATGACACTCACAACAACAGAATATTTTAATTCTTTAAAACTTTTTGAGATCTTGCAGTTAATGGGCTGCTATGAAGAAATCGTGACAGAGTGGGAGGAATGTGCTGATAAATTTCAAACACAAATTGAGATGATTTAAAAGTTAACAGTTTATTAACAGTTCATCAATTGATAACATGAATCATGCAGACATCAACAACCACGATATAATTACAACATCTATAATAAAATACTTATTGAAATATGAAATGATTGGGTGTGGGTCAGGGGAGACTTTTTTTTCAGGTTTCACTTAAATCTATACTCCTTTTTTTATGCTGGACCAATTCTTATCCAATTTGTAATATTTCTATACTGAATTAACTACAAATTTGATGAAATTGAATTTAATAATTAATTGTTTTTCAAAAATAATAAGGATAAAATATTTACAAGTGGGGTATAATTTTAAAACATGCACACCACAAAAAATTTTGTGGTCAATAGAATTTAAAAGTTTTATAGTGTTAATTTTCATTTTAAATTGTGTCACAAATGAAAGCCATACAATAATTTTTTAATTGTTTGAAAAACATATTTACTGGTGTTGTTTCTAATTAAAAAAATAAATACCTATGTGTATGTAAACCAAATGGGATAATATCCCGAACATTATAATACATATAAGGTCCATGACAATATGAATGGAAGACATGTTCCTGCAGAGAAATAGTGCTGTATAGCACAATGTACATAGAAAAATGTCACAGCAGTGTTATAAATATATCTAGTTGTATTTACTAAAATAAGGTCACATCTACCATAACTCGGTCAAGTCTAGTACACAAGTGTCAATTTTAATCTTTCAAATACATAAATTTGGTCAGATATCAACACAATACAAAGACTTTAATAATAGTCCTATTGTGCTTAATCCAGTTACTCAAGAAAGGCTATATCATTATACTTATCAACTGCCAAGAATGGACATGCAATATTACATAAACCTGAAAACAATATCAATTTTTTTTAGAAACTACAAATATCTTTTGAATTATCTTTATTCTTACCCATAAAAGTACAAATTGAACAGCAAAACAGTGTATTTCAATACCCCAGAAAAACAATGGAGTTTATGTCATGGGCTTTAAATCAATTTCATTCAAATCATTTGAGACAATCATAATTTTCTTATTTTCTTGAATATGAGAATATCAAGACAAACGAAATGATTAAAACAAAAAAGATGGTTGGCTATTTATGTAGGTCCCAGTATTCACTTTTGAATCAAAAACAAGTAAAATTCAATAAGAAGTTATCTAGCTTCACATTATGTAGTTCCACATTATCACTAAAATAATTGTAGATATGTACTCAATTCATGCAATTCCAATAAAACTTTACATTATTACATTCTCTCTTTAAAGAAGAGAGCAGAAAATACAAAGCACTTATATATAGACAAAATTGATATATTTCAACACTCAAAATCACAGACAACTTTAGGCAAATAAACTTTTGTTTAAATCCATTACACACTATTTACAAATAATTCATTTTGTGAACAATTAATACAGGCATACAAAATAATGGTTCTCCTTTAAAAAAAACCAGCATAATAATAATTGATTATATGTATTGTATATGTATTTTTCTTTCAACCAAAAACTTATCACAGTTACTGTTGTGTTTTAATTCCTGACTTGGATACAAGTTTTTCAAACACAAATACTTTCAGTAATTTTCCTACTGTATTTTAAAGGAGAAGTTCAACCATCTCAGATTTTTTTATATTTCATTTATTATCTAGATTAAAACATTTCCAAGAACGCAAAATCCAAAACACTGATAATTTTGCAATTTATTTAACAAATTGAACAGCAATTGTGACATTACAAGGAGAACTGTCAGTCACTGTACATAAACAAACCAGCATCATGTGACTATGTGAACCTCGCAAAAGAAAAGGAAACAAACAATTAAATCACATTATTTGTTCATTTATCTACAGTGTCTGATAGCTTTCTTATTAATTTAAGGCAAACAATTTGCATTATTGAAAATATTGTTCTAACATTACTGTAAAGAATAAATAAACAAATAGCAGCAACTGCAGTTCTCCTTTAACATAATTATTGAAAATATTGTTCTAACATTACTGTAAAGAATAAATAGATAAACAAATAGCAGCAACTGCAGTTCTCCTTTAACATAATTATTGAAAATATCGTTCTAACATTACTGTAAAGAATAAATAGATAAACAAATAGCAACAACTGTAGTTCTCCTTTAATAGAATTACCCAAAAATCAAATACCCATCGGATAAATTATTAAAAATGTAAAAAATTGTAATTTTCATTTATTTTTAATTTTCAATTGCTTCATCTCAAACTGTATTGACACAAGATTTACATATACATGTATTCTTCTTTTTCCACATTTTCACATAAAAAAATCAACAAATGTATAATTATAATACCCCAAACACTATTTCTTTTCTCATATACTGTATTCAATCAAATAAGTGCACATATTCTATGGAAGACCTACCGGTACATCTGAAAAATCCACTGATGGTTTGCCATTTGCTGTATTTCTTTAAAGCTCTAATTTATTGTACATAATGATTCCAGGTTGCAGGCAGAAAGAACCAATCAATTTGTGTCAAGGACATCTGGCAAAATACTGACCAGCAGTGTACATTGACTTCAATTTGGGAGCACATAGAGGCACTTATTTGGTTCAATGCGGTACTTAACCCCATTTAACAATTTCATCAGTAGTGACTAGATGAGACACATTTAAAGCAGCATAATAAATACATAATTCTTTTTTTAAACTAAACAACAAACATTAATATGATCTGTTTTCCGGCCATTTAACCGTAATAAATATGTACATATATGTAGATCAATTAATAACTCATACCTAGATAATTGTTCAAGGCAAATGTCATATAAAAAGTGTCTGGTGCCTAATTTACATTAGATAATAAAATAACTATGTGCAGAATTATATTTTCATATTCTGAATTTGGATGGTTGTTAAACTTTTGTTTAAAAATTCAATGATTATAGGTAGACATACACCCTTGAAAAAGATTAGGTAATCTGTTAGATCTTCTAACTTTATTTTCATCTGAAAAAATATTTTTTGTAATGACCTGGAAAAATCAAATTATTGGCTCAAATTGTCTAAAAAGAACCAATAAAAAATACATAATATGGCCCATTTGTCTGGTAATATCAATACTAATCCATTCACTGACCTGCAAGTGTACTACATAATGGTTGCTACAACCAAATTTGTAGACTGTCAATAAAGCTTCCCTAGTAATATATCAAGAGATATGATGTTTTAAGTAATAATTATTTTTTTCTGTATTAAGCTATTATTTAATAATAACAAATGTGTATTTTCTATTCATTTTGTTTGCGGTCAAATTAGAAATCCAAATACTGCTGCTACACTTACCAATTAGCCAGGTCGGTGAGAAACCATAGGAGGTCAGATTCAGATGCTTCTTCAGATACAACTTAAAGTCATATGTTTATATTGTACTTTTACACCCTTAGGTCATGTAGTCATATGTCTACAAACTAGTGGTTAAACTGATTCTATTTGAAAATCGTTTGATTATTTGATTCAATTCAAATGATCAATTTCAAGAATATTTTTAATCCATTTTGGTGCACTATAAATCTTTCAAATCCATCTTTTTCCTTTGATCTGTTTATTTATAAATATCACTTTATTTACATTTCACACCGACCCAAAAAATATTGAATCCCATTAGCATTAATTAATATCAAATAATGGATACTAAAAAATCTGTTTGAAATGCTTTGAAAAATGATTCTAATTTGAATAGTCAAAAATGTGTGTGAGCTTTATTACAAAGCAAAAGGGTAGAAAAGTGAATATTTCTAAAAAAACCCTTAGAGATTTTCCAATTTTCTTTGTAATGCTACCAAAGATTTCTAGAATACAATTAACATATACAGTATGTTCCTATTGGTTTTTCCGTGTTACAAATGAATGATTATAAGGAGTTAAAAAAAATCCTAAATCTAAAATGTTACTACACACAACACAGTTTCATTCACATCGAAAATAACATCCCTTGTAACGAATCCTAACTTTAAACTTATTTTTTGGGGTACATAATATATACACTTTACGTAAAAACTTCTCCATAACAAAATTTACAATGTAATATCTTTTTATATGATCTTTAAAATAACAAAAACAAGAAACAAATATCAATAAATATTTGTATAGTAAATATAAGATAGCACACAACAATAAACATTCACTTTATATATATATATATGGAGAATTCAATATATAGACACACCATTTGCCAACTGGGAGTATAAATAAAGGGAATTTAAGCTTACAGACCATTTGAATTTCTGAAAGCAGTTGCATGAAATGTTACATGTTAAAATCAAGAACATGTTTATTCTCATAAAATGACAGATTTCACATTGTGAAAAGATAATTGAAAACTATATGACATAATAAAAAGTTTTGCATAATTACATTAGTCCTGGTTGTTTAAGAGGAAAATTGTTAACTACAGGATTTGAGGCTTTTCTGACAGTGGAACATTTTGCTACCTGGAAGAACTGGGGTGGGCTGTTAATAGTTATAACATTACTTTAATGTACTTCCATACAACTGAATAAATATCAACCATTTCATTTTATGATAATAAACTTATTCTTGAGTAAAGTGATTTTAAGTTATACCTTTAAGAGATGAGAAAAAAGGCAAATTAGATAGGTAGAAGGGCTATGAAAAAGCTATTATTCCTTTTATTTTAACTCCTTGAATGATATCATATATACATACTGATTACCTTGAACCATCAGTGAGATTTGTCATCTGAATCGCTTGAGATTAAAATACATTCATTACAAACTGTACAACAGAAATATTCATCTGAACCGATTCATTTGATAAAACAAAACAAACAGCAAATACAATGTCTGGTCCAAATAGTCAAATGAAAAAAGATGTTTATAGAACAATGTAAATTTAGGCTACTGTAATATGTATCATTACATTAATCTTACACAAATCCTTTTTCTTTGATTTGTTCGAACATGAGAGAATAAATACATACCAGTGATGATTACTCAAACAAAATATGTACATACATCTAAAGCCAGGTTCCCACTATTGATTTCAAGACAACTTCTCAACTATTTTTTGGTGTTATTCTCTTTCTTCCTCAAAGTCATTTTAAATGTCTATAGAAATGTCAGCCAATGATTAATGTATTCTGCTCTCATGGATTTCAGCCACCAACTAAAAAGTTTATCAGACAAACTGTAACTTATCCACAGTTTGAACCAACTGATTCATTAGTGCATGAAGTTAAAATCTTAAAATTCAACACTGTCTTTACATATCTGTAGTGTGAACCATGCTTCAATTCAGCTTCTTATATCATATGACATATTTGTGTAATAATTTACAAATTTTTGTTTAAAAAATATGACTAAATGGATTTTAAAGAAAGCAACCACTCTTTTGAGGAATAAAATGCGAGATTCATTTCGTCAGTTAGAATGCACTTATTTCCGTAAATCAGACAGTTGTGGAAGATGACATTACATATTATTATTAAATTAAATCATAGTGATTTCAACACGATCTTTTAATCAAATTCCATTTTCAATTTCTTTAATGAACATTTTATACTATTCAGACTCTACATCTAAGATACAAATAAATATAAGGGAATTTTTACATTCAGTAAAGAATGCGGAGACAGATCAGTGTATGTTATCATAATACAAGTTTTTGAAAGATACGTTCCTTTGAGGTTAATAAGGCCATTTGTTTCATTATCCAGTCCCAAAACTAAATTTGATCTGAAAATATGATGCTCCTACCTAACGACCTGGAAAATTAAAATTAGAGATCTATGATATTTATTAGGCCTGCAATAACTGAAATAAGCATAGCAACTAGTAAAATCACAGTGATTTGAATTCAGCCACAAACTCTGAAACAGCATATATCATGACAGAGAATAGTAAATATCACTATGTTTTACAAAAGAGTCTATCTGAATAAATTTAAAAAAATAGAAATGGCAGACGTTTTAGACCGGCAAGGAAATTTACTATTAGTTTCGATATACATGTATTAGTCTGGATTCTCAAAGGAATACATCTTTAATTGTTGTGATGTGGTATATAAAATGTATTTTAAAACTACTGTCAGTATAATATCAACAAGCACAGTTATCAGTTTTTTCTTCATTAGGATTAATAGATTGAAGACCTCTATGATGTGGACTAGCCCGTACATTAATCACCTCTCTTGTTTCACCTGGGGTATAACGTGACATATGTGGTGACATCATGGGCTTGGCATTTTTCAGTTTATGCGCCATTGTCATAAATATAGCATCCACATGATTGGCCTTTTCATCATCCTTTGCTGAGGTCTCAAATAACGGCATGTTATGACTATCTGCAAATTTCTGAGCTAAATTTGTGTTAACTGCTATTTTATCTTTCATGTCACATTTATTGCCCACAAATATACGAGGAAGATTTTTGTCCAAGTTATGTCGATCACATTCTTCTATCCATTGTGGCATATTTTCAAAGGAGCTCATTTTTGTAACATCAAACACAAATACGACAGCATGCACATTTCTGTAATAATGTTGTACCATACTTTTTCTAAATCTCTCTTGGCCAGCAGTGTCCCAAAGCTGAAGCTGTAAAAAAGAAAGAAATTATGATATGATACTAATTATGATTCATTGAAAAATTAATCAAATACAATCCCCCTTGCAATTGCACATTTTGTTCTTGTGTCCAATTTCTTTTGGTTGATGTGAATGTCCATATTTGCATGTCGTCTGCTAAAATATGTTCGCATATGTGATTTACAAAATTTAATAGGACCATCTGGCAAAAGATCTTGTTGTATTTCATGTTTTCGATAAACGTAACATTACATTAATATATTTAGCATTATTTGGTATGAACATTTGCAGATTCCAACTGAAGGTTTATGACAGTACACACCACTTAGCTTTGCACTTCAAAACCACGACTTGCAAACTAGTATATTTTACCCATACCTTTATTTGTTCCCCATCTAAATCAACAGTCTTTTCTCTAAAATCAACCCCTATGGTTGCTTCAGTCTTGTCAGGAAATTTTCCACTACAAAAGCGGTATGTCAAACACGTTTTACCAACATTAGAGTCACCAATTACTATAATTTTAAAGATTCTTCGTTGTGCTTGTTTTTCAACAATTTTGACAGCTCCAGACGATGGCTTCACTTCCCTTGATTGATCTGTTGATTGATGGGAGCTCATATTTGTTTCTAAGAAAAAAGCCTTGAAGAGTAAAATATGAATTTGAAAAACTATTGATGACTAGACGTCGATAAATATGGAAATTACGAATAAATTAGTAATTGATTATTTTTGACACAACTCAATGGAAGTTGCCATCTTGGAAATTTACGTCATTTGATGCATTTCGGGAAAACTTTTACAAAATAATTTTTATATTTTATTCAAATGATTACTGTTAAAACATGATATAAAATATTTCAGTATTCACCAAATTGTTTTATAAAAAGTATTTCAGGTTCCTTTCCTGCGTGACTTGACGGAAGTATCTGATCCGCCATATCGGAATTCGCACCACGAGGTGCTTGTTTTTGGGTTGAGTTATCAATACCTGTAAATTCCCTTGATTTGTATAAAAGCAACCGATATGCCATCCATAAACCCGTTGCCTCCCAAAGAGAATGCTCTTTTTAAGAGAATATTGGTAAGTGCTCTAATTCATAAACAAGCAAGTAAATGAATGGGCCTATCCAAAAATAAAATGAACACAAAATTTGCAAAAGCCAAAAGCGTCATTTCAGGGGATGGAAGGGCATCGAGATCACCAAGGGGACAGGCATTAGTTTTCAGTATCACGATATTAATATTTTAAGGTTCTTTGGCGCTATGCTAAATTTAATATACAACACAATTTTATTTTCTTCTAACATCAATTAGAATCTATGCAAAACAAAAGTAGGCAAATATGAATTGTGGTTTTTGATTGAAAGAAACTTTTCATGTCCTGTTCATTAGAAGCCAAGAACAAGAATAAAACTGTCAATTGACAATAGATTCTACTATCGTCAAACCTGTCATTTGTCAAGTTAACTTTTGCTATTGCATTTTATTGACATGATTAAGGGAATGTACTAATGTAGTATTAGAGATGAAGTTCATGCAGAATAATTTTATATTACAATACAAACTTAATTTATTTTGTGGATATAGCGCTTTATAAATGCCAATAAAATGGACATATTATTACTTAGCATTAAAATGTTTTATATTATAATGCAGTTAGATCTACCCAGCGAGTAACTCACTACCGGTATGATAATTTAATTAGATATGATTTGATTTAATTCCGGCAATTTTTACATTACAAAAACTTTGTGGTTTTGCTTCAGTCAGTGTAGTTCTTTTAGGAACATTCTGTCTATCATTGAACGCTCTCTGCAGACCTTTACTATGTGTCCCTATTAGCTATTTTGGAATCCTTACCTTCTATTTTTCACTGTGTTTTTTTTATTTTTCGCCAATAGATATATTTCTCACTACATCTAACACAAATTTATGATAATTAAACACTATTTTAAAGTAGTATGTTGCCAATAAAATAAAATGTGGTCTGTGAATATTAGATTCTTCTAATGGCTGACCAGTTCAAATGTATTTTGCATTTTTTAATCGCAAAATTCTACTTGAAAATAGTGTTGAATTAATATAAATTTATGTTAGATGTTAAAAGAAATGATTCAGTGTTAGTTGACATACAAGGAATATGATACATTTCAGGGGCGTAAAAATATTTTTTAATCCACTAGCCCCGGGCTAGTAGTCTACTGTCAGACACTAGCCCGGCATCCAGTTCCACTAGTCCGTAGTTGGACAAGGTACAAACTTTAATCGTCAATAATGTACACTGCAGATTGTCACCCATTTGACCACATTAAATGTATTCTTTCTAACTGAACTGTATTCAATAATATACGGGGTACATGAGTCGATGTGGAGTATATAGTTTTTCCTCGCCTCAATCCATATGACGAATGTTTTTCAAGTTCAACACCGCATATCAAATTACCGCACGGGATACCGTTCCTGCAATACTGTGCCGACGTACGCCAACAGAAAGTGGCCTATATTATTAATTAATGTAAAATAATCAGTTTATAAATGAAGGACTAATTTGATTAATATTCCGAGTTTTGTTCTTGGTCAATTTGAACTAGTTTTTATTACAATATATCCGATAAATAGGGGACAACGCAGGTCCTTATCTATTTCTACGATAAAACTAAAGTAGACATCTCCCATCATGCATTGTAGTCTAGATTGTCACATGACTTTAAATTGCGAGAGGTGGGAAGAGCTTCTTACATCCCCCATCATGCATTGTAGTCTAGATTATCACATGACTTTAGATTGTATTGACTGAGATCTATATTTAGCCACACTATAAATAGAAGAGGTACAACCTTCCCGTGTTCACTACAGTCACAGAAAAAACTATTGTTATGCTATGCTTCCTTTGGATTGGAGAAATAAAAGTGCAGTATTTCACATCTCATTTATGTAGTTTAAATCACAGAAAAAATGAGCAATGAAAGGGCACTAGCCCCGGACAAGTACGGCTAAATAGGTCACTAGCCCGTAGGTTATTTTTGGTAGTCCCGGGCGTCGGGCTAGTGGATTTTTACGCCCCTGATACATTTGATTTACGTCCGTTTCAATATTGATATTTTACAGGTTGTCTTTGACATTATTTGTACAACACATTATTTATTACATGCACTTTACAAGAATGACAATGTCATAAAATTTGAAAATGATTTTGTTTCAGAAATGTTATGAACAGAAACAGTACAAAAGTGGGTTAAAATTTGCCAAACAGATTTTGACAAACGTCAAATTTGCTGAACATGGAGGTAGATATTGTATTTATACGAAATTTTGTCTGCACAGTCCAGTAAATTTTTAGTAGTTATTAATCATTTATTTGGGACTACTGTTTCATTGTAGCTTCGAATTTTTGAACCCTTGTTGTACACAATCCTCCGACTATTCCATCACATTCACCAGAGAATCCAGGAGATTATTTATAACTTTAAACATGAAATATCTACAATATGTGTGTATATGTGAATAAATTTAATAATTTCAGAAACTTTGGCTATGAAAGGACTGACATTGAATTGTCTAGGAAGAAAAGAAGAAGCCTATGATTATGTCAGGAGAGGATTACGTAATGATCTCAAAAGTCATGTCTGTATCCTTGACATTAAACTAAACTAACTGAAGTCTTATCTTTGGACATCTCATCAAAACTTACGATATTATTAGTCCAGTTGTTTGCCATAAATTGAGAGAACCTTCCCTATTTATTGTTATGAAATTCATCCTTATGTAAACAGTATACCTTGGCATCAGAAATTTTTTTTACGACTTGCCAATACTGTATATTATTATATGCATTCAGTTAATACTTTCTAGGCATCCATGTCATGAGAAGTAAAATCCTTTACTGTTGACTTCATATCTTAATGTTAATATTATTCTTAAATGGTTTGTTGATCAATTTTATTAAAGTTAGCTCATATAAAACAAATGGTTGCTTGTTAAGATGGCTTCTCTGAATTCTCCTAATTCAACACCATAATAAAACCATACATATTTTGCTAGCAATGTACCATATCAATATTTTGGTACATTTGTGTCCTGACATTGAAAAATATGTTGATCCAGACTTATCAGTACTTGCTTTCTGTCATGAAATTTTAAAGTATGAAGTCGGAAAGGACACTGCTTAATACGCCTTATTCACTTTAGTCAATTGATTTGACTAAATAATTTTGATTTTAAATAGGTTTTTATCGACTTAGTAACAAATATTTACTAAGTTCTGATACTTATTTTTACTTCTAATTTCTGAAAGTTTTTTGTGAACAAGCATCCAGAAATTTAAGAATGCAAGTTCTGCCAAAAATTGTATTTGATAGAGTGATATTTAGTACTTGTGCACCTTAATGAAGTATTTAGGTTGGCATGTGTATGGTTTACTACAGAGATCAGATAGAAAATACGAAGAGGCAATTAAATGTTACAGGCATGCTCTTAAATGGGACAAGGTATTGTCAATATATTTAGTTAAATTGTTTTAAGGAAAGTAGTTTTAACTTTTCTCTTGAGAAAAAAACAATTATTACTGTATGTAGTTAACACATTAGTCTTGTTAGCATATACTCCCCTTTGAATCCAAGTGTTAGAAGATAAGAATTTTTGACAAACTTGTAAGTTGTAAATGGTGCCATTCACTCATATTACATTTGTTTGTTTTCTACAGGATAATTTACAGATCTTACGAGATTTATCGTTGTTACAAATACAAATGAGAGATTTAGAAGGTTACAAGGTAAGATCTAGAATAAACTACATATTACATTATTGTGGGGTATTTTGACTGCAAATAGTACCAGGCACCAGAGAGCAATATCTTCCATTATTTTGTTGATGCTCCATCAAACTCTTAATGCAACTCTAACTAGTCTGTCATTTAAAGAGTTATATCACTATTATAATGAAAAGGGGGGTTGGGTGCCAAATGGTTCTCATGTGTGCCTTGCATCTTGTCTGTCATTGAGTCAAGTGGCATGGTTTCGATTCTCCGCCTGTACGTGACAAAGAGTCGAGTCGCCTCTCCAACCTCATGGTTTTTCTCTGGGGTCTCTCGATTTTCCTCCCACTACTAAAGACCATGGTAATTAAGATTTCGCTTATATCAAATAATCTGAACAAATCTATGTCACATGACTTTAAAGCCATAATGATAGCTTGAAACTCCCCTATCAATATGTATTTTCAAATCACATCAATTATAAAAGCTAATTCTTCTTTATATACAGTAGAAGGCTGGCAGACTTTCAGATTAATGATATAGCGTAGTCATTGTATTTTATTTTTTTGTCGTTGGAAATAGAGAATCTCCTACAAGTCTTTTTTGTTATCAAAAAATATCAACACAAGTTGATAAAGTAAAAAAACAAGGCTTTGGAGATTTTATTTATCACCCAATCCTTTCTTACATTAAAAAATAAATAAATATAATTCTTTGGTATAGATTTCACTTTTACTGAATCCGATTACATTACAGCATATTTATACATCAATTTTTGACAGCAGTTTACCTATTGCAATGTCCCATATATTGACCCAGCATTTACATCAAGGTCAATTAAATTAAAACAGTTTCTTTTTAACAAAAAAAAAAAAGAAATTATTTTTTATTTAAGATAAGTGGTTTCTATAAAATAAAAGAAAGTAGTTCCTTTTTGATTGACCAATCAAATCCTTGTAAAGCGATATCTCCTAAGGAGATATCGCAGTAGATTATGTAAATTTATCACACATGCAATATCTACTGTCAAATTGTTATTGGGTGATAAAATGATTTATATAAAGAATATATTGATTGAATGTTTTAGGATACAAGGTATCAACTATTGGTATTAAGACCTGGTCAGAGAGCATCATGGATAGGATATGCCATGTCCTACCATTTATTAAAAGATTATACCATGGCATTAAGAATTCTAGATGAGTTTAGAAAAACTCAGAGTGTAAGTATGAGGATGAGCTTCTTTACTGGATGCCATTTGTCAACAAAACTCACATACACTTAAAGATACATTATGGGAGATTTTTGTAAGGAGTTAGCCGTTCTTGCTATAACAGTTCAAAAATATATGATGAAAGAAGAATATATTGAAAATTTCCGTCAAATTACTTTATTCTGAACATAGTTACTACCAGTGTAATGTTTGACTACAAATGGGATTGAATTCCATCTTCACCGATTCTTAGTATGGCTGATCGTTTGATTGACAGGCGTTAACTCCACTTACATAATCTCGCTGTCTTTTGTCTGCTGTCATCAGATCCGAATTTGTGTTTTACCTTTTTGGATTTTTATAACAATTGGACAAAATAAGTAAGATGGTAAATTTTCGTTCTTACTTGTATTTTGGGCATGTGTTAAATCAATTGAATATAGGACATAATATTATAATACAATTATGATAAATCTATAGGTATACACCAGGGGCGTAGTGCCTATTGTCGAAATAAAAATATTTTTATTGATATTATGAAGACAGAAGACCTGTCCGTCTGTATTAGTCATCACACGATCTCCAGAAATTGTATAATTTGTCATTATCTGTGTTTAGTTTATTGCACTTTAAATAGTTTAGATGTCATTTGTTGAGGCCATAGCTAGACAGCGGCCTCGCTTTGTACACTCTATCATTTAGCCTCGATCTGGGAGTATGACAAATCCGCCCCCGACGCCATTTAAAAATTAATTAGTCAACGAAATCCCATTTAATTCCAAGCTGAATCCAAGCCATCCGTTGGTCTACAGAGATGATTTTGTGCTTGTTGTGTAAATAAAGATCTAATTTATAATTTCTATGACATCTGAAGCCTAAATAAAGACTTGAAATAATCAGATTTAGCTCTTGCATAGTGTATGTTTAGATTTATCATTTTGCTATACAATGCTTCTGAATCTACTTGTGAGCAACTTATGCAAAGTTTATGATTTGTTGTAGATGGGCATAACCAAGTAATGTAATAATACCATAACATTATTGTATATACAATGGACAGTCGATTCCGACATCATACAGGATCGATACATTTTGCCGAATTACACAGCATGTCGAAATACTCAATTGTCTCAATGCCTGAAATATTATACTGGAATTACTAGATGTAGAGTACCGGAATCAGCTGAGGTTTGCTGAGTGTGTATTTGACATAATAAACTCAAATCAAATACCAAGCGCTCTCTTACAAGAGATTATTAAATTATTAAGATTATCTTCAAAGACCGACACATGTTTTATGCTCACAGATAACTGATTGAAGGCCGGATTATCCAATGTTAATTTAACACAAAGCGTGTGACAAGACCACTGATTGATGTCGTAATTTGGTATATTCAGAATCCAGACTACTCAAAACTTTTTTGGTTGAAGAAATTAGGAAATAAATTGGGACATAAAAATGATGACAGATTTCACAGAATGCCTGTTTTCCCATTTTCTCATTACTGATGAAAGGACATACATACAAATCTCTTTTTACGCAGTGTTGGTAAATTACTAAATTACTAAATATAATATTTGTTATGTATTCCAGGTAAAAACATATGATTATGAACACAGTGAGTTATTGATGTACCAGAATTTTGTTATGAGAGAAGCAGGGATGTATAAGGAGGCCTTAGAATTTCTTAGTGAAAATGATGAACAGTTATTAGATCGGTTATCTGTACAAGAAATTAAAGGTAAGTCAATGTTACCTCATTAGTTTTTGTGGAATTAAAAGTAAGATTTTAAGCAATGGGCCAGTCATCCTATGTGCTGGTTTCCAGCTTGAGATGGGTTTTACATAAATTGGGTTCTAATCTTCTCGTCCAACTTTAATAATTAGGGGTCGGCAGAATGTATTTTTGATTATTGCTGATTAATGATGCTTATGTTGACAAGTGTTTTTATTGTAATTTTTTTTAGTCATTTCTTTGTTTTATTATTAATAAATGACATTTTACCACATAACCAGGCTTAAAGGGACAAAACTCAGCACATTTTATGTGATATGACTACTAATTATAATTCTCTTTCGTTACTTATTTCTCTGTTAGTTATTTGTCAGTCATAAATCCATTTTCCTAGTATTCCATCCATTTGATTTTTAAACTAATTCACTTTTGATAAATGTGTATTTGTTTTCTTTCAGCCGAGATTTTATTAAAATTAAATAGAAGAGAAGAGGCGGCTAAAATAGCACTAGCTCTAACAGATAGAAATCCTGAAAACTGGGCATATTATAAATACTTAGAGGATGCGCTGCAATTAGGTAAATAGTATGCTTGTTAATCTGAAGGTCTCATCTTCAATCCTTGCATTGTCCCAGAAAGCTTATCAGGATTTCCAGCGTGGTTTCTGCTTGTCAGTGGTGCAGGACAGAGTGCCTGTCAAAAAACAATGTATAGTCATTTGGGCGTGACAAAAAAAGAGATCCTGTGTACACATTGGCGGGCACGTAAAACATCCCTTGACATTTGGAAGTCAATATATGAGTAGAATGTAGTTCCAAGCAATATGTCCCTCGTAGCTCACTGTATAGCGTATGCCGGTGTTCATAAGCCCAGTAGGGCGTTTAATCCCATATTTATTTTCATTTGTCATCATTAATGTTGAGTTTGACTTGGCTTGAATGATGTAGGCTAATTATTTTTACCTTTTGTTGTGTATTGATCTATGGATGTCCTTCAGGATTCAAATTGACTAAATAAGTGAAATCATTGGCTAAGATCCAACTGTTGTGAAAACAAATAAAACAAAAGTGGAGCTTAATGAAAGAAACGATATAGGATCTGTGTTTTAATCAGGTTAATTGATGTTGTGAATGCTGTACCCTAAATTAGCCTTTCACTCAGCATATCACGTGACAAGGAGTTGGGTCGCCTGTCCAATCTTGTGCAGTTTCCTCCCACTGCTAAAGACCCCTACACGCAAGCAAATTATTGAAATGAAATTAAACCATATGTTAGTCCCGAAATGACCTAGTTTTTGTCGAGTGGATGTAAAACCCCATCTCTCTCTCTCTCTTTCTCTCTCTCTCTCTCTCTCTCTCTCAGCATATCAGTTTTATAATATATTTTTGGTTTATTTTTATTCAGACAATGTGGAAGAAAGATGTAAGATATATTCTGAGAAAGAGAAGAAGTTTCCACGAGCAACTGCACCTAAAAGATTACCATTAACCTTTACAACAGGTAATGTATATACTTAAGGGCGTTGAGTAGTCTAAAATGCAAATTTTAAAGCTAGCACTGTAATTTTTGTTGATAAGATATGACATTTTTTGTTATTTGGGGTGATAAACTACATATTAATCACCAAATAAATACCAATTTTATTTACCAACTATGTTCCAAACTTGGCCCAAAAGCATGATAAAAAGGGGTATTGATGACAACAAAAGTAGAATTTTCTCAGTTATGCCTGCAGATATTTTCATCAAATTTCGCATGAACAATGCTAATAGCAAGTCCCAAAAATACACTGGTCAATTTTTGGCTATAGGTTGTGGTTTGTCTTGTATCCATGGAAACGCAAAAAAACGATGCGTTTTCTTGGAAATTCTATTAGTACAAGCTCAAAAGATTTATTGATAATCCCACCAGTAGATCGAAAGTGGAGGTTATAAGCTACATTTCGACACCAAAAACGTTAAAAAATACCAACTCAAAGTATTTTAAAATTGTTGTTCATTATTTACCTTCAAACGAGATTTTGCGATTTGGCGTTAATTCTTTGAATACGTCGACAACAAGTATTAAAATACAACAATTCGGATGTAAAAGTAAATAATTACTTCACTGCACTACTCCACCGCACTCTAAATCATGTTATGCATTCAAAAAATAGTAATCTTTGACCATAAAAAAAAAAAATCCGTCATGTTCCTTTCGTGATAGATAAATAGACCTGGATAATCGCGTCATACAGGGAATTCCTTCTGGTCACGTGACATCTTCCACTCCCGTTGAAGCCACGTCTGTGTTGATCACGTGACTGGCGTGCACGACGTCATAATTTATTCAACACCTGATCTAGGTCGGGGAATCAGTCTCGTTTGCTATAAATAGTTTTATTCCTCCGCCTCGTATCTCCATTGTTACACATAAAACGACGCGACTTTCGAGAGTTTTCTGAGTTATTTTATAAGTGGAACAAGTTTGCAAAGACTTAATAAGATTGGCGTTGAAAAGTTAGTGCGAATCTTAGACTGCTCAACGCCCTTAAATATACAGATCGGATTCACATACTTTTATTAATGTTAACAGAGCTGGCTGGTACCTGGTAAAACAATAAAAACTAGTTCTAAGGAGGAATCCTATTGAAATTCAGAGTTGCACAACAGTCTGTACAGGAGTTACTGCCCTTGTTGTGGGAACCCTTGTAAATTCTTTGCAGTTTATTTTAGTTTAAACTATATTTTATTCATATGAAAAGGATTGAACAATTTCCAATGAAGATAGACCTATAATAAGATATACAATTGCCATAAATGTAAACTATCACATATGTTGGATATTTCTGTTTGATTGTCATAATAAGCTCACTCTACTGTTATTTTAAGGGGCTTGGTTGTTGAGAAACATTTAATATAGTAGTTACATGAACCCCATTTCATTATTTTTGTTTCAGGTGATACATTTAGAAGGTTAACAGACACATTTTTGCGGACAGCTATTAGGAAAGGAGTCCCCCCACTGTTTGTGACAATGAGACCTCTTTACACAGACCCAGCCAAGGTAATTATATCTGCTTGCTGTAATAGCATCTGAAATATAAAGTGTGGTTTAAATTGCGTAGTGGATACCAACATAATATTAAGAAATCAGGAGTGACATGTTGTCAAACCTCATACCAATTTTCCATATTTTAAGTAAATATCACAGTCTTGCCATTGACTCCTAGCATTGCATATGTAAGCTTAAAAGTACATCAATACCTTTTTATACCCCCCCCCCCCCCCTGTCTATCGTTCTACAGACAACCTTGATCATCCAATCTCTTTAAGATTTATATATGTTGAGATGGAGAATCCTACTTTAACGATCGATTGGTATGACTCGTAAATTGAAAGTTATGTTTGTCTCGACAATAAATTGATTGGTAAAAGTGTCCCAATTTTGCGTATAATTGTTATTTGAACATAACTTGCTGTAACTAAAGTTGAATCAAGTCTTTAACCATGTCATAGGAGTCACCTCTTTTTAAGGTGTTGTCAGATCGATATATTTGTATCACACAGATTATAAAATGTAACTGGACTATTATTTTGTAGGTGAAAATTATAGAAGAACTTGCTCTGAGTTATGTAAAGAACTTAAAAGAAACAGATTATTTTGAAGCTAACTGTAAGTAATTTAATGAATTACGAATGATACAATTACATGTATATGGTTGTCAAGATATAATAATTTGATAAATACAGTTAATAAGTTTCTTGGTTAATGCACAGGTTATATTGTCCTTAATAAACTCGCCTTGTACACCTGATCTGTGGAGTATAGGGATCATTAATGGGCTAATGAAATTGTATTAAATAATGCATGTTAATTCTATGCATAATACATGTATCTTTGTTAAGAGCGAAGGGAACAAACTGTAATATATCTTTTCACCATGTCTATTTTCTGTTGTAAGTATTGCACATGCAGTGAATTGGGTTAGTGTTCAAGTTAGCTTATAGTTGCGGCACAAATTTTGATATGGTTACAGCTTTTCTTCTAAAGAACAATATGATGATTTTTGTTGTGGATTCCCCTTCTGATTCAGATTGATGAGAAAATCAACAACTGATTGTTCTAAAAAAAAAAATCCTCTTGTTTATCCTGCATTCTAATAACAGTAATCATTGTTATTTAAAAAAAACCCTGTTATTTTCTGTTTTCATCAGGTGATACATCCGAAGAAAAAGAACCAGCCACTGCCTTATTGTGGACATATTATTATCTAGCTCAACATTATGATTATTTAAGTCAGACACAGAAAGCTCTAGAATATGTAGATGCTGCATTAGAGCATACACCATTACTAATAGAATTATATGTTTTAAAGGCCAAAATAAAAAGGGTAAGGTTTATTAGATATAATAATAGCGGGGAGGGGCGAATGGTTAGCATGCGCGCGCTGTATCATACGGCCTGCCGTTGAGTCAACTGGCGGGGTTTCGAATCCCTGGTTGTATGTGGCAAGGAGTAGGGTCGCCTGTCCAACCATGTGGGTTTTCTCCGGGTACTCCGGTATCTCCCCCACTGCTAAAGACCCTAACGTGCAAGCGAATTATTGAAATAAAGTTGAACCATATGTTACTCCCGAAATGACCTAGTTTGTGTCGAATGGACGTTAAACCCCATTTCTCTCTCTCTCTCTATAATAATAGGATTGTGCTTGAATCAAGACTTGGAATGAGAAATGCTTTAGTAATTTATCAAGCCCAGTTATTACTTGCCGGGGCGGTTGTTGATGACTGAAATGGTTAGCACGTTGTATCATAGGTCTGAGTCAACTGCTGTCGCCTGTCCAACCTCATGGGTTTTTCCTAGTTCTCCGGTTTCCTCCCACTACGCGTTATTTTAGTCCAGAAATGACGGAAGTTTGTGTCAGTGGAAGTTAAATCCCATCTCTCTCCGTTGATAAGGAAAGTTAATCTATTTACAGAGGTCTAGATTTGTACTGGACATAAAACAAAATTGTTAAGTTCGAATTGGAAGCAGCATAGGCAGAAACAGTACTGGCTGCCCAAAATCTAGCATTGCACTTTGAAATAAAAAATTACTGCGAGTCCATGTTTTTATTTTGAATGGTCCATGTTTTTATTTTGAATGGTCCATGTTTTTATTTTGAATGGTCCATGTTTTTATATTAGATGGTCCATGTTTTTATATTGGATGGTCCATGTTTTTATATTAGATGGTCCATGTTTTTATATTGGATGGTCCATGTTTTTATATTGGATGGTCCATTTTTTTATATTAGATGGTCCATGTTTTTATATTGGATGGTCCATGTTTTTATATTGGATGGTCCATGTTTTTAGATGAAGTATTAATACAAGAACAATATGATGAGATATGTTGTGGATTCCCCTTCTGATCAACAGAATGATGAGAAATTCAACAACTGATTGTTCTATTAAATTAATCATATTTTATTGGATTTTAATGTAAAATATAGCCGTTGGAGTTAAATCCTTTTGAAATGAATTAATGTTACTATTTTTATTATGTTTTTGTGATAATGATTTAAAATTATTTAATACAAATTATGACATATTGTGTCGTAATTTGTGTAATATTCTAATTACAGCATGCAGGTGATATAAATGAAGGTGTTAAATTAATGGATGAAGCCCAGTCATTAGATACAGCAGATAGATATATTAATTCAAAATGTGGTAAATACATGCTTAGAGCTAATCTTATACAAGAAGCTGCCGAAATGTGTTCAAAGTTTACAAGGGTAAGTAGATTTATATTGCCTGTTGGAACTATACAGGAACAACTTCATGAGGGTAAAAATTGGCCATGCATACTGACCAACCTTTCTGTCTACTTCTTGTGGTTTTTGGCAACAGTAACCTGTGTATTAAGCACATATCTACTTACATACATTTGTATTGAAGGCTTTCATTAGCTAGCAAATCATGCTCACACATACAAATCTATTGAATTATAAATGCAACGTTTCAGTTGAAAGGATATTTTATGCCTGTATTTAAGAATATATGTTATTTTATTATAGGAGGGAGTATCAGCAATGGAAAACCTCAATGAAATGCAGTGTATGTGGTTTCAATTAGAGTGTGCCTCATCATATCAAAGATTAGGAAAATGGGGAGAAGCACTTAAAAAATGTCATGAAATAGATAGGGTAAGTGAGCAAATATTACTTAATGCTAGACAATGATTTAAATATGTAGAAACAATTTTTATTGTTCAAACCAAATGATAGTTAACCAGTTTGTCTTGCTGTCTTGAAGAATCCAAGGGAAACAACAAATATTTCTGTTTGAATACATCTAATACTGATAGGCACATTAGATATTTATAATAATTTACTACTTTTACAGGATATTTGTGAAAAATTCTTTAATTTGACATATAAAATACATTTGGTTGAAAGAGTAATGCATTCTTTAGTGACTGAGGAACAATATGATGAGCTTTGTTGTGGATTCCCCTTCTGATTCAAATTGATGAGAAATTCAACAACTGATTGTTCTTGAGAACCTAATTCTAATAACCTTATTTAAATGGCTAAATTGTTAAACATGTAGAGCCAAAGAAGGACTTTAATGTAATTAAATTTAACAAAATAAAGATTAAAAGTTATTCTTTGGATAAAAATTTAGGCAACGAATATAAAGAATGTAGGTTATATATCATCTTGACTTAGGCTGAAGGTTCGCTCTTGGTGTTAGAAAGTCCTGAGTGTTTGCGGTGTGGTTTCCCCTTGTCAGGGGTGCTGTTTAGTCATTTGGATGGTATAATAGTAAAAAGAGGTTCCGTGTAAACATTGGCGTGCATGTAAAATATCCCTTGGCAGTTAAAATGCGTAAAGAGCACACTGTATGGCATCATTAGCCCAATGAGAGCAGAAAAGTAGGACGTTAAACCCTAATCATCTTGACTGTAATGAAATGAATTACTGTTCATGTGTCATGATTATAAAAATATGAAGATACGGAGTGAAAATAATATGAACTTGTGATGGCCACCATCTACTTTAGGATTCACCAATATGTTTTTTGGTAAGGCGACTTTTTAAATTGTATGGTCTTAAAGTCTATATCTGTCTTTGTTTAAATTCTTTTTTTTTTATAGCATTTTTCTGAAATAATAGAAGATCAGTTTGATTTTCATACATATTGTATGAGGAAGATGACATTACGAGCTTACGTAGAGTTATTACAATTAGAAGATAAATTAAGAAGTCATCCATTTTATGTCCGAGCAGCTCACATTGCCATAGAGGTAGGTCTTTAAAAACAAATGTAACATAAACCTATTTTCGTCGTCATATAGAACAGTGTGATGAGATATGTTGTGGATTCCCCTTCTGAGAAAACTTGATGTGGAATTCAACAACTGATTGTTCTTATGAGAAAAACAAATAAAAGTCCTGAAAATGATTTGTTATTCCCAATCTTGAGTCAGTCTGTTCATAGGTATCCCATCTGATTAAAACACACATCTTATTTCCTTTCATTTTACTACTCTTTACTACACTAGGATCTGGAAGAGTTGTTATAAAACCAGCGTTCTGGTTCATGTGAAGGCTTGGCCAATAAAACGGTCTGTTGCAGCGAGTTCTTGGCGTTTCTTGGCGTGCAATGCACTGAACTGTGGGTATCCTATTAGAAACATCGATGCTGATTGGTTAATCAAATGTCTCACTCATAGGGTCCAAAGCTATTGATAGGTATATCGTTACTTGTATTTGCCGATCCAGATTTGTTTATCTAATCTCAGCTTGCTTCATTCATCCTTTGAAAATGTTCAAAATGATTAGTTAACATTTGATGAGAAGTTAAGATTTGACTTTATTTTAGATTTATTTACATCTACATGATCATCCGTGGACACCTGAAAGTGAACAGAACAATGATCTAGATTCGGGTAATTATTCTTCTTAATCTATATTCATCTAGATTACATAAATTTAAGGAAATAAAAGATCAATCAGTCTAAAAACTTAAGTTGCCTGTGATTTCAGCATGTATAATTTTTATCTTTAATCAATATTCAGTAAAACAACATCCATCATAAATTTTAACAATTTTAAGATCAATTCTGCAATGGTATATCGTGTGTGAGAATATTGTTACATTATTATTACTTCAAATTGTAAAGATTATCTCATGGAAAAGATTTTGTAAAAATTTCAGTTTTAAACTAGTGTTTAAAAATTTCAAAGCTTGAATGATTGTAGTGTCGTCTGCTTGAATTCCACAGGTTTGTAGCTACCTGTGAGCAATTACTGATAAGTTCTTGCTGTTAGGAAAATGTACTTGGATGATATATTTAAAAGTCAATTTGAAAATATAATGTGTGATACTAATACTCCATTCTTTGGAATTTTTTATTCAAATGTATTTCTTATAAATACAATTAGTCTGCCTTATAATTCTAAATTTGTTTTTATTGTAGAAAATTTAACACCAGCAGAATTACGAAAGTTAAAAAGAAAACAGAAAAAGAAAGAAAGGAAAGCGGAAGAGGAGAGAGAGAAACAGTTAGCTGAACAGAAAAAAAGAGAGCAACAGAATAAAAAATCTCAGGATAATGATCTGGATGGACCGAAAGAAGAAGAACTTATTCCAGATGAATTAGCAAAAGTAAGATTATATCTTGATTAAATATAATAAAAACCTACATGCAACCCAAACTTTGTCAATAAAACATACAAGATGTCTGCTGTATTTTTATTTTGGTCCTTGTTTATTTTTATTTTTTTCAGACTGATAATCCACTGGAGGGTGCCATAAAATTTTTAAAACCACTTCAACTGCTGAGTCCTAATTTAGTCCAAACTCATGTTGTAGCTTATGAAATATATTCTAGAAAAGGTAAATAGAATGGTATAGATATTACAAAACATAAATAACTATCAATAAATATAATCAGCTGGCATTGTGTATATAAAACTTGAAAGTTTGGTTATCCAGATACCTGGGATATGCAAGCACTGAAAAGATATATAAGGTTACGATTTGGTTCGTATATAAAGATGAAAAAGTCATGTTTCTACAGCCTATTGCATGCATGTTAAAAATTCAAAAGTTGTCCTTCTGAATTAAAAATGCCCGTTGCATTGACAGATCTATTTCCACATTATTAGTATTTTGTTGACCTGCGTGCTGTTATAATTTAACAGTAGTAAAGTGTAGTATTTATTATGTTACAGGAAAGTTATTATTGATGTTACAGTCTATAAAACGTGGTTATCAAATAGATAAAGATGATCCTCAATTACATACTTGTTTTATTAGATTCTTATTACATGGTAAGTACATGAGAAAAATGTGGGGAGTTATTTGGATAATGAAAACTCCTAACATACTCAGGTTTCCTCACACTTAATGAAATAAAGATATGCATTAGATTAGTTATTGTTAGTGGAGATTAAGCCCCAAATTAAAGTTTACTTTTTGTATGCAAGACATAATGATCAAGTAAGACTTGCTGTACTACTCGTTTTATTTCAATTTTGTAGAAATTTCTGATCTAGATTATCAGAATTTGTGAGAAATTTCCTAAAGACAGGTTTGTGAATATTGATAATGGTTGATAGATATAAGTGAATATATTTTATATTTACAGTAAAGAAAGTAGGTGAATTAAGTGAAGGAGTTAAAACTGTGATAGAACAAGAAGTAGGAAAATTAACAGATAATAAACCAATAAGTCGAATAAATCAAGAATTCCTAGATCGTAATCATAACTCTCTTCCTCATTTATTTGCGGGTAAGTTTTTGATAATTTGTACTATCCCAGTTACTACCGATGCTTAATGATACAGTGAAAGGGAAAGATGATATATCTGATCTTAACTGAATAAGACCAGATGTCTAGATGATAAGTTATAATTGCCCACTGTAATCCATGCATTCATACCGGGTATGAACAAATTGTAGGCTTTAACCTAGGCTTTATGTTCGGTGTTTAAGATGATTGGAGTTAAATTTTGGTGGTTAATTGCTGCGGACAGTGATGGCCTTTGTCCAATAGAACTCTTGTGAAATGCTGATTGCTAGTCGTCCCTAATGAATGAAATTTAAGATATAACCACAGCTCTCTACAATTGTCATTTAATGTCTTAAAAATGATAAACAAATTCAGGTATATAAACATCGGTCCAGTTTCACAAAGCACACATAAAACTTTATGCACCTGATTTGATAAATTGAACTGTGCTGTTCGTAAATTTACGAGTGCTTTGTGAAATGGACCCATGGTCAGGTAAGACAATCATATGTAAAAATTAACAAGTCATGGTTGCTATGAATGAAGATTTCAATACGTCTGGTGGGGGAGCCATGGTGGACACTGTTTGGTAGTCTGGAGGTCACGGGTTTGATGCCTGCATCATCAGGATTTTCTAGTGTGGGATTGACTGGTAAAATGGTTAGCATGTGTGCTCTGTATCATAAGGTCTGTCATTGAGTCAACTGGCATTGTTTCTCGGTGGTATGTGTCCAACCCTGTGGGTTTTCTCGGGGTCCTCCCACTGCTAAAGACCCCTACGCGTTACAATTGAACTATTTTTATACGCCCACATTTTCATGTGGACGTATATTGTCGTCGCCCCTGTTCTTCCGTCCGTCCACAATTGTTTGTAAACAGTCTACAGGTCACAATTTTTATCCGATTTCAATGAAACTTAAAATATAGGTTTATCACCCTAAGATCTCGGTTCCTTTCGATATTGGCATGTATCGGACTGTAACTTCGTGGGTTATAGCCCCTGATTGTACGAAAAATCACGTTTTTAGCTTGTGAACAGTGTAGAGGTCACAATTTTGAACCGATTTGGATGAAACTTGAAATGCGTGGTTATAACCCAAAGATCTTGGTTCTTCTCGATATTTGCGCCCTTCGGATCGTAACTTCCTGAATTATGGCCCCTGATTGTCCGAAAAATCGCCCTTTTTAGCTTGTGGTCCCTCTGGAGGTCACAACTATTATCCGATTTTAAAAAACTTTTGATTATATCACCGTTTCACTGTAATGAAGGTTGAGGTCAAATTTCGTAAAAATCGGACCAAAACTGCCGGACAAAGTGGCTGCCGCTAATACGCGAATAGTGTAAAAATATGATATATCAAGGTTGTGGACCCCGTAGAGGTCACAATTTTAATCCGATTTTGATGAAATTTGAAATGTAAGGTTATAACCCAAAGATTGGGTACCTTTCGATATATTCGGGCAAATTGGACCATAACTTCCTGAATTATGGCCCCTGATTGTACGAAAAATCATGTTTTTTACCTTGTGGACCCTATTGAGGTCACAATTTTATTCCCAATTAAAAAAACGTTTGACTATATCCTGTTACACATTAATGATGGTTGAGTGTGAATTTCTTGAAAATCGATAATTGAACAGCTAAATCCATAATATTAAATGTTTCGTAGGCTTAACGTTAGCATGGGGCAGAACTTTATAAAAACCAAACAAATTCTAATGATTTTCTGATAATTACTTAAAATGCGACAACTCTAGTTGACTGCCCGGACGATTTAGCTGCTGTGTGGGCATATGTTTCGTTGCCTTGCAACCTATTTTTTTGTACTGAAATGACCTAGTTTGTGTCAAGTAAATATTACACCTGATCTCTGTCTCGTTACCCCAATCGTAGCAGAACAGTAGAGTGTTGGATTTCATTTCATTTTTTCTGGTCCTGGTGTGTCAGAAATTGGTGTAATTATATTGTTTATGTATAATATAATGTTGTATTGTAGGTGGTCAGATGATGTATTTAATAGATCCTTCTACAAGGGAATTGGCTATACAATTAGCTACAACAGTATCAAGTAATGTTAAAGGTGTAACTAGATTGGTAAGTTCTTGGCAAACATAAATCTGATTCAAACAATTTAATGTTGACAAGTCATTGGCCAGTATGTTCGAACATAACTGATTTAAAATTACAGTAAAAACGGAAACAATTGAATACATTCAAATTCCATTATTATATGTGTTGTGACCCATTTGTGTCAACTTCTACGTCCCAAATATTAGCAATTGAGCTCCTTTAAGCTTATAAAGAAAAAATTTGTTAAGTCACAGAATGTGCTTACCATTAAACAAAATTTTTATGGAAACGGCTTCTGCATTTCAGGTGTGTATAGATGTACTTGATTCCCTGTGTAAAGGTGATTTTGGAATGTGTGAACGCGAGGCAACAGACTATCAGGCACAATGCCACAATATTTTCCCTTATGCAACAGCATTTATGATACCGGACAATAATCCAACAGAACCCATGTTATCAAATGGATCAGCGTCTTAATTTACATAGTAAATAAATTTGGAGTGGATTAAGATAAAAGTGTGGATAAACTGTGTGTCGAGTTGTTCTAAAGGAAAGTTTGAAGTGATCTATAACAAAAAACGGCTGACCATCTTATTACAGGCATAATGGGGAATATTAACCTACAAACTTTCAACTACGTTTTCCCACATTACGACAAAAAAAATTGATGCAGTTTATATATAATGTATTATATATGTTATTTTTTATGAAACGTGTGAATAGAAGTTCTAGTTCAAAATAATATACAGAGACTGTTAATAGTTATTATATTATAACTTCTCCCTCCCTCCCTCAAACCCTATATGGCAAATTTCAAATGTAATTTTTTTTTTCACAATTTTTTTTTTATGTCTGATTAACCAGTGATTTACAAACTGTACTAAAAAAGAAATATGATTAAAAGTTTATTTTGATTGACAGCTATAGTCACACAATTTGCATTTAATTGTATATATCTACGATTGTTGAACATTAAATTAACAAAGATGAAATATCTGATTAATTACATTCTTAAATATGGAGTGTTATCCCTGCTACTTAAGATCCGTCTCTAAATTATATTTGTGTGTATTTTTTTTCCCCCATATTTCATGTTTATTAGATTGTGATTAGAGAATAGGATTGAGTGTTTCGATCAAACTGAACAAATATATCAGTCTATTAATGTGTTTCCTCATTTAAAAACTATTAAACCTGTCTAGATATTGATCCAGCTGTTACTGGAGTTAAACGCAAATTTATCAGAAAATCTGAACATGATGTATAGGAAATTTTCTAGTAAATTTTGTAGATATGGAATATATATATGAAGCATCAATAGTTTTAACACTTCTATAATCAATCGTTCAGATAATAAGTTTTAGGCAACTGTCAATTTTTAAGTCAGGAATATTTTTTTCTACTAAATTTTCTATCTGTATTATGTTTAAAGGTAGATAACAGATGGCTGTAGATAATATTTCGGTGTCCTCAACGTAAAAGCCAAGAAACCTCAGCTTTCGGATCTTAATGTTATGCTTGTTATGAAAATATTCCATCCATTTAATGGAATCAATCTGTGTATCGTTTTTTTTTTCAATGTGTTAGTGGCTGTCATCTTTAGTAGAAAATTCAAATAAAACAGAGATAGCCTAGTGGAGAAAATGTTTGCTGAATAACAGAAGTTTCAGTTGGCGTTTCAAAATAGTGCACCCTTAGCTTTAAAAAGTTCTATAGAGAATAGAAAAACTTTTCACATGACAAAATTCATGGCTTATATGGATCGTTTTTTGTGTAATTAAATTTTGATTTAGTTGTTGTCATATTAATATTCTATTTATTACAGACTCTAAATTATATTTGATGAATTTTGTTAAAAAAAATTTTGTGGTCATCAAAATATTGTTGTGCTTAGTGTAAAGAAGAAATTTTAATTAATCATGAAGAGTAAAATAAGATAAAGGAATCAAATCTCTGCTTAAAGTGGGTAGATATCTTTTACTCGGTGATTATATTTTCCACATCTATGTTAATTTCACAGTATTTTTATCTAATTTGTACTTTAATTTTTATACCATATAAAATAATAAACATTTGTGTCAAATATTTTCATAGAAAAAACGAAGTTAAATTATCTCGCAACTTTGATCCTATATCATTTTGGATTGTTGGTAGATGAACTCATAACTTGAAAAATAATTATATTCTTTCACCCAAAATGTAAATTATTCGTAATGGTACAGACAGATTTATGGATAATGTTTCGATGAGATTACTCTCATTATCACTGCTTTATAATGGTGAGAGTAACCTTCTTATCAAATGGTTGCAGTTAATATACTTCGTTAATGCTATCCACAAAGCTGTCTGTATTATTATATATTGCTAAATGCCCTTTAAAGATAAATTTATTTTGTACTGGGTCATTGTATTGGAAATATTAAATCCATTATTCGCTTTAGGTTCGATAGTTTATTAGCACGTTCAATTCTTTCATGGGAATAATTATTTGGCATCTAGCTTGTTTCACATATCACTACAGATGTTCACCAGAGTCATTGATTTCAACACATTTATTAATTCATTTGCCAGTGGTGATGCTTTTTATGAATATATTCTTTCAGGGAAGTTGTATGTAAAATTCTGAGTACTGGTATAGTTAATAAATTCTATTGATTATCTCGCTTGATATTAAATCCTGTGTTTAATCAAATTATTCACAGTATTAATTAGAAGTATTTAATTAAATTAAATATTATTATCAAAATGGGCTTTGGTTGTACATTGTACCAAATATACAAGTTTTATTCTTGTTCTGTTAAAAGCAATTTGTGTGATTTTCAACGTTATTGTACAGAGCATGATTTTGTTTTTTCAAGATAATGTATTTTGTAAGTTTTCTTTGGCTAAAAAAAAATATAAGTTTAAAAAATATTGCAAATGAAGGCAATTGTGTGCTATGTGAATAAACTTTCGTCTTTTTTTATGAACATTACCAATGAATATTTGTCATTTTTATCTGTTGGTCAATTTTATTGTCTCCTACCTTTCAAGCCAAATGACTTTAATTCTAGAGAATTCATTATTATATACTGTGAGGCAATGAAAACACACAATTGTCTATCGATGTGCCTGGTTGTAAAGTAGACACGAGAAGGTAAACAAACCACAGAGCCCATAATAACCCAACTTGACTGGGAAACCTATTCACAAGGGGTAAAAATCAAGTCATTAACAGGGTGGGGTCAGAATTGGTCCAAAGTAAGTTGTCGGCACATATAAACACATGAACTGCTAACAGTAGAATCAGTACCGGTAGTATGCAATCCTGTTGTCTCTGTAAGATAATCTGCCAGGCTTGTCAAGGTGCTATTGTCAGTGCCTTGGCCCCTGTCTGTTGAAAACTTTAGCCAATCTCAGGATTGTAGGAAGTTAAATTCAAATCCCATCTGTGCACAGTACTTGGCTACATGGTTGGTTCTACGAAAAGCAATAACTTTACTTATTGTGAATGGTTTGTGATAAAAAAATCATGATCATAATCACGTACCAATGTATAACCACTGCAATCTGATCGATCGATTCTATGAAACATAACTTTACTTCCAGTTATTGGATATCAACCCAGTGTTAGATCTACATCGAATAGAATAATGAAAAGTTCTTCTGTTAGTACTTGCATGTTGGGTGGCAGAATGATCTAGTTAAAGTATAGGATTGATGAGGAGCAAGCTGGCCTACACAACATTTTGTGGAGTTTCCTAGTAATGCTGAAGTGAAGTGATGAATAAAGATCAACCTATTGTCTGCGAAAGTTCATCAGGATTTTCCAGCGTCGTTTACCCTTTACAGAGGTACAGGACGAGAGGGGCTGACAAGGACAGTTGTCAAGTCATTAGGATGTGATGGAAAACAGGTCCCCTGTCTACATTGGCATGCATGTCAAGGTTCCTTTGGTAGTTGGAATTCAATATAAGAGTAGGCTATAGTGCCACTGCCTGGTCAAAGTTTTCCTAATAGCACACTGTATGGCGTATGCCCATTTTCACTAGCTCAGTAGGACATCAAACCACATTTCATTTCAAAGATCAACCTTCTATTAATCTCTATATGCGCTAGTGTTTGAGTACACTATTAAACCCATTCTTTAAATTTCATATTAACTACAAATAAATTTAAATAAAACATTTTATTATAAATATAAACCCACACCAAAAATCGGACGTGGACATTTTGTAAAACAACCATAAAGGCCAAGTTCCAACACCATTATGACAAAGTTGTTTTTTCTCTACATAATATATTTAAATAAAACATTTATTTTATATCCGGAGTGATAATAATTTAAAAAAATTCAGATTTAATTTGTTAACAGACAGTAATATTTATATACAATAGCCTAATTTTAACACAAATTTAACAGATATAATCAACATAAAGTATATATGAACCTTTGACAGTAATAACAGAGTGACAACCTTTAACTCGCTATAACACAGACCACACAGTAGATAAATACTAACCGTACATAAAGGCAATACTGCCTACATGTGGTTGGCGTTCCTCTCAGCTGTTCCAAATTTTTTTGCTATTTGGCCAGTTCAAAGGTATTATAAGTATCCTTGACGTTTTTTAACCAGACAAATGACCAGCAAAACAATTTTGATTTTAACAATACATTGGGTGAGTTTTAGATGTACTTTTAATTATTAGAATATATCATAATATTCGATTTACAGAACATTTCACTATATTATTTTCATATACCGGACATTGGGTTAAGATTATTTGAATGACGAGTGGTCACCATAATACCATACAAAAACAGAATTGGATATAACAGAAAATGTTTCTTGAACAGACATCACAATATAGATACCATATTGTAGCTAAAATAAAGTTCAGTATATGAACGTACATTGAAATAAAATTCAATTTATGCTTTTAAAAGAGAATTAACAACTGCCTTTGCATTAAGATTACGAAGGTCTGTGTAAGTTTGTCCAGTACCTACAAATACTATAGGTTGACCTGTGGTGTAGGTCATAGATATAGCGGCACCAACCTGTAAAAATACAACAGATTTATTAGGAACCATTAATAAAGAATGAAAAGATGCAGAAACATCCGAGAATGGAGACTGAACAATCCTTAAACTGGGTAGTATTCTGATTATTATTCAGCTCTTTATGAACTATCTGCTCACGATTAGGTTTTATAAAGAGGGAGAGATGGGGTTTTTTGTCCATTCAACACAACTAGGTAAATTCGAGTCTGTGCGAAAATGTCTTTAGCAGTAAGAGGAAACCAGAGGACCCAGAGAAAACAACTAGGTTATACCGGTAATCCTTATCAAAACCAATGCGTTTGACAATTCGGCCATGAAACACCCAAGGTCTTATAGAAATACACATATTTATCTCAATATGACGAATAGCATAAGAGTGATGAGGTCAATCAATCCTGATAACTAATGTAAGCGGTTCCACAGATTGCAGCATTATTCCAGCTTTTCTTACTGATAAGGTTCAAAACTTTAATACAAAAAAAGAGAGGGAGTGACAGAAATGGGGTTTAACATCACTTGCACATAAAGGCCTTTAGTGGTGGGAGGAAACCAGACAAAACCAACAAAGCTGGAGAGGCGATATTACTCATTGTCATGTACACTTGATTCAATGACAGACCTTATGATACAACTTGCATGTGTTAACCATTCGGCCATCCAACCTCCATTAATACAAATTTTTTGAAATATCAATACAAACCTTGTCATCAATAGTGTCAAACTTGGTGAGTATTATACCATCTATAAGACGGGGATCAGTCATATTAGAATGGTCGGCTAAGGCCTGATTAAATTTAGTCAGCTGATCAACAGCTTCGTTCCCGACTAGAGCTTCACCCACAAATAAAACCAGATCCGGCTGGTTGACTTTGATTAACTGAAATATAAATACATCAAATTTTATTTAACTTCTGATAAGAAGAAAACAAATATATCAGAATTAATTTATCTGAAAGATAAAATTCATCATAATATATTTGTCAGTTGTAAAAATATTAATATTATGTACATGAATGCAAGCTGTTTTGTAACTTGTCTGTTTCATTAATAGTTCATTCATGACACAGATTGATTCATACCCTTCTGATATATGTAGTTGAAATAAATTGAAATCAAGGTGAAACCTCACCGCATCAATAAATGATTTGAATTAGAATTACAATATGCCTGTGATTTCAGAGAGAGAGAGAGAAATGAGGTTTAACATCAACTCGACACAAACTAGGTCATTTTGGGACTAACATATGGTTTAATTTTATTTCAATAAATTGCTTGCGCGTAGGGGTCTTTAGTAGTAGGAGGAAACCAGAGAAAACCTTGTCACGTACAACCGGGGATTCGAAACCACACCAGTTGACTCAATGACAGGCTTTATGATACAGCACGCACATGCTAACCATTCAGCCATCCAACCCCATCACCTGTGATTTCACGTCACCTGGATTACTTTTGCAACTGAGTAATAAGAAACGGTGTGGCTACAGCTAATGAATAAGTTGGGATTATTGACAATATTTGATATTTAATCGGATATTGAACCCATTCTGATGAGTTTGATATTATTGATGAAAATTGATCGGTGAGTTGGGATTATTGACAATAATTATTAAGTCAAAATCCACTGATCATTTCTTCAAATATTCATACATTTTGGATTACGTTACATAGGCCCACTATTCTGTAAAAGACTATAGGTTTATTATATAAGAAAATCATATACCTTACCTTAGCTAAAGCTCTCATAAGTGGTTCATTATCCTGCATTCTACCAGCTGTATCAACCAGAACTACATCAATATGACAATCTCGTGCTACAATATACAATATAATTTATTAGTAACTCTTCTTCTCATTCAATAAAAACAGATGAAATACACCAATTGTAAAACATTTCATCTTGCAGAATAATGTCTGAAATTCGAAAGACCTTCAGAAAAACTTTCCCCTTTTAGAACTGTTACGTAAGTGTCTTAAATCTTAAAGGACATTTGTAACTGTATACAGAAATATATAAAATATTTACCATAATTGATGGCTTCCATGGCAATACCAGCAGCGTCTTTACCATAACCTTTCTCATATAGTTGTACCATTTGCTGGCCACCATGAGCTTCTGCAGGATGGAGAGCGTTTAATTTGCGAGTGTGTGTTCTCAGTTGTTCTACAGCACCCGCTCGGAAAGTATCACAAGCAGCTATCAATACTTTGAATCCATTCTCAATCAACCAAAAACATATCTAAATAAAGAAACAATCATTTATCACGATGTATGGAAAGAACCAAGTTCCAAGTTTTTTGGGAAATACTCGAATGCCAGTAAAGAACAACCCTGAAGTGACAGAATTGCAATTGAGTGACCCAGAATGTCATAAAAGCTGTTGATCGGTTTTAGAATGTGGAAGGGATGGATGACCTTACTATTGTAGTTGATCATCTGGGTAAGTGCACTGTCATTGACTTTAGGTAAGAAAGATCAGATTTCATAAGACCTTACTTCAAAATTAAATTTAAAACAAATTCAAATCAAATAGTAAAGTAAAAACTGAATGTAAATTATTAAGAAACGATGAGTTAGAAAGTTTTAAAATCTTACGACTTTATATAAAATTTAGTGTTATAAATCATCAAAGACATGTAAGAGAGAGAGAGAGAAATGGGGTTTGACCTCCACTCGACACAAACTAGGCCATTTCGGGACTAACATATGGTTTAATTTTATTTCAATTATTCGCTTGCGCGTATGGGTCTTTAGCAGTGGGAGGAAACCGAATACCCGGAGAAAACCCAAGAGGTTGGACAGGCGACCCTACTCCTTGCCAAGTACATCCGGGGATTCGAAAGCACGCCAGTTGACTCAATGGCAGGCCATATGATACAGCGTGTGCACGCTAACCATTCGGCCACCCAACCCCCCTCAAAGACATGGAAATAATGGTGACTGTGATTAGTATAACCATTTACCTTGGCTAGATTGGTCGATTTACCAACTCCATTCACTCCACAGAAAGTTATACAGTATGGTCGTTTCTTTATCTTACACTCCATAGCATCACGTAATATATCTATACGTCTTTTAGGTGCCAACAACTGAACACATGAATCTTGTAGAGTCGATTTCACAGTTGTTGTAATTCCTAGTAAAAAATAGTAACAGAATCAATTTTATTAAAATCACATGTAACTTGTATTATGCTGATACAAATAAAACCCAAACTTGGCCATTTCCCCCCAAAATTAAGAAATTCAAGCTAGACATTGAAAAAATACACATCTTTCCGCTGATGTAATTTCATTGAAAAATTTTAGTTTTTCACACATTATTTGAACTTGTGATATTAGACTGTCTGGATGTTGTTTATTAATCACCATATGTATCTAATCAAGTATATTTAAGAAACAGTAGAAAGTTGTCCTTATGTTGTTTGTCTGTGTGGTTTATGTCTTTTCCGACGGTTTGGCTTATATATATTGCACTTAGTAGTAAAGTGAGAATTAAGTTGTTAATATCAAAATATACATATCTTGAAATAAATGAGAATGACATTAACCTAATATAACATCATAACAAACAATAAAATTATCAACTCACTGCTAAAAGTTCCAAGAACTTTTCCTTCTAGTTTTACAGCAACAGAATCACATAATTTCTGTGCAATGTCAGAAGCAACATTTTTGGCTGGAAAGTAAAAGACAACAAATATAGATTGACATTGTATTTCCACTCAACACAAACTAAGCCATTTTGGGACTAACATGGTTCAATTTTTTATTTTAATAATTTGTTTGTGCGTAGGGGTCTTTAGGAGTGGGATGAAACCAGAAGACCCGGAGAAAACTCATGAGGTTGGACAGGTGACCTTATTCCTGTCCTTGTCATGTACAACCGGGGAATCGAAACCATGCCAGTTGACTCAATTACAGACCTTGTGATACAGCGAGCACATGGTAATCATTCAGTCATCCACCCCCATCCCAGAAAGGTAAGATATATCTCTAAACCTTGAATGAATGTGAAAAGTATTAAATAATGTGATATAAATACACACCAATTAAATGGTCTCTCATTTTATCAAGAGCTGGTTCCACATCCGCTTTAGTTAAAGCTTTTGACCCAACCAAATTCTTAAACATACTAAACATTCCATATCCACCACCAGATTTACTAGACCTGAAAAAATAAACAGATCAATACTGTTAATATAACATTCAAAACAAGTATGATCATGACCAGGAATTGGCCATGTTGTTGGATGACATTCACAAATCTAAGTCACCAGATTGATGCAGAATTGTTCAAAGAACAAGCACGCCAATCATGTCAATCAAACTTGGATTGACAGTTCCTTTTTCAAAGAGCGTCACCCAAAGAACAAGCAAAACAAGAAGAACAAGTTCCTGGTCCAAAAAGGAGGAGCCACCTGAGGATGGTTACCATGTGATTGATCCAGAACAAAGGGTCTGGCAAAAAACAAAGTCTAGTTGTTCACATCATACAAAAATCTTTACACATTACGCAGTAGAAATTTAATTAAACTTTGACCTATAAATGAATGACATCATTCCTGTATATCAGGGTATTTTATAACAGTCATAAAAACCAAAAGTGCAGAAAAATACTGCTATAAATATCACTGTATACTCTTGCTTGACAAAATTAAACAAATCAACACAGCTTATATCGTAATAAATAAAACTTACTTAGCAGACGTAGCTGCTGGTCTCTCTTCTTCACTCTCTTCCTCTTCCTCTTCACTACTCTCTACTTCTATATCTTGTAAACTTCCTTTCATTTGTCCAACAAGAGCAACCTTAAAAATCCAAATATTATAGTAAAATATTCCGAATTATAGGCAATTCTTAAAGCATAATTAAGTTGAACAGTCGATATATTAAACTTATTATTATCTGTAAGTATCCTATTTCAAATGACAAATAGATATAAATTAAAGGCTTGATTGGCACACTACACCTGCAATAAAGAAATAAATAAATCATAACACACTGTCAACCAGTGTTGACCATTGTTCGGGGTGTTTGCTATATATATGGGTGATTGTTTTCTGTTTCATAAAATTGGAAATTCTGTTTTAAACATTGTGAATTTATAAGTATTGTTTTTGTCAGCTTTTAAGCAGATGACAAGATAGTTCGTTGTGCAGTGTGCCAAGTGCCATCATCCCTAACTATAGTACAAGGTTGCATTGTTACATGTATTAATATTTGTGCTTTTCAAGAGATTCATGTGTATTTAAAACAACTGTGAATACAAACCTCAGCTTCTGATGTAGCTATCAGTTGTTCGTCTAGACCATTGGAAGATTCCTGACAATAATTCAAATCAGCCATATCTTTAGTTGTTCCAGCATTATCCCATTTTCTAGCAGCTTTACCTTTCTTCTTTTCACTTTCAGCTACTGGACTTTTACTGAAATATGTTTATAGGTATTTTCATAGAATTGTTTTCATGAAGTCTTATCGGTTTATATATAGTTGAGTCGCCAGAAAGTTAACCACAGCAGCTAAGTCTTATGAACAGTCTATAAATGTGGTCAGAATCAGTTGACCATCATCTGGATTTGTCAATGATAAATGACTGCAATCACTGGAAATCGATAAAAATCAACAGCACTCATCATCTCATTAACATGAAATATAATTTGCAAATCAGATGACAATCTGAAGCATCCATGGAAATCTAATAATTCATTAGACACAGCACAAATTGTAGTTAAATTAAATAGTTATAGGACCACAGATGAAGCACATATACAATCAATATACAATCAGTTATTTTTTTTGGTCCCATCCGAACATCTAGATGCTGTTCCATGCTAGGCCATTTGACATGCACCACTAACCAGTGTAAATACAGCTGGAAAATCCTGAGGAACTTTCTCGTCAATACCAAGATAGAATATCAACTTACGATTCTGCTTTTGGCTTCTTGCCTCTGTTGAATAATTTGGCTCTATTCTTAAGAATAGTTTCTTCATCCAGGGCACCATTACTAGTATTAGTATTATATGTGTCTTCTACCACAGATTGTTTAACAGGAGTTGCTGGTGTCTCAACAACTACAATAAATAAATTAAATTCATACATAAATTATATTTTAATGTGAGAAATAACAAACAAAAATTTATAAGCAAATTGACAACAGTCCAAGGATGTCTAATGCAGTTGATAGGACTGCAACGATTCATAGATGAATTGCGATGTTTTAAAAATCCACAGTGGAAGATACAATCAATGTCCGTATCACGATTCATTATCCAAATTAAAATTTAAAAAACACAGACTAATATTCCTTTAAATACGTAAATAAGTCCATGGGCAAAATAACTTTTTTTACTTTCATTGAGTGTTAAGGTGTTTTCGACACTTGAAGTGGCTTATTAGTTCACTGAGAAAACGACAAATTTAAAGTAAACCATAAAAGAAGGCTTATTTTTAAACTTTATTTCCTATCACGATTTAATCGTATTGTAGACTATGAATTGTAGACATCGAATCGTGGCCTGACATATCGTTGCAGCCCTAGCAGTTGAACATATTAAGATCTGAAAGATTAGCTCAAGTTGATAATCTACAAATTTTACTAGAGTTTGTACTGCACTTGCCAGATGATGTATATAGCGGTACACAGGCAATACCTGTACTTAAACAGCAACATAAGACTCAGTGGTAAATGCTTCGCAATATTTATTATACTTTCTGATATAAATAAGTTTTTCTGGGTCAAATGTGTGACCGCTATTTATTCTTACCTTTCGGTAGTTTATTTTCTTTTCCTTTAGGTTTTTTATTGTCTTTACCGGTGTCTTTTTTATTTTCTATCATTGATGATACGCTTTTTTTAGATTTGTTGGATTCTTCAAATGTTTTCATCTGTCTGTAAGGTAAAACAATAAATAACATAATTACCAAAATGTATGTCTCCAATTTTCAGTGATGAACTGGATGAAACAACTGTGAATAGCTTCTAAGATTTTGTGTCAAGATTATAAAGGGGAAGAGTAAGATAGAATTTATTTCAGGTTAAATTCGTGGCCATTTCAGACCAATAAGACCAAAACAACATGACATCCTTCAAGACTAATTGAAGCAACTAAGAATCACATAAAAAAAACCCAACTTACTTCGGCTTCCTTGCCTCTTCTTCACTCTCTCTTTCTCTAAGTCTTAAAATACTTTGAAAGGTGTCCGTGAAATTGAAAGTACCACAATAATTTTTATCTTGTAAGACATCTTTATACCGATTTCTAAACTCAATCTGAATATCGGTTAAAAACTTATCAACATACGACAGCTTCGCTATATTCTGATACGCCACCTGCCAAAAACAATTAAATTAGACTCTATTATTACGTCAATGCTTCATTGAGGATATATTTTGTTGATCATATGACCTCCTAGCTATGCGTGTCAAGTGTCAACTGTCAAGCAATATAGTACTGGTATCACATGTAGCTCAACTCAAAATCATGTACTGGTAAGAACTGTAGTGATTACATTTATGTTTTTTCAAAATCAAAGACAGAATTGGAAAAGTACTTACCACAAAAACTAATTCAAACTCATTGTCAAGTTTATATTTTAGTACCAACTTTTCATGAGTGAACGAATTGCTCCCACTTCTCTCCTATAAAAAAAAAAAAATAAAAACTTTAAAACCAAATGCCCTTCTTATTTTAAAATTCTAAGCAATAGGGTTGTGCCGATATCAATACCACACAGATCAATAGCCTATATAATACGAGTTTCAGTCTGTGACAGTGACAACAGGCCACTTCATCATCACCTATCTATTGGTCGTCCACCAACAGTTTGCTTGTTAACGCCATAAAAGGCTACAGTTCTGGGATGATACATGGAAGCGGATGAACCCTATAAAACTTTATTGCTCTGTGAACTGCTGTTCCTAAGCTATTCCCCCTTTTCCATATACTAGGATTCAATTGCTGTATTGCTGCTACTGTCTCAAGGAGTCCACCGGTTTCATCAGTGCGGACATCATTCTTCATCAACTACGCTAGTACACCATGTACATTTATGATGATGATACATAATTTTCACAATATATTGTATAATTTTTATTGCAATGTTCCTACTTGGTTTTTTTTACCCATTGGTCTTGTCTTGGCTCAATGTGAATATTGTAGTGTAATTACAATTTTAGGTTTCATAATTATAATTTTTTGGTTCCTCACATTTTATATATATATATACGATAATATGGTAGGCCTATCATTTTTGGTTTACAATATTACATTATTAGATCTAGTCTAATAGATCTATATTTAATATCTTCAAAAAATTTGGCTGGTAGTCACACCGGTATCACTTCATTTGGGACTCACGTCATTTGGGACTCAACATAAACGACATTTGGGACTCAGTTAACGACATTTGGGACTCAGTTGACGACATTTGGGACTCGACACAAACGACATTTGGGACTCAATATAAACGACATTTGGGACTCAATATAAACGATATTTGTTACAATATACAGCGGTGCACAATTCCCGACGCCCGGGACAGGTATTAGGTAAATCATTTTGTTGGACAGCTGGTATTTCGTATTCCGTCCGCCCGCAGACCTGCCGATTTTCTCTGACAGAAATTCTTACTTTGTGATTATTTGAAGCATATTCAATGTGCGCAATAAGTTTTTAATAGCTGATTAGGCCAGCTTCAGTCACAACTAACTTACTGAGCACACGATAGTGCTATCGACCTAATACCTTCTGTTACAAAAAATAACTCTTCTAAAACACACGAGTATTGTCGAATGACAACATTCCTTACCGAAGATACACATTTTTTTCTCTCTCCATTTTGTTAAAATATGTCTCCCTTTTAATGTCATTCACTGCATTTTATTGTTTAATGATAAATAAATAGCAGTAAATACTGTTATAAATTTCCAAGAGTTCATTTCACGAAGATTACAAACGGTGTACTGACATAGCTTTTTTTACATCGCGTGCCTTATCTACACCACCAGTGGTAATGTCTCTGTTCCCTTCTTGATTATTCAAAGAAGGAATCGTTGATTTTCTGATTAAAATATATTTCATATAGGCAGAAATATGAATAATGCTTAGATTGAGACTTTTGAGGTATCGATAGACAGATTATCCATTTATCCATGTCCCAAACGTCGTATACCAAAGTCCCAAACCACGAATACCAAAGTCCCAAACGTTGTTTACCCCAGTCCCAAATGTCGCGGTTATATTTTTTTGAGTCCCAAATGATGTGAGTCCCAAATGATGTGAGTCCCAAATGACATTGACATGTAATCGTTACACCAGTATTGTCATTCATTTTATATCCTGCAGTTCTTTTGTACCAAAATTATGATTATAGCATTATATACCGACCGGTAATAGTACGCAATAGATTAGATAGATCTAATGTCAGTCTAATGAAAATGAATAAATTGAGACCCGTGTTTTTTTTAAATGTCCAAAAAAACAAAACAAAAAACAAATACAATATCGTTACACTTTAATAGAACTTTGTATTCAAAGACATATGTACAACCGTTAAAACCAAAAATCATTTATCGTCTAATTTCAACATAATTATCTATAAAATTATAGGAATAAATGCCAATATGGTTTCAATGTTTTGAATCACATTTTTTTTGTTGACGTCTGATTTGACTACAATATACAAATACAATAGGAAGATCTACATAATTACAAAACTACTCACTTGTAAAATTACGCTTTTGATCAAAGCGTTCACAGATGGTGTGAAGAGTTGGGAAGTTCCTTGGAAACACCAAAGAACTATTCCACCTTTACTAAAAACACTGAAAAAATCCAACATCTTGAACAGATATTTTCACCTAAACCTCACGTTGCTTATTTACCGGATATGACGTTTACATGGGGGTTACGAAATCGGCAACGTTTTCATGATGGGAAATTTCTTGAATATATGACGTCATATCGCGCACCTGCCGTAGTTACCTAAATAAAATACCGCTTTATGGAGTTAAGTACTCTAAATTCAATATTTTCCTTAATATTCGAAACCGAAAACACGCATTAGAATCCAGTCTTATTCGCAGCTACAATTGATACACTACTGGAGGCTTTGCGCAAGTAAAATTAGGTTCAGTTGTAACTTTTTAATATCACCCCAGTTTGCATGGAAATAAGTAATTATATTATGAAGAGTGGAACACTGAATTCTTTATCTTATATCTTTCCAATCAGTTTTTTTTTGTATTTTTGAGTAACATGAAATCACGTGATTCTGGTTCAGCTGCCATTTTAAAATGAAAAGAAATTCGTATTCCAGTTGGATTAAATCAAATCACATAATTATGCGGTAATGTTCCCCTTTATTCAGTGCCGGATTAACCTTGTGGGGGCCCGGGACATACCAACTGTGCGAGGGCCCCATTGTTGTTTGTTCAAATTGTTCGTACTGACCGCGGACCGTACTAGTATGTACTCCACCCCCTTGAGTGCCTACGGGTGTTTTCCTCCAGGATTTTTTTTTAAAATTAGGATTAATGTCAGTGCATCTGAGACAATTTAGGCAGCGATTTCATTGACGTTTTTGAGTATTTTAAACAGACTCTTTCTCTTATGATGGTTTCATTTACTTTATTTTAGTCAAATTATTTTAGGTGACCCACTTTGCCCCCCCCCCTCCTTAGATCTGGTACTGCCTTGATTTCAATGTGAATTGTTGTATTATATGTTAAGCTATGTACATTACAGTTTGGGGTAAAGATGCATTATGGGTGATTAGATAAAGAGTAGGCAGTTTTCGTTATAACAGTTAAAAACTAGATAGTGTATTGGTAATTTGCTGAAAATTTTAGTCAAATTGATCCACTCTATGAGGGGGGGTTGGGATGGCCTAGTGGTCTAGAGTGCCGCGCTTCGACCTCTAGCTGGCTGGTCGCCTCTGGCTTGCGGCTGTGGTTTCAAACCCTGGTGTGAGCGTATGTGGCATGGAGATAGGGGCGCCTTCTCAACCTCGTGGGTTTCCTCCGGGCACTCCAGTTTCCTCCCACTGCTAAAGACCCCTACGCGCAAGCGAATTATTGAAATAAAATTAAACCATATGTTAGTCCCGAAATGACCTAGTTGTGTCGAGTGGACGTTAAACTCCTTCTCTCTCTCTCTCTCTCTCTCTCTCTCTCTCTCTCTCTCCACTCTATGAGCCGAGAACTGAGCGGTTGAAATTTCCGCCTAGTCTCGATCATCATTACTAAAATTAGTAAGGTGAACAGCATAGTCTCGATTATCCATTTTTAAATTTAATTATCAATGAGCGTAAAGCAGCATATAGGATTCTAATCCAGTCAACATAGAAGACTAGCCTAGACATCATTACTAAAATTAGTAAGGTGAAGAGCATAGTCTCGATTATCCATTTTTAAATTTAATTATCAATTAAAGCAGCATATAAGATTCTAATCCAGCCAACATAGAAGACTAGCCTAGACATCGAGAGTTTATTATGGTCTGGATAAGTTAATTAATTTCTAATTAATAATTTAAATAACATTTCAGTCTTAAAGAAAGACTTGTGGTAGTCAGATTTAGCTCTTGCATAATGCATGTTTAGGGAGTTATAGGCCAGTAACTTTTTTGTAGTCAAGTAGTGGAACCATTTCTACACACGAATCGACTCATGTACCCTATTGTTTCGGGTGTCATTTTGTAATGCACAAATAAAAACATATCTTACAAAACAATGTGGAAGTAATTAGAATTGACTGATTCACAAACGACAAAATAATAATTTTAAAAAAAAAGAAACGTGTAGAATGCACTAAGCAGGCGAAAACAGCTGTCGTCCCATTTGAACTGTTCACTTATTTCACCGAACATAATTGATTAGAAATTACATTAAAAGAAAATAAATATAAAAATCACTTTACATACCTTGAGATTACATGTAACATTAATATGTGATTTAAGAACCATTTTTGTCTATTTAAAGGTTCCAAGAAATAGAGCCATGCGTCCTTTAATCGTCAACCAGGAACAAAATATTTCAAATGAAAGAACAGAGACATAATAGACATTTTTATTGGCTTATAATTGAAGTGTCACGTGAAAGATAAAATATTTTTTTATTTGTCAGACCCTGCTTTTGGAACGCGCATAACTATGAATATTTGATTAAATTCGCATTCTCTGTGTGTGGAAGCTCATAACAATAATAGTGATAAATTTTAACAATGAGAAAAGTTTATCTTTTTATATTGAACATAATACATGAACGTAATGCAATTTGCTAAATGTATGAAGGAAATTTTTGTACGCCATTGTATACATGAAATCTTGGTTTTTAGACACATCTGGACGTTTCTTGACAATTTAAATCACCCCAATTCTGGAATAAACTTCACGATTTTACCGCAATGTTTACCGACATAGTGATAACGGTAAACGGATTATACTCTTAAGAAATCTGACGATAAGCAAACATACGTTAACGCCTCCTAAGATCTTGTGTAAAATATTTTGATGGGCTTCATTTTAATCCGATTAACTCCGCGCAAGCAGATTATCTACCGTTGATATTTCGATTACATTATGTGAAAATTGCACAATAACAAGTCGGGCTAGATGGCCAATTCGCCCGGATGGTTGTGCGTGGTATCGTAAGCTCAGTGTTGTACGTGACACGGGATCGCCTGTGCAACCTCGTGGGTTTTCTCCGGGTCCTGGGGTTTCCTCTCACGCACAAGTGAATTACTGAAATAGAATTGAACCATATACTAGTCCCGAAATAATAACCTAGTTTCGTTCGTCAGAATTACTGCATTTTGGTCATTGTATGATTTTTTTAAAAAAATAATAATGTCACTAGAACAGCTTCACCACATTTTTCTCAAATTTAAAAATAAAAAATACTACACGTCATCTACATTGCCAATGTTTTTCTGTTCAATAATTTGGGGTTTTCATACGTTTGTAAAAGAAGTTCTTGCATGGTCATTTCTATTCGCTCAACTTTAAAAGTATCTCATTGGATTACGTCTATTATCCAGTGACCCAAAATACTTCATCTGCAAATTTACAAAAAGTCTCAAAATCTTCACTAACGAACATTAATCTAATTCAGAATTTACACTCTGTTTTATTTCAGGTGGGGCGATGTTATGTTTACCATCGAGATTTTTTACTAGAATAAATACGGCATTTATACGTCCGGCTTTGCCTTCTCGGCCAGTCTGTTTGCGTATATTCGGTTTGCGATATAAAAAATAGTTCTGAATACCAGGTCCACATATACTACTACTATTTGAAGATGGTGCAATGGGTTTCCATTTATACGTCCATCCAGTGTACCTTACATAAACAGTGGTATTGAATTCTGATAATTCTACAAAATATGAAAACTGATTTCCAGAAATTTGTTCTTATGTTAATGCGCTGTAGACGAGCTCTGGATCCGCCATTTCTGTCACATGTTCATTTTCCCTTCTCACATGACCTGTTGTTTGGCCCCGTGATCAAATTGCTATATTTCCTGGCAAATTCAAAACCACTTTAAAAAGCCACATGGATATGCTAGACCAAGCACTGGAAACAAGGTAAGTGGTGATAGAATTAAGAAAACTAAGACAAATGTGGGCGGATATCGCTTGTTTGCCCAGAAAAACCAGTCACCGACATATCATGCAAATACGTGAACGAAATATTATATACACGCAGTGACTGGGAATACTTCTGTCACCTGGAAGGCGAGTGTCGGCTGCTACAAAAATGATATTTAACGTGTGGTAGGCGTGGTCCATGATTGATATTGTTCAAAGTTTTAAAATTAGTATTATAGATTGGCTCAAGTAACAAGGCAGTTTTTGTTTTGTTAGGCTGAAAATGTAGGTCATCATTTATATGCCTAAACTAAAACTAGGCCGCCGCATTAGTATTTGTATTACATGATACAAGCATGCCGTTTGCGGTTAACAACTTAACAGTTTGACACGGAAATGTCGAAAGACCTTGCTGAATCACGACTCCTAAATAGACTAAATATAGAAGAATTATGACATTATTTGTTTTGTATTGAAATATTTGAAAATAGATTCTTTTATTAAATTATATTACTACTACTACGTTACTACTACTAAGTTAAAGGAAGGAGTTCTTCCATGGACCTTATAAGGTCCATGGTTCTTCCCAGCCAATTTAATATGTCATTGACATTGTCAATTGAAATGAGTCGGTTTTGATCTTCATTGACAAATTATTACTATACTATTATTAATATTAGGTGAAAATACTTGTACCTAGCAGAAATGGAGAAAAAATTGGCAAAATAATAAATAAATAAGTCAACAATGAATGCATGTCAGTGAATATGATATGAAGTCTACGTGGGTGGTAGGCTACTCATACTAGGATGTACATGAAAATAGAATATAGTTCCTCTTTGTAGTAGACTTAAATTAGGCTCAATACCACTCTTGTTGTAACTGAATAATATGTCCCAATATTCTGGTCAACAAATTGTATTATTTTACAATATTACAATTAAGATGATACAAATTTCATCTTAACACATCTAATCTAAAAAATTGGAAAAATTCAACTAAATGATTTGAAAAGCCTAACGTAAACCTTTACAAATGTGACTTGGATTTTAAAATATTTTCAAACCTTCTGGACAAGTAAAATAGGATGTAATGGATAATTTACACAACAGTTAGGACACTTACGGTATACATCTAGTACTTAGAATAAGGCTATTATTTTTTTTCTGGAGCTGCCAAGCCAGCAAGAGTGTTATTGTCCCTTTAATAATTGTAGGAATTATTATACTGGTAAAGCTTAATTATTAGGATACCTTATTCATGTAACCCCAAACGATTTTACTGCAAAACACCCCATGCAGCATCATTAATATTTAGAGTACTAGGTATGCATTTTATTAGTATTTATTAATATTTTCTTTTTTTCACAGCCAAGATAAGGGTAATGATTCACCAGTTTCTGAAGATCACATACAGTTACAAACCCATGTACAAGAAGGTAATATATACTTTCAAGAACTTTAAATTGAGAAACCTTTTGAAATAATTTTTTTTTCAACAAATTAAACTTATACATTAAATAATTCTACCTCTTTCATTTGGGTGAAATTTATAGTTGTTTTGATTTAATTAAATTTAAACAGGCGTTATGCAAGAACTAAATCTGCCGATTGCGAGTCTTTCTTGTAATTTAGGCCTCAAATGTTGCATGAATTATTAATTTGACATTAATTAACTTAACAAGACCATAATCAACTCTCCATGCCAACGGGTGATTCTGATATTATGTAGATTTAAATACGGTACATTTTTCGGTTGTGTATTTACCATAAAACTGGATAATTGAGGTATTGTTTATTATGGTAATAATGGTTGCAATGATAATCACGGCTACAGGTGATTCTGATATTATGTAGATTTAAATACGGTACATTTTTCGGTTGTGTATTTACCATAAAACTGGATAATTGAGGTATTGTTTATTATGGTAATAATGGTTGCAATGATAATCACGGCTACAGTGTAATTATATCGCCAATAGCTCAAGGACTCAGAGTGAAGTAAATCTGCAAAACATTTAAGATTCTGTCATAATTGGCCCAAAAAATCAAAATAGTAAACAGACAAACATGTGGTTAATATTTAAGAATAGATAATTGAAATAGAACATTGACAGTCAACCTGATTCTGCACTACATTTTGATCAAAATTATATTCCAGTAATAAATTGTTTTAGATCTGTTAAACAAACAGAAAAAAAATGCAGAGAATTAAATAATGATATGTCTATATTAATTAGGCCTGTATGTATAAGCTTACTAATGAGAGAGAGAGAAATGGGGTTTAACGTCAACTCGGACACAAACTAGGTCATTTTGGGACTAACATATGGCTTCAATTTTATTTCAATAATTCGCTTGCGCGTAGGGGTCTTTAGCAGTGGGAGGAAACCGGAGTGCCCGGAGGAAACCCACGAGGTTGAGAAGGCGACCCCTATCTCCATGCCACATACGTGCACACCAGGGCTCGAAACCACAGGCGCAAGCCAGAGGTGACCGGCCAGCTAGAGGTCGAAGCGCGGCACTCTAGACCACTAGGCCATCCCAACCCCCCAAGCTTACTAATAGTAATACAATATGAATGATATTTACTAGATGACAATATATGATGAATGAGTTATTTTATTTTTTTTTTTAAAGTTATAACTTATTCATTCATATTAATTTCTATAAAAGTTTATCAGTAGTTTTTAAGACCATCTCATTAGGATATAAACCAAGTTGTGCATATGGTTATTTTTATTTATTATATATACAGTTATAAATAAATATAAGTATGTGTTATAATTACACTGGGTACAATTTTATGGATACACAATTGCGGGTACTGAATTTTTATCAAGCCAACTCATACTTGTGTAATTGTAATAGCAGAAACTTTATAGATTCATGATTCTTATTTTTTTTTAGGCTATTTGTATAAATTATTAACTTTTATAGAATCCTTTGTTACATCTTTATTGATCAGTCTGTTATTGCTTACTGTTGTGCATTTAACATATTCTTTGTTCTTTACTCCCAACAAACATGCATTTCTCTGTTTTAGTAAATGTTTTTTCATGGCTTTGGTTAATTTGTTTCCTTTTAATAGGGATAAGTATTATATCATCATATAATATAATTAATTGATATATAATAGTATCACCCTATAAATTACCTAGTAGGGTTTCTTTTTGTGTATGTTAATAACAATGTTATAATTGTATTTATTGTTGTTGCTTAAGTGGTGGACACACTAGCCGAATGATTCGGCCGAATCAATCGGCGTCAAAATTCGCCTAGTGTGTCCACTGTTATTCGGCCGAATTTCTATTCGGACGAATGATTCGCCCGAATCAAACAGGTTTGATATATTCGGCCGAATATTTGATCGGCCGAATCATATGTCTGTGTGAAATGACTAATATCCACATATCTGTATTATGTGTCTGTAAAGTAATAAATTCAGTAACTTTGTATCCATAAAATTGTACTTAGGTTAAAAAGTTCAGTTAATACCTATCAAAGACATTGTTGTGTTATTAATGAGAATATATTATGTTATAGGTGAAACAACAGAGGAACAAGCAGCTGCAATAGCCAGTGTAGCTAATAGTCAAGGTTTAACATTAGATCCGTCTACAGTACAATATCAGTTTCGTGCTGATGGACAAGGTAACTTGGCATAGCTGTATAATTTTATTTTTATTAACATCCTCAATGTATTAATACTGATAGAAATTAAAAGATATAAAGGAAATTCTAAGGAAAAACATGTTAGCGAATATTGGTTATTTAGTCCTCCAAGTTAGCTTAAAGTAAGAAATTAAGTCACAGATTGGTTTTTATGTTATAGGTGGACCAGTAACATATAGAGTGGTACAGGTTTCTCAAGATGGATCTGAAGCTACTGCTCAGGTTGTTACAACTACAGGTTTTCCACAGGCACAAGTAGCACAGGTAATACATACATTTTACGTGAATTTCTTAAAGGATTTGAGGACATGAATTTCTTAAAGGATTTGAGGGACTACCATCAACAATGTTGAAACACCGCGATGATCAAATTGTTTCAACAGAAAGCAAGGGAAAATTGAACAACTAGATTAAGAATAATAACATCACTATGCACTTGTTTCCAATAATAAATACATATGTCAAAGTCATTCCATAATTTAATGTAGGAAAATTATGCAACCATAGGTCCATCTTTCAATCTTTTAGAAAGATTTAGCATGCCTTGTCTGACTGCTCTTGCATGATATCCTTACAAGCTTCAGCGAGATGTACAGTAGTACCTGTATATAATGTAATTATATTGATTTAGTTTTGTGTATAGTATCTAATATATATAAGGTACATTTTATAGGCTGTCATTCAAAGTCCATTTAGTAATGGTGGAAGTCCAACACCAGATGGACAGGAACAAAGATTTGCTTATTACCAGGGTGCTGGGGATGCTACAACTGTAACAACACAGGCATCTGCTGATGTCACAGCAGCAACTCTAGGTCAAGTGCAATCAGCCGGAGGTAATATTACTATTTATATTCCTAAACTTTCAGTTAGTAAAAGAAAAAAGTCAACATTCTTTTTTTTTTAAATATCTATTAAAATTCTCAATCTGATGAAAACATACATCTTATTTCGTTTCGTTTTTTTATAGTTCAAAATTCGTTTTACTTGTCTTCACAGCACATGTTCTGGAAGAGTTGTTATATAACAGGTGATCTAGTTTATGTTGTGAATTAGCCAATGAAATGTCTGTTACGGCAAGGTCTTGGTGTGCTCTGCACAGAACTGTGGGTAATCAATGTTTAACGTGATAGGGCCAAAAGCCACTCGTATGACCCCTGAAGCGACTTCCCAATAAAATTTGTCAGATCTTCATGTAGTGTAAGCCATGGAAAGCATAAAAAAACAAAACGAAATATAGATCTGTATTTTCATCAGATTGTTTTAATTCTCTTCGGTGACTTAAACAAAATGGATTGTCACCTTGTTATTTCATTTCTCAAGCAGGTCAGTTTTATGTTATGATGTCCCCACAAGATGTTCTACAAAATCAGAGAAGTATTGCCCCAAGAACGTCTTACACACCCAAAATGGATGGTAGATCACCCCGAGATGATAGGCGAAGAGCAACACACAATGAAGGTCAGTTTATGTTTTCTTGTCTTCTAGTGCAGTCAGTGTTTTTGCTTCATAGGAAGAGTTATTTCCCTTAAATTGATATTTTCAACATTAGATTGGTTGTTTTTGACGAGTCTTGGAACTGGATTTATGTCCATTTGAAAATATGGTGTTTAGAGTCGACACAAAATTTGGGAGTTTTTTTTACCCAAAAATATTATATGTCAATGGTAAGTGACCCGGAGTTAAAAAAATCTGGTAGTTTCTTGAAAGGTAACCCAAATCGTGTTCCCCTAAAATAGTTGTGTGACATGCAGAAGAAACAATATAACTTTAATTACTTTTAGCTAGACAATCATAAAGTGTAATGTGTGCACTCTAAAACAGAAGCGAGTTAACAACTGTACATAAAACTAGATTTGTTTTAGTAGAACATTATATAACATACTATTTTTGTTATACTAGAACATTTATAACATACTACTTTTGCTATAGTAGAACATTATATAACATACTACTTTTTTTTTGCTATAGTAGAACATTATATAACATACAACTTTTGCTATAGTAGAACATTATATTTTTTACATACTACCTATGTTTCAGTTGAGAGAAGACGACGAGACAAAATCAATAATTGGATTGTTCAGTTATCTAAAGTTGTACCAGACTGTGCCTCAGAACAAGCTAAAACTGGAGCTGTGAGTTATATTATTATATAAATAGATAAATAAATTATCACACTACCGATTTGGTCTATTACAAAACATAATTGAATTATTAAATAATATTGATAATAAGTAAAATTATGTATGTGAAATGTATGCAAGAAAGATGGTACATGTAGATGTAGTATATTTTATTAACTTTGTTTTCAGAATGTCAATTTATCATTGCAGAGTAAGGGAGGAATATTATCGAAAGCTTGTGACTACATCACAGAGTTGCGTACATCTAACACGAGGATGGCAGAAACCTTAAAAGAGACTGAACGCATATCTGTTGATAACGAATTGCTTCGACAACAATGCGAAGAACTCAAACAAGAAAATGCTATTCTCCGTAGCCATTTACAACAGCATGGGCTCGTACTTCCAGATAGTATGCCCTCGTCATCGTAAGAAATGATCTTAAAACTATAAAAGTGTGTGTTGGTGTATATGAATGAAGATATTCTATATTTTAATCTATTATTGTGTTATCTGAGATATACTTCTGAACTGATGATAACAACATATATAAAGAGAAGATAAAGAAAGACATATTGTGGTATATTTTACATTGTGTGGACTGATAAGGTTGTGGATCTTGACAACCATTTATTGATATTTTATTTTCCTCCATGTTTAACAAGTGCTTTTCAAATCATTGTGGTGTTAATATCTTTGAAACGGTCCAATTATTATCAGTGTTTTTTATGGCTATGGTGTCATTCTTAAATCAAAAGATGTTATATACGTTTGTTAAAATTTATTACATCAATATGTTATTAAAAATTATATTATTGTACGACACAATTCATATCCTATTTCAACAAATATAGAGCTAAACATACTGTTCAATTCTGGTTCATATGAAAATACGGACAGATAAACAGGAATTTTCCGGTAGAATGTTTTTAATTGCACAGAAATTAACATTGTTTGGATCAGTTACATATAAATGAGTGGTTTCGGATAAAATGTATGTTGTGTGAAATGACTGTTTTCAGAGATGAAATCTCAAGGTTTGTTTTTTTGGGCAGATTATATAAAATCGTGAATACATTTATGTGTGTGCGCCAGTGAAGATAATTTTCAGATAGCCTTATGTATTTGGATGGAAAGGTGGATATGAAATTACATGTATTAAACTTAATTTTTATAGACTACTATTGAAAATAATAATTTGCCTTGACTACCTTCTTCTAGTTGTATAGAATTACTTATTGAGTATTACATGTACCTATGTCGTTTAAATTATTAATTTCCTCAGTAATTCTATGGATTGCAGTTATTTTATCTTAAATCTTAGAAACTGTTTAATTTTTCTATTTCAAAACTAATTCCCATTTGTATCAATTGAATCATTCAAGTGAAATATTATTATATCAAATGAAACTGACAAGTTCAATAAAATGTTGATTGTTTGAATACTAATATCAAACAAACATATCTTTCCAACTACTCTTTCGTTATGGATGCTAGAAGGCCCACCACTGAGTAAGGAAGCAATCGTTTCAATTTGGTGGACATCGTCTTAAATACATTTTTTGATTGAGTAGGTTCAAGTTGATAAGCATGTATTTTGCACTATATATTATTATGATCATTTGTTTGTAAAATTATCTTTGATTTTACAAATTTTAGCACAATAATTAGAAGCAATTTTCTTTTGTTGTATATAGTCTTAGTCAAAATGATCATAGTTTCTAAAATTGGGGGTTTAACTTGAAGAATTTTGTTTTAAAGATTTATTTTGGTAACTTGAATTGATCAGAGTTTAAATATGCCGAAGTCCAACCTGTATTTGTGTGCTAGAAAACATTTTTGTTACAAATCATGGAATAAAATGTATTATGTTAACTGTTTATGAGTGTTCATTATTCTTTCCTCAATGTGTAATTTAGGAATGAAGAACTAAGACTAAGCCAGTACAGCATTTATTAAGTGGACTTTTGGATTCTAAACAGACTACTGGTATACTAAAATCCTTGTTGCTGATAGCTCGAAGCTCTGCCATATATGATGTGAATTTCACATATTAGATTAATAAATGTCAAGATGATTCCATGTAGAGACAACCAATCATTAAAATCTGATTCAACAACAAATATCTGTGTGCAAATTATTGCATTGCAGTTGACATGTGCCAGTGAATGTAATTATGAGCTAAGACGATTGCCTGAGTGGAACCATGGCCAACACATATGCCTGGGTGGGATTATGACTAATCAAACGCAACGTTGCCAGGAGTGGCAAGCATGTTCAGTATCAGGATACTCCTATCCTTTGAGTAATCAGCTATGATTTATAGGTCTGCACAAAACCCAACATAAAATCTAGCGCATTCTTAATTGAAGAATAAGGACAACAATTATCTGAACAAATGAAAGCAAACACTTTGAGTTTACAAATAAATTGCTTTATTATGAAGTCCATAAATTATGAACAGCTTCCTAAGTAACTATACTCTCAACACTCAGTCATATATAGCTTTTACTTCATTTATTCTAAAATATCAATTATACAACTTTAATACATTATCTCTAATTATTGATTATACATGTAGTTTGCATTTATGCATATTTTAATCAAACATTAATTTGAGAATTTTAAATGATCAACTTTTAAATTTGGATAATTCAAATTGAATTAACAGATAAACACTGCTTTTAAATTTAATATATATTTATAGCCGAAGTAAAAGCCATATGCAACCTAAATTCATCCCTAACATCAGCAACAGACAACTTTGTTAAATAAAATGTTAAAAATTTGGCAGACACACATCTTTTTTAAAAACAACATTTAAAAATAATTGTGGTAGGCATAAGTCGATAAAAAAAGAAGAAAATGATTCGAATAATTTACAATGGTCTAAATGTTTTATTGTAATTATGAATAATGTGCAAGAGTTCGTAAAATATAGCGGTTGTGGAGATATATCTAGAATGAATACACATTATGATAAAATTAAAACTCCATTATTCTATTATTAAGATACAAGTATTAAATGTACAAATTACTAATTAATGAGGCATGAACTAAAATAAACGTGCAGAAATATGAACAAAACCTGCGGATGAAAGAAGAAGAAAAAACAAGACAGCTACATAAATACTGGCAAGATTTATAAACATATGCACAAAAAGATTTCTTAAATAATAAAATAAATACAAATATCTATAATCTTCACTTCAAATTAAAACTTTACAATCAAAATATTAAAATCAGCAAACCAAGCCATATACAATTAGAATGTGTCAATTTTGCCATTGTCTTGGAAATAAAATTTTAATTTAAAATCTATGTACAGTTGGACTAGTCTTGTGTATCAAACAATATAAAGCAATACATATTATGTCTTATTTTTGATAATATACATATTGTGACAATAATTATTTATATATTGCAGATGGGGGATTACTTCAGAAATTTGTTCTTAATGCTTTGAGCTTTATATATATTGAAATTTCTACAAAGATCTTGATAAATTTGAAGCATTAATTTCATTGTTACCAGTTTTGAGCCGCTACATTTTTAAAGTTTTGTCCCACTATTTTGCATCTTATGTTGACATTGTTGGATTTATATTCACACTCAGAGCTCAATCATGTAATATATTTAATTTCACACTCTCCATATCAATATTTACAAACGCATTATATTAAAAATATACAAAGATATATCAGAGAGCCTGCTGACAATCGTAACATAAACACACTCAGAATATATTTGCACTTTTTTAAAATTCAAACTTAAGATATACATACATACAAATATTTACATTTGTCTCTTTTTTTCCCCCACGATAAAAAGAAATCCTAAGAGTCACACCTTGTACTCCAGTAAAAACAATATAAAAAGCTTTTTGAATTATGTAAATATATAGCACAATATTAAATAATACTTAACCAGCAAATAATTCTTTTATTTCATATTCCACATTCACAGAAATGAGTCTCTTGATTTTCACAGATGATTTAACAATGGTCACTTTTTGGAACCATAAAATGGTTTTGGTCCTAATCTCACAGCCTGAGGTTTTAAAACTCCTTCTGCATGTGATAACGTTGATCCACTGGGTAGTTCAAGACTAAACCTCATTGCAGACGTGGAAGATATTTCAGATCTACCAGACGTCTCCCTAAACGACGGAGAAACACTTTTGATTCTATCTTGACTTGTTTTAACAGCTGAAGAAGTAGATTCTTCTTGATCAGGGTCTGATTTACGACATTCGAAAAATTCACGTAATTCTTTAATGCTGCCTCTTCGTTGTAAATCACATCTTTCAGGAAGACTATCCTCTATAGATTTACGAATCGCTGTTTCGCGAAATCTCAGATCTGTTCGATTTTGATCCCTTAAAATAACATCACAATCAGTTAGTCTATGAAGTAGTGCATGATCATGATGAAGCGAACTTTCAGATTCTGATGTTGAAGATTCACTGTGAGTTCTTGTACGAGAGTTACTTCTATATTTGGGAGGTTTTCCCATACTACTATATTTTTCGGATCTACTTTTTTGTTTTCTAGATCTATCGGAACTACTGTCACTTGGTGAGCCTTGAGGTGGAGGAAAATCTAAATCTCGAGTACGTTCACCACCTGGTGGTTTGCGGCTGGGTGTGGGACTCCTTGACTGCAGACGATTTTCCTTGTCCGAACCGATTCCACTGCTTTTTCTAGCTCGATCTCTCGACCTGGATCGCGATCTATGACGAAAACTATTAGTTCTTACTCTAGTAGGTGTTAATTCATCATCTGTGTCTGCCTCGTACTTTGACGATGATTCAACAGAATGTGTTAACATGGAAGGTTGGGATGATGTCATATGACGTCGGTCTTTGGGTCTGGTACTGGGGCTAGAAGAATCAGAATCATTGTTATCTGACACACTTTCAAACAGTTCCACTAGTGACTTTAACTTTTGTGATCGTTTGACCCTTAAAGATCCTGTATTAAAACCAGGTTCTTCCTCTGCTTCTGGACCAAATATATCATGTCGTTCAGCTACCATTGTTAACAAAGATTCATCTAAAGAGGAACGACTGCTGATCATTTCATCCACTGCTTTGACTGATATCTTCACAGGATCACTGGAAACCTTTTCGATGCTTGAAACCCTTTCCATTTTACCTAAACTTGCACGGAAATCAAAATCCCTATTTTCAATTAATTTACTTCTTCTGAAGGCTTGTGAATTTTCATTGACATCTGAAAAGACATCGTCATCAGTACTTGATAAACCAGATGGATCAGCATCTGATGGACCTGTGCTGGAGAAGTCAGTGGTTAATGAATCAGAAGTATCATCCATATATTCAGCTAAATGACGAGGCGGATAGGACATTTTACAGGAGTGAACTGATTTCACATTTTTGCTTTCCTTCGACCCTTTCTTGCCTTTTATTACTGATGGTCGAGTTACTTCAATGACCTCTTGGTGTGGAGGAGGCATGTCATTTGTGCCAACTTTAACCGACGTTCTAGCTTTTGGTGAGGGAACTGGAGCAACAGCACTTGATATGAAAGATGGAGCACGCAAGATGTCTCCATGAGGAACGTTAACATTTGATACATCACTAGCTCGACAAACAGCAATGGGTTGTCCTGGTAATATCCTACTTTCCAGGGATGTATTTTTTTGAATAAATGGAGATGTAGGCAATATTTTTGTATCGATATGAGCTTTGTCAGCCTGTATTAAAGCTTTACCTCTATTGATTACATTTTGAAATTCTTCTGAATCAATTTCCCCAAAACTTTCTACACGTAATAATTGAGACTCGGTTATTTCGCCTGTGGGATCTGGGGCTGTTTTTTCACATCTGCTTTCAATTACTGTGGCGGGAAGATGGCTTGCTGGAATGAAAACTACATTATCGGAGTTTTTTTTTGTACCGAAGTTTTTTTTTGTATCACTGTTTTCTGATGATGAACCGGACCAGGAATTTGACATAGAAGGTCGACCATGGTGTGAACCGGAAGAATCAGAGTAAGAACTTGACATGGTGCTGGGTTTTTGAATGACAGTGTAATCGGCTGAATTTCGATTGCTTGGTAAATCTACTTCTATGTGCTCAAAAACAACATCTTCTAGCTTTCTTCCAGCATTTGATGAATCTAACATTTGGAGCATCTTTTCACCATCTTTAACAGTTCTATGAGCTCTTTTGATATCTGCTATTGTCATTCTATCATCATCTCCCTTCTCATCCATTTTAGAAGCTGCTGGAACAGTTGTAAGTACTGGTATGTCATTCTGAACAACAGGTAATGGGGGTTCATTAGTAATAACTGTAAGAGGAACTTCATTTGGTAAAAAAGGTGATGGCACTCGATTTCTTGTAGCATTCATTGTTATCTCCATTCCAAGATTTGTCATGGGATATTGATCAGGTCTAGGACTCACCATGGTGACATCTCTTGAATTATAATCTATTACTGGTATTTGGGATGTATGTTTTGGTGCTGCTTCCATTTGTTGTTCTCTTACTAAATCCTCCATTTTCTGTCCCGCATTTGAGGAATCCAGCATTCGGAGAACTTTTTCACCTTCTTTCACAGTTTTATGAGCTTGTTTAATATCTTCGATAGTCATACGATTATGGTCAGATTCTGCAGGTTGTTCAGTCATTGGCTGATGTTGGTTTTCTATGGACTGTGGAGAAAATCGTCGAGAATTATCAAACTCTGGTTGACGTTCTGAAAATTGCCAGCTATGTCGTTGTGGTTGCTGTTCAGCTGCAGGCCATGCTTCTAATTCTGTACGTCGTTCTGTAAAACTGCTTCTAGACTTTGGAACAGGATCTAACTGCTCAAAAACCACATCTTCTAATTTCTTTCCTGCATTAGAAGAATCTAATACTTTCAACATTTTTTCTCCTTGTTTGACAGTTTTATGAGCTTTTCTAATATCCTCATTGGTCATTTTATCATTACCATCATCCGCAAGGGTATTAGGTACTGGTGAAGCTCTTATTGGTTTTGCTTCATCAGGTAAAGGAGAAGCCCTCAAAAAGAAATTTGGAGATGGTTCTCTTGGTACTGGAGAAGCCCTTAAATATAAATTTGTAGATGGTTCTCTGGGTAGTGGCGAGGATCTCAAAAATAAATTAGGAGACGGTTCTCGGAGTACATTTGTATTCTTTGGTACATCTATATGTTCCATGACAACATCCTCCAACTTCTTTCCAGCATTAGAAGAATCCAACATCTGCAACATCTTTTCACCTTCTCTGACTGCTTTATGAGCTTGCTTGATATCTTCAATAGTCATACGATCACTGTCACTGGTCTCTTCGTCTGCCCTCAATTCAGAAACCGTTTTTCTGGGTTTTGGAACTGGCACATATGTTGATTGAACAGCCGGTTCTGTATTGAAACATGATTCTAATTCTTTTTGTATGATGGAATCCATCTCCAATTCTGATACAGTTGTGGACTTTTTGATGGTCGGTTTCTGAACTGTAAGTGTGTCTTGATGCACATGGACTTCTGGTAGAGAGGTGGATGTGTGGAGCTGATTATTCATGGCCTGATCTGCAGACATATTTAAACTTTGACTAAGTGATGTAATATTTTGTTGGGCAAATGCAGTGTTATCATCTGAACGTCTGAAAGTTCTTGGTGTCTGCCAGCCATCAGGTATGGGAGATGTGGTTTGAGGTAGAGAAGATTTGACAAAAAGATTTGAAGATGTCTGCTGTTGAGGCATGCACTGAGGAATGCGGGGACTAGGTTTAGGACTAGCATCGAAAGAGATGGGACTGGTTGTTATTGTTTGTGGATTGGCACGATTAATCTGGCAGTACAGCGGTTCATTATTGTTCTGTCCATCATAAGATGTATTAATTATAATATTGCTGTGTTTATCTTGTTGATGTACGCTCTGTAAGTTTTGACCAGAGCCATTAGTCAATGCCAAAGTGGGACTAGTTTTGTTTTTATTTATTCTAGCATAATCAGGACCATCAGATGAACCACTGTTTCTCCACGCTAACTCTCTATCCCTCAACTGTTGAGCATAAAGTTGCGAACTAGTAAGATCAATAGGGAAAGGTGCAGTTTGGTCTTCATCTTCAGCAGGAAACATGGCATGACCGCTGATCTCATACTGATGATGTAAGGATGGTTTATCCCCTAGTTGTCTAGTAACATCCACTCTAGCCATTTCGGTCGAGGAGTCAGATGAAGAAGAGTTTCGCCGACGGTAAATCCCTGCTATAGAGTCTGTGTGAGTATCTTGAGTATAGCTTGGAGATTTATTCATATTGCTAGATATTTCTGTTGTGTTATTTTCAAATAAATCTAACGGTATACTTGAGAGAAAAGTAGGATTTTCTCTAGAAAGTTTTTCATGATGGTCTTCTAGTAGAGATTTTGAGTTTGAATCTGGGATACATTCGTAAGAATTATGAAAACTTCTCTTTTGACCAACAGCAGAAGGGTAAGACTCGGACAAGTGTAGAGAGTGAACATTGTTTCGATCGTGTTCGTGACGGTGATAACCTTCCCCTTCTAACTGTAGTGCCCTATCAACATTCTGCTGAAAAGTTTTGTCCATTTGTTGATTTATTTCACGTAAAGTCCGACACAATTGTGAATCGGCAGCATTTAAACTGTCACATGATGCACTTCGCCGCCTGCGAGGATCTCGGACATAACGACCCTCTTCATGATTAAAACTGTGATTAAAGCTGTCAACTGATTGAGATAATTCACTAATAGTAACAGATGACAATAAATCCATATTACTACCGGCAGTAATATTTTCTAATGATTTAGCAATGTCAGACGGCACACTTAAACATTTTGACATTTTGTTTTTTGATGAGGACTTGTGGATGTGTGAACTGAGTTCCACAGCTTCTCTATTAGCACTAGCTGATGAATTATAGTTTTTAATATCGTGTGACCTCTGACTATCAGTGTGGGTATAATCCAAACCAGCCACTGTAGGAGAGATTTGGGAGCCATTTTGTTGAGGTGTTCGCTTTTGAACCTGAGCGTAATCGTACGAATCATTTAAACGTCTGTTAAATTGTTCATTATTTTGCCACGAAGTCTGAGAACCATTTGATAAGCGTTCTTTTTTCTCAGGAGAATTGTCAACATACGAACTCGATTGTTTATGCTTGGCAAATTTATTATCTATGTGTTCAATAAAATCTCTCATATCACATGGAGAACACAAAATATCACTATCACGAAAACTAGAATCACGATTTCGCCCATTTTCCTCATCTGACATTATTTCGGCATAATCATGAGTTCGAGAGAAAAAATACTGATTTTTGTCAGATGGTTTTGTAGGCGAGTCTCCTGATTGAACTTTTCTCCGTGCACCTGGACTTTCAGGCAACTGTACAACTTCTTTTAATGGTGGAGACTTGGGTGATTTATCAGGTGAATTATTTTTAGTTTTTTTACGTCCTTTAGGCGGAGTTTTAGCAGAACGTTTTTGAGGAGTAAGTTCTTCAGCAGATTTAGCATATTTTGCTTGACTACTTATTGGAGAAAGATTGTTTTTTGGCTTTCCCGTGTTTCCATCAATGAAATGTTCACCATTTAAGCTTTCCTCGGATGAATGGATATATGTGTACACTTGTCTACGCTGAACTTGGGAAGGACTCTCTAAAGCTGGTTGGGAAAGAGTCTTCTGATGAGCCGAGACTTGTTGAGTTTTAGTTGTACTACGTTCTTGATTTGGAGTATTAGGTGCAGATGGTGTACGACGATGATGTAACGGCAACCTAGATGAATCTCCACGAATGAACGAACCTTTCCCTGGATCCTCGCGTCTCATTGGTCTGGACGTTCTTGATGGTGACATTTCTATGTCCTCCATGACTGAAAAACATAAAAAGAAAATCTAAATTTTACAGAAACACAAAAATAATATTCTTTGATACTAGATGAACAATGTACTGTTGTTTGACAACAAGCAGATTTCATAAATAATGTCAACATCCTGACTTAGACATTTAAGTTAATTTCGGCACAATAAGTCATTCTTTGTTTACATTTGAAAATAGGTCAGTAACTTGAGTTATATTTTTAGCCTTTGAATACATGACCTTATTGTAAAAGATAGGCTGGCACTGCCAGGCAGGATACGCCCACATTTTCGAGAGATGGATAGAGAACAAGCAATACCGAAAGTGAATTTTCCTATGTGCAAATATGGAAATGAATTAAGATCTTTGGGTTATAAAGCTTCATTTCAGTAGGCTTCAAATTCGACTGGGGATCATGTTGCTAAGTGGGTAAATGGGATAATAATTCTGACCCCAGAGGGGCCAAAAGCTAAAAAAAAGGTCATTTTTCGTACAATCAGGGGCCATAATTCAGGAAGTTACAATCCGATATGCACAAATATCGAAAAGAACCAAGATCTTTGGGTTATAAACATGCATGTCAAGTTTCATCAAAATCGGTTCAAAATTGTGACCTCTATAGGGTCCACAACCTTGATATAACATATTTTCACACTATTCGCGTACAAACGGCGGCCATTTTGTCCGTCAATTTTGGTTTGATTTTCACGAAATTCGAACAGAGCCTTCATTACCATGTAACGGTGATATAATCAAACGTTTTTTTAAATCTGATAATAATTTTGACCTCCAGTGGGACCACAAGCTAAAAAGGGTGATTTTTCGTACAATCAGGGGCCATAATTCAGGAAGTTACGAATCAATGGGCGCAAATATCGAAAGGAACCAAGATCTTTGGGTTATAAACATACATGTCAAGTTTCATCAAAATCGGTTCAAAATTGTGACCTCTATAGGGTCCACAACCTTGATATAACATATTTTCACACTATTCGCGTACAAACGGCGGCCATTTTGTCTGTCAATTTTGGTCCGATTTTCACGAAATTTGAACTCAACCTTCATTACCATGTAACGGTGATATAATCGAACGGTTTTTTAAATCGGATAATAATTTTGACCTCCAGAGGGACCACAAGCTAAAAAGGCCGATTTTTCGGACAATCAGGGGCCATAATTCAGGAAGTTACGATCCGATGGCCGCAAATATCGAAAGGAACCAAGATTTTGGGGTTATAAACATGCATGTCAAGTTTCATCACAATCGGTTCAAAATTGTGACCTCTATAGGGTCCACAAGCTAAAAACATGATATTTCGTACAATCAGGGGCCATAATCCATGAAGTTCCGGTCCGATACATGCCAATATCGAAAGGAACTGAGATCTTATGGGGATAAACCTATATTTCAAGTTTCGTCAAAATCAGATAAGAATTGTGACCTGTAGAGAGTCCACAAACAAATTGTGGACGGACGGACGGACGGACGGACGGACAGGGGCGACGACATAATACGTCCACATGAAAATGTGGGCGTATAAATATATTGTATGATCATATATATAAGATGATGTATGAAAATATTGTTGGGTGTGACATATAAACATGGTCAATATCAAGTGAATACTGTCTCTTATCGGAAATATCAACAATATTTCGACATAGTCTTTAAGTGGCATTTAGTGATTGTGCTTGCTAACAATAAGATGACAGAAATGTTCATATTACTTTAATACAAACAACAAAAATGATTTTTCAAAATAATCACATTGCTCATGAGATTAAAAAATTGGATAAATGCAATCACTAGTTCAGTACAAATGAAATGTTTTTTATTTGAGATTCAAAAAACTATAGCTTAATGCATTTCATCCAATCAAAATGCAGAATTTAAAAATATGCAATAAACTGTAGAAGATTAAAATACCTCAACATAATTTATTTTGACCATTCAACACAAGTTGTTATAATTCAAAATTGAAATAAAATGGGCGACTGCATTTCACCCTCCCACCCTAAAATCAATGGGACCTGATTGACTTCATGAGTTTGAGGTTTTACAGAATGTAAAAAAATCCCTTAATATATTGATGACAATAGACATATTACGATAATTACAAATGGTGATTTTGATTTGTAGAAAATCACAATATCAAACGTTTAACAACAGTAAAACATTCTCAGAAACTAAATCAGCTCAGTTCAAGTCGGATGACAGCCAAATCATTCACCTTTGCTTTTAATTTCCATATTAGTCTGTTTAAAAAAGTACGAGTGTACTAAGTGTACCATATGAACTAGGAACTAAGTAAACTAAGTAATGGATGCATAATTTGCCATGGAAAAAGCATGACAAATTTTATGTTGAGTGTACTTGAGCCTTAGGTTTTTCGCAGAGAGCATCACCCTCAGTTGCATTGAGGTTGTCTGGTCTACAAAAAAACATCTAATGGCATCATTATATGCCTACAGGGGAAGAAAAGAGCCGATATGATTTGGCTGATATCTATCCAGATACAGTGAATGATTTAGCTAGCTCTGGAAGCTCATTGGAGACAATGTATGATACATATATACACATAAATGATTTGGCACGCAATGAATGATTTAGCTAGCCTTGAGAGCCAGTGAGAACAGGGGAAATAAGGAGACAATGTATGATACAAATACACAAACAAATGAATCACTTAAAATAAATGAATAGACAAAATTTTTCTTGTTGTTTACCCAATTGCCTCCATTGTTGGCATAAGATAACAATATTCTTTGAAATAATGTGAATATTAAGGCCCTGAGCGGACTAACACAACATACCATGAGGTACCACAGACGAATCAACATCTATAGGCATTTCACGCCCACTTTCAACAAATATGGGAATATGGGAATGCTGCGATAAAATGGCTGTAGCATCGGATGATAAAGATCTTTTATGGTGGGGTCGCTCTTCTGAAAGATGGAACCAAACAAAAAAAAATAAACACAAGGCACACAAACAAAAAATCAATTTAAATAAAATAACGGCAAATTATATAAAATTCACAAATGACTGAATAAAATAAAAGTACTTAAATTTTGTGTGCAAATAATGTGCTATAATAAACATGGAAGCATATTCAATAAGATAATACAAACAAAATATCAAAGAAATTTGAATATATTTTTCAACATGCAAGTTATTTCATCTTTTTAAAATCATGGTACACAATGCAATACCTTAAATTTAGAGTTAGTTATGCAGATTATTTTCAGTCTAAAATTAATTATTTTTCATTTCTATGATTTCATAAGCTATGGCTTTTAACAGCCACTCGCCACAAACCAAGTCATTTGGTACAATGTAATATCGATTGTGCGTAGCGGTCTTGAGCAGTGGAAGTAACCCGGAGGTTAGACAGGCGTCCCTACTCCTTGTAACCTAGATGCTTGGGATTGAAACCATGCCACTTGACTCGATAACAGACCTTATGATCAAGTATCGCACGCATCAGATCACTGGACAACCCAATCCCCAACATTTTATATTCCAATTGGTGAATAGTGGGAAAGTATAAATGGCCATGGTTCTGAGTTTAGGTAGCAGTTTGACAGATAAATTACAATGCAGTGTTCAAAACCCGAAAATTTAAATAAAATCAAATCATAATCTTATTCTTATTAAACTGTTCTGTTGCTTGACCTGAGGTTCTACGAAAGCTGATGCTTGTTCATGTAATAATGTATTTGTCAACTGTCAAATATTAATCTTATATAGATTTAGAGCATGCCTCATTAAATGTTCTGGCAACACTAATGACTCAGACAGTAAGTGATATTAGATGTACCAGGATTATAAAAAGATTGAAACAACTCATGCAACTAATATTACAATATAAACATCTAAAACCAGGGTTCAAGCTGAATTATCTCCCTTCCACAGAAAAATAGTAACACCTGCCAATAGAGAGAGAAATGGGTTTTAACATCCCCTTGACACAAACTGGGTCATTTAGAGACTGACATATAGTTCAACTTTATTTTAATAAATTGCTTGCATTGGAGGAGACCGGAAGACCAGGAGAAAAACCACTGGGCCGAATAGTCGACATTACTCTTTGTCACATACAAGTTGGGAATCAACGCCACACCACTTGGCTCAATGACAGATCTTATGGTCTAAAGTTCACACATTAGACCATTTTCCCCCACCAACTGCCAACAGAAGGGTAATGTCAGGTATATAAGAGAAAGATCATTTTAGATAATGACAGTGAGTATTTAAGTTTGAACCCTGTAAAGTCATGATAGTGATTACCATTGTAAGTAGTTTTCAAAATGTAAGCTAAATAAAATAGTCCTAGTAAATTATTAAAAGATCAAAGTTTATTCTACTTTCAGAAATAAACATGTTAACATGCTCTGACAAATGAATCAAAATTTTTTAGTGAAGGTAAACCGAAGAATCAACTGATCAACTTAATGAAATTTCAAAAGCATGTCGTTCTTAAACAGATTTTATTCAAACAAAAGCCCTACAGATGACGTTTTTAAAAACTAATTTCTACTATCATGCCGTTATTGTTTAAAGTGTGATGTGTGTTTACTATGATAATACTACAATAACTAAAATGAAACAGAAGTGCTACCACGACAGATGAGCGAGACCAACCTTTATAGACATTTAAAACCATTGTGTTATCTGGTGCCTTAACTATCCGGCTACCGCTGCTGCGATTTGAACTGGCCAATGAGAGCAGAGATTCTGCACTTTTGGCACTTCGTAATCGCTTTTTCCAATTGTGGACGTCTTCTTCCGTGAGAGCTTTACCCTGAACTGGTGTAATGTTGAGATTATCTGTGGAAAAGCGTGCAGATGTCAGAAAACCAGAAACCACCCTCTGTGAAAAGCTTTATAAAAGGACTTAGGGTTGGGCAAGTGTATTCAGGAAAAAAGTTTAATAAAATGATTTAAATTATCTAACCCTAACCTATAAATAAAGCAGTGGAATTAGGGAGAGCTTGATGAAATAGAAGTTTAAAACCAGCACCGTATATTTTTATTATTATAATTAATACTACAAATTGCCCATTTTTAAAGGGAAAACAGAAATGTAAACATTAATTGATAATATATCCTTAATTCCCAAATTTTATTTTGAATTTTAATTGTTAGTGTATTTTTTAAAGGATATAATAGAAAGTTATAACAAGTAAGGATTGTGTTTAATTGTTTGTATCACAAGAAGGGAAAATCAAATGTTACTCAAGCGACAATAAAAACCCAAACAACACCAAAGATAAGTTATAATCATCTATATACATATAATATATACATACCTTGAATACTGGATTTACGTGCTTTTTTAATACTGCCAGATCTTGGTTTAGAAAATATAGATTTCCATCCACTAACTGGAGATTTCTTAGTTTTAGTTGAGACAGATTTTTTTCTGAAAATAAAGAAACAAATTACGTAAATTATTGTCTAATTGATCAAGAAAATCATTTACACTACAGAAAGGTCTAAATAATATCTTTAACCAGTTTGTGTTCAGTCAACCAAACATGTTCTTTTATTAAACTTCAGCTTCAAAGAAAACAGAGCAATTATAAAAAAAAGGTGGCAGATCTTCATGCAGTGTAGGCCAAGCAAAACAGATGAAATTCTTCATAAAATGTGGATTTCTAAATTTTGTTTTCAATTGAGCCTCATTGTCACTTATACAGTTGTACAGACTGGGTTAGGAGGGGGCGTGTCAAACAATATACAGTGTGCTATGAGGAAAAGTGTTATTTAGAATTAAAACTGTCAAGGGTTTATTCATGTGCACCCGAAGGTGTACAAGGGACCTTGGTACCATCCCAAAAACTAGATGCTGTCCATGCCAGGCTCTCTGTCCTGCACCAATGACAAGAAGAAAACACATTGGAAAATCTTGGGGAACTTTCTCGGCCAACACTGGGGTCATACCCCAGACTTTGTTAGTGAGCTAGCACCTTACTGACTGAGCCACTGTGGCTCCACCTGCCAGGAACAATTTAAGGAAACAAAATGATGTTAAATAATAACTTACTTATACCCTGGTAAATCTATGACTGTATGATATTTAGCTGGAAGACTATCAGGACCTCCACCAACATCAATAAATTTCTGATTCATAGGAATCAGACCACCTACAAACGCTCTTTCCCTCGCTTCCTCTAATGTTAATAATCTTGTTGGTGTTGATATTGCTAGAGATTTAGGTCTGGGCTTTTTATGTGCTTCTGCCAAAATAAATAAATTCATAGAACTGAATTAGTGTTTACTAGAAATAAGTGCATAAAAATGAAGTAGTCATAGAGAGAGATCATTAAATTACCTCCCTTGTTATGAAAATGATTACTTCCCCTTAGACCACAAAAACACTTTTAGTTTCATATTATTTCTTTAAATAAAAAATTAATTCTTAAATACTGTTATTCAAACATTCATGAAGGACAAAACTGGAGAAAGGTAAACTTGGTTTAGTTTCAGTAAGAGATGAGCATTCAAAAAAAGCTATATCTGGTAAATATCTATTGGATTGAACTTACTTTGTAGTTCAGGTGATGAATAAGATGGCATTTTATCACTAAATATAATATCACTATAACATATTAAACATTCTGTAACAACAGCTTGTATTCCTACACCCTGTAACGCTGCAGCACCACCACCCATCTCTAATTCTTTAGATCTAAAAATAAAAACAATTATGATTAAAGATACATTCGCTTGAGCATAATTAGGTCATTTATTCAGCCCACTTAACTTAGCTGTAAGTATGATGGTTCTTTTGAGCTAAAACAATTCATTTCTAGAAGGAATAAGCTTACACTAAATAAAGGTAATAACTCTACACTACTTATCATGGCATATGATTTAAGATCTGGCAAGCATTCTCAGACATAATTTAAGAATTTACAGAACTTTCAAGCACACTCTATGAGAAATATCTTTGATCCAGTAACATACAACTTTTCATATGGTTTACTGGTTCTAATCAATGGTCATGTATCGTGTATCTCAAACATTGAGAAGAGTTAAATAAATGTTAAGTTACCTGAGAAGATTTGGAGCCCACACTATGGCTAAATTTTTAGAGTGCATACCAGTTTCGTGGCTATGCTCTGCTACCCTGGCTAAATGTTTCATTAAATACTCTGTGGTTCTGAAAATAAATAATAGAATTTTATGCTTTGCTACCCTGGCTAAATGTTTCATTAAATACTCTGTGGTTCTGAAAATAAATAATAGAATTTTCTACTCTTAACAGAATTACAATCATAGTCAATCCCAATAATGGATGAGGTGGACTAAAATTATAATATTGACAGCCATCATTCGAATGTGGTAATGGGTGCACATATTTCACAGGCATGTAATTAAGTTTATTTGATTGTCACCGATTGCTGGATTAAGAGAAAGCAAAAAATGGAGATTAACATTTATATCTATTTCAATAATTCTCTTGCATGCAGAGGGTATTTAGAAGTGGTAGTAAGTCCTAAGAAAACCCATAAGGTTTACTTCAACTTCAATGAGATACTTCACAAAATCCTCTGTTGTACATGGCGTGAAGGTGCTGGGTGGACTGTACATGCGCAAGGTCGGATTTCCCCTAAGCGTGGGAGTTAAAAGATCAACTTGTATGTACACTATACATTTGATGACTGAGGTTATACGCCCACAGTCGACTGTAACGCTTCCTTGAAGCTGTCAAGTGAGTCCAGCTGGAGGACTTGGTCCGGTAAACGATTCCAATGACCGACAGGCAACATATCCCCCAGGGTTTGAACCCTTGACTTGCATAGATAACAGTGCACTCAGCCACCAAACCATCCCTGTAATTTAGAATGGTGATATAGACAAACCTGTAATGTGGTGGAGGTAACTGTTGTACAACATCATGTATACGTAATAACTTGTTATCTTCATCTCGAACAGCATCCTGCAAATTTAATATCATTCAATTAATCAAAATAATAATCTTCCAATATGCTTTACTCAAAATAATTTTTCTTATCAAATAATCTAAACCAGTGAATTAATAAGGGATTATCTGAGAGGCAGAATATTTTTGTATGGCCTTGTTTGGTTTTATATTATTGTATTAACGTTTTGTACTTACAGCAAATTTATCATATAATTGATAAGTTAAGAGTGGATTAGGGAGTTCCCTAAGATACATCTTGAGCAATGAACTGATACTATGTATATCTTGTAAATAACAATCATCACGTAAATCAGGTACACAATCTTCATCAAAAGCTAACCTATAATATACAATATATACATATAAATACATCACAACACTCCAGTTTCCTCAGACAGGAAAGACTTCGGTGTGAGCTCTAAGATAATAAAAAGAGAAATAGACATCTTGTCTGCAATATAAGCCTCGCTGGAGGCGGATGTTAAACACCAAACAACAACACTGATAAGACATTTAAACAAAATCATTATAAATCGAAACCCATGATTTGTGGCTAAATAATCTCGTCCTTATGAAGTAAGAAGATATGATAATCAGAAGTTCTATTCTTTTCTTCATAAAGAATTAAGATTTCGTAATATTTGGCAAAAATATTATCGACAAGTTACTTTCATTTTTTGATGCTAATTACTGTAAGAGGGTATCTAATACTTACAGCTGATAAATAGACTTGTACAATGTAATAAGACAAGGATTTGACACACCAAACCAACAACCATGTGCATGCAGATCTAACCAAGATGATGATATAAAGGTGTATTAAGATAATATTTACCTGAGTTTTTGTATATTAGACGTTATTCCTGATAATCTATATATACCATCTACAATACCATCACGTTCAATAACTTCTGTACAACTTTTTAATACTAATGGCACTGAAAATATATACAACAATTTCTTAATATATTTTCTTGTTATATAAAAGTCTTATTTGTTTAAAACAATATCATATTTATATAACAGAGGAAGGATCATTTCCACAATGTACAAGTCGCCCTAAATTACTGTTTTGTAACAAGCACCATGATTGGTGCATTTAGTGATCTTTGCTTGTCATTAATTAACTGCACTGAAATAACTTCTCTACTAGTAGCCTACAACGAGTCAGGTAATGTTGTCAAGGTATTGTATCAGACAGAATACCTTGATAATATGAAGATGTTTAAATGGCTTGGTATGGGATGGGGTTTATTGTCTCATCTATACATAAATTGTCATTTTGAGACTAACACATATTGACAAGAGTGAACCATGCCAGAAAATCACAAACTTTCTCAGTCAATGCAGGCATCGAATATAGGACCTCCAGGTTACCGAGCCAACGTCTAACCCAACAAGATGAGTATTGCTGTGTACTGAGTTCCTGGAACAAAAATATTCTACTTACCATCATGTCCTGAGTTGAGTAAATGTTCACCAAGATCACAGCCAAAAACTCGTTCTTTCACAATACCCGATTGTTTTAACTGATTTCTGGCTGGACGTGTGGAGAAGAAGGTGCGTAAGAAAGACATTAATTTACCGTGTCTTCGTATTACTGAAATAATAAACACATCATCATTATTATTATACAATCAAACCAAAAGACCTTAATACATGGAATTAAACCTATTTAGTTAAAAATGCTTTTTTTTGTTGTCTAATTCTCAGGTGTCATTTTTTCTATAAATATGAAATAACTAAATATATCATTTTCATTATATTTTAAATTAAAATACACAGTTAAGTATACAGAAATTTTTCTCTTGTACATAATGACTTCCTGCTTTATTAAAGCATTCTATTCATAAGAAATTATTGCCAGATTTAAAGGATGTAACCCAGATATATATTAGTCAATCAAATGGGTTAATTCTGCTTGAAAGACTCATAGACAGTTCTTTTTAATTAGTGGTATCTGAAGCTCAGTGGAACACTTTCTTAGGAATACAAATTTTTGCATGGAAAGTCCCTGAATTATACTCTATTCCCAATTGCCTGGGTAGTCATGTCTACAAACATGCATAAGATATAGTAGCAGTAAGATATCATCACAATTACAAAGTCCACTATTGGAATTCTTTAAGTCACATAACCCTGTTAAGCAAGTCTTGCTATTACATATCCAAATGGCTCAAAATTTATACCTACACAAATCTATACATCCACTTTTAAATAAATATGTTTGTTACTGTAGTTTATACCGCAAATATGCAAAAATTACAAGTATAAATATATTGTTGTAGTTGCAACTCACAATCTCATGCATTAGACTGTACTCAAACAATGCAACATACAAATTCTATTACATAACTATTTTTACTTCTTTTTGTGTGGAAGTTTCAACAGATCATGTATACTTTAACAGTTTTCACAAATAATGTGACTCCATCTAAAAGCATTAGGAAGAAATGATACAAACAGACTGGCTTTGTACTTTAACTTAATGACTAATTCACATATAATGTACACAAATGTTTTGTTTTTCATTGAAAGCGCTATAATCAAGGATGCATTATTCATGAGCTAAATCTGCTTATAGCAGGTCTTTCTTTAGGCCTTCAATGTTATGTAAAATATTAATTAGACTTTTATTAAAATGACAAGTACACAATCAACTGGTTAAAATGGAGAAGCGAGGCTAAGTCTCTATATACCAAATGAATGTGTGAATCAGCTATTACTATTTACTGCCGCATTGTAATTAAGGATATGTTTTTCTTTGTTCATTGCTTTTCTCACCATATACAATATGGTACACAACTAGTGTACCACATTTTAAAACGTTCATTGTGTCTTAATCATTGGATATTGGGATCCCACATTTTCACAGCAACATAACAACATCAATATCGATTGAAATGGCCCAATATTGCATTCTAATTTGTGTTTTTAATTTTTCAAATATTATGGAAAATATTGAGTTAGAGACTTACCTTTTTAATAGAAAATCATATGAAATAATATAAAATATTAATGTTTATAAGAGATTCATTGTTAATTCTCACTTAATCACGAGTAAAAGAAATAGTAAGAGGTTTACTTCCATTAAGATATTAAACATCCATTATGTAAGAATTAAATACTGAGCTGGTCGGTCTTACTATAATAATTCCAAAATACAAAATTCAAATTTAATATATTGGGAATTTCATTTAAATTACTATATTCTAAGCGATGTTATCATTGTTTGAAGTATTGACATAGATGGTTTATTGTTGTAATGTTGTTGTTAAGCGAGACTCAGCCTTGCTTCTCCATCTTTAAATTAAATCATTACATGGCAGTCATATTTTAATCGCCTGCATTTGCACTATCCGATGATTATAGACAGGCTTGTCATGTGAATAATGTCTAAATAACATCACGTCACTTGGCATTTATATTCTTCAGAAGGTCTTTAATTTTTAAAATAAAAAAGAGGAAAAGAAATCTTTAAAGACTATAAGAAGATTTAATTATGGGACTTGACCCACTAACCCTATTTCTTTCAGACTTAAATTTGTAATGAACACACAATTATATTGTTCAACACATCTTAAATTTATAATGTTTTTTTGAAAAGAAAAGAAAAGAAATCTTTAAAGACTATAAGAACTTTAAAGATCTAATTCGGCCATTTATTTGACCCACAAACCTTATTTTTTATTAAATGTTAATTTCTAATGTCTAAGTAATTTCTTACAATTAGAATAACATGTCATTCACAATGGCATGTGTGTTAATATTTTGATGTTATAAAGTATCCTGATAATTAGGTGATATTTCCATGTTAATGGTTATGCATTATTTTTTTGAATATTTTTGAATGCCTATGTTGAAATATATTAATTATTTGAACCAGAGCCTCCACTTAAAAATTCTGTTTTTGTCAGTCTGGTGTACATACAGAGAGAGAGAAATGGGGTTTAACGTCCACTCGACACAAACTAGGTCATTTCAGGACTAACTTAGGGTTTAATTTTATTTCAATAATTTGCTTGCGCGTAGGGGTCTTTTAGGAGTACACGGAGGAATCCCACGGAGGTGAGAAAGCGCCCCTATCTCCATGCCACATACGCTCACACCAGGGATCGAAACCACAGCCGCAAGCCAGACGACTGGCCAGCTAGAGGTCGAAGCGTGGCACTCTAGACCACTAGGCCATCCCAACCCCCCAGTGTACATACAAAATAAAATCTTTGTACAATAATTATTTATTATTGATATATTTCTATTCATTTATTCAATGAGCTTTTGTAATTAAAATTTATTTTTTTGGTTCAAGAAAAATAAAGAGCTGAAATGACAATTCCAACAAGTCGTACCACATGGTCTAGAAAACACACTGACCTTATTGGCCTTGATTTATTAACTTTGAACTAGAGATCAATAAGAGACAGAGAGAAATGGGGTTTAACGTCCACTCGACACAAACTAGTTCATTTCCGGACTAACATATGGTTTAATTTTATTTCCATTTAATTCACTTGCGCGTAGGGGTGTTTAGCAGTGGGAGCAAACCGGAGGACCCTGAGAAAACCCACCAGGTTGGGCAGGCGACACTACTCCTTGTGACAAACAACTGGGGAATCAAAACCACATTAGTTGTCTCAATGACAGACCTTATGATACAATGTGCACACGCTAACCAATCCCCTCCACACCCCTCGAGATCAATAAATAATCATCCATGATATATTTACAACATTTTTCAGCTTTAACCCATCTTGTGTGACATTACTCCAGTTTATATTTTAAAAACTTATATTCTTACAAGTCCAACGAACATCATATCTAAATACTTACAGGGTTTTTTGGTGGCAGCTCGACGCAAAATACGAGTAGCCATAGAATTAGGAACTTTATCACCGATAACTTCCACACATTCTCCAGGGAAAAATCCCACCTGATAACGAAGCAAAATGCATCACATGCAGTTAATAATTCAACAAACTAATGATATGTTATCAGTGGTGTAGCCAGGGTTCTTCTAAGGGATCAGACCACAAATTCAGGTTTCTACTACAGGATCAGATCACAATTTTAAACTCACGCTTGCCAAATTAACAACATATTGACAGATGACATAGGTGTTTTGTTTGGCTTAAACGAACTGTATTCGCCTCTAGCCTGTACTCCCCTCACAACCTAGCTACACCACTGGATGTTTGGGTATAAGTAAGATATACATCAATAAATAAATGTTATATTATATGAAGGAGGTTTTAAACTAGGTTTTGGGATAAAACACAACTCGCTTGGTTAATCAAAGCTGAAAAAATATAAGAAACAAAACTCTTCAAAACTAAACCAATCAAATAACTGATTTTAATTTAGACGCTTACAATTTCAACAAACTTTACAAGATCATTTTTTGTTTGAAATAAAAACTGAATGTATATATGTAAATAACATTATATTTCAGTTATGGTTCATGCATAGGATAGTATGCCTTTTATTTGCATACCTTCAGACATCATATTTTGCCAATAGATAAAAGAAAATAATAATAATGTGAACTTCAAACATTATTTCAAAATTTATCTTAACTGTTGTTGATCTGTAAAAAGTTATTAGGATGCATATAAATATTAAAATGGTAAACTATTATTGTCTATGTCTGCCATTAATGATGTTATAGTCTAAATATCAGTAAATCATTCAAATACACTGCATGCTCACTCTTTCATGCCATCAAATACAATCACACCATGCATTCACTCACAAATATATTCTGGTATTTTAGAATCCATGGAGGACGGTACTTTATCTCCGATCAGTTCCACACATTCACTTGGAAAAAATCCAACCTAAGAATGGATTCAGTGACATTAAAGCTATTGACTGTTTGATTTAATTACATGTGTAAGTTTATACGAAGCATGATTCTACATAAATAAACCATTTTAAATGTCCCCATTCTGACTATAACTTTAAAAAAATTTTGTTATTTATCAGGAAAAGCCTCCTCACAAAACAAATATCAAGTAATAGAGTTTTTCAAATTTATAGACTAATCATAGAAATGTATATGTAAGCTACAAACTAAATAATAGAAACAGTTCTCACCTCGAAACCCCTTTTCCCTCGCCACCATATTGTGTCTTCAGCTGGCGGCATGTCAATTACAGACACTATATCTCCAACCTGCAATGAAACAACATTTCTATGCAATATATTATTTATATTAACAAAGCATTTTGGTTGTGTGGGATGTATTTTCATTCTGCTTTAAAATTCGACATTAAACTTTAAATGGCTAGATATTTTTGATCTGAGTATAAAACAAAATGTTGATTCTATTTTTGATATATATTGTGGAATGAGAATCCGTATTCGTATAAAATTATAGTCCACAGATAAAGTCTGTGTTGATTGATTGTTCATTCAATCATCCCATTTACTTTGTCATGACAATAGGGGATATGGCACTTTGTAATAACAATACGTGATAGGGCACTTTGTCACAATATGTGATGGGTCACTTTGTGATGATCCTTTATTGTAATCATATGTGAGAGGTCACTTTGTTGTAATAGAATGTGATAAGTTATTTTATTGTAACAATATGTGATAAGATCAGTATGTGGTAATATGTGACAGAACAAATCACTGTGATATGAAATGAAATAGTGTTTAAAGTCATACTGTTAAAGGTCATTTTGTGGTAATATTTTTTGTAATAGTATGTGATGGTTCACTTTGTGATAATAATATGTCATGGGTCACTGTGACACAATATGTGACTGATCATTTTATTGTTACAATATGCAATTACATGTAGTCACTTTGTTGCAATAAAATGTGACAGGTCAGTGTCAGAAATATGTTATAGGTCACTTTGTTGCAATAATGTATGTTTGATAAATGTGGTGCTATAGTATGGTCACTGTGACAAATTATTTTATCTTCATGCAGAAAGCACTTTTAGTTACTAGCATCTGTCTTGTTTGTCAAGCGACTATTAACAGCTGTAACAGTTGTTATAAGATGAACGATTTATTGTTGTCATGTACAACCACTCCAGACATTGCTTTATCATTCTTGCTAACAGATTAAAGTTTTTTATGTCTGAATTCAATTGACAAGTAATAAATCCACAAGAGAAATAAAAAAGGCATTTTCCGATAATCACTGAATGATGCATGCAGCTACAATTAATTCCAAAGAAGAGGATAGAAAGCTTTTCTGATTTCGGGTCAAGTGATTGCCATGAATAGTTTTTTGGGGTACCAAAATAAATCAGTTCCGCAGAGTATTAAATTTATAATATCCCTTCGAATTACACGATCTATCGCCAAAAAATATTAAAGATCTTATATCACTTCATACAAATCCACAAGAACTCTTAGATCCACAAATAAACAACTTATGTATCAGATATCCTTGCATCTTAAAACCACAAAAAGATCTTTCTCAATTATCTGCGCCTCTCTTTGGAATTCATTGCCTTACAACATCAGAACCATTGGCTTGATAAATGCATTCAAAGTTCAAGTGAAGACATTCCTGTTTACTGAGGTTCCTTCTATAGTGCTATAGAGAAAACTTCAAAAGCGCAATTGAAAATTTTAGTATTATTGATATATATAAATAGAGGATTATTACTATAATTATGCTCTCATTCGAAGAGGAAGAACCACCTGAAGACATCTATGCGGCTTAATAAGAAATCATTTTCGATGTGATAGGACAGTCACACTTATATACTGGAATGATCAGATTTAAACATATTAAAATTCTATCAAATCTATCAATCCTTCACTGAGATATAGACGTTTTACCCTTCATTATGAGTCATATAAAATAACGCTGTTATTGGTTCAGTGTGAACACTCCTAAAAAAGACTGATTTATGTACATTGTGTTTCTTGCCTATTTCACAAAAGAAGAGAGGGACCACAGTGATTTCAAACATATCTGTGATGGTTTTGACTGACAATTTCTCTTTCGTGCATGTTGCATACCCATGCAACAAAGATAATGTAAATAGATATATACATCGTAAATATAGTAATATTCTTACTTCTAAAGAAATCTCATCGACTGCTTGTGCGTTGTATCTTTTAATGGCGTGAGCTGCGGCTATAGCTGGCGTATTAATACCTGAATCATCTACAGCTAATAAACGATTTCCACGATTATCCAACTGGAAAAAAAATGACAATCATTTAGACAGGCAAACCAACCAAAAATAATAGATCATTTTCTTGAACTAATTTTGAATTTCAATATCATGCTAATATGATGTTTTAGTAAACATTTAATATTAAATTTCATCTTATATTCATAGCTTACACATATTTATAAAAACATTCAATACTTGAGATTATGACTCAGTATTGTTGAAGAATAAACTATCTATTACAAAATCAAACGTGAGGTAATTGCTTGTAAGCCATTACTAGAATTGATATTCTTTAAGAATAATGGAAACTGTAAGCCATGTATTGATTTTCTTGAACCAAAAAATCTAAGTTAAATAATTCTTTCTAAAATCAATAACACAACAATTGTTGAAATCAAGTTCCACTAACCTCTAACCAGTTTAAAACTGATCCACAATTGATCATGCTACCAGCCAAATAGGAGAATCTTTCCAGATATCGGCGTAATATCCTCCGAAGATCCTGAAACGTTCAAATCCATGAATCAGTTGAGTGAATCAACATCAAGTCACAAAATCAATCTAGATTTTACTAGTCCGTCTGCTATGAGAGATGATATGCGAGTAGCTTGATTATATCGCTAAGTGTGCATTGCATGTCAAGATGAAGGTATTCTGTCAGAAACAGTATGGTTCCATAGTGAATATCAACTTTACAGTTATTGACCGCAGGTTTTTGTTAGCTATCGAACATATGTACATTATATAATACGACAACAGAGTGTAATAAAATGGTGGTTCTGTCAGTGTTCAATAAATATTCTAGAATCAGCTTAAATATTGTTTAATCCTTTCATCAGGTTCACAGTATTCTAAAAGATCACTGAAATTTTAATACATCAATGTTATAGTCATAATTGCAAACTTTTTAGATTTAAATGCAGATCAAAAATGTGTGTGAGAGAGAGAGAGAGAGAGGGTTTAAACACTAACTAGCTCATTTTGAGACTAACATAGGAATCAAATGAAATGAAATGAAATGGGGTTTAACGTCCTACTCCATAGGAATCAAATATATTTTCATAATTAGCTTGTAGGGTTTTTAACAGTGGGAGGAAACCGAAGGACCTTGAGAAAACCCACACGTTTGGCCAGGTGACCCTATTCCTTATCTCATACAATCTGGGACATCGGAACAATGCAACTTGACTCGATGATAGAAATTATGATTTAAAGGGTACAATATTGTAGTTTTCATAAGATTTAAAATCACACGAACGACGATCAAAATAAATATCCATCAATATCAATTTTTCATACAATTTTTGTTCTTTGATACAATTTGATATCAATAAACAATGAATATTTTTCAGAATAAAAAGTTAAACTTTTATACAAAAACTTACTGTGTTTTCTTTTTCTTCATCTTGACGCTGTAATTCTACAAGTTGACTAAATTTACGATCAAAGATACATCGATGCAACTGCTTATCCAGGCTACGAAAGTTACCAAATGTTCGTCGAATGTTCCAAGCCTTTTCATTAGATTTGACACGCATGAGGAATGTATCTTCGATCCCTTCCTCTTCATTATGGTGGTAATTTTCACGGTCGTCATCACATAGGTGGACCTGTAAAAATTTAATTTGTATTGATAAGACTTTGTATCATTTAATCTGTAATCTGCCCAAGTTAAATTAATAGCTTTTTTTACAAACAAACAGTGTAACTTCAGACAGGGTCTAAAAGGAGTACACACAAATCATGTAATGGAACAGGGTTTAACATCTCAAAAACACATTTTGGAACTAACATGTAACATTCATTTAAATGATCACGAATGCAATGGGAGTGGAAGAATTTTGTCTACTCTTCACTGAATTACATAATAATCTGTACAATGGTAGACCTCAGTTTATTATTCTTAGCAAATCATTCTTGTCAGCTCCTGACAAATGAGAACCAAAGCTTGAAAAATCTGAAATCATCTTCTTCCCCTATTCTAGTTGATTTAGTTTTTTGGTGGGTTTGAGCATGAGGCTAGGTTGACATAAGAGTTGTAGTTTACATGATGTGAAGCTGGGGCATATTTCTTTGGTTATACTTTTATAGTTTCTGTGTATCTAATACACATATGTGCACTATTCAATTTATCTTTTCAGTGAATGTGAAAATATACCCTACTTATAACTACAAAATAACGGAAAATTCAATGCTTATGTCTTTAACTACTTTAAGTTAGAAATTCTTTGTGCAGGTCGAGTTGTTTCTGTATATATGACAACAGACAAGTCAACAATTTTAAATTTGTTCAAAACCTCAATCCTTTAACGAATTGCAAGTAATATAGTGTACATTTACATGTACTTCTAAATTTTCTCTTTTGGAGCACAATTTAGTCAGTCTACATCAAATTTCAACAAGTTGGTTACACAGTCACATGACACACAACAAACAGTGACATAACACACAATAAATACATTCCATCCCTCAAAGGTGATTGCTGTCATTAGTCATACTGTTCAGATAAGTCTTCTGAGAAGAAATACAAAGCCTGTGTAATGGAAAGCATTCTAAAACATGATGTCTGTGAAAATAAAGAAACTTTCAATGAAATTTAAAGTGCAGTCGTTTATTTGTTTATTGTAACATCAAACTGATATACTGCAGTCTCTATTGTAAATCATTTATAACATTTTTTTTTTTACATCCATTCATTATATTTTCATAGAAATTATTTAGTAAATATTTCTTGAACATACTTCTTTATATTTTCATAGAAATTATTTATTATATTTTCATAGAAATTATTTATTATATTTTCATAGAAATTATTCATTAAACATTTCTTTCACATCCATATATTATATTTTCATAGAAAATTATTATTAAATATTTTCTAAACATCCAATCATTATATTTTCATAGAGACTATTCATTACGTTTTTTTTTTTAACTTCCATTCATCATATTTTCATAGAAAATTATTCATCAAAAATTTCTTTAACATCCATTCATTATATTTTTATAGGGAGTTGTGTTAATGGTGTTACCTGATGATGCAAATATATATCATACATTAAACAAAGTTAAAATAATATTCTGTTGCTATGACATCTGTCTCTGGCAGGTGCATACACAAGTTTCACTTCCAGTTTACATCAATCGAGTATAACTGGCTCAGGTAATAACCACAGCAGACAGCAGATTGTGTAATTTACCAGGTCTATGGTTTTATGACCGTATCGTATAAGATTCGATATTATTAAAACGATACCATTAAATGCATATATGAAAGTCAAAAAATAATTATTTCTATATATCTATTACTTAATAGGTCGTAAAATCACTACTATACAATCATAGGAATCATTCTAGCACTTCAATACACAAAGATTTTAAATAATTTGTACTCCTCAACAGTATTTGGAAATTCAGTCATTTCTTTTCCCTGGAAAACTAAGTCTACACAATGGAAGGAGGAGCTGTCTCGATTGTTGAGGTCTGTGGTTAAAGGAGCTAAATCGCTAATATTTGGGACCTAGTAATTGATACATATAATAATGATTTAGGTCTTAGGTATACCTTCACTAGATTCTTGTGAAAGAAATTCTTTTGCAATTTGTTGATACTTAACAAACAGAAATTATATCACTTGGTCTACAATTTGTCCATTAAAATTCAAAACCACTTTTATCATATTATGAAGTTTGTTGTTCTAAATCTCAATAATGATACTTTTAACTCTTTTTTGTTTTTCAATTGGGGGAAATTATATGTTTGAAATTTCCCATTAAAAAATATATTAACAAAATTGTAGAATTAATGGAAGTGAATCCTTCCTGTGTGTAATGTAATCTGTATAATATCCAACTTAGTGTGAATATCAGACTAAACTTTCCTGGTCACATCACACCACTTGTAACTCAAGTGCTAGCCATTAAACGTGGCCCATTTATCAAGCTCGACATTAATTCAATACAACAACTGGAATTTTAAGTTAAAAGAACTTTAAGAGGAAACATTAGGTCAATGTATATTTGTGATTATAAAAATATTTGAGGGTGGGGACTGAGAATCAAAATGTTGAATATTGACAGATGTACAGACATGTTGAAAAGATTGCAAATGCTGTAATGCAAATACAATTTATCATCTGTGAAAATTTAGGATTTGAGAGTCTCTTAGTACAATTGTGAATAGATCAAATGAATTCTTAATAAATATGCAGCTCGATGCTATAGCACATGGCTACTAAAGTGTTTATATTTAAATATTTGTTAAGAAATGCATTTTCCTTGTTAAATTCCTTACGGTAGATATTTTCATAGTCTATACTGCACATGTTTAACAGATTTTCAACAAATAAAATGAAATAATAACGTTCAATCAAAAACTTCAATCAATATGCAATGAAGTAACTCTTGAATACGTCTGAAATAGGGATACCTCAGAAGTTTTGGTAAGACACCAGACTTCAATAAGATAGAGATTGAAATTAAGGAACAAATTATTCTCAAATCACAGAGCTATGTCAAATGTAGGCTAGGTCATAAATTCAAGTGAATGAAAGGTATTGATATTGGATCAGTAATGTGTGAAATATCTATAATTACAATTAATCGAATTCAATTAAATTTCATTTATACCGAGACACTTTTATTTTGCCGTCAGCATGTTTTTTTATCTTTAATGCGAGCAAAGCCTCGCTCCAAAATGAATTTTCAATTGAGTATACCAAGCACCTGACTCTTTTGCATAAAGGAAGTGGGTAAATATAGCCTTGAATATAAAAGTTTGACTAAATCGAAAATGAAATGGGTTTAGCGTCCTACTGTTCTGCTCCTACTGGACTAAGAAAGATGGCCATAAGCCATACAGTGTGCTATGAGGGAAATTTTACGCGCATGCCAATGTGTACACAGCACCTCAGTTTTATACCAGAGGAAAATATCATTGTAAATTATACATATAAACCAAACCCACAGAACTGATGTAATATGTAAAACATGATAAACAAATGACAAATATGTTTGTGCATAATTACAGTGTCTACAATAACTACAATAAAAAGAGAAGCAGTCATTTTTCAACTGCAAGATTTCATTTCAATTATGATACATGTTGACAGAGGAATATGTCTGCAAAATTAAGAATACAAAGGTGGAACGAATTAGGGTCCAACATTAATTTACTAGTAAGCGCACATGACCCCCTCCTTTTCACAGATTAAATTACATGACCTGTCTGCTTTAAACAAATTCAATTGTATTTTTCGCAATTTCTGCCAAGGAGCATAAATCACTCAGAGACAGAGCGGGGGCAGTAATTACAAGGGATATAATATAATGGAAGATTAATGTATAAATCTACGACAATGCAATAACCAGACTGCCTTCATTGGATAATTTCACAAAGGGAACGCATCATAAATCTCTTAAATGGACTCTCGGTAAGACCCACTAATCCAAACATGCTTTATATAATAAACCTAACTTGCACCATCAGGTATGGTAAACGTGATATCAACATGTCCAACGGTTCTGTTTATTTTACTCAACCTGACCCACTTCTGGTGTCTAAGACTAGCAGCATCATCAGGGCACCCAGAGCTTTTATCTCGTCCTCTTAATCAATTCACAATCAATTACATTCGACATTGTATTTACTCAAGTAGGTTTTTAACAAATCAATGTAGGTCAAATTAATGTGATTCTAATATGTATGTTAGTAGTGGATCCAAATCATGCAATATTCCAACAATATCTAATTTCTCATGGCATTATTCAACTAAAAAGTATGCAAACTGTTTAATAAATCAAGAAAACTAAAGCCAAATGTCAACGGTAAATAATTCAGCAGCTTGGATTTGAATGGAATAAAAAGTGACCACCATGATTACTGTGCATTCGCAATCATCAAATAAATAACCCTGATTAATGGCAATGGACGATCATAAACTGACTCACTGACAATTAGCTATTTTCTTGTAAACAAACTTGTATTGAGCTTATACAATAACATCAAAAATTAGTAACTGACAAGGGGGGACTTTCTCGGCCAGTGCAGGGATAGAATACCCAACCTCCAGGCTAGCCGAGCCAGCGCCTTACCCACTTAGCAACGGGGCCACAAATCATATATAACCAGGAGGAAACCCACTTAGCCACCATGACCCCAAACCATATATGACCAGAAGGAAACCCACTTAGCCACCATGACCCCAAACCATATATGACCAGGAGGAAACCCACTTAGCCACCATGACCCCAAACCATATATGACCAGGAGGAAACCCACTTAGCCACTGTGACCCCAAACTTGTGTAAGATATTAAATGAAGTGGTGTTTAACATCCTACTGTTCTGCTCCAATTGGGCTAATGAAGATTGGCATGTCATACAGTGTGCTATGAGGGAATTCCAAATGCCAAGGGATCTTACACAAATATATTATATGTTGTCCCTTGACAGATTCACGTCCAGCACCACTGGCAAGGAAAAACCACCCCGGAAAACCCCAGACAAAGCACTATGGCCTACTCTTATATTTCAACTGTCAAGGGATCTTTTACGTGCACGCCAATGAATACACAGGACCTTGGTATTTCAACACATCCAAACAACTAGGCAGCTGTCCTTGTCAGGCCCACTTTCCTGAACTACTAACAAGGGGAAAACACATAAGAATATCTTAAACTTTCTCGGTCAATACAAGCGTCTACTCTTCAGTTGTGTAATAAGAAATGATCTGAGTGTAGTACTATGTAAAAGCTAATCATTATCAGATCTTGTGTGTTTATCTAGTCATTTGTTTGTTATGATTATTGTAAAGGTTAGATGTGTTAGGACAAGGTCAGGATTACAAGAAGATGGTCCATGTAAATCTGCTTACCTCAATAGGTCCTAGTTCTACAACATCATAATGAAAGTGGGCACATTCTTCTAACTTGGGAAATCTAGTTGTTCCATCCAGTAAACTGAAAAGATAATACCATCAAAATTAGTTGCACAGGAATCATAATAATAATAACATTTATAAAGTACATAAACACAATAATTTTAGGTTTTTAACACACTGTTATCACTAATTATTTTTTTATAAGGTATTTCGGAACAGAAATGTTTTGGGATGCAATTTGAAGATTTCCTTGGATTTGGAAACTTTTGATGATGCTGGTGTCCAGATTCCATGATAAGATACAAGAGTTCTAATTTCTTATTACATTAACCATAATCAAAATGATCTTAACCATTTATCCATCAACAGACAAATGACATAAAAAAAACACATTTAGATCAATGAATATGTATGAATGATTACATAATGACTTTACAGATTATCATACTTCCCCAAAACAAATCAACTGATCAAGCAAATGAGACCAACAACTCTGATCATGTTAACATTCAATCCTGAACAGTCCACACTCTTTTATCCCATACAACAAATAAACATATAAAAATCAAATGAAATCACTAAGGTCCGATCATTTTAAGATTCAACCCCAAAGGGTCCTCAATCTTTTCATCTACTTCCATTTTAAATCCCCATTTACCAACAGGTACCTTGTAAAACCTGGGACACCTCCTTTAAGTAAGGTAGTGACAGATGACCTTTTATAGTTGATCAAATCAAGTCACAGATACTGATAGATGGTGTACACATGATATCAATGTGTTTTCTATATGTATAGGTTAACAACAAGTTTAGTTTGGACAGAAATCAAGTTAAGGTATAGACAATAACAACTTTCTCCATTCCCAACATAAAACTTGAAATGTGGCTGCTTGATGATCTACGTAAAAGTCGAAGTACTGTACTTATTTCACAAAAATTAGAACTGTACAAAAAGAGAACCACTAAATTGGTTGTCTCTGCGTATGGTATGTCAATATTTCGTATGTTGACCGCACCGGGATCAATTTGTACTGGAAGGAAACTGAAGAACCCAGAGAAATCCCACAAGTCTAGGCAGCTGACCCTACTCCTTGTAATAATACTTTTGCACGCTCAACACAGTGTCATGTTCGCTATGTTGCATAAAGTTATAATAAAGGTAATTTTCTTGATATGAAGTCAAACATTTAACAGTCTAAATATTCAGACTTTGCTGCTCCCAAATATGCAGCTGAAGGCAGCATATTTGTTTTTGAAAATGCATAATGTTCAGACAGGAATATAAAATAAAACTGTTGACCCTTATTTCTAGTTATATGTGCAATTTGAAGTAGTAGAATTTGACCCTGGCAGAAGGGTCTACCCTTCTTCCAACCATCAGGGGTTCTTCAACATTTCTGTCCAATGATCTTCTGAGTTCCTACAGGCAATCAAACCTGTAACTTTCTAGTCCAGAGTCCAGTGCCCTGATGACTTGATCCCTCCCCCTGCCAATCACCACCCGAGGGGGAATATCACTGTGTATTGAAAGTAATACGGGTACGACAGCATAGCGCACAGCAACCCAATCACACATCAATATACAGGTTTACCATTATACAATTCAACCATTCTATAATTACATCTGGCTTACTCTATAATAGTTGGCTCATATTTACTCATAAAACTTCCATGTTATTCACTAATCTTTATCTCTCAAAGATGTTTACATTAACACATGCAGTTATCTCATGTTTTTACTGGCTACTATACCTGTGTCTAGATGTCGGAACCGTATAAAACTTTTTACACAGATTCTCTAAAGATCTTGAACAACGCTTCCAATCAAATTTTGACACAAAACATCCCCTGGAATAATCTTTATCCATTATATAATAAATCCTACATAGGCACGGCACTCCCTACAGTTACAGACAAAACATACAACACATAGCACAGACATCAAACGCAGAACTAGAGGCAATAGTTTCCATGAAAGAAGAGCAGTATGAATTCACCTTAGTCCTTCAAATGTCACAGACTCCGTGATTAGATTCATACCAGCAACCAAATACATAACATCATCACCACCTACATATACCATAACACATATGTATGGAATGACAAATACGTCAAAAATATAGCACCATAATTAATATGAAGATGTGAATTTTAATCACAAGCCGCAAACAAGGCTCAATAATTGAGACAAATCTATTTTTCAGTGATTTCAAGCTTAATATAGTCCAATTCAGCCATAGATACCATGCACCAGACAGGGCATACTTTTCGCCTTGCTAACAACATTGAGTGCATTTTTTAAAGTATAGTTCAAAGTTTTCTAACTCTTGTCAACTTTCCGTGTTTCCCTCATGTGTAACCTTACACAACTGGGTGTATGTGTTATTTTGAAGGAATCAGTTTCCCATACATGTTCACACAACACAGCTATTTATATAGGCTGATCTGTGTACTGCAGCAGTGCCAGCTAAAAATATATACCTAGGTGTACATCATTAGAAAAATACTCATATCTACTACCAATGACAGACAGGGTGATGAAAATACCAAATATTTTGTCAAGTGTTGAGAGATTTTCCATGTTTATACCACAAAATGACTAACTCATGATCAGTTACATGGCCGCCATGGAAATCCAACCATTTCTTGTTTTTTACTTTAAAGAAAATAAACCAACACAAGAAGGTGTGAAGCATTTCTACTGTTTTCTGAAATCACAGTAAACTGATACCAAACACAAGATCGTGGTCTCTGGGAAGTTTTAAAGTCTTTCCTAAACAAATCTAATCTGACCTGTTGTAGGAATCCACCTTACATTAACACTATAGGCCATAGCTTGCTCCTAAAACACAGCCATCAAAATCCCACCCTGTATAAAATCTAATAATTTGGCATAGAGCAAATGTTTTGAGATTTGAGTCATTTTCATGTAAGTCTCTTCCATTATTTTACTAGAGCAATGGTTACAAGGTGAATTTCAATGCACAACTCTGTGTTAATGTTAGGATTGATGAACTAGACGTTAAAGAAGCTAAATTGCTATTATTTGGTACCTAGAAATAGACACAAATGGGTCACAACAGATATAATAATGTATATGTATTAACTGGCATCTGGTTATTCCAGTCTACACCTGTAGTATTCTCCAACATGGAAATGTTTATTCTTGTTCACTGAGGTGCTTGATAACAAATGGCACCCGAAAGCATTCTGGCATGAGATTCTTGTGCCAATTTTAAAATTTTCATTTTACATGTATCTTAACTATTGGATTTCGATCAGAAGCCCAACAAAGCAGACTAATAAAAACAATCTCCCATTTTTGCTCTAAAATGTGACAACGATTAATGAGAAAATGTTTGCTACCATCGCTTTGGGACTATGGAGTATCGTTGGTTATCCCCAACACCTAGGGTAGTAAACAATAATTAGCCTTGCAACTTTCCAGGAATAATAAGTATCTTCATGTAAAATTGCAAAAGCAAACCTCACATCACTCTGATAATTCAATATGGTGCCTCAGCAATAATATAGCTTAATGTCATGGAGCACATGCAGTGGTGGTATTCTCGTTCTGACAATAACCCTGCAGGATATCGATGACAATGGATGTCAATAGAACTCCTGACTTTTGTTTAAAACCAAATTCCAGCATGTGTAATTGATAATTATTGTCAGTAGAATGTCAGTAAAGACATTAAAACAACAGACCAAATAACCAACAGGAAGTCCTATCTATTACTGATTTAGATGACCCATATTCATAGGTCAAATCACTCTGTTATAAGCAGACGGCAAAACCACAAGCTGCATATTTCCATTTTGTAAACTTAGGTAATAAGTGTGTTTTGCATATGTGCAGTATTCCATTTCTGTTGCATAAATAAAGCGTGTGCGTTTCCTCTACGGATATTTACACCTTATACTACATGTAGAAAATGTATTTCAGATGAAGAAATAAAAACTGAGTTTGAATGATGTCCAAGAGCCATCTGTTGTAACATTATATTATAATACTCACACCTATTATCTGGTAGCTATACATAGAGTAGTGGCGTGCTCACTCATTAATATGTATACAGATGAAGGTTCATGTAATAACCAAGCATTATAGGATATTGAACTGGAGAGAGGATTACCCTAACGTAACTTTGACTAGCAATATTTCCATGATAAAACCTACCAAGACATGTTTTCAGCAGCAAGTTCTTATCATCTTATTGTGTGAAAATATTTAACAGGCTAGTCAGTATTTGACACTATTAATTCTCTGACACTATTCATTGAATTGTTGGTCATTTTGAGACACTAGTAATTCTTCTTTAAATGAATAGTCATTCCAAGAAAGCAACTGTCACCTGTTAAAAAATCAGATCGTTCTTAGTCACCAAACTAGTTGTAAGAACAGTCATTCTCAGAAACCAATCATATCTCAATAAAAAGCATTTTGGGATGTCAATTGTTACTGTAGATTTATTTCTCTATTCCTATGAAGCCGAGTACATACAGGCACTAGCTAAAACAAATAAACGATTAGTCAGATATTTTAATTTTACTTATCGGTATATCGATTATGTTCTATCACCGAATAATCCTAAATTTAGTGATTATGTAGAATTCATATATCCCGATGAGCTTGAAATTAAAAATACTACTGACAGTGACAATTATGCTTCCTACTTGGATCTGCGTCTCGATTTTGACAATTGCCATAGAATGAGTGTTAAATTGTATGATAAACGTGATGACTTTGACTTTCCGATTGTTAACTTTCCATTTATTAGTAGTAACATTCCTGTATCACCAGCTTATGGAGTATTTGTGTCTCAGCTAATTCGTTACGCGAGAGCTTGTTCTTTTTATTCTGATTTTTTAAGTAGATCGAGACATTTGTCAACTAAGCTCCAACTACAAGGATACTTGCGCATTAAACTTATAAAATCCTTAAAAAAGTTTTATGGCTGTCATATTGATTGGTAAATATAACATGTCTCTCTCAGCTATTATTTTAGATATATTTAATTGACGCGTATCCTATTTACTATCTGTCTGATTATGTTTACTACATTGTTAACACTGTTCATCACGTGCATTTTGCATACCGATAGTCCATTGGCCAATCACGCTATTTTACCGAGCTTTCGACTAATAGTTTGGATGCAGCTATGGCGGGTGTGGCGCCAGGCAGGGTAAGCTTACTCTTCCGGACACCTGTTACCACTGTTTGTTGTGTATCTTGTACACGATGAACAGTCCATTTACTGATTACACTATTTTGCCTATAACGTTTTCTAGGACTTCGAATTTTGTCTATTGGTTTGGATTGTTCGTACTTGGTTTTTATTTTATTTGTAAAAGGCTAGTGCAACTTAGTAAACTAATCATTCTTAGTTTTATTTAAAAAAAAACATCAATCGTTCTCAGAAACTAATTAATTGCCAAACATTAAAATCATAATTATACAATTAAGAGAATGAAAGCCAAGGTATGTTGTTTCAATTCAACAGCAATCTTGGTTGTTTTATGAAATGCAACTTTGAGAGTGTTAATTATCTAACAGATATAGATATTTTATTTTCTAAGGCATCTGGTAATATGATATTATCAAAATCTATCCTAAGCTCATACATGATGTATTACTAATCCCAAATATACATTCAAATATAGAAGCTGTTATATAATTGATTACTTTTAACAGTAACACGACAGTAAGTGATGATGTGCAATTCATAGATTATGTCATTTGTTTACCAAGTACAATTGATCTAAATACCAATGTAATGTGCCATAAAAACAAAACCTCAATTAGTTTGTTATTATAATAGTAATTTGTCATACCTCAATAACTGTAATGGTTCAGTAGGACAACAGTAAAATTGTGACAAACCGCATTCTTTAACGCTGACATTTTGTATTAAAGATCTGAGCGGCAGTGATGGACTTCGTGATGCCTTTGGTTTAGTAAATTTAATATAATCCATCTCCATAATGCTAATCTGAGGTCATTAAATCAATCCAAACTTTAATCCAGATATTATTTATTGACTTGTTCCATTTCTTCTGTACATTAAAGGTAATCGTATAACTGATAGCCTTTAAGCTACCTTAATACACTTTAACTTATTTAAACGAAACAATTTGAGTAAATGCCAAATTTCAAGTACACCCTTCATTTCTGATCCACCGACTTTATCAACATATGTATAATAGCAGTAATTTTCGAAGAAATTTTCTTTACGAATACTGTTTGCTGAAAACTTGTCGCCACTCATTAACGCAAGATCATCTCCTTTGTGTGCTATGCATCCTTATATTTTTGAAAGCGTATTTACACTTGAATTTGTCCTATCAACATAACTGTTTATAAAGTCATATTACAGATTCACATTACTATTGTACATTTATTTCCTGCATTCACGAGGCTAAAATTGTCCATCAACACATGAAGCAATAACACTTGACCCACACCCTGAATAATAATCACAATCAGTCCATCCTTATAAATTTCTGATATATCTCTTCTTAATTCGTGATTATTGAATAATCTTTCTGAAATTTGATCACATTCTATCTTCTAATCTTACGCCTAATTTGTAAAAATACAGTTCATGTAACCTTCACTTAGTCCTTGCTACATGTCATAAAAAAGATAAATCGAGTAAAGGAACTGACGGAATTATGGTTTGTTTGTTGATTCTTGAGCTGCTTCATTACCAGAAGAAATATCTTTACATCCTCCTATCCTTTCTTTCCTAGTCATTGCACAGAATAAGCCAGAAAATGATGTTCTTTCTTAAACTACTTTAAATTACACTGCTTCCTTACACTGCTCATTACTATATTCGTACATGTGTTTAAGTCGAGGAAAACATACGCGGTAGTAATGGTAGTTATGTATATTATAAATATTGCTCGTATAATTACTCAATTTTACTCTCCTGCCTTAATTTAAACATTGGCTTAAAATGAAGTAGCAGTACCAGAATAGCTTTAAACCCTCTCTCTATTAGTCTTGTAGAGAAATTGACAGCCCACCTATCTGCGTAAGAAGCATTTTATAATGAATGTTTCTTATGGTCCCTTCCAGCTGTTCAAATCATCATAGTGTAAGTTTTGAATAAAGTTACATTTTCTACTAGTATTTTTACCTATATCTAACGACTGGTAAACCGCTTACCTTCGCATCTTAACTCGAACAGGTATAGCTCAGTGATGTCAGTACTAAATAATATATTATATACATGTTTCTTTCAAACTTGCTGAAGTCATATATTTTGAGTTATTCGACTTTTTCAGTTCTCAGTTTATTTTAACATTAAAGGTGCTGAGAAGACAGCTGTATCTAATATTTTTGGAACTGGGTTGCTGTAACTGTAACAATAAGTCTTTATCTGTCGAAATCTTTAGCAATTTAGGAAATTTCTACAATTGCTACGTGCATCTGGCGAAAAATTACTAAAAGTTTTTACATATGTTCGTGTAACACATAAAACATCATTTAATCTAATTTTCCTGTTCATTAGAAATACCTAATACTTTGATACAAGTCAAGATACAAACTGACCTAAATTTGGGGTGGGGGGGAGGATGGCTGAATGGTTAGCACATGCGAGCTGAACCTAAGGTCTATCATTAAGTCAACTGGGGTGGTTTCGATTCCCCAGTTATACGTGGCAAGAGTAATGTCGCCTCATCAACCTCATGGGTTTTCTCCAGGTCTTCCAGTTTCCTCCCATTATTAAAGACCCCTACATGCAAACGAATTATTGAAATAAAATTGAAACATGTTAGTCCCGAAATGACCTAGTTTGTGTCGAGAGGACATTAAATCCCATTTCTCTCTCCCTCCCTCCTTCTCTATGTGTATGGTTCTTTGTACCTTATTATTTGTGGTTGTATTATTACAATTGTTTATATTCATAAGAAAAAGCAAAGTGATAATTATTCGCATAGAAATAAATGCTGAAATGTAATAAAAGGTTAAGTTATTAAAGAATGTCAAGATTATTTAAAATTAAATATCATTTTTTCAATTCATATATAGGATCTAAGTTATTTAAATAGAATTAGGGATGGTAATTTTAACCATTTTGTTTTTAAGAAACATAAAACCATTTAAACTGTAACCAAATTCTTTTATATGTTTGTACTATACGCTATAGGGTATATAGTGATGAAGATTAAATATCTTATGTTGTTGAGGAATGGCTATAAACATACTAGCAGGTAATATTATTTACACCTTTACAATATAAACTAGATCGTATCAGGTGCCAAGATAACGCTAGAGAAATATAGTCCACATAAAAAAAAATGTATTTTACTGATTGCTATAAACCTAGTACACCCTTATTACAACTAGACACAATTATATGTAGACATCAGTAGACTGTATCATCTGTGTGGATCAAACTAAGGGATTCCTATTTCACAACTATTATTGATTTATCAATTTATTACCTTATTACACCTTGAGGTGATGCAGGTTGGAGGGCCTGACAAGGACAGCTGTCTAGTCATTTGGAAGGGAAAAAAAACAAGGTCCCATGGACACACTGGCGTGCAGGTAAAAGATCTGACAGAATATTAGGCTTCAGCACAGCTGCCCGGGCAAACTGTCCCTCATAACACACTGTATGGCGTATGCCCGCCTTAATTAGCCCAGTTTAGGAGCAAAACAGTTGGACATTTACATTTCATTTTAATTACACCTTGAGATTATTATATGTGGACAATTGTAGACAATATCACCTGTCTGGATCAAATTAAGGATCCATAAATCAATTAATTGTCATTACACTAAGACATAATACATGTAGACATCTGTAAACAGTACTCTATATATCTATATTCATAACACACTCATATCCTTCTTCATTAAAGAGTGTTAACCTAGACATGCAACTATCTGAAGATAATTCATAGTCACCCAGCAACCTCATTATTAATTTTTCACTGCTTGTATGAATGACATTTTAATGTGTGATTCAAATAAAATAGTTGCTCAATGATATCAACAAACTGAACTGAATGTAAATATTATTTCAATGAATACATCTTTTGCAACAACTGAACATTCTTTTTTCTCAAACTGACACAAATATTATATTCTATTAGTCTATATATAGTATAGAGAGAAGGTCTATTTGTGTGTTTATGGGTTCGCTTTAAGAAACCAAACAGTTGAACTTTGTGAGTTCACTAAAAGACATCAAACAGTTGAACTTATAAATTTTCTATTCTAATAACTTCATCATAACCAGATTTGTCCAAAGTATTCAAGTCCTGTCTATTCTCAGTTCGGTGTAATGATTAAATTCACAATTACTACTTATTAATGAAAATTTAATCTGGCATGATAAAATGTCCAAGGCTGGGTTGTGGAAGAAAAAAGTATCCACCTTGCACAATACAGAAAGGAAGGAAGCTCAAATTAACTTCATAATAATCAGCTTTTTACAAGAAATTTAACGATGCTAAGTTTTATTTGGTACTGTATTTGATGATGAAATTGACAATAAATGATTATTGGACCAGTGCTATTGGAGTATTGCTGGGTAACACAGCTTGTAAACCAATAATAATGAAAGAACACTGTTGATCAAATGCAATATAAAAATATGGCCTTGACAATACAAACAAACTCACACACTTTTGGCAGAAAGAAAAGAAATATATTTTACTATGAAAGAAATCTATAGAACTTAGAAACTAGGTGATTGATCTTTAAAGTGTTGATTTTAACGTTTTTTTAGCTGTATGTAAATTACATTGTAATTGTGTCAATTACCTTTATCAGCCATTCCTTAATGCATTTTATTTGACAATTCCACAGAACAATCAGATTTTTATTGTATGCCTGAGATATTAAATTTATTCAACTGTCTCCAATACTACAAAATCAATACGTTAAAATTGTAAAAAAAATAATTTTAAACTTTTTTTTAAACATTTACGATACACCACATCTTTTGATTAATCTGTTACGTCTACCCTAGTAATGTAGTTGTTTCATAAAACTGACATAACACCAACATAATATTTGGTAAAACCGCCATATTGATTTCTGTCATGCCATCTTCTACTCCATCTTATCAAATACTACAAAAAACTATGCTTAAATATTCATGCTATGAAATGAGAAAGTTACCTTGGAATTCTTCGTATTTTCATACCAGTACTGCTACGCTTAGAGTCCAAGCTATCGGTACTGTCATAGATAGGCAGTATACCATGCTGAAAGATCAAATCATTATAATATTAAATCTTCTTCAAAATAAGTAAGATATAGAACGTAAACTGACCATCATAGAAAATGTACGAAATTAACATTTAAACACTTACGTAGGAGTAAATCCTCATGACGTATTAGTGATATTGATTACGCTAGTGGTAAAGATGATAAAATTATGATATGACAGCTCTCTATTCACGAAATCCTACTAAGTTTCACATCAAATTTCGCCAGCTAATTACAATTACCAACGACCAATACGCTTTGAATGGTATGTCATTAACCGTTAACATTATGTGACGGATGCAAATAAATGCTCAAAGTTTTGTAAATCACTGCCTGGAGATTTTTTCCTTGTCTACACCCCCCGAAAAAAAAAAGAATCGAAATTGACATTGAGAGATTGGCTATAAAATCAATAGAGCAATAGTGAGTCACAGTAACGAGTTCTCTCATCTAGCGAGTGCTACAAATGTCTAGTAGAGACTGACCGAGTGAAGGATTGTTACTGTCCTTCGCATACTTCAATACCCATGAATTTCTCTGAGACATTGACGAGAAAAATGGTCTTCAACCCTGATGAAAATGGATGTTCGTATTATCAAAGCCATTATTCTGGCAGACATTGTTAGATCAATCCAATCTCTGCCATTTGGGAGATTTAGACGGCTTACAGCTATACATATTCAAGCTGCAACAGCTTTGTAAATCAAGGCAAGAGATAAGGTAGAACAGAAGCCATGAAAAACTCATCATTATAGTTACCATTATACGGAAGCGTAATAGGGCCACATATTTTTTTTTTTATTCTATTTTCAATTTTTCAAGTTAGTAACTTGAATTTTCAAGTTACTAACTTGAATTTTCAAGATACTAACTTGAATTTTCAAGTTACTAACTTGAATTTTCAAGATACTAACTTGAATTTTCAAGTTACTAACTTGAATTTTCAAGATACTAACTTGAATTTTCAAGATATTAACTTGAATTTTCAAGTTACTAACTTGAATTTTCAAGTTACTAACTTGAATTTTCAAGATACTAACTTGAATTTTCAAGTTACTAACTTGAATTTTCAAGTTACTAACTTGAATTTTCAAGATACTAACTTGAATTTTCAAGTTACTAACTTGAATTTTCAAGTTACTAACTTGAATTTTCAAGTTACTAACTTGAATTTTCAAGTTACTAACTTGAATTTTCAAGTTAGTAACTTGAATTTTCAAGATACTAACTTGAATTTTCAAGATACTAACTTGAATTTTCAAGATACTAACTTGAATTTTCAAGTTACTAACTTGAATTTTCAAGTTACTAACTTGAATTTTCAAGTTACTAACTTGAATTTTCAAGATACTAACTTGAATTTTCAAGTTACTAACTTGAATTTTCAAGTTAACTAACTTGAATTTTCAAGTTAACTAACTTGAATTTTCAAGTTAACTAACTTGAATTTTCAAGTTAACTAACTTGAATTTTCAAGTTGCTGTTATATTATAAAAAGGCGTTTTGATCTAATGATATAGTATGTCATGAAATGCTTTAGTCAATGGACGGCACGGTTATAGACCTCAATGACAAGGTCCGGGAGTAGCCTATTCGATCACGCAGGTTTCCCCCCTGCAGCGAAATTACTCCCCGCGCATTATGGTGTCGACGTACCATAAAACACCATTTATTCATTCATTCATTTTAACAGTATTGAGCCCTATAGAAAACCTTTTTGAAGTACAAAAAAAATAACTAAATGACAAATCAAACGTCCCAGTTCTAAAAATAGTCTTTAGTGACATAATACACGACATTCCCCCCCCCACCCCCGCCACATGGATATCTGCCCCCCTCCTTTTTAGGACTTTTACTCCCAGGACATTTCCTGCTGAAGACATCTTAACTCCTAGGACATCGCCCCCCCCCCCCGGAACTTTTACTCACCAGACATCTGCCCCTGGGACATTTACTCCCCCCCCCCCTCAGGCCATCTACCCCCAGAGTTTTACCCCCTCCCCCCGACAATTTTCCTCTGGAACATCTGCGCCCTAGGACAAGTCTGCCCCCTCCCCGCCACCCACCCTTTAGAGAGAGAGAGAGAAATGGGGTTTAACGTCCACTGGACACACACCAGGTCATTTCGGGACTAACATATGGTTTTAATTTTATTTCAATAATTCGCTTGCGCGTAGGGGTCTTTGGCAGTGGGAGGAAACCGGAGTGCCCAGAGGAAACCCACGAGGTTGAGAAAGCGCCCCTATCTCCCTCCATGCCACATACGCTCACACCAGGGATCAAAACCACAGCCGCAAGCCAGAGGTGGCCGGCCAGCTAGAGGTCGAAGCGCGGCACTCTAGACCACCCTTTAGAACCCAGGACGTGTAAAATAATGCACTGTAAAAAATTATACTTATTTTACATTGTTTCTGGGATTGCCTCGTAACACCCTTTAGAATCCTGGACCTTACGAGGTACTCCATGAAACAATGTAAAATAAATATAAATTTTTTACAGTGCATTATTTTACAGGTCAATAGTACAGAGTTAGATAGTAGAATGCGTCCATAGAAGCCGACTCTTGGGGAGAGGTTCGGGTGGCCGATAAGCTACGCCTTGGTTTGCCATCAATGATGTCGAGGGTTCGAGTCCCATTCTCTGCTATCTTAGTGACAAGGTGCAAGAGCAGCCTATCCGATCACTCAGGGGTAGTCCCAGAACATAAGCAGATTATCGGCGATAACACGTAGATTGACATGATTTAGGGATCGAAACCACAGCCGCAAGCCAGAGGTGACCGGCCAGCTAGAGGTCGAAGCGCGGCACTCTAGACCACTAGGACATCCCACCCCCACCCCATCCTTTAGAACCCAGCACGTGTAAAATAATGCACTGTAAAAAAATGATACTTATTTTACATTGTTTCTTGGAGTACCTCGTAACATCCTTTAAAATCCTGGACGTTACGAGGTACTCCAAGAAACAATGTAAAATAAATATAAATTTTTTAACAGTGCATTATTTTACAGGTCAGTAGTACAGAGTTAGAAAGTAGAATGCGTCCATCGCCCTATTCCTAGCATGTCGTAGAAGCCGACTCTTGGGGAGAAGGTCGGGTGGCCGATAAACTACGCCTTGGTCTGCCATCATTTTTTTTTTGTACTTCAAAAAGGTTTTCTATAGGGCTCAATACTGTTAAAATGAATGAATGAATGAATAAATGGTGTTTTATGGTACGTCGACACCATAATTCGCGGGGAGTAATTTCGCTGCAGGGGGGAAACCTGCGTGATCGAATAGGCTACTCCCGGACCTTGTCATTGAGGTCTATAACCGTGCCGTCCATTGACTAAAGCATTGCATGACATACTATATCATTAGATAAAAACGCCTTTTAAATAATATAACAGTAACTTGAAAATTCAAGTTAGTTAACTTGAAAATTCAAGTTACTAACTTGAAAATTCAAGTTAGTATCTTGAAAATTCAAGTTAGTAACTTGAAAATTCAAGTTAGTAACTTGAAAATTCAAGTTAGTAACTTGAAAATTCAAGTTAGTAACTTGAAAATTCAAGTTAGTATCTTGAAAATTCAAGTTAGTAACTTGAAAATTCAAGTTAGTAACTTGAAAATTCAAGTTAGTAACTTGAAAATTCAAGTTAGTAACTTGAAAATTCAAGTTAGTAACTTGAAAATTCAAGTTAGTAACTTGAAAATTCAAGTTAGTATCTTGAAAATTCAAGTTAGTAACTTGAAAATTCAAGTTAGTATCTTGAAAATTCAAGTTAGTAACTTGAAAATTCAAGTTAGTAACTTGAAAATTCAAGTTAGTAACTTGAAAATTCAAGTTAGTATCTTGAAAATTCAAGTTACTAACTTGAAAAATTGAAAATATGATAAAAAAAAAATAATGTGTGGCCCTATTACGCTTCCGTACCATTATGTAATGAGATAACCTTATTTTGCCTCTAAGCCATACTTAGAATTTCCATTACACATATTTTTCCTTGCCTTCTACAACATGTGCTTACTATTTTTAAGTTTAAAAAGCTAGAGATCATTTTTTTTATGGCTGCTGTCACCCATGTAAAGGTCAGAATATTAAGAGAAATTGGAGCACATCAGTTTCCCCACTGGTACCAAATTATGAAGTGAAATGAACAATTTAGTCTGTGCCACTGTTAGCATTGTGAATTATCCTTGTTAACAGTACTGTTATCTTAAACATCAATAGTCTAATTGCTGCTATAATTAAATACAAATTTGCTTCACTGATTTCATTATCTTTGCTTGTCACAATGCAATATTTTCAATTACCCAAATAGCCGTCTGCTTTGGTCACCATCAAATTAACCAATAGTGGATTTACTATAGATTTCTGCTGCATAATCATTTCAAAGGCAAATTAGACGTTATTTCCCTTCACTATCCGTTGATGACATAATCTTAATTGATGAGATATAGTATTTCGATTAATCTCATGAGATTTGAGCCTTCAAAAGACATCACAGGATCAATTTGTATTTTAGTTAATGTAATGTATTGAATGAAAGTTCTAAAGGTGTATATTAGTTTACTTCCAAGAACAAAATGATATTCGCTACTTATAAAATCAAAAGCAGAAACCATTATTTTGCCACTGATAGCAAGTAGGGTCAACAAGTTCTAATTATAACTACATGAAATGGGGTTTTAACCGAAATGAAATCAAATGGGGTTTAACATCCTGCTTCGACAGGGCTAATGAAGACATGCCATACAGTGTGCCATGAGGGAAATTTTGCCCGGATAGCAGCACTATGGCCTATTCTTATATCAAATTCCATCTGCCAAAGGATATTTTACATGCACTCCAAAGTGTACCCAGGACCTCGTTTTTTGTCCCATCCGAACAACTACATGCTCTTCCTTGCGACTGTCCGTCCTGCACTGCTGACAAGGAGGAACCACGACAGAAAACCACGGACAAAACAGGGATCTAACACTCAAAATCCTGGTTAGTGATCCAACGTCTCACACACTGAAGGACAGGTTTTTTTATCTCATATGAACAACTATACATTGTCCCTTGCCAAATCCTCTGCCCTGCACCACTGACATGGGGGAAACACACCTGAAAATCCCGAATGAGAGACAGGTTTTAATGCCTACATTTCAGTCATTCTGAGACTAACACATGTTAATATTCACAGTCTGACCCCTAATCATCCTTAATTTAAAACTGTCAAGGGTTCTTTTATGTGCAAGTAAATAAGTATATGTGTAGATCTTTGACTTAAGTTCCATCAACAAACTAGGTACATTTTCCTTGATATGAGAGAGAGATAGTTTAATGTCCACTGGACACAAACTAGGTCATTTAGGGTTTAACACATGGTTCAATTTTATTTCAATAACTCAATTGCACATAGGGATCCTTAGCAGTGGGACGAAACCGGGAAATAGGAGTCATGTAAAACCGAGGAATCGAAACCACGCCAGTTGATTCAATGACAGACCTTATGATACAGCGCACACGTGCTAACTATTCGCCCATCCACCCCCCTTCTTTGATATGGTTACAAGACAACAGTTATAACATAAATAGTCTTAATATTTCAACCATTACTTGTTATGTAACAAAATGGCTGATCTTTAAATAATTACATACCTTGGTGTAATACTGTGATGCTGGTAGACCCCCCTCAGATCGGACAGTTCCCGAGCTGGCTTTTCTGTGTGGTACATCTTCCTCTGATAATGACACATTTCTAAAAATGACAAAAAAAACCCTCTTGTTAAAACAAAGTAGCAATTGTTTTTATTATAAAAATTATCAGTTCATATAAAAAAAACTATGCAACTTCCATGCATGTTTCATGAAACTGTGAGTAAAGGTTAATAGCAGAGATACAGAATTTTCACAGAACCCATGTTGATGTTTATCTTACAAAATAAAATTCTGCCTTTTATATCTGTCTTGTCAAGCAGGGTTGACAACATTTCCTTTCACAAAACGAAAGTGTTTATCTATATGAAAACTGCAGCTGTGTGGTTGAGTGGGAAAAAATCTAAAAGCCCAGATTCAGAACATTTAGTTATATTAATGGCTTTTCTCTACTATACATGCATGTTGGAACAGATTTATTAGGCCTCCATGTTTCATGCATGTAAATGCTAAACTGACAAACACATTGCTTTTAAATAAATCAGATGCTACAAAACTGACTGGGAATATAACTAGCCAATTACTAAAATTCAATTATATCATGAGTTTGAAATAAAGAAATGACATGCTGACGTGTGCCGGCCCGTAGCCACAGGAGGGCTATGGGGGGGGGGGGGCGCGTAACCCCCCACCACCAAATTGAATTAGCCCCCCCACATATTTCGCCAACAATAATGATTTCTTCGGAGTATTATTAGCCGGCCACATCCTCAGTCCCTCCAGCTGGCTACGGGCCCGGATGTGTGGGTGTGTGTGTGTGTGTGTGGGGGGGGGTAACTTAGAGAATGAGACATGCTGATGAAAAAGGAATAATTATTCTAATACTGTCATGACTTTTATCAAACAAACAAGAGGCTCATTGAAAGACGAAAGATTTAAACAAATGCATTAGGTAATAGGGATGTCGAAAGTTGACAAAATTTTCAGTTCAACACTAAAGCATTTTTGGACTGATATACATGTACTTTGTAGTTTTATGAAATTCAAAATCCAACAAGACATTCAGAAGGTTTAATGAACACTTGTGAAATATACCTTATTAAAGATTATTTTGTTACGTTGGATTATAATTAAAGTCTATAATGAATCTGATGATATGCCATAAATATAACAAGAAGACGTCTTAACAGTTAAAATTTAATTTGCTACAAACTTAAATCAAGTTTATGTATATGTAAAATCCAGCTACTCATTACAAACCTCATATTGCTATAGTCAGTAAGAAACGTTGCATAATCCTAAAACTAAATGTATTTCAATATCCGTCCTCAATTTTACACACAAAAATTACACAAAAACACTTCAAGTATAAGGAGGAATATATGTGATCACATCTGTAGGGAAGTCGAACTTTTATCCCAATTCCAACATTTGGTTAAAAAATAGGTAAGTCGAGTTTACAAGCCATGTACATCTATAAGTAAAGTAGATCTTTAACAGTAAACAACATCTATTAGCTTCTAGATCTTCTTACACACCAAAAATCTATCTTGAATTTCTGTACATCTCATTTTGTGTGTATATGGGGCCATCTGTTTTAACAGGCAGCCGACAGTCTCCAAAATTCCCATTACTTAATCTCAACATTTGTCTGAATCCCTCCCCATACATACACACCATTATATACAGACAAGTTTCAAGGGCAATCTAACGAGCCAGTTAAGTTGAGATGCCTGTCACTCAATTAAAATCAAAACTTTTTTTTTCAAAAACGAAATATATATCTCAAGAAATAAGATAAGCTAAAATCTTTTGTGCTGTGTTCAAAATATAAACTTTTCTTACATTTTGTTTACAAAAGATGCATCACTGTCGTCTACGATAATGTATGTCATATCCACGTATGAGTTGTGTATTCATTCAAATCTAGTGAAATGAAGCCATTTTCTTTCATTGTGCACTTGTATAGATATGCAGACTGCATAATATTGTTGCATTATAAGGTTAACATGACCATCTTGATGAATAGTAATATCATTTTTAACGATGAAATATTCTCATTTTTTTGGATATTAGTCAAAAAAACATAACAGCAGTGGTGAAAACTAGGATAATGCCCTAAAATGATCCTATTACATATTGCAAGCAATCTTTTTTATAAGAGGACATGAAGGGCATTAGTCTACATATCAACCTGTGAGAATATGTTTATTACCATAGCACTAAATTTAAAGTACCTAATTATAAAATGATACTCCTTGACTGGACGGTGGAGGTATTCATATTGGGAATTCATCAATAATGTGTCGAAAGTTATTACCAAAATCAAAATATATAACAGCTTTTTCTTACTTCATTATTCATACAATGAAATGCATCTCATGTCAAATTCAGATAACTTGAAATGAAATTATCTTAAACTAGCAGGTTCTTAACACTGAGTTCTTGTTGTACAAGAAATATTCGGAGATGAAAATAAAAACATGGAATATTCGTATGTTAAAATTCATCTTCATATTTCGTGCTTGTTTTCGCTCTGTCTTGTGTTAAATGTTAAATGAGTCAGCCATAATGTAAAACACCAACAAGAAAGTGAGAGACAGAGAGTTGCAACTGAGTTCGGTAGGTGAGTCATGCAAGGCTCCTAACTAAATGCTTCCTTATTTGTTTGGTGTGATGAAAATAATTGCCTCTTGTTTTAGAAGTGTTGAGGGCGCCACCTCTACCCTCCAGGCCTGTCAATCAATTAAATCAATATTACAATTGCCGTTTGCTGCGAAAACAAATCATGTTTACTTCCCCTGATTTCTAAACAAATTACATTTATTTATACACAGCATTGTTTTAAAAAGAACTGAAAACTTCTTCTGGTCAACAAAATTAAATCTATCGACTCCAAATAAAACTCAAGATCATTAGCCAATTAGAACTGAAGCCAATGACCTCCATCCTAAAACAAATTTTGTATATTTTCTCAGGAGAAGGTGTATCCTGATACATGTAATGTTAACATCCACAGAAAGTAAATCTAAACAACAAAACAAAAAAATTCATCTTCTTCAAGTCTTTTATGGCATGCAAATCGGGCAGCATAACGTCATAAACCATTATCAAATTTCAATCCAGTCACAAAGTAATTTTCAAGAAACTGACTGCCATACGACAAAATCGAGGTGTCATTAAGACAGAATTATCTCAGTAATGAAGTTTAATTCCGCTGTTTAATCAAAAGGTTCATTTTCTAGTTTGCTATGAACTGTCTTAACAGATTAAGGATAGAGATATGAATGAAAAAGATGACCAATTTTTTTTTGTCAATCTAACCAATCAGAAAGAGAGATACAGAATGGTTTAGGTCCTATCACGACTAACTTGCTAATTTGTTTCCCCAATAATTTGCTTGTGTGCAAGAGTCTTTTGAAGTGGTAGGAAAGTAGAGACAAAAACTCAATAGTCAGGCAGCCAACCCAATTCCTTGTCATGTACAAACCCTGAGATTGAACCTATGTCTAGCATAAATGATTGAAGGCCTTATTATCATTATCTTTGGCACATGTGTTGAACCACTTTGCCATCCAACCTCCCTACAACTTAAAACTGCATAAGAGTCTACTATAATGTTGATAAAGATAATGAAGCGGACTCCATTGATCATGTCAGCTATGCCCTTAAAATGTTTAATCATAATTCGAAAAGGGAAATAAGTGGATAGCCTCTAATAATGGAAATCTCAACAACCCTCTGTCGAAATATTGATGGGGAACCAATGGAATAATTCCTGAAAATGCTACAGTCAGTTGTTATTGAAATAACACCTCAATGGTATCGGTACTTGTGATTATGGATGGAACGGAAACAAAGCCGAAAAGAAGTGATAGAATTAGAGGGTATGACTCATTGATAAGAACTAAAGAGTGATCTGGAAAGTTTCTTTTTCTGACAACTCACTCATCCATTTACCAATATGAAAAAACTACATCAGGAATATGAAGCATTTATCATTATATTTGTTCGCGTGATCACCGATGTGAACTCACGCTGGATAAACATCGTGCAATAACCTTTTTAAGGTAATGAAATGATGGCAAATCAGGGGGTTGGTAAAACACATCCTAATGCCAGTGCTGTCATGACTAATCCACAGAGAACCATTAAGTTGTTCTGAATAAGATATAAATGAATCCCTCGCTTAGTACAAGCTGATTAAAGAGGACTTAAAAAAACAACAAATTTTACAAGTGATTCAATATGGTGTGCACGGAACGAGTAAAAATCAATCTGTATTAACTAGCACTGCTAAATGTTACCATTTTGATTTCTCAAGACTCCAAATAGAACAAACACTACAGAAATTGATTCAAATCTGTAGACGATCTTGAATAATAAAGTCCTACCCTTTGCGGAAAAGCGCACAAGTTGATGACTATGCAAACAGTATTCCTATCCTATACAATAGCCTTACTTCTAAGATTGTTGAAAACCATGCCTTACAATAAACCTATGCTATACAGAAGTATAATAAACTTTTACATAATTTACATTTTCATCAAACTGTTTACCATTTCCACACAAATGTATGTGTACTGTAAGTGAAATGTACATTTGAATGACTTTAAAATGTGTGAGAAATACAAATCTTTGCAGTTGCATGTAAATGTATTATTTGTTAAACCAAGCATAATGGTACCGTACACCTTCAGTATGTAATCTTAACAAGCCAATCCTCATATGCATGTTTTTTTTAACCAATGTCCAATTAAAGGTGCTGATGTGGCATTTGCATTTTTGCTGAAATATTCAATTTCTCATGGCTTAAACAGGCATTACGCAAGAGCTAAATCTGCCTATTACAGGTCTTTCTTTAAGCTTTAAATGTTAGACAAATTATCAATTAGCCATCAATCAACTTACCAAGACTGACTCTAGATGCCTTCACAAACTCTGATATTAAATAGATTTAAATACGTTTTGCTGTTCATGATTTACTGCAAAAATGGATAATCGAGGCTAAAGACTGAAATTTTGCACATATTCCCTTTTCATTATCCATTTTTCAACTATAACTGTCAGTTGTTATCTAATCCGACTTAATGCTTGTTAAATGAACATGCAAACTAAAATATGTACTCCTCAGATTGATTATTCAACATTTAATTAAGAAAGCAAAATCTAATTGCTAACACTAGATTATCTCCCGGCTATGATTCAATCGTATTTAAAAGACTGTGGTGTCTTGTTATCTATGTAAATACTAAACGGGATTTAACCACTTTAGACTGATATTCCTATTAGAGATTCATCTTTTGCAAGTGATTCATATTTCGTAAAATGGTAATGAAATATGGCTTTAAGAAGAACTATATTCAAGGGAGTGGTGAATGTTTTGCACATTAAGGTTACAATAATTCATCAGGCTTAATTATCAATATAGTTACCATAAAATTGATCTCTTTTAAACTATATGTATGAATATAAATATGAAATTGGGTTTAACGTCCTACTGTTTTGCTCCTAACATGGGCTAATGAAGACGGGCATAGCCATATGTGTGCTATGAGGAAAATTTTGCCCTGACAGCGGCACTACAGCCTACTCTTATATCAAATTCAAACTGTCAAGGCATCTTTTACGTATATGCCAATGTGTACACAAGACCTTGTTTTTAGTACCATCAGAACGACTAGACAGCTGTCCATGTCAGGTCCTCTGTCCTCCATCACTGACAAGGCGGAACCACGCCCGAAAAACTGGATGAAATATCACAGCCAATGCAGGGATCGAACACCTGACCTCCAGGCTAGTGAGCCAGCGTCTTACCCACTTAGCCACCGTGACCCCCATACATTTAAATAAATAACATTTTGACTATTGTACACTATGTCAAGACTTTGCTCATTATATTTCTTATGCTTTGTAATGATCTACATTTTTTTATCATGTTTTGGAATGATCATTATGTTAAATCATGTCTTTAAATGATCTTTATATCATTATAGTTTAAATATCAGATGAAATGATCATAATTTATATTTCATAAATGATCATTATATAATTGATCATTCTTTTTAATCATGTTTTAAAATGGCCATAGTATTTAATTATGTTTTGAAATGATCATTATGTTTATTCATGCTTTGGCATGATCTAAGCATGCTTAAAAGATGATACAAACATGTTTTCAATTTACCATATTTAATCATGATTTTAAATTAAACACAAGCCAACAGTGAGGCTGATGTCCCCCGCCGAAATCCCAAAATAAATAGATGACACATATTAATTAATCGCACATTTATTTTTTTCAAACGTATCGAGCAATCAAACTGTACACGAAGTGTCATCCAAAAATGTACCCTAGTTAGGGGACCCTAAAGGCAGACAAAAGGTCCCCCACGCTTTACAAAAGGGCCCCTCTGGCCAAGGGAAAGGGCCTTCGTGTCCGAGTCAATCGTTTCTATACAGTGTTACTGTCAAATCCATTACTGAATGAGAATGCAGTCATTGTATTGGCATAAAAATCATCAATCAAGATGAACCTAAGTTATCTTGTCCCAAAGTATCAACCAATCAAATTGCTTATCTCTGCCTACCGTAAGAAGAAAATGCTCATCTTCGAACTCTATCAAGGCATTGACCTAATAAGCATATACACCAAGTTTGAACATTTTAACTCAATTAGAAGGAGAGTTATTGTGTTCCAAAGTCTCGACCAATCAAATTGCGTATCGCTCTGCTTACCCTGAGCAGAAAATGCTCATTATCAAACTTAGTCAAGGTATTACTGTAATGAAACTATACACCAAGTTTCATCAATCTCACTTAATTAGAACTAAAGTTATCGTGTCCCAAAGCATCAACCAATCAAATTGCTTATCTCTGCTTACCCTAAGCGGAAAATGCTCATCTTCGAACTCCATCAAGGCATTGACCTAATAAAACATACACCAAGTTTGAACATTCTAGCTCAATTAGGAAGAGAGTTATTGTGTCCCAAAAAGTGTGACGGACAGACGGACAGACAGACAGACAGACAGACAGACGGACGAACCCATTTTAATAGTCCCCCAACTTTCTTCAAAAGGCGGGGGACAATAATGTTCAATTCACTGCAGACATAACTGTCATCTAACAGTCTTAAATATACATGCACACACTAGGGGGAAAATTGTATCAATACAACCAGGCTAAAAAAAACTAAACAAATTTCCAATCGATTCTATAAAATGTGTGACTAATCACATGGAATGAATTAAACTCGACACAGTGTATTATTGATTTGCTCTTCAATAGAGGAACTCAAAGAAGATATCTTTTATCAAACTTGCCGTCTGCTGTACATACTTAATAAGATGGCATGACATGACCACCTTGCTATCTGAGCAACAGTTGGCTAATCTCAAACAATTAATCAATTCTTTACTGCTATGTTTTACAGTTGGTTACCATTTGTGCTGCCTGGTTTATGTGCTTTTAAGATTGATTGGAAGCACTAAAACTCAAGATATCGGCAAATAAAACAGTATAGAGAATTTGATTTACAAGTTGTTTACAACAAGTTTTGTAACTAAGAAAGATGTAATGGAAAGTTAATTTTTCCTTTAATTTCCCACCGAGCGATTCATTATTTAATAATTTGACAGTGTAAACTAGATCGAATAAAACATCAACTAAATCTGTCAAATATGAATTTTTGGTAAATGAACTGTCCATGATTCTAAAAACACAAGAAACAAACAAAACACAAAATCAAAATTTAAGCATGCAAATTATGCTTTGTTTATTGAAATTTTCAAACAGAGCAACTGTAAATAATAATATCTTTGATTCAATTTGTTTAAAAAATAAGTGAACATAATACACATTACATGCAGAAATGTATAGAACTAAATTTTCTAAATCATGCAATTCAAAATGCAATTATCTTCAAGATGCAATTATGTTCGTTGGTACAGTACTAATTTATGTCCAACTGGATCTATGACAGGTCAAGGTCTTCTGCAAAACTAGTGAAAATGCAGCAGGCAGAGTAATTTATTGTTTATATACCTCAGGTCAATTAGAGTCATTCTCCGAGGTCGCACCTGAATACACGGTCGTTTCCGTGGGATCTGTGGAGTTCCATAAATATTCTGCACATTGAATAAACGCTGTCCGTTTACTGAGGCAGTGTCAACTTCAGTTGCCTGTCCCTCCATCTTGACAGTCACCAATTAGCAGACGTCACACCTCTTCTAATTTTTCTTGACTTCGAAACGATGCACAGGTAGAAAATCCAGGTTAATTCCATGGCACCACATCTTATCATAAAATTCCAGAGGATAATCCAATCACAAGAAAAACCTTGTAAGAAAAATAAAATTTCTTACACTCAAAACATTAAAACTTACATTGTACTGGGATGATTTTCCTTCACAGAACAGCACAAGTCCATATCCAAGACAGTCTGTCGGCTTAATCACTGACTCAATTCATACACTAATTCATTAAAAATGTATTATGTCATATCCAAAGTTGTAAAACACTTAATATCCTTTTCCTCGGTTCAATCTTGTTTATAATATTACCACAAGTCTGGTTGCTTTCAAACTAACTTCTTCCGTTAACAATGTACATGAATACACTTAATGGATTATTTCCACAAAAATCAATAATGCATTCTTTAAAAAGTGTACACATATTTGCCAGTGAAGTCAAATTCAGCTACACTTTAAAAATGGCTCAGAAAAGTTGTTCAAATATATTGTGAGCTCTTAACGATACAATGGTTATCTTAAGGTGCGGCTTTTGTGTCCCTCATAACCAAGATTGTGTTTAGAAAGCAATCTGAAATTTAACAGTAGATTTATGCAAATTTGTACGTTTATATTTTATATATCACCTGGAGCATGCTGTTGCAAACGACAAAAGGAAGGGGAGATTACTGGTGAGGAATAGTTTGAACGGATTTGATTGGTTTACTAACATGTTGACATAAATCAAGATTCTCATAACAGTCATGACATATAGATAACTATGTGTCATAAAAACTTAAATTCTTTTTAGCAATAGCATATTTCATTCAGTGTCTGTTTTATAAATAGCAGGTTTCATTCAACAGATTACTCTATATTCACAGTACAATTCAATCATTAGTTCAGGTTTTTTCCTTTCTGAAATTTTTGTTTAAGTATGAACTAAAACCGCCAATTTTATAATTCTGGTCCTTGTTTCACGAAATCTCAACTACAAATAAAATCCAAATTTTAGTAAATACATCAATTTTGATTGGCTAAGCAACAAAATCAATCGATAATTATCCAATCAAAGTACTAAAATTTGGATTTTTTTCTTAGTTAAACCTTAGTGAAACAGGTCCCTGGGCTAAAAATCATCTGCAAAGATATGTATTTACTAACAGCTCCTTTCAAATATTTCGTTTTAATCAAATTATGCAATCATATGAATTTTTCAGTATAAAATTTGAATTTAGCTACGTCTAGTTAATTAAATCTAAGTTATACATTTTAAAGAATTCATGTCTGTTAAATGGAACAATATGGTTGAAAATATGAAATGTTACTGACATTGCACAAAACCATTTAGTTTATAAATAGTATATGCAATTATGAAGTATCACTATGACTATTAACATAATTATCCTAGTCTGAATTATGTATACGCTGTACACCTCGAAACATTAGAGTTTTGTTATACAGAAGAAGTAACGCCTGCTGACTTGCACATGGCCGATAAAAACTACAACCATTCTTTTTCACATTGGTACAAATTGTACATTTTGCTACACATGTATTCTTTAATTAAAATTACCTTGCGGTTCTTTAAGCATGTGTTTATGTTTACAAGTAGCATTAACACACATGGTTCTATTCTTTCATCTTCAAAAAACAGTTGTGCTCAATTACATTTTCCTTTTCATATCAAAAGAAACAAAAAACTTTCCTGTTAGGCTACTGTCTTACTTCATTTCAAAGCGTAGCTTACAATTCTAGAATTCGGATAATTTGATTCCAAATATTACACACTATGTTTGACCTTTTACTATGTAATAATAGTTTCTTAATGTTGATATTCAATGCGTAATAAAACATAAATTCGTAAACAGAATCACTGTTTTATGACTTGCATACATAAAACAGCAAGTATTTTCTTTAAACGACACAGTTTTCACAATTGTTTTGTGCATATACTTTGTTTTTCGACTACAGGTAAGACTCGAAGTTGAGTTAGCCTTTAATTACATGTTTAATATTTGACCTCTCTTTAAATAATTTGTTTAATATTTGACTTCTCTTTAAATAATTTGAACTGATCGCATTAGGTTGAAGAATGAATGGAATGCGATTTCACAACAAAAGATCCCCCAAATTTAAGTTTCTAGCAATAATTGGTATAAAACAGCCATTTTCTTTTGCCCATTTATAAAAATGACGAAACACAATCCCTTTAAAAGCAATTACTTTCCTCCATGTTAGTGTGTGTTTTGTATTAAAACACACCATGCTAAGTATCAGTTATCATCAAATACCTGGCCATTATTCTGCTGTGTAATTTTCATTCAAAACTTTCATCTTCTAATTGTTCATTTCACTGAAAAATGATTTCATTTAATTAAGAATTTAGAACTTCTCTATACACACTGTCATGTAAATAATTAAATTGTAGAAATATGTATGCATGTTTTTAATTCATTACTCAGATCTCTTATTTCACATTTTTCTTTATAGAGATTTAAGAAGTTTCTAAATTGAATGTAACATTAAAATAGCTGTAGTGTGGTCAAAGGACAGACATATCTTGATTGATTTATATGAGCATGAATATAGTTGGTTATCTTAAATATTTTGACAGTTGTAAATAATATAGTCCTCATTTATACCAGTACAAGAAAATCATTGGTAAAACCTGCAGATACAATGATACTGTCAAAGGGAGACCACTCACTTTTAACATGTCAAAATATTGTTTATGTAGACTACATGTATTTGCAAATGAGCATTAGTAAACCCAAAATTGGATACCAAAATTCATTTCAAACAAATTTTTAAAAGTATTCAAGAATAAAATTTTAAAGATTGACCATCCATGGAATGTGCAAAGTATTTATTTTATAACAATATCAAAACTGTATACAGATACATAATGTTGCTAATAATATAATTCGTTTCACTCAACTATTCAAATTTCCAAATAAAATAGCTACACATTAATTTAACTTTGTTCTGAATATTAAGAATTCAAACAATTAACATCCCACAAATACTCAGCTGTCAACATACTGGACATCTGGACAAAATATATACTATCAGTATCAGTCCACATTCACTATATCCGCTACACAATTGTGGAACAACAATTAATGCACATCAAAAATTAAGTCAAATAATGTCGCCATTCTCCAACACAACAATTTGTCAACTGAGAATAGGATGACATGTGTACAAAATTTCAAAACGATATCTAGATTAGTTTATCAAATATCACCCAAAATAATAATTATGTACCCAAAACAAAGTCAAATTGCTTTAATGGAAACATTGGAACAATTCAACGCCAGGAATTAGTTTTCATCAAAACACCCAAATTATTAAATGCAAGAAATGTCTAATTGCAAAATGGCTTAATAGGCCCACTATAATAAGTTGATGTGTGATACTTTGAACTAATAATGTTTTACATTTTACTGTGTATGGTCCGGAAGTCATATTTTTATTCAATATTGATAACGCAACCACAAATAATAAGTTACGGAGAACCATACACATAGAGTAAGAGAGGGAGAGAGAAATGGGGTTTAATGTCTGTTTGACACAAATTAGGTCATTTCTGGAAAAACATGGTTCAATTTTATTTCAATAATTCGGTTGCTTGTAGAGGTAAACAAGAGGCCCCAGAGAAAACCCATGAGGTTGGACAGGCGACTCTACTCTTTGTCATCAGGTACAACCGGGGAATCAAAACCACATTAGTTGTCTCAATGACAGACCTTATGATACAATGTGAAGACGCGAACCAATCGGCCATCCAACTCCACCATACATATAGGACCAAATAGAAATACATGTATAATTTATATTAAAATACTAGTAGAAAAGTTTTATGTCTAACTTTATCTATACAAATATGATGTATCCCCAAACTAAATATAATCTAAGTTGCGTCAGTTGAATAAATTAATATCATCTGAAATATTATCCAAATTGTATTTTTGTATATTAAAACATAATTTTGTTATGAAAAACCTACGAGTTAATGCATAAATAAATATTAAAATCCATCGTAGAATTTATGAGCAACCAAAATATAGGCCTTCGAAAGAAAGCAACAGGCTAACATATGTTTGTTCACTTTATAATGGAAACTGACAGAGCACACCTTTAAAAATGAATCAACACTATTTACACTATACATGTAGGTAAACACAAACATAGGATAAACATCACTAAGAAGTGGCTATAGTGTTATTTGTACGTATATAGCATATAAATTGAGCAACTTGGTTTAATTTTGACGAAACTGGGTAAAATTCTAATTATGGCAATATATCTAATAGAAAGAGGTTAAACTCTGTAGATACGGTGTGTTAATTAACAGGGGTGAGAAATTGACTAAGGATGATTTAATTATCGCTATGAGGGAAAATCTCAGCAACGGTGTGTTTTCTGTACTGGGTGTGTTAATTAACGGACGGGTTAAAAACAACTGACACGGTGTGTATTCTACGTTTGGTGAGTTTTCTCGAAAGCGTGTTATAACTGCACCAAAGTGTCTTATCAAGGACTAGCAGGCTAAATCTGTCGCGTAGGTGTCAAATCTAATTTACCGTGCGATTTCTTAATCGACCGTGTGTTTTACGCAGATCGGTCTTTGTTAAGGGTAGGTCTTTATACATGGATTTATACGTGCTGTAGTTATATGTCTGCCGTCTTTAGTACTGTAAATGCATGTGTCTTAAAATCGGTCGCAATCAATATCGTTATTTACCGATATCCGGTCCAACCTCAATTTGATTATACGATGGATTGTAACCTCTATTGATATCAGATGCTCTGATCTGTTTCCACATATATAACAAACGATCATTTACATATCAAATAACACCAATGCAAACAGGGACACAGGCCTGTGGTGATATTGCATTGTCGAACTCGGTGTAATCAGCTTGTCGTTGCGTAAAAATACCGTGCTATGTATGAACATAATTATATCTTTGACACGTGTCCATATAGCCGCTTGTGATTCAATAAACGTTGTGTCACAAAGTCGTCTTTGCGTGTAAAATAGAGACCATTAACTTAATATGGAAATAGGGGCTTAATTTAATAAGAACATCTAAATTTAAACACGTGTTAATATTTCTATTGTTTACGATTGTATGGCATAGCTTTATTATTTTTCTCCCGGTACTAATAAACTACGAGGCGAGTGGATCCAATTGTAATTTAGCATGTATAGAAATACGTGATGACAGATCGAGTGCACGGGCTGCAATAGTCGCCAACTTGTTCTATTTATAAAAGCATGCAATCACCTTTGAAAATCAGTATCCAGTCTAAAACGACTTGATAATTTCTTTTGTTATTTCGGTCGCTTTATTTGAAAAGAATTAAATAATGTGCCATAGTAATTTGTGATTTTGTTTTTATGGTTAATTCGGTTTAATTGTGAACATTTCTAAATCTAAATATTGGACGAAAAACATTAATCATGGATAAACGTTTAGAATCGTGTTATAGAATGATTTATTTGTTAAAAGTCTTTTAGTAACTTAGTACCATATAATATGAACATCTGACATGCAAAATTGTGTTAAAGAATTAGACTATAACTGTCTCTATAGGGACCGATTTCTGCAACAACTATTTATTGCTGTAGTGATCAATTGCAACTTTTTCACTATACGTGTATCTTAAAGTCATAGTTTTAAACTTATATAGCTTCATTTGCGATATTTAGAACCGTGCATAGAACACATTATGTCCAGAATTTGACGGTAACAGCTTACTAATAAATTTAATAAAAGAAAACTATTTCAGAACAACGATAATTTCTAATACACCTTTGGTGTAATTAAAATATCTCTAGAGGTGGTGTTTGTTCGTTTGACAAATTAAGGTTTTGAAATAGGATACACAACACAAATATATTAACTTACAGGGTCATATTTTGAATTTTAATAAACCAGTTAATTCAAGAAAATTATTGTTGTCTTCTGATAAAGATAAAATCGTGAAACAGGTCCCAGGTTTATAATACACATTCACTAAAATTGTTGAGCTGCGGTGATCAATTTTATTACCCTAATCAAGTCTGGCAATTAACAGTTGTTATATAACATCTAGGTCAACGTTGATCCAAATGGTGTTCAGCGAAGCGTAATTCCTGCTCTGATGGCAGTTTGTGACTTGAAAATACGTTTAATAATTTAAAAAATTCAAGAAGAACAACCACCAATGGCTTCAAATTTTCGCATATTTCCGATACAACAATTCTTTTTGTTTTGAAATATACTGTAGAAAAATAACTTAGTTAATAAAGTAATTAAAATATCAAGCTTTATTTAAATGAGATGATAGAAAAGGGAAACATACATTTATGTCATCATAGATCGTATACAGTTCTATGATGTCATTACAATAACACCAACGCTGAATAGACCACAGTATGCACACACATGATATAATTGTTCTTTTTGTGGTACTTTGTCATCCAGTGAATAAACTGTTACAGGTAAAAAAAAAAAATCACACTCCGACCAATCATGGTCTCTAATCCATTAGAACAGTCTCGCCTCTCGTCTGAGATCAAAGAGCAAATAAATAGGTCGGACTTGAAAGAATAATTTCGTGTGAAAAGCGTGCTCTCTAGATAGAATAAATTATACAATAAGGATGAGACTGAAGCCGTGGAGTATCGGTGCTGTGGCGTATTATAGTTGTTGTTGGAGTATTATAAGAAATAGCTAGTACTCGTTGACTATTTTGTTATTTGATTTCAGATCGAATCACCGATGATTTTGTTAATGAAGGATCTTGTACTGTTTGTTAATTGCATGGCATTATGATTTTAGCAGTTTTGATTTTTAATTAGTATGAACGATGTTTTTGTGATAAAGTCTTGATTGTTATTTGGCGTTATGATTTTAGCCACATTTGTCTGAAGATTAAAAACGCCGCCCCTTGGAGATACGCTAAATGTAACTCACTGTGATATTAATTACAAAACGGTATATATTACCGTAAAATGTAACATTCATTACCTTCATTAGTTTTTGCTGATAAAAAAAATATCATAAATTGAAATCTAATAATTTATTATGGCTAGTTTATGTGTGGTTTGTTCCAAGGAAGTGCGTCCCCGACAAGAGGCGTTGCAACCAAAATCGTTTTAATTAAAAATGAAAATCCATGTTGACAACTTGATAAATAAAAAATATTTCTAAAATTTTACAAACATTTCAACCCCTGACTTATTGGGATAAATTGTAACAATTGCCAAATTTCAACCAACTATATCAGCTAATCCATTATTGCACGAGCTAATTAACTGGCCTCTTCTCTCAACATCAAAGAACAACTCCGTGTGAAAAGCGTGCATGAATTGACAGTATGCATGGTAAAATAATGACTGGGTCGTTTGGGAGCGGTTTCGTAATATATGTCTGCATGATTTACTTTATTTATTCACGAACGGGCCGCTCAAGCTTGTGGACGACTTTATCATCGTATTATTATATGTCTAAAAGGTATATGATTTATCTATTAGTGATGCAATTCTGTTTCCTTAGAAAGCCCTATTTACGACCCAGGTAAGAAATAATCTTATAAAATATAACAGCGACGAAACTTACAGGTTATCATTAGTTGCGAGATTGTTTGTTTATAATTGTGTTTTCGAAATAGATTAGAGCATCTGATATCAATAGAGATTAAAATACGTCGGATAATCAAAATGAGGTTGGACCTGATATCGGTAAATAACGATATTGCGTGCAACCGATTTTAAGACACATGCATTTATAGTTCAGTAGTACCATGGTAATGCTAACAAATGAAACACACAAAAAGACAAGAAATATAAATAACTGTTGCAAGACAATGGTATGCAGTATAAGAAACATAGTATTCATCAACAAATGAAATACGCATAGACTAAAGACGGCAGACATATAACTACAGCACGTATAAATCCATGTATAAAGACCTACCCTTAACAAAGACCGATCTGCGTAAAACACACGGTCGATTAAGAAATCGCACGGTAAATTAGATTTGACACCTACGCGACAGATTTAGCCTGCTAGTCCTTGATAAGACACTTTGGTGCAGTTATAACACGCTTTCGAGAAAACTCACCAAACGTAGAATACACGCCGTGTCAGTTGTTTTTAACCCGTCCATTAATTAACACACCCAGTACAGAAAACACACCGTCGCTGAGATTTTCACTCATAGCGATAATTAAATCATCCTTAATCAATTTCTCACCCCTGTTAATTAACACACCGTATCTACAGAGTTTAACCTCTTTGTATTAGATATATTGCCATAATTAGAATTTTACCCAGTTTCGTCAAAATTAAACCAAGTTGCTCAATTTATATGCTCTATACGTACAAATAACACTATAGCTACTTCTTAGTGCATCCCAATGGACTCTCCTATTCACATGAACATGTGTCACAGAAATTTTAAAATTCTTAGTTAAAATTCTGTGTGGCATTATTTCCACAATAAATATTCAAAAATTTCACAACAAATAAAAACAAAACTGTGTATGTAAACTCACTTCATGGTAAAACATGTGTTCCTATAACATTCCTGGCTTATCCTGTTTTCTGTATACAATTACATACTAAACAGACAGCCATTATCATTTACCAATGCCAAGGTCACTCACCTTGCCTTAAAGGTGAAGGATCATCAAAGGTGTTAGAAGTCTATTCAAATGTTAAACTTAAGCAGACTATATTATTAGCAGTAAATGGACAGACAGAAAGGAATGTGACAAATAATAGTGTATCGAATTCTTTTTACTTTGATTCTAACAAACTTGGTCACACCTGACTGAACCAAACATTCAAATTGTAATCGATAGACATAGGACTCCATTTACCAGTAATTTAGTTTGACTATGAACATGTTTGAATACAAATGTATTAAGTTCTGGACTATATTACCATCCTAACACTACATACTCCCCCAAATACTCCAAATATCATAGATAAGACAATCCTTCACAATTGCACTAAGTGACACATTAACCCATATCAAAAACATGAAACTTATCATACTGGTTAAAAAGAATATCCGCAATTAACATACTTGTATCAAGTTTCTACATCATGAAGTACCGAAAATATTCTTGGTGGAAATCTAGTAAGCCACTTAATTAAACATACTGTATATTATTACGCTTAATCGTTATTTGGTTTTTGGCATTGTAGGCCTATATTCTGTATAAGACAGTGAGAAATTCCTTCTTAACATTTCCAAGCAATTTATTATAAGTATGGTGTCACTATGGCTAAGTGAAAAAGTCCCTGGCTCACGGTCCAGGGTTCGATCCCAGAGTGCTGGCTGAGAAGTATCTCTGCCTGATTTCCCCTTGTCCATCAGTGAAGCTGGATGGAAGACCTGGCAAGGAACAGTATATCAAGTCATTTGGATGTAATGAAAAAACCCAACAAGGTCCTGTCTACACTTTGACCTGCACATTAAAGAACCCTTTAATGTTCAGACAGAATTTCCATTATAGCACCCTGTATGGCATAAGTCCACTTTCATTTACCCGGTAGGTACAGCAAAGTAGGATCAGAAAACCACATTTTATTTGACTTCAAATTAAGTATACAGAAAACATTATGGAACATACCCCATGATGATAACCAATGTCTTTAGAAAAACCAATAATTATCTTTAAGAAATTAACTTCTTTAATATTATTACTTTACACATTGTTCCACTCTTGGTGAAAATTTGACATCTGTTAACCTATCATGTCCACCAGATTTATATTTGTGAAGGATGAAACACCATAAATACAAACACAATTACTATAAGAAGTTGTCCAAATATTTGGAAATCAGCGAAACACTGTAACCCCTCACATATCTCCAGCCATTTAACAAGATGAGCTGGTCATGTTCCAACATAATAAAATGACCGCTGTCCACATCAAATAACCATTGTTAACAGCCAGTAAAACAGCCATAGCCAACAAGAATTTGACCGGTATGTGACCACCTCAACTCATTCATGTCTCAGCCACAGTGAAGCAGAAATATTTGTCAAGAGACAGACTTGGTGTTGAAACCAATGAAAGTATTGTACTCTTGGTATGATAGACAGTTCTGTTATTGGAAGTTAAATTCTCTATGGACCGTTGGTCTGGTAGAAGGCTATTTTACGGAGATCGAATCATGAATAAAGAAACAATTTATATGTCGCCTCCGATACTAAATTTAATTCAGTTTCTGCCATTTCCTACCCTGGTGTCTGTGAATAAATTGATTTCACGATGATATTATAAACAACAATCGTATTATAAAAGCTTTTTTTAAAAAGAATAAATTGGGTGAATAGATCAAAAGTCAATGTCACTTTTTTAATTAAAACCAGCATTAAGTGTTAAATTTATTCTTGAAGAATGCAAAAGAATGATGATGTTAACCCCCTCACACACTCTGTAATCTTCATGTATAAATATTGATCTTGAACAATGACTATATAAGAAATATTTTTCTTTTGTATACAAAACTGTTTCAGAAGACTGAGCTAATTATCTATAGCATGATGAAAAGCATGCCAATTTCACTTATAATCCCTGACTTAGTATGGCAACAACAGTTATATAGACCTTCATATTAACTATACAACATAAACTCTCTGCAGGCAATCTAAATCATGTTATTACTGTAGTTGATAATCTAATGTGTGCTGACCCTAAGTGACCATTGAGAGCATATCTATTTCAAATCAATAATTTGCCACATTGGCTGTAATCCATCAATAGTCTCGAAGATGATCATTGTGCCTTTCACCTCCCTTAGCCATTATCAAAATTAAATTAGTAGCTAGACATTTACGAATTGGACATATATCACTATGATAAATAACTTATTCATTGCCCTGTAGGCGAGTCATAATATTTATGTCTTATAAAGTATTACCGTCAAATTATGAAGTGACCCATGCTATTTTAACATTCTCATCTTGTGATCAATGATCCATTTACAACGGTGTTAAAAATATTTCAGTAGCTCACGGTTGAATTTGGTCTTGACAATGTTAAGTTAATATGACATCAGTCAGATACATATACCATGACCACATCAGTCCACTTTGGCTTACTCACATTGTGATTAGTATCTGAATTTGATTTGGTTAAATAGTAGAATCTGTATGATAAGATGTGAGTAGGAACCCAATGATTCCCTACCCACAGGAGATATCTCGGATGTGTGTATGAGAAACTTTCTGTTCCACCAAACAGACTAATCTAGTTTGTGTTCGTACACAAATTCTTATATTGTCAAGTATGAACACAAAGGTTGATTGGAATGTATTTGGTTCGGGTATTTTACTTGAGATAATATCATCAGTTATTTAAATACAACTGTTTAACAACAATCAGATAGACAGTCAGGCAAAATGACTATGGTACTATATTGATGACATAAATATTTAAATGTAAAATTTCACTGGCTCTTGATTCTATTTTCACTTGAGATCTGATCATTAAATGAAGAAGCTAAAAATGAACATATCCATGAGATTTGTACTTATTATAAAAATAAAGCTAGAATTGACATAATGAAACGCACAGCTGTTCATATTGATCTGCTAGGCAACTGGTCAGGGCTAGGCTAAAACAATAAAACTACATCCCAACACACCTTTGTACAGGTTTTAAGCTGAAAATTGAACCTTCCTTTGCTGTAAATCCAATGTGGGAAGGTCGGTCAGTATTCATTTATAATTATAGGGTCCATAAGACTAATTTTTTTATTCGAACAACTGAGCTAGTTGAATGCAATGGATCAAATCTCATTTCAGACAATGTTACTCTTTTGTCTGGTTGCTTTTGGCCCCTTACATATCAGCCTTCCACTCAGCTACAGAAATATATATATATAGAAAGAAACTATATTGCATAGATGGGGTTAAACGCCCACCTGATACAAACTAGGTCATTTCAGGACCAATACATGGTTCAACTTCAACTAGAGGGCCTGCAGTAAACCCACAAGGTTGTACAGGCGACCCTCCTCCTTGTCACGTACAACCAGGGACTCAAAACAACACAAGTTGACTCAATGACAGACCTTATGATACACCGCGCATCCACCCCCCACAAGGAATGTAGATTATCAGGCTTTAACATACCCTTTCTACAACATCTGATGCCTTTTACTTCTTTGTTTAAGTTCACAGACAAGTAGCTAAAGTTTTTGGTCTACCTTTTTAATGACAAGAAGTGATTCAGCAAGCCTAAAAGTTAGTAAAAGTGTTAATTGTAATCCAATAATGGCTGTAAAACATTGTCTGACATTTTCCATCTGTTTCTATTGAGTTCTATTATAAATATTTACATAACAACCACTCTACAACTCTGTTTTACATATTTCAATTATATATAATGACTTGTAGATGTACATGTTACATTAAAGCAAGATGTATTGTATAAATATATTCAGCAGCACTTTTTTGAATATGCCTGGGCTAAAGAATATTCGATTGCCATGAATCATTGAGAGAATGTGAATCATCTTTCTTTGTTTACACGATGGAAGTGAAATTTTAGAACATTTATTGTTATTTGACATTAATTGTTATAAAGAGACATTAAGTTTAATCATGTTCTATGGTCATTAATGTCAGCTGCTCCAGTATACATTGTTTATACATCTAAATAATCTATAACTATTCAATTTATCAACAAAGATTAGGTTCTGTAATATCATATTTTCAAAGAGATGATTGATTGATGTCTTTAAGAAGCGTTCAAACAAATCTGTTTTCTTGGTACCAATTGTGAGTTGAGTAATTTGTAATGCTGAAAAACTACCTCTTTTCTAGTAGTAGGAAGAAAGGTTCAACAATGGTGGTTTTGGTTATACTATATAAATAAATAAACTTAAAGTGGTAGCCATCACTGACCCAAGACCAGTAAGTTTTGTTCTGAAATCCATACCATACAATAAATATAAGTCAAATGTCATTTCAGTCTGTCATTATCATACCAGTTAAAAAGGCATGGATAAAAGTGGTCTCCTTGTATAATAAATCAATGATCAAAGTTCTTCTAAACCCATTAAATTCATGTAAATAGTTGACTACCCTCCCTATAATCACCTCAACAAAATAAATGTGTTTGTTGGTAAAGATGTTGTCATCACAACCAATAAACACTTATCTTAATCACCTATCTTCTTACCTACATGTATCCTTGTTTCATCAATTTATCTATTATTATACACTGGCAACATCCCAATCTTTTAATCTACTTATAAAGACCTTTGACCCAGTATCTAACACTCATTCAACCTTATAACACTCACATTTTATTCATTTACACACGTCCACATAAATAAATGGCAAAATGAAACATACCATTAATTTAAATGTCAAGATTTTAAAAACTGTGGATAAAAAAAATATGTCTGACCGGAAAACTGTATTATTTATAATGTCTAATATAAGCTTGTTGAATTATTATAGTAAAAGGGACATTAACTTTGTGATGGTGGTAATAATCTTGTAAATGGCACCATTAAATATACTAACAAGTCAGATATTTTAGATATAATTGATATAACAGCGAACACGCTATATAATATCATAAATCAATATAATCATGGAAAAACTCAATATCAACCAGAACATGCTATGTGTATGTAAAAGGAAGCAAATCATTATTATTGTCAGGACAAAATTATAAATCTATAAAGGCTAAGCTAATTTCAAATTTTGTTCTTCATCATCTATTAAAATTCTGACTCTGATTTCATCAGGACAAAAACTAATTTTGAAACTTCATAGCTCTTTTAAAAAGCTGTTAGTTCCAAATATTTAAGTATTGAAATTAAACAAAACATCGCAAATAGGAATTGAGTGAGTTATTTATTGAACAAAACTATGAAAAACTAAAATTAAATTGGTTTGGGATAATTATTCACTTTTATTTTCAAAAATATGTATTGAGTATTCAGATTTTGTATACAGGGGAATAATTCTTTCTAATATTGAATTCTTGGCTCAGATCAGGTATTATACAGTAACATGATGTAATGAAGTCAGCTTCTATTTTCTTCATAAATTTTTGTAATCCATTGGAGCCTTTCTTTTACATAAACTAGTAATAATTGCAGAATTCCTGGTTTTATGAAATAGGATAAAACAAGTAAACAGGGATAAAATTACTCTCTGTAGTGTCAAGATCTCATTCTTTTCCCACCAAAAGTATATATAAACAATAGTGATTTGGCACTAGTACATGGTTATAATAAACTGTAAGATAAGCCAAAAGAAGGTGCAGGAAGGTGGTTTCTTTCTTTCCTACATATCTTATAACATACACATTTCTATAATAAGATTTGTTATTAGGTTCCATCACTAAAAAATGGCTGACTCATCTTCCTGCATGTATTTTGAAACATTTCTGATCAAACTTTGTGCCTTTTTATACCACCGAAATGTCTTCTAGCACTCTCCTAGGTAAATGTTTTGTGTTAATTGTTCTGGCAAAGTGACAAATGTATCTTTGATAAGAGTTTGTGTCAAGTTTTTTCAACAGGTTGTCATCAAGAGAACCAATGCTATGTAATTAAAGATCTGAAATGATCAACAGTTTTTATTTAACCTTCTATATTTCTCAAACGAATTAGATTTGATTTACCCTCTAAGTACAGTATGTGAGAATCAATACAAAAACATAAAACTAATCCTGTTAGCAAATATACATACATGATTTACAAGTTGTTTGATAAGAACGTACCGGTTTCAATTCCTATTGAGGGCTGAGACGAACCTAAAGGATATTTCAAGCCCAGTTCCATACTGACATGACAGGAAGTGTTGGATCAATGGAGCTTTGACAAGAAAACTATGTCTAGTTGTTCAGATGGTACAAAAAATAAGATCCCAAGAACAAATTGGTCATGAATATATAAAAATAAGAATTGGTAGAAATGCCCCTGTCCCTGCAAAATTCTCACTTTGGCCTTTGAAATGCACAAATAATCCAAGCAATAAAATTACTGTATGTAAGTCTAAAAGTATAGATGAGAAACTAAATCTTATTTGATTCAAAAAGAAACTGAATCAAAATCGATTAAAAAAGAAACTTAATCATGTTTGATTCAAAAGAAACTGAATCATATTCGATGTGAGGAGAAACTCCAAAATACAGTAGGCCTAATCTCGATAAAGATGTGCATCTATTAATGAATCAAAATGGTGGCTGAACCCATTAACATTTCCATATCAATTTGCTAATCACTCCTGTTTATTTATATTGCCTAGATTTGATGGTGCTATAGCTGACCATGAAATTACAATGAGGCATCAAGATAAGCTGTAAAATAGTTGATGTAGAGAAAGGAGTTAATCTGAAATGATGTGTGACCTGATAAATCTGACATTAGGACATACATTGATGCACATGCACCAGCTGAACTCTCATAAAAATGTGATATGTAATAAAGTATAGGTTGCTTTATGGAAGCTTTCAAATATAAATAATCAAACTGATAAAAGACATTTTTTATCTTGACAGTAAAATGGGACTATGGTCTCAATAGCACACCATTTAGGTCATTCTATGAATAACATGGAAAATCTAAATGGTGGCCAGTAGCTATCCCAGATTTCTATGAGAAAGCTACTAGATTTGTTCTTATGCAAACTCTCTATACTACAGGTTAACGTGAATCACAAATTTATCTTTTTACATGTATATTGTTCATCTGTATAATGCAACGTCGGGGAATTTTTCCCCACCAAAGTTGCTTCCTTAAACTCTTCTTTCAATTTCAGCTGGCAAGGAATCTCTTATATATATGTCTTATAAATATGAATGCAAACCAAAAATTGTTTATATGTTGGTATGGAATTTAATCAAGGATATGAAAAAAGATCCATATGGAAATAAATGTTCCATTAGTGGAACCAGTCACTGGTGATATTTAATACTTGTAATATTTAAGACTGATATGAAACTTACTTGACCATCCATATTTCCACGCTAACAATATGGAGGTACATCTATTATGACCTTGAATTATCAAAGAATTCAAAACAAAGCTCCTGTACATCTTATACTGATTCACAATACAAAATATTAACACGTGAAAACTGACCATTGATAAATATCCAGAAATTGGAACAACCTGTTTCAAAGAATAGGAGAATATAATACTAATATGGCACCATTAGCAGATAGCCTGCTGGGTAATAGAGAGCCAATATCATTCCATGTGGTCGTTGTAAATCCCCTAGTTCCTGGTAGGAGAGTTTTGGTTAATGCTAAGTAAATGGACCTCCTCTCTGGAATGTATACACTGTTTACATGATCTACCTACAACAACATGCAGAGAAATCTCTGTACATCTTTGTATACTGTCCATCACATGTTTCAAGCAGCCAGGTCAGTTAAAGAGAGATTCAGCTGGATGTAGATCATTCAAATAAATCAGTTTATAACTTGCGGATGTGAATTCAGTGTTTGCATGTAAAATAAGTGTTTTTAACAAAATAAATGACCATATATATTATGACATGCTTGATTAATACTCAAATCTAAAGTTTCTTAGATTAGGTGTTTATCAACAGAAATTTCAGATGACAATAAGCATTGGACACTGTAACTCAAAAGTCACCCTAATAAAGGAATGGCGGCAGTTATAGTACTAATACTTCTTAAACGCTCCTCTATCTCTTACCTATGCCAAACACTTAAGACTGGTTCCTCATGCAAGTTTCTAAGCAAACATAATTCTGCAATATGAACTTTGATGGAAGGGAAGGTTAAACCCTGCAAACAAACGTAAGATGGCAATTAGAATCCTAAATCTAGAACATAGACTCAAAAGGATGAAGAAGTTGAGTTCCTCTTAAATGAGCATGCTGGTTTGCACGCTACCAGGTAATATGGCGGAAAATAAGTCAATATGAAAAGTGACAAGGGATGTAGTTGAAAGAAATCAAGCACAGAAAACAATCATTAATTCTACTTTCTACCACAATACTCCGTCACATTATCATCAAATTTACTTTGATCTATGGTAATTACTACATTCATGTTCTCTTCATACACAATTATCTCTTTATATTAACCATTTGTATGAGGAGATGTGAACTTAGATCTAGTGTGGTAGTGTTAAATAAGAAGGGAGGGAGCCCATTTTGAAAGTCTTACTCAGAAGGTGGGAGCACTTGGAGCCAGATCTGCAAGACATGGACAGAAAAAGAACAAGATAAGTGGGGCCACAAGCCTTTAAGAAATGGGAGGGAGCAATAAGGATTGGAAAAGTTAATGAGTCTTTCCCATATATCCCAATTAAAAAATTCACTAAATTCTAGAATTGTAAGTTTTAATGTATGGTACTTGAAATGGGGTTTAGCGTCCACTCGACACACCGTTCAATTTTATTTCAACAATTTGCTGGCGCGTAGTGGTCTTTAGCAGTGGGAGGATACTTGAGGACTAAACCCATAAGGTTTGACAGGCAACCCTACTCCTTGCCATGTACAACTGGGGACCTCCCAAACAAAGTAAGGGAATGTCCTTCCCACAACACTATACCACTGCTTACATCTCTTATTATTAATATATTCAGATTCCTATTCTGTAGCACAATTATTTCTCTTTGCCCTCTAGTCCCAATGCAGCCTCTTTCAACATTTCGTATCGATTTAAGTCATTTTAAAACTTTGTTCATCCACTTCATCCTTAAAGAAATCCTATACAGAGCATACACCACTGGACCTTTCCACCCCATTTACCCTAAAGATAATATATTGATATCTATTAACATAAAGTTTTCCATTGTTTGTACTACTAATTATCCTTTCTTTATCTGATAATTTCTATTGGTCATCAGACTCAAATCAGACAACATTCCCATCAAATGGTCATTTTGATAAGTCCTAGTTTCAAATTTCCATACAAATACCATACGTACATTTTTACCTCTATCACAGGATGGTTTTCGAATATAAATAAAGCCATTGGCTGATGTTATCAGTGATTCAAGAACCTTGTAGCAGAAGTTAATTTGAGGAAGGTATATTTCTTTCTCTAATGTAGTAAATTAGTCTTGTTTAGAGGGAAAATAATGCTCTGTATCAAATATCCTGGTATTGGAAATACATGGGGAGAAAGCCAGCATGTACATTTTAATTTCTGAGAAATGACACTGATAAACAGTGAATGATATATTGTCTATATTTATCATTTAAACTTTATATATACATTAATTTTTATATTTTCACCAAATGTTTACACTGGAATTAATGTACAGAAAAGTATTTAACTTGAATAGCGTTTCTTATAATGGTTGACTTGCAGTTATTCTTCAGTGGAGTGGTTTTATCAGGGTAACAAACAATTGATATTTTTGTTCTCTCTATTGCCATAAACATGTAATAAAAGTGCATTTTGGACCTGTGACAACAGCATAACAATATCTTGGACTTTGATAAGTGAGTCAATAATCAAAACCTTTTGTGCAGTTTTCTGTATCAAAAGTTTTAATTGGTATGTGGACCTTAGGTCGACCAATCAAACCTGAACTTAACTGACCGGGGAACACATACTATAATGAAATGTTTTAAAACCAAGATGACCTAGAGCACACAAACGAAAAAATAAAATGTAATCAAACTGTTAATTGGTAACAAAATATGTGGAATGAACATAACTCTTAACGACTTGCTCCAAGACGCATAGTTTACCTATAATACAATTCAAAGAGCCATTAACACTTGAAGTGGAAAAAATGTAATTAATTTTTATATTGAAATTAATCCTATCGACTCACCTAATTATTGAAAATCCAAGCATATCCATGAATTGACTATCTGTTCCAACTTTTGAATGCAATCTTATTTACTGGTTTAAGTATCGGTAACGATGCCAGATGTAACTATACTGTCAAACCACAATATTTCTTAACAACCAACACATACAGCCAAAGAGCTATTGCTTCTTAAAATCATCAATGTTATTAAATACCCCATATTATCCTAGTTATAGAGCGATATATAAATTTTACAACATGTATACCATAGCATAAATATTCAAACATCGTTAATAATTAATTTGGTAACAGTTGTTTACAACAATTGACATTTTTTTAAAAACAGTACTTTGCCATTTAATCAATACTAAAACATGGCAGAATGAGTCTTAACAGTGAAAATAACAAATCAATTAGACCGAGAAATATTAAACAGTTATTCTAGTGCATATTGATTAATAATTAACCATCACACTTTTGTTTTTATTTCCACATGAATTCATTCAGGAATTCTAGATATCTATATGGAGATTGTGTTGAAGCTGAAATAAAATGAATCATAATCACGCAATTGTCATTTGAAATGTGTTGTGTTCTTGTGCTGACGTAATTCTGCAAATAATGGACTCGAGACTTGAGAGTCATTTCACCTGTTCAAATAAATACAGAACTTCAATTTTTTGTGATTTACATCTCAATTTGTTTTAAATATTTGTGGCTTGTTCGATTTTGAGGACAAATATTACAAAGCTTTCAAATTTTTGGCTCTAAACTGACAAGACAACAATGAAAAGGCTTGAGTGGTAAGATGATTCACATAGCCATGGCAGACGGACATCGAGGCCGAGATACGTCTTCTTATACCAAACACAATAACAACCATAACTGATCAATTTTCCTACCTTAGGTTACCAAATGATTTAAATCGTTTTTTCCATGATCCTTTATTAATATTATCTTTCGTTTCATTTTTCTTTTTCTTCCTAGCCACCATAGCCTGCATGGACACTATTAAAAATCCTCACTATAAAAAGCTACACGACCATTATTGTATTAATCCATTCTGATGAACTGTGAGCGATGCTACTCAAAGGTGGCTGACTGCACAAAGCCATTGTCTGATTTTTCACCTGGCGTCTGCTAGCATGGCCTGAGTGATATAATCAATAGGATATGACATCTAGGGTGATAGATGAAGATGTTTTATCAGTATTTTGTTCTGATTATAGTCTATAACATTACACGCGGGCTACATCATAATAATGTCAACAAATACAGCCTCTTTATTTGTTCTTTTCCGCAAATAGATTAGAATGTGTTCACTTGAACAACATGTTGGCCACCATTTTTTACTAACTTGAAAGGACAATATTTTATTATGTATTAACGACTTCATTGTTATTCAATTTTGTGTTTAAGGAATAGTTGAAGTTTTAATGGTGTCATTCTTTAATTTCTATCAAATTATTCACATTCAGGGCTTTTCATGTTTTCTGCGGGTGCCATAACTCAAGGCTGAATTAACTTCAGACTAGTTCATTTGTAACAACTTTCCACGTGGTGTATGAGAATGCTGATACATGTAAGAGAGAAAGATAGGGTTTAATGTCCACTCGACACAGTAAGAATGAAAATATGGATATGGACCTTTATAGTTCATGTAATTTGCTTTGGGAATTATATCACTGTGAAGGCAGCTGTAATATTACAATCTATATTTGTTTATTAAGAAAACATTCCCCCGCTATATAGTGTTAATATATAAGTAGCCTACAGCAACAAATGCTTCATGTGACCTCCTGACAGGATAATATTGTTTATATTATATGTGACAGTAATATAACATATTTATTACTACAGTGACATAGTAATAAATACATACATCTATAACATAATGTGAAAACAATAAATTTCATATAAAAAGATACGTTTTTTCTCTCTTTATTCACATGTAAAACAATCACGTATAACAGTACATGTACATTCTCCCCTGGATGCCTCCTGCACCTTCAATCCTTTAGAATTTTTGATCTAAATTACTGCTATACTAAAAAAAACAATGCCCTATATAACTGAGATGAGCAAGCATACCTCGTCTCATGCATGACACCCATAACAACTGATAGTTACATGACTGATAGTTACATGAATAAATGTCATTCAAACATTCCCTTTATGAAAAGAATTATCAGATTCTTGATACCTGTCGAACATATTTTATATGGTACATAGGCCTACATAAAACAACAAATGAAATGCATGTATTCACTCAAACTATTTTAAAATCATTGACATTATATCTAAAATCACCATTTTACCACACAAATGTTTGTCACATTTCAGAAAAGAGGATATCAAAAATCATAGCTACTGGGTAGAAGCCTATATGTACAATATTAAATCTCTGGGAAAACTATAGTACAACTAATAACTTCCCCTGCAGCCTAATCGGATAATATCATAGATTTTACTGACAACCTGTAATATGAGGTGTTTCTAAGCTTTTGACAAATTGCATGTTTATAAGCTGTGACAGTAACGCCTGCTTGCCGAACTATAAAACCTTTAAAAATCCGCACTAATTAACAAATACTGTCACTGATCAATCAATGCTATCTGATAATTAATAACCATGTCTTGAATATGTAGTAGAACAATAGAAATTAGCAAATTGTAATCCTATAATCTTAACCCATTAATTAATAGCTTTAAGCCAGTGAAATAATCATCACAGGAGTCCATACATGTGTATTATAAATCTACTGTGTTGATATTAACAGAATCAATATCAATTTCAGTTTAATTACCGGGGTGGGAATGGCCCAGATTATCGCACTTCAAGCTATAGCTGGTTGATCCCCCCTGGGTTGTGGTCAGTGGTTCGATCCCCTGGTTTTAACGAATGTGGCTACTTGGAGAAACGGTCGTCCTCTTTGGTGTTTCATTCCCCCTTTCCCACCAAAGACACCCTTACACATACACATAGGCTGAATTTTGAAATTTTGTGATATTGCACATTTATGATTTTATAAAAATGTGAAACGTTGCACCACAATTTTGGGCTCACTTTAACACCTGTATTTGATAAACACCTGTATTTGATAAACACCTGTATTTGATAAATTAAATGTCAGAATATATATCTATTAATGAAAACAAGGAACTCATTTCTGGTGATTTGAAAAAATTAATAATTATTCAGCTCGATATTCACTGTTTGAAGGAAGAAATAGGCTGTGCATCTTGGCTTTAAACAGTGTACATGTACCGTCACAAAATCAAAGATCCAAATTATAGACTTAACTTTCTGGGCTAGGCTTGTGTGAAATTGGGTAATTTTATTGCCTTTGAAGATTTGACAAAATGTAATTCCCACTTTTTTTTTTTTTTTTATCAAATTCAGTTAATGAATCATTTCAGGGTGTTTGTATGATTTATAATTCTCTTTGATTAAAATATCCAACCATTGTACATAATATCAAACAATCTCTTTTAATTGATCAATGACTCATGTCAAACATTGATCAAACTGCATGAGAATGTGTAAACTATATAATTGTTCAATTGTCATAAAAATAAGTTTTTCATCTTCATCATCTAATTCGGTTAGATTTCCGCTGTTACTTCTTAATCACACAATAAAAATGCTTCGAAGACATATCAAATTTCAGATTAAAATATAAAATTTGTCACAGTTTTTCATACTCCTGATTTAAATCGGTGAGATATCAGCTGCACTTGAAGAAAATTATGATTAAGATGTAAAACGTGGTAAATATCTGTCCCTTTTAATTGTCATAAAAATGAACCAATATAAAATCATCCCAATAATCTAACTCGTATCATAAGTGCGCGCTGTATAATAAGATCTGTCATTGAGTCAACTGCCGTAGTTTCAAATCCCCGGTTGTATGTGACCAAGAGTAGGGTCGTCTGTCCAATCTCCTGGGTTTTCTCTGGGGTCCTACAGTATTGAAATAAAATTGAACCATGTGTTAGTCCCTAAATGGCCTAATTTGTGTCAAGTGGACGGTTAAACCCCATTCCTCTCTAACTCGGTCAAATTTCCGCTGCATCTTAATCACACAATAAAAAAACTGAGTGCAAATTTGTGATTAAAATGTGGTAAAACTTCAAACAGCTGTGTATCTCATCACACATCCTACATCAACTCATCACAAAGAAATTAAGGTCTTTTTTATTTTAAGAACTTCCTTCTTACAAGAAAGGCAACATAAGATCATTAAAAACTACTACCCAGAAAAACTGAAAGGATGTATAGAAGGATGTTCACATGATAAAAATAGTTCACAGTTCATCATTCTGTGTTTATATTGAAGTTTAATTTATATAGTTAAACAAGATTTTCCAAACCCTGCTCATCTAAAATAAACATTTACCAATTTCACTCTCAAATATTTAAGATGAAAATAAAACCAAAATATTCTCACGCATTCAAAAATTGATACAGATCTATTCTTGATGAAATATCTATTTGATCTTCACTGTAACAATCATGGTTTTAAACAGTCATTGCGTGAGATTATGAAGAGAGAGACAGAGATGAGATTTAAACTAGGTCATTTTGGGACTAACATATGGTTCAATTTTATTTCAATAATTTTCTTACACATAGGCATGAGGAAACCTGGGGACATAGAGAAAATCTGTTAGGTTGGACAGGTGACCCACTCCTTGTCATGTACAACACGGGTATCGAAACCAAGCCATCCACCCCCCCCCCCCCAGATTATGAAAAAGTAGATTTGTTGTTTGTTGGTTAACTGCATACAGTAGATTAAAACATTCTAAAGAGAAAATGCAGGGTTAGAGGAGGACAGTACTGTAGACCATGAAACATAATTTCAAAACATGTAACAATAATATATAATACAAGTTACCGGTACTTATTTCTGGCGACATTTTAACGAGGGTTCTCTAGTAATATTATTTCTCAATCAAATAATGATATAAATTTATCATTGAATGTTTTCAATGTCGTTTAATTGAAATGAAAAACAGGACACAATTCTTTGGAATTTTAATTTAGTAATAAAATATTGTATTCCACCGAATTTTGTCCTGTCAAGCCGGGGTCCTGTGTCCTATGCATAAATACAGTAAAGAGAAGACTGAACTGTAATGTTATCATCTATCAAGTTATTTCTTATCACCTGCACATACCTTGTAATATACCCATTGCCACAAATCACCTAGATTTCACTCAATCATTTTATACCACCAGAATATACATCATGTACATGTAATTTTTATGGTAATTAAATCTATATGCAATCATTTATGAAATTCTTCAATTATCTGAGAAAATGAACAGCTTCATTTATAGAATATTGACTAATTACTACCTCAGTACAGTAAGATTAATGGATTTTAAATTAGTATGTAAAAAAAATCTCTCTTCATTTGAACATAGTAACTTAAGAAAGTTATGATAATATGATCCACTTTAAAGCGCAAAATAAATAGTTTGAAGACCTGGATGGGATCCTACCTGATAAACAAACTAAAATGAAAGTGGAAATCAGCCTAAAGAAAACTACACTAGAACTCGAGAGCCATATTCCCAAATGCTAAGGAGGGATAATCTATGCTTACATGTAAGTGTTCTTTATCCTTTTAAGTTTACGGCCCTTAGTGTCTACACCTAATTTATGATAGTCGGAGGCACTTTCATATTACTATCGAGTCTCATTCATGGCGAGATATCTAACATGTAAATTGTAAATCTTAAATTATCAAAATACCTGTCTTACTATCATTGAAAAGGGTCGCTTTTATCACTTTTTGTTTGCATCTCTGAACAAATTTTTCTGGTCAAAAATAATGAGGACAATGTAAATGAGGTGGTCTTAATCCATGTACATGTGTACAGCAATCCGGAAAGTTGTAAAATTAGCCAACTGGTTAAGCCAGCCCAGATATAAATGTGAAAACTTTTGCTACAACTTAAAACCTACTGATGATTAAAACTAATAATTTATCTACAATTACAATTTGTTTTCTTGCTCCAGTCTGCTAAAATATGGGTTATAGGAAGACATTGATTTAATGGCTGAATTTGAGTTTTCGACAGTTTTCGTATGTCTGGGATATTGCTATTTTTCACAGATTTTTTCAAGAATAAATCTTGAATGACAAATATTATCATTGTTTTCTTGTTACTTTGTTCAGACACAACTAATAACTACAGCCGATGTTTCAACTTGAAAGATAAATTTGAACTGAGCAGACATTATGATCCATGGGAATTGTCTAGATTATGATTGTTTCTGAAGAAAGTTGATGGCTAGAGTTGTCCCAGGTGAGTTCCCACAAAACTCAATTCACGAAAACTTAATTAGTTTCAGAATACTGATGTTTCATTGAGTGAGCACTAAAATCATAGCACAAATTATAGCCAATGAAAAGGCGGCATTCTTAAAATATTTTACTTGAAATTTTCTTCCATAAGAACCCTTTCACATACACAGTGCTACAGTAAAAAGTCAACTTACACATTAGCTGACCTAGTTGGCAATAATACAATGAATTCAAGTAGCTTCTTCATGTTCAAACATTTTTTTACCAATAAGCCATCATTACACAATACTTTTAATACAACCCTATACAATTCAAGAGTTGAGTTTGAAGTCCTATATGTATTATATTAATTTCATTCTAAAGAACCAGTCATGCAGACATAAGTTTATTTCATTTAACTATATTTTATTACGTGATTAATACCTACTAATATTATTATATATATATATATCTACAAGTTTATTAACAACTTTGTGTGATTAGTTTACTAAACAACCTGCCCATTCTGATCATATCACATGTCACCTGTCAAACTGAACAAATGATTTATTAGTTGTAATCATATCAATCAACACCTTCATCAATTCTAATATTATTATGACAGATGATGAATTTCATTTCTACAGTTATACAATATTACTTCTGATATTTCTTTTGTTTCTTAAATTGCAATAAATAAAGGTCCTATTATTGTATTTAACGGTTACATGCGGTATTATTGGCTCGGAAACCTCTGAATGAACAGAACAAATATTTGTATAAAGAAAGACAAGTAGGATTTAAGGTCCTATCGACACAAACTAGGTCATTTTGGGACCAAAATATAGTACAGTTTATTTTAGTAATGCATTATCATGTTGTGGTCTTTAGCAATGAGAGAAAATTGGAGGACCCAGAAAAAACACGGCAACTCGTTTCCTTGTGACGTGCAACCTAAGGATCCAACACACACACGTAAGACAACTTGTCCCCACCCCCTTCCCCTCTGGCTTTTACACTTGAAAGAAATAAGTCCAAAGACTTTCTTTTGTGTTTTATATAATTGCTTATGTATCTATACTATACTTCCATGAATCCTAATTCTTTTTTTTAAAATACATGTACATCATCATCTGTTTTACGGAAGGAAACTGTTTTTGAGTAATCACATTTTAAAAGTTTTATCGTTTTCCTTGAACAATTTTTATCTCAGAATACACAGATTAAAGCACAACAATCAAATATTTACCATAACGGTTCTTCAAAAAATTCCTAAGATAGCGCAAACCATCCAAGTCATTTACTTTACTTCACTATTAATAAATTAGAATTTTTACAAGTCTGCTTGGCTCCAGCTTTGGCATTTAATGCATCTCAAGTGTTTAATTAAATGGGAATTGACCATTTTATTTTCTTCTGTAGATAACCTAAACAATGCAAATGGTTGTGATGATATTACACTGACAAAAATAAAGCAGACATACATGGTTTTTAACCATAAGTTTTATGGAATTTTTCCAGACAGTTGGATTATGGCCACTTTCTCAATTAACAGAAGATAGGTTGCCAGGCAACGAAACATACGCCCACAACAGCTAAGTCGTCCGGGCAGTCAACAAGGATTGTTGCATATTGTTTCTTTTGTCAGTAAGGAGAACATTTACAACACATGATAATCTTATTACGAGTAATAACCCATTAAGTAATTATCAGAAATGATTAGAATAGTTTTGATGGTTTGTCTAAAGGCCTTCGTCCACAAGATATTTCAAAGTGATCAAGTGCCAGAAATTATCAGATATCACTGAAAATCAAATGACCCTAAACACTGTGTACAAATTTAAAGTCAATCGGATATTAACTTTAACCTTTAGAGCATTCACAGGGTTTTTCAAAGTGATCAAGGGTCATAACTCTGGCAGTAATTATCGGATATCGCCGAAAATAAATAGGCTATTTTGTATCATGACCGTAAATAGTGTGTATAAATTTAAAGTCAATCGGATATTAACTTTAGATTTTTCAAAGTGATCAAGGGTCATAACTCTAGCAGTAATTATCGGATATTGCTGAAAATCAATAGGATTCTTTGTATCATGACTTTAAACACTGTGTATAAATTTAAAGTCAATCGGATAATAACTTTAGCCTCTAGAGCGTTCACAAGATTTTTCAAAGTGATCAAGGGTCATAACTCGAGCGGGAATTATCAGATATTGCTGAAAATCAATAGGCTTCTTCGTATCATGACCTTAAACACTGTGTAGAAATTTAAAGTCAATCGGATATTAACTTTGGCCTCTAGAGCGTTCACAAGATTTTTCAAAGTGATCAAGGGTCATAACTCTGGTAGTAATTATCGGATATCACCAAAAATCAATAGACTTCTTCGTCTCATGCCCTTAAACACTGTGTATAAATTTAAAGTCAATCGGATATTAACTTTAGCCTCTAAAGCGTTCACAAGATTTTTCAAAGTGATCAAGGGTCATAACTCTGGCAGTAATTATCGGATATCACCGAAAATCAATAGGCTTCTTCGTCTCATGACCTTAAACATTCTGTATAAATTTAAAGTCAATCGGATATTAACTATAGCCTCTAGAGCGTTCACAAGATTTTTCAAAGTGATCAAGGGTCATAACTCTGGTAGTAATTATCGGATATTGCCGAAAATCAATAGGCTTCTTCGTCTCACGACCTTAAACACCGTGTATAAATTTAAAGTCAATCGGATATTAACTTTAGCCTCTAGAGCGTTCACAAGAAATTGTGGACGATGGACGGACGGACGGACGGACCGACGGACGGACGGACGGACGGACCGACAGACGGACGGACGGGGGCGACGGCAATATACGACCACATTTCAATGTGGGCGTATAAAAATGGACGGTAGACGATAATTTTTCAGATCAGAGAGCATTTTAATACAATGTAGAACTATTGGAAGGTTATCAGCTCCCCAATGTGCTACAAACTATTTCATTTCTTAATAGGTATGAACAAATTTTGTTGGTCATTCTGATTACTGGTATTACATGTACATGTCAAATTTCCTGCGATAAAATAGGATTCAAGCTAATTATTTTTTCTGAAAATAAAAACATGGAGCATTCAAAAAGGGGCATGTTGCGTAAATACATGTAGAGACAGTAGTAAGAGACAGAAAGAAAAATGGTGTTTAACGTCCACTCGACACAAACCATATTATTTCGGGACTAACATATGGTTCAATTTTTATTCCATTGCGCATAGAGGTTTTTAGCAGTGGAAGGAACCTGGAGAAAACCGACAATGTTGGACAGGCAACCCTACTCCTTGTAATGACTACCTGGAAATCGAAACTACACCAGTTGACTCAAATGACAGACCTTCTGATGCAACGCGCACATGCTAACCATTCGGCCACTCAACCTAATGGGGTGAGCAGAAACATTAATTATAACGGTTAAATTATGCGACATTGGGTTAAACAAACAGGAGTAGTGAAGAAACTGGTAGTATGTCACTTAGTTTACAGACAGTAGTTGAAAGCCGCCATTAGACCGGTAAAATCACACTGTAGTAAACAGGTGATATGTGCTGTTTAGCAGGATTTGTTTATACAGACTACCGAAAAAAGCAAATGCGTCTAATTAGTATGAACTAGTCAAACAAGTTCTCAAGGCTGACCAAAACAGTTGTTCTTTTGTTTGTAAACTCTGCCATGACACTTAAAATGGCGATTCAACCCATTTCTGACAGTCACAGCAGAAGATGAAAGATTAAGATGGTTGAATACCAGACTTAATAATCAATTACGTCTGAAATAAGAAGAAAACATGGTCAGGGTAATAGGCTTTGATGTGACAGTAAGATTCTTCAAGCAAACTAATCACATTATTCAAGCACCTCAATTTCACCTATTTCTCTATACTGCGTAAGCAAAGTCTATTCATCTACCCACACACAGGAATTTTGATGGGCGATGTGTCTATTCCAAAATTTTGGGTGTCCAACTTCTACTGCATCAGACTACCAACTCGACTTTTCGACTGGAAGGCACAGTCAAAACAAAACTCTGGTCATTTTGAGACTAACATATGACAAGCCATATTGAAAAATTACTTGATCAGAGCAAGGAAGGAGAATTTTGCCCATACAACAACTTCTTGCCTACTCTTTCTCAATTTACAATGGTCAAGGGTTCTTCTTACTTTTTGTTCCACCACAAAGACAGCCAATCCATTCTTAGAATACAAAATCTATACTTTAATCATCATCCCATATTGCTGAGTATTGAATTTGAATGAATAATTAAATTGGCATTGGGGTTTATGAATATATTTTCCTACATCATCCCAGGTAATGAAGAAGGGATTTTCTACTATGATGTATGCAGAGACAATTTCGGAAATAAAATAGACAAATGGAACTTAACATGGAAACTTGTGAAAGAATGTCTGTTATTTGGTTTTGTCAACATTCTTTATGGGATGTTAAACAGCTGTATATTGACAGATGGTCAGTGAGAGAATGAACATAAACAACCAATGTCCACACATGACATCTCTTTACTTCTTCTTCATTTGTCCAGTCATTGTTTCAAAATTATCTTCTTAAATCCTGAACAATTTCCCTCCTCAATCTTTACTCTGACTTCGTCTGTGAAAGTATTGTAACAGATTGAGCTGAACAATCATCTTTCCAGACGTGATGATGTAATGATAAGAATTACTAGTAAACAATCATAGCATCTGTCCCCAAGAGTTCACAAAGCATTCTAAAGATTTAATATCCTGGATCAGACGCAAGTCACATAGCATTTCTCTCTACATGACCTTGAATAATAGTTTTAATAGTGAATCCTAAACATAAATACAGTACACAATGTTTCAATCTGTTGTCAATTTGGCATTTCACAAAACAATACAACATTTTGAATTTGACAAAATCTGTAAAATTTGGAAATGAATCTGTCAAAGCTTAGTCTAATCTGGAAATGAATGAAAATTGACAAACGAAAAAATTCAAAAATTTCCTTTTTTTTATTTGGTTATGATATGCTATCAATCTGTATTGACATGAATGTATCAACCACAAAACAAGAAAACAGCATTAAAGAAATAAAAACGTGATCATAAAACGTAATTGAAAGCCAGCAAAATCCTATTTTAGTAAGCTCTATTGACGGTTAAATTATAGATTTGGTTCAGTAAATCAAATATCAGTCTTCTGTTCCTTTCAGCTGTCTGTCATCACAGAAAACATCACATTACAATTATATCCTGACATTGTAATATATTGGATTATAGAAGATTTGACAAAAAAAAAAGGATGCTAAACAATGAACTTCGACAGGAATATGATTGAACCAGGAAAAACAATACTCGGTCCTTCCCATTCCCCACCAACTTTGATCAACAGCAAGTATTAACTCATCTTCAATAGAAGGCTTGATCTCGCTTTAACTACATACATCTTATCAAGCCCTTCACGTAATACCCTGTATATTTCGCCACTAAGTTCGATTGTCACAAGCCCAGCTTGGGAACCTATCAGATTCATCGGTCGTCGTGAATACCAAGTCTCGTGCTTTATAGCTAAAATGCCTACATGTGACAATCGAGTTGCAAAGTTCAAAGATCGATCAACGTCACGGTTGCTGTTTTACCACGAGTTTCTCAATTTAAAAAAACCCGTTTGTTTACAGTGTGTTTGGTGCCACGAACTCTGATTGGACAATGCTAATTAGTCACTTGTAAAAACAACTAGCGCAAAGTTCGGGGAATTGCTGAGTATTCAAGCAACGGAGAGATGTTGTATAACTCGCGAACGTTGCTTAAGGAACATGGTATTAACTAGGCCCCTACAATCACTGAGAGGGATAACATCGATGCAACTTAATGAGCCCAAATTATAAACTTTTTTCGTCTTGACAAATTAAATTCTAAAACATTTTTTTGTGTCATTGAGCCAATGACTGACACTGCGTGATGTGACTTCACTGTTAAAGACAGTCATCTTTCACAGAGATGTATAAGAAAAGAAGACTTTCTTAATCCTCTGTGAAACAGATCCTTCCCCACCCTAATGACAAGAGGGGATGAAAGTGTGTTTTGACAACAATTGAGCAAAATTGAATAGGACAACAGATGTTTAAGACACCAGTGCATGTAAGAAGGCTCATATTATGTGTCAAATATATTATACACCTTGGCAGGTGGAACTACAATGTAGGGTTCAACTGGACAAGGCTGTACATGTAGGTAGATCTGGCACTGCCAATGACTATAATACTACACACTGCACTCCTAAATCTAACAAAACTTTAATCATGAGAATCAAACACTGTAAAGACTTTTACGGTTTTAAGAAAAATTTAAGATGAAATGATAATTGAGCCATGGAATTTCTAAAAGTACACATGTAAATTCGTATCAAATTTCAAAAGTTAAGTTGTGTTGTAGAAAATTAAATACACACTTCCAATTAACTTTGATTGGCAGAATCTGTTTTAGTTTAGATCACTAATTGTAAGGAGATTACATGAAATCTCTCTTCAAATAATGATAAATTTAATAACATTATAAGGAAGTTTTGCGGCACATTTTCGCAAAAAATCTCCATTGTGCATCTGTAATTTAGCATGATATTTTTTATTCCAAGAACATATGTTTGAAGTATTTTTCTTTTGTTCATTATATAGTAATTCTAATACCAACCTCTTTCTAAAGGACATGTGCTCCTAATTTATTTCCTCACATGGGTTTAATCACAGTTTGAATCTGTATTTCCCCGTCTGGCACCAGACGCCTAATAATCACTATCCTCAGTCTTTAGTCTCTACTACTACATATATCCGGTTTTAGATTTTCAAGATATATCCCCGATCTTTTATCCGATATTTGGCATTTATGTCAACATGGGTAACCATTTACACATCTCAATCTAATCCAACTTCTGATTTGTGATTCTGGAATAAAAATAAAAGGTTCACCATTAAATGGGTTGAAAGCTTGAATACTCTGAGATCACAAACAAAAGAAATGTTAATAGCTTTCTGCAGTTTATTGTGCAGAAGTTATTGATTTATTTCTAGATCTGATATTAATTCACTTTTATAGGTTAGATAATCGGATAAGCGATTGGCATACATTAACACAATTTACCCAGTTTCTTTCTGCTTTCCAAAACAATGGCTGCAAGCCTCAATTCACCAAGTAACAGAGATTGAACATGTATCAAATGCAGCTGTCAATTTTACTGTTTTAAAAATGAACAGAGAGATATCTATTTTAAAGCGACATTGCAAAGAGCTAAAATGGATTTTAAACCTTTTACAGATAAAGTAATACTGAAAAGATCCAATTTTCTTATTAGCCATTTGTCTATAGTCTTAACAACAACACATACATTGTAGATAAGCCAGTGACAAAAGGAATCTTAAAAAGGTTTTTTGTATGAATTCATCTCCTTATTAGCTACATGTATTTGTCTCGAACGTAAAAAATCACAACATCAATACGCCAGTGACATAAGAAATGTTAAAAAGGTCAGAAACAACATTTTTTTTTTATGAATTTATCTCCTGGAATATTTCAGGTAGATTCACATGCAGATATCTTCTACTACAAATACCTATCCCTTTTTAAACTGCATTTTCTCACTTAATAGTAAATACTTAAACCATTTTAAACCTATAAATTTCAAAATTTAATACAATACAACCAGAATAAATCCTAATAATACACAGTAACATATCCATTACAATGATCATAAAACATATCGTTAACTTTGTGACTTTTCTAATTAATCCTGTCTTCCAAATTGATTAAGTTTTTCTAATTTATCCTGTCTTCCAAAATCATTTAGCAAACACTGTCTTGTGCATGAGAATTGCACAAAATGTTTACATATAATTCACAAAACATAATCCACAAAAGCAAGGGCTTTCAAATAAATTTTACAATTAATACCTGTATAAAGTGAGAATCCAGTCCATATTCAATAATTCAGATGATTATAATTCATATGTTAACGAGTGGTACATGTAACTTGTTAATTACAAACACAGGAACATGTTAATTTGATCTCTAAATAATTAATGAGTGTATGTAGTGATATACATAAGTCAAGATTTGTTTGTGGCACAATTTATTGTAAACCATTCAGAAACTCTTGCCATTTTACACAAAGTATAATAAAGACAATTTTCAATTCAAAATTTCAAAGTGATAAAGACAAGATGTATGAATGTATCGTCAGTGCTTATATTAACAAAACAAGTCACCTGTAGCTAAAATCGGAGCAGGAATAAATTTGGTTATACAGTAGTATATCACCTATGAATTAAACGGACTTGAGAGAAATATGTTTTAACATCCTAGACAAGTCTAAGAGGTAACATTTTGGGACCAACATACAACATTATTTCATTAAGTCGCATACATGCAGAGCTCTTTAGTTGTGTGAGAAGACAAGATAGAACCCAATAGGACAGGCAGTTGGCCCTTCATCTATTGACAAACTAGAGAAGTACAGATCAAATGACAGATCTTGATCCATATAACTTAACAGATTTCATAAGTTCAAGAAAAAATCTTTTTAAATGACATGTATTTTTTATATAATTTCCTTTGTACCATTGTTTGAAATTTGTCACAATTAATAAGGTCAGTTTTTTATCAACTAATCTGATAATCTGATAATCACATTACCCCTCGACTCTTGTTATTATATGTATGAAGTCATTCAACTATGTATACTATGCGGTGTTAAAAGGTCAGATTCTTCACACAACATTCGGAATGCAGTTGACCACAATATAAAAGATTTCCACACCTTTAACTCACAACAAAGTTTTTTTTTTTTATAAACAATATAAAAAAAAAACCTCACAACAAAGTTCAGTGAATTTTGAAACCCACCATGTGCAACAAAGTTATCGAAGATTTAAACTTGGGCAATCACACCCTTTCACAAGACTTTTTAATCATTTGGACAATATAAATGAAGCAATTGGGCTAAAACGGAAACAACAATAGTGAATTAAAACTGTAATTGAATGAAATGAGTGGGTAACTTTCTACTAGTTATTCTGTAAAATGTTACAATATGATTATAATGTACCTTTCAATGGTCACACATGTTCGATCATTTGATTTGCTTGATTGAAACCTTTCAACGTTGTGAATCCCACTAATTACTGTCTCAACAGAATTGGTTTTCATTTCCTATATTGGTGCTTGATTATCAATTGGGATCTAATATGTGGTCTTTGTGTGGTGAAATCAAGAATTTTGGATTTATATCTTTTCGTAATTATTCCAATTATTTGAATATATACAACTCAAATCTTTGAATCCTAAAATGACTATTCATGTGTGCACTAACTCTAACCCAAATTTCCCATGAGCCTCCACATTATACACCCAGAGAACTATTGAGAATAGCAGCCATATCCAAATAGCAGTACGGTATACCAAATTGGAATATGGTTCCAGTTCTAGTCTGTTTCACATCGATCATATACATAAAGATTAAATAAACATTTTCAATTTTATTAATTAGAAGTGGAATAAATACTTTTTAAAATTATTGAAATTTACTAGTTTTTTACACTAAAAATCTTTGATTTAGGAATTAAAATGTTGGTCACTAGCTAACTAGCTTACTGTTCTCTGTTTGAGCTAATTGTTGAAAGACGGTGTAACTTTAGTAGGAGCGGTCCATTCAGTCTATGTCAGGGTTACCATGAACTAACACCAACAACAGCAGGGATCTTGTAAGGTATTAGATAAACAATGAACAGATTGATCACAAATTAAACAGGAATGTCCTGTTATTATCAATGAATTCACTATGGCCCCCTGCTGTGTTTCATGTAGTCTTGAACTGTAATGGATAGAACATGTTCAACTCCCCGAAACAAGTGTTATGAATAGTTAATTAAAATGTCAATGACCTACATATTGTAAAACATGTCACCAGAAACATAAAGACAAATGTTACCGTCTGCACACTAGACAATTCAACACGGTAATATCCATATCCCAATCATTATTTTTTCAATATTATTGTTTACGTTTCTGCCATCTGGTTACAAAATCATGTCATAATTTTTCCAGTCTCCAAATGATGTTAACAAATGCCTGAAAATCAAGTACCATAATGTTCTAGCACACAGGAAAGTGATCATTTGCATAAATTACACAGAGAGCTAGTGTATAATCAACTCTAATGTAATCAACACACACAGTTAAGTCTATATAAATTACAGTTAAATACTGTGTACACATAAATTTACACCAATATACTATTTCATGTAGACATTTCAGATCCCTAATAAACCATACATGATAATTCATGGTGGAAAGATATTTCCAAGCCATAGATATTCCATATATTTATGGTAAATTGATTCCTATTATATGGTAAATGTTTTATTCCCGTAAATACATGTGCAAAAGTGTCTTCACAAAATGATTGGGTATAGCCATCAATTTTGTTTGGTGCAATTAAATATTGATAGAAAAGGAATAAAATCAAGTGCTTCTTTACTAACAAACAGAAATTTACAAACCTATGAGTTTACAGTTAATCCTCTTAAATATGATAAATTCCCTGTACACAAAATTCACCAGCCAGTCAAAATGACCACAGCATATAGAATTTCCAATCAAAATATGGACTCCTCTAGCAGTCTCCTCCTTTAATCCTGACCAATGAATTACTTTTTATCTCACATATTTGTGAGTTTTCACTATTGCTAAATACTCTGCACCTAAATCCTTGAAATAAACTCTACCTTTGTGTATGCGACTCTACAGACTGCATGTAGTTGGCTAATAAACCGGCTGAGCAGTTACACTTTTAATTGACCACTATTTTCCCTCTCATATTGTTATCCCTTCTGGGCTTTTGACAGGACTGGTCCATTTACTAAAGTAAGGGGTGTTAAGGTAGCGTAATGACTGACAATAATGCCATGGTTTGTGGGTTTCAAGCTGTAGACGACCCTGTATAAGCTAGGTTAGGTAATAGAAAGTAAGTTTAACCTATTAACTTCCCGGCATTTATTGATCTAAACTCCCAATGAATCATGGTATTTATGCCCGAGGAAAGAGAGGCTTAATATTATTGGTTTAAACATAAAAATATAAATATTTAAGTCGGGCTGAATCCGGTCTACCTCCTTAATTCATTACTGGCTCACTTCATGTTGATTTCTTGCAAATGGTTCACATTTTAAACCATGGAGAAAAAAAATTAAGGTAAATAAAAAGAATTCCTTTCTTGCAAATATGCACTGAAAGGTATTCCGACACACTAACAAAAGAGATTATTATGTGAAATTGAGGTAAAAATTCTTGAGGATATCTTTGGGCCTTAAAATATGTAGTTGTGACAAAACATTCCTGGTGAAATCTAAAAGCAACTGGTTGTACCGATCTCATACTGAGACAAGACAAGCAAATTAATACGCACATCAACACTCGATAGGTTGTAACTAAACACAGTGCACCATAGCTGTCAATAGTTGATTGTATCTTTTAATGACATGCCATTTTATTCAGATTCTACATACTGATAAGCATCAGCTTAAGAATATCAATATGACTCATGTAAAACTCTAGTTTAAATCAGATAGATAGATAGAAATGGGGTTTAACGTCCACTCGACACAACTAGGTCATTTCGGGACCAACATATGGTTTTAATTTTATTTCAATAATTCGCATGCGCGTAGGGGTCTTTAGCAGTGGGAGGAAACCGGAGTGCCCGGAGGAAACCCACGAGGTTGAGAAGGCACCCCTATCTCCATGCCACATACGCTCACACCAGGGCTCGAAACCACAGCCGCAAGCCAGAGATGACCGGCCAGCTAGAGGTCGAAGCGCGACACTCTAGACCATTAGGCCATCCCAACCCCCCAGTTTAAATCAGAATAACAGGCAGAGTCTTTGATTCTGCTGATTCTGACTCTGTATGCATCCAGCCTACCAAAAATTTTCGATTATAATTTAAATCGCAAGTAAGAAATGAAATGAAATGGGGTTAGATGTCCTACTTTTCTGAGCCGACAGAAGAAAACCAAGAGGGACATTTTGCCTGGACAGTGGCACTACGGCCTACTATTATTTTGAATCTTGATTGTCAAGGGTTCTTTATGTGCACAATAATGTGTATGTTAGGCGCAATCTTCACCCCTCGCGCAGATTGCACCTCGTGCGCGCAGATTACTATCTGCGCTGATGAAGCTGGTGCTCAGATTGCCCACGTTGCGCTGATTACCCCTCGATGTTTTTCGAGATGTTAGTTGTCTGTCAGACGTAAATATATATATGACCTGCCCTCTATCGGCTTTGTAGTGAATAATTTTTAAAATCACAACATAATTAGCGTGTGTGCTTAGATAATAAGATTTAATTTGAAATTCTGTGAGCAGTATCTCATAATCGGTGCTGACCACTTAACTGAATGTAAAAAAAACACTTGGTTCATTTCTCGCAAATTTCATTAAAATTTCTTATAATACTAAGGCAGTGATCCATGGTGATTACCGATTAAGATTAAGCGGATTATTATCATCGCAGTAATCCATTAAATTGCCCGGACAAAGTTCACTTCGCGTGCGCAGATTGCTCATCAGAAATTAGACGGAAATTCGCGCATGCGCAGGGGTAATCTGCGCAGGGAGGGCAATCTGCGCCTAACATGTACAGCAAACCCTGGTCTTTCATTCAATCCAAAGGGCAAGACTTGATTCTCTACGACTGACTGACATGGCAAAACCATGCATGAAAATCTAGAGTGAACCTGAGATCTCACGGTTAGTCAGCCGGCGTCCTACTCACTGTGGCTGCAATCACAAGCAAATCATGTATAACACAAGGGTAGGGAATAATGGGATTTCAACAGATTATATATCTGACAAATGATCTTAATCAAATAAATATCATTTCATAAGATACCATCGGATAATAAGTTGAATCGTATCTGGTCTGATTATAGATGTGATGGTATTTCACTGTGATGAATCATAAAGAAAATCATAAAAATAACAATTCATTAAGATATTGGCAATAATATTATGATACAAATTCTTAATATTTACAGTTTATTTGAAGTTTCATATTAAACAGAGATATGACACGCTTCTGTCGAGATTTTCGACTAAATGTCTGACCTGCAACACCAACAACCAATCTAAGACAGCCCTAGATGGGCGGTAAATTAATCAGATGAATTCATGAAAAAGTTATGATCCATCCAAACGGTCGCAGCTCATTTACCAACAGTTGGAACTCTTCAAAGTTATTGCTGTTGAATCAGAGAAGCAGAAATTAGCTGAAGTCAAGAATACCCTTGTTACTGATTCCAAGCACACTTCAACATTATCAGGAATCAAATGTCTTGGACATGATTTCTATGGTATAAAGATCTGCTCTTTTCTATGAATAAAATGGCTTGTAATTAACCCACTATTGATTTTGCTAGGTTGGTGTCAGAAATGAGGTGATATTTTAGTTTTGAAATCAATTGGTTGTCCACAATGTCATATAATTACAAATATTAATCATTTCCAAAAATGGTTGACTTGTAAAAACATGTAATCATGGTAAATCCATAATACTTTTAACAGAAATATACTGTGTCCTTAAGACATATATAATATACTTTTGATTAAATTATTTCTTTTCTTTTTTTATCTAGTTTTTACTGCCAAGGTTGTATTTTAGTACTGTTTGTTGTGTCTGTGTCATATTGTGCAAACTTTCTGCTTCCTGTATTACCAGTATATGAAATTATAGAAGGATAAGTAGCATTAATATTTTTGTATAATTTTTGTTCTCTTACCACAAAAATTTTTTTCATCTGTGATGCTCAATGGAATAAAGAAAACTAAAGCAGTGGACACATTAGCCGAATCATTCGGGCGAATGGTTTGCCCGAATCAATCGGCGCGGAATTTTATTCGGCCGAATGGGTGGACACACTAGCCGAATGCTTCGCCCGATTCACCAGTCGATTACATCACCTTTCACGTCACATGATTAAAACATGGCAGCGTCAATGTCTTCAAACAATCACGTGACTTCTCGATATGAGTGACGATTGGCTAATGAATTCGACATTCGGCCGAATGCTTCGGCGAAGCGGACACACCAGGCGAATATGATTCAGCCGAATATATCAAACCTGTTTGATTCGGGCGAATCATTCGGCCGAATAACAGTGGACACACTAGGCGAATTTTGACGCCGATTGATTCGGCCGAATCATTCGTCTAGTGTGTCCACAGCTTTAGTCATCAGTGATTATTATGCAGCTGTTTTAACTTAGTGCAAAAAACTGAATCTTTAGTGGATAGAATACAGTAATAATGCATAATTCAGAAAAATAAATATTATTATACCACAAGTTTTTCCTATTGAGACTTCTGTAATGGTCCTAGAACAAAATAAACATCAAAAGCTAGTACCAGTAACTGAAACTTGACAAATCAATACAAATCATGTTAGACTACCAGTAAAAGTCAGTCAATGTTTCCGACATTTACATATTCACTAAACAGTTTTTTTTATAATAAGAATCTTATTAAGATCAAATTCATGTAATTCTGATATTTATTAGCCATTGGCTGTTATATATTGCAATACTGCATTTCATTTTCCATAGATAACCAATATGTTTATTAGCCATTCACAGGAACAAGTTTACATATATTTATGAACATTCACAAAATACCAAACTAATATTTCTAAATTCCATACAGTTATTTATATTAATACAAAGATAGAACTGTATCATAAGGTCTGCCATTGTTTGAGTCAACTGGCGTGGTTTTGATTCCTGGGTTGTACGTGGAGGGTCGCCTGCCCGACCTCCTTGGTTTTCTCTGGGTCTTCCAGTTTCCTACGACTGTTAAAGACCTTGACGTGCAAGCGAATTATTGAAATAAAATTAAAAAACCATATGTTAGACCCAAAATGACCTAGTTTGTGTGGGTGAACATTAAACTCCATTTCATTCACTATATGACAACAGTAATTAGCATATATCTGTATCAGTGTTGTTTTTTTTTAAAACAAACTATTTTTATCTGTCTGGCAGATGTATCTGAACTAATTGAGCAATACTTCCTGTCTGTATATTAAACTAATTGTCACTGAAGCAGCAAATGGTTCTACTTTTAATTGCTCATTACCTAAGTGGAATGTTTGATGTAATTCAACTAATTAGTTTTGACAAAACCTAATTAATTATAAAACCTGCAAACAATTCTGAATTTTTGTTACCATAGTGATAATTTTCAATTCAAATATTTTCTTTAACATAAACTATGATAAAAACTATACCATACATTGCCAATTAGCCCTGCTAATCACTTCATGCAATTATAGAAAGGTATAATGATGTAAAGTCAAATTTTTGGAAAAGGAATCCAAACACAAAACTTGCATTTAATCATCAACAGACCTTAAACAGCAGATTGCATTCAAATGTAATGAAAATTCTGCAACATAAAATGGCATCTGGAGTCTTTTCATGTTAATCAAAATGTATGAAGAGAAATGAAATGAAATGGGGTTTAACCTCCTACTGTTCTGCTCTGAACTGGGTTAATGAAGACAGGCATACGCCAGGCCATACAGTTTGCTATGAGGGAAATTTTGTCCGAACAGCAGCACTATGGCCTATCAAATTCCAACTGCCAAGGGATCTTTTACATACATGCCAATGTGTACACAGGACCTTGGTTTTTTGTCCCATCCAAAGGAATAGACAGCTGTCCTTGTCAGGCCCTTCGTTCTGCATCACCGACAACGGGGAACCATGCAGGGATCCAACATCCAACCTGCAGGCTAGCGAGCCATCATTTTACCCACTTACCCACCGTGACCCGATCATGTTAATAAATGTCTAATAATTTATATAACATTTTTGGCCTAAAGAAAGACCTGCAACAGGCAGATTTACTTCTTGTATAATGCATGCTTAATATTTGGTATTGCATTGATACGTCAAATGTTTCTTTCATGAGTCAATTAGCCACATAGTTCTACTGAAAATGATCCCAAAGTCATATTATGATTAACTTGTGTTACCACTTTGTAGTGCTTCCTGAATTCCACAGAACATGTTATTGCGGTGGATAAGGGTGCAGACTTCTAACATAACGCTAAAATATGTTGTACATTGTTTTATTTGTCAGCAAGATTGTGATTTGTGTATAAATAAGTTCAATGTTTCCAGAACAAATACAATCTTTCGTAACATCTCGTTACTTGTTTTTATGAAGGTTGTTGAATACAGATGTATATATTATGACCCCATATTGTCTCTATTACTGTACGGTGTTGTAAATCCTCTCTACCAGAACTCCTCCGGTTACCTAATTCTACTAGGTAAGAAAAAAAAACACGGGCCACTGTTTTATATCAAGTACCACTTTGCGTGGTTTATCCTTATCTTCAGTTTAAAAGAGTAGAGCTACATGTTATCAACCACCTCTTAAATGCTTTCACAAATAAATTTAATCTGACAATTGTATGATTGAAAAAAGCGTATGATTGGGATGGTATCATACTACTTCCCACTTTTATGGATAGTTTTTATAATTAAAGATTTCTTTCTGTTGTACCAGTTTTTAAGCTGTCTGAATATTGAGAAAAATTCATAAATAATCGTACTGAAAATAGACAGAGAGAGAGAAATGGGGTATAGTGTCCACTTGACACAAACCAGGTCATTTCGGGATTAACATATGGTTTAATTTTATTTCAATAATTCACGTGTGCGTAGGGTTTTTAACAGTGGGAGGAAACTGGAGGGCCCGAAGAAAACCCAATAGGTTGGACAGGCGCCCCTACTCCTTGCCACGTACAACTGGGGAATCAAAACCACAGCGGTTGACTCAATGATAGATCTTATGATACTGGGTGCACACGCTAACCATTTGGTCCTCCCCCCACCTTACTGAAAATACTGTCGTTCTTATACCCCATTCAGACGCTTATTTTGAACTGGTTTAAATACCCGGGGATCGTTAAACCAGTTTAACTTAAGCGTCTGAACGCACATGTGGGGCAAATAAACCAGTTTAAAAACCCCAGCTCGCGACCTGTCTTCGAGAAGGCTTTTTATTTTAAACTGGTTCATCTTAGCCGTCTGAACGGGTTGGCTTAAAAACCCCAGCTCCAGCTTGCTTTGAGCATGTGCAGTACGCAGTAAGTTACATTCCTGTGAAAATATCGGGGTCAGACAGTGCCAATGTTATCGAAAGCGTGCAAGAGCGGAATAAAGATGGTGAAGCTGCCCATTGTAGTTAACTCTAACCTCCGACCGAAGAGGTCAGAATAGTTAAACTGGTTTGGCTTATAGTACGTGTGAACGCAACACGATGCTGTCTTAAAAACCCCAGCGATTATAAACTGGTTTAAAAATAAGCGTCTGAACGGACTATTAGTTAAATTAGCAAACAATTTGCAAGGCACACATATGCATGGCTTTGTTTGGCAGCTAATATCTTATTATCAGACCCTATTTAAGATTCAAGAGATTACTACAAGGCAGTTGCTGTCATCATATATGCATCCAATCAGCTTCATTTTAGGAATCAGACGCAGAAATGTTTCCTTTCACCCCACATATCAAATCTGAACAGAAATTTTTAATAATATTTATGACTGCTGTTTGTCTGTCTGTCTTGTCTTTTCAGGGTGGGTGACTACACTAGGGCTATCACAGAGCTGACATTTGGTGTATAGGGGTAGCTCGGACCGGAGGGTAACATAGGCTCAGTGGCATTGGCCTACTGCTTCCAGTTTCGGAATTAGGGCATAGGAAGATGGAAGATTGTTTTAAATAAAATCGAGTTAAACTGAGGATAATAACGAGAGTCTGAAACAATTTGTGTGCCAGTGTAAGAATGGCATATGGCAGTGAAAAAACTATTATTCACCAAGACCGTAGGTAAATCCGCCACCGTATTCTGGTAATTCTGAGGTTACCTTCTACAGTGATGGTTCTATTACATGGTGTAAAATCTTATGTCTGACCAGGAGATATTTGGTACAATTATTACAGATCACTAAATAATTTCAGCTAAGGAATTACAAATGAGATCCACTTGAAAGATAAATTCTAGAACAAAAATTCTAAGACTAACTCATTTGCAATCTGTAACAATCATATAAACATCAAAGATTTATTTAGCCTCCAAAAAACATAAACAAATTCAAGACATTATAGTAGCTAAACTTTATAACCGTCTGCTATGGCAGACATTTGCAAATTTAATGATGATAAATTCTAGTTGGTGTATTAAATGTATGAAAGCTGGTTTGCAGGGTTTGCTTCTATCAATATCATAAAATTTTACCATCTGGTTCACAAATACACCTGCTTCCTTATCTCATTGGAAAGACAGACTCTTTGATTCACAAGAACAATGCTTTATGAAATCTTGGTTTTCATAGCAACCAGACCTCCTCTAGATATAAGGCTATAATATACTACAATATAAACCTATTTTTTTTCCTGCTTAAATCGTGTGTTAAAAAAAAAACGCATGCAACTCCTGTAATTAGAATTCTCAACTCCATATGTTGTTCTGTAATTTCTGGCTTCCTAGCTTTCAATTTATTTTTTCAAGGCGTATCAAGCATAGCAAAGAAGTAGGTATTACATGTAACTCATCTGTTATTTAATCTTTAGCTTTCTATTTTTGGTGAAAGATTAGCGTTACATTATTTCAATGTTTATGGGCACAAATCTGTTATCATTATTTCAAGTGTTCGGAAAGTTTTTTGGGTCGGTCTGTTTATGTATCTAAGGTTCTAATGATTTAAATCAAAATATCTTTTGACAACATTACATAAATATTCTCAATGTGTGGTATCACAATGGTCTTCTGTTTATAAAGCCTTTTTTTTTGTTGTTTGTAAAACAGAATTCTTCAAAACCCAAATTTAAGATTGAACAGATTAATGCAACATAAGCAAAATTAGCGTGAACACTGATGGGATTAGAATCTGTAAATTGCAGATGACAGTATGGATTAGTCCGATGTCATGGATTAGTCGTTTGGTTGCTTTGCAATAAGCATCACATTGGAATTCAGTCAAACTATCAAATAATCAATACAAATTACATCATCTAAGACTAATTGAAGTACCATATAACCATATTATTTCTCATGTGTCCATGTAATTCTTAATGGCAGCTGTGGACAGATTTCAGAGCATATGATTCTAATAGGTCACTAAGGTCAGATTACATCCTGTAATTTGGTCAGTCTACTTCCTCTAGACATACATCAGAAACAATGACCATTTGTTGCCAGTTATAAAACATTTGAGTATAATTAATAGTAATTATAATGGGGGAAAGGAAAACTCAAGTTTAGTAAATACAATATTTTGATCGTTTGGTGACTAACATGTTTTCTTTACTGGTCATGTGCCATGTTTGGAAGTGGTATTTTGAGTCAGATAAAACCGAGTGGTATTTTATATGATGGAAATATTATTAATGTCAGCCAACAGGTTCTACCTGTAACAAATACATAGGAACTGGGGTTAAATAATCTTAACAGTTATTCTGGGTCCATTTCAGGATTCAAACCTAAAACATTCTAGTCGTAATAGTCCAGTATCCTGAAAGGTACTATTCTATGATAAAATTTAAAAGCACTAATATTGCGAGACAGAGAAATGGGGTTTAATGTCCACTCAAGACAAACTAGATCATTTTGGGACTTACACATGGTACAATTTCATCTTAATAATTCGCTTGCGTGTATGGGTCTTTAGCAGTTGAAGGAAACCAAAAGACCAGGAGAAAACCCACATACATCCTAGGAATTGAAACAATGCCAGTTGACTCAATGACACACTTTATGATACAGCGCACACATGGTAATCATTCGACCATCCAATTGAAGAACTGTCAAAAGTAACCTTTTAGACAGATCTTAGATTAATATTATTCCAATCAAAATCTTGCCACAAGAATTGATCTTATGATAGGCCTATACAATTTTTTTAAAATCACATATTTGAACAAAATTTCAAATTAATCTTATAGACACCCATAACAAATGTTATAACTAACTGCGAAGTTCATATGCTACCTTCATAAGAAATTCAATTTTTAATAACAAAAGCAATGACACACATGGGACATGTACTCGAATAAATTAATCAATTTCATCTGCCATTTTTACATGCCAATTGTGAATAATTCAAGCGAGTCATAATGACCTGGTCAAATTGTATCCTTACTTGTATAATAATACTATTACCTAGCGTGGTTACAATTTGGCATTCAGTCATTTTAATTCAATGCTTGAGCTTAGTCGATAAATAATAGTTGATTTCAGATATCATACAAGATGGCAAATAAAACTGATAACCAAATTTTATCATAATGGATAATCCATGTAATATGCTTACATAAATTAATGTTATCAGTTTATTTTAACTTTAGTTAAACCATTATTGTAAGCAGTGATGCTATTTCGTCAGAGCATTTCGGACATGCCCTATGCTATTTTCTAAATGTGAAGCCATGAACATGCCCATCCCACTTCTACCTCGGTGCCACTCTCAACCTTTGATAAAACTGTCCTGTTTATTTCCAATACAGGCATAAAAGTATTCATGTATCAGAAATGAACAGTACTCTTTCCAGAAAGCGTACTGTTCATTTCTGATACACGGATACTTTTATAAAAGCACTGAAAATAAGCAAACTTTCACCAAGATTGACCCACGTTTCGCACTTTCCTTTACATTACGCTTAACATCATCGCAGTCCTCTATGCCAGAGACAAGTTGTTTTGACTTTGTTCACATCATCTATCTGTAGAGTGCAGTCTAAACAAACATGTGATTGTTTTACGCTCAGGGTGACGCAGCACGATCGACGCACAGGTAATTTGTAATTACTACTCAGGTCGTTTCTCCACTGCGAAATCATTCTACCATGAAATGTAATGTGAGGTGCAGAAAGGGATAAATGAAAAAGCAGAAAGTATTTGACACATTTCGCTTGACACGACTCGATAATAAATACTATTTTTCACATTCCGCTTCACAATACTCGATAGACAGTTGATGTAAGTGACTTAATAGTACCTTTCCTCGGTGTATTATTGACGATCAGGACAGTAGCGTCTAATCAGAGGTCGTGACCTGCCAATCTGTTTCACAAAGAAATACATACGAATTATCTCTGTCACAGATGACTGTCCAAAACACTTGCATTGACATCACGTGGCGACAATCATTGGCTCAAAGGCTCGTGCATTGTTTACATAACACGTAACTGCTCCGCGCAAAATGATGCCTTTTACTCATCTTAATACCTATTTATACTAAATAGGAAATACTTTTAAACTACAAATACTTCAAACGTCTTTACTTTTTTTTCTAATACATACAAAAATGTTTTAGAATTTAATTTGTCGAAAGAAAAAAGTTAATATGGGTGAATAATTAAGTGTGACCAGTGTGAGTGACCTGCATGGAAACCCTGACATTGACTGAACCTTGAACTTTGCAACTCAATTATCTCAGGTAGACATTTTAGAGGAATCTGATAGGCTCACAACCTAGGCATGTAACCAATCGAAATTAGTGCTGAAATATGCAGGGAATTATGTGAAGACCTTCATAAGATGCATGTGGTTAAAGCAAGATCAAGCCTTCTATTGGAGATGATAAATCTTAAATATACATTATGCAAGAGCTAAATCTGCTTTAGGCCGGAAATGTTATCTAAATTATTAGTTATTAACTTATCCAGACCATAATCAACTCTTGTTGTCATAGCCAGCTTATATTTACTGAAATCTGATCTGTTGCTCAACGTTTACTGACGATTTTTATTGTACTTACTTTAGTAATGATGATTGAGGCAAGGCCGACAATTCAATCGCTAAATTTCCTTTACATTACCGGTATCTAGGGTTTTTTTTAACTATTAAAATGAGAACTGCCAGCTCTTTATCTAATCCCCCATATAAATGTATCTTGTGACCCTTTCAATGTAAGCAAGCAACTAATTATTTACGGGACACTCTTTGAACATAGTCACATTCCAAGGCAGCAAAAGAAACAGTAGTGCAGAAGATTGGTTCGAAATTTGCCTTTAGGAATTGTTGTCAGACGGGTGTGCCGACAATACACATACTATTGTTGATGTGAGTAAAGCAGAAAGTTTACATTCCAAGCAATGTCGCTTAAGAAGAAAATAACTAAAATCTTACAATCTGTTACAGAGAAATATTTCTAAGAATCATTACAGGAGTCAGAATCAAAATTTTAAAAAGAAATTCAGTCATTTCTCTTTGAAGTTGATGTTGATAAATTTGACAAACTTGATCAAAGCATGCTTTATTAGGAAAGTTCACACCCTGTCTACAAAACATGGTCTTCAGATGTTAGAGAGTGAGTTTGGACAGATTTATTAGAGAGAGAGAGAAGATTGCTGAAGACAGGTCTAAGGGTCAAAAAAGTTCAAAGACATATCTAGATGGACACAGGATATGGACAGACAACTGACCATGATGTAAGCCACCACTTTATCTTCTTGTTCATTTCACACATTATCAATAACAATAGTCTGTTTATAAAATTAGTAATACTTTTGTCAATGTGATCATTATTTTGCTAAAATATATATATGAGTCACATTCATAAAATTTAATTATGTTCCAGGCAAGATGTCAGCAACTTTGCAATATCAGAAATAATATACATACTTCCACTGCGAAAGTAGGAATAAGCCCTAAAGATTGTAACATGCGGAACAACTGCAAACAAACCTCAATAAATCCAAAATTTCATTATCCAAAGAACAGATTGAATTTCCTTTCATAAAACAAAGAAACGGAAATTAAACAAATTCTAATTTGTAGAGTTTCCCTTTCTTAGCATAAAAATGTAAAGGACACTTTGAAATGTCACAATCTTGAAAAATTACAGACTTTCACTTCTTTCATTATATATTCTCATATATGTAAGAAATCAACCCAAACCAAGGTCTTTTGACAATTTTATTACATTTCTTATTGTCCACACATATGCTTGGCAATTAACAGTGAATATTAACTTATTTCCTAAAGTATGTGTGAAAGCTTAGGGTTAATGAGATGTCAAACTATTAAAAATGCATCAGAAAGATAGGTTACCAGGCCATAGGAAATACTCACATTCAAGCAGTTCACAAAGGTTGTAACATATATATTCTTTTGTAGGTAATGGGAGCCTTTTTAAGAGCATTAAAACTGAGCAAGGGTAATTACAACCCATGAAGTAATAAAAAATTAAAGATAGGTTGCCAGGCAACGAAACATACGCCCACAGCCGCTAAATCGTCCGGGCAGTCAACAAGGGTTGTCGCATATTTTTACTTTTTTTGGTAATGAAACATTTGTAATACACTAAAATCTGATTAAGAGTAACAACCCATTATGTAATTATCTGAAAATCATTAGAATTTGTTTGCTTTTTATAAAGTTTTGCCCCACGCTAACAATTAGTATAGGAAACATTTAACAACATGGATTTAGCTGTTCAGTTAGCAAAATTCATTGAAAATCAAAATACTTGTTCGTTTCAACACCTTAAACTCTGTGTATCAATCTGAAGTCAATCGGATGATAAGTTTGGCATCTATAGCATCACAAGGTTTTTCGAAGTGATCAAGGGAGATAACTCTGAAAGTAATTATTTGAAATCGCTGAAAATCAGTAGGCTTCTTCGTCTTATGACCTTAAACACTGTGTATAAATTTAGAGTCAATCGGATATTAACTTTGGCTTTTAGAACGTCCACAAGATTTTTTGATGTGATCAAGGGCCATAACTTTGGCAATAATTATCAAAGATCGCTAAAAATCAATAGGATTCTTCGTCTCATGACCTTAAACACTGTGTATAAATTTGAAGTCAATCGGATATCAACTTTGGCCTCTAGAGCATTCACAAGATTTTTTGAAGCGATCAAGGGCCATAACTCTGGTAGTTATTATCGGAAATCGCGGGAAAACAATAGGCTTCTTCGTCTCATGACCTTAAACACTGTGTATAAATTTAAAGTCAATCGGATACTAACTTTAGCCTCTAGAGCGTCCACAAGCAATTGTGGACGCCGGACGGACGGATCGACGACGGACGGACGGACGGACGGACGGACGGACGGGGCCGACGGCAATATACGACCACATTTCAATGTGGGCGTATAAAAATTACTTAGCTAATAGTTCTTCCTTGTGCTAACATCTGTTTAATACAAACCAATAATCAGATGATGACATTAGCTATTAGAACATCAACACTGTGTAATAATTTCAAATTAATCAGATTAAAACTATAACCAATAGAGGGTCCACAAGATTTTCAAATTGCTGAAGAACCATACCTCTGATGGTAATCATCGAAAATCAACTGAAAACATTAGACTTAATCAAGGGCCACAAATTACAGGCTTCTTGTTGGTCTCATGAAAATAAGGACTGTGTTTGAATTTAGCCTTTAGAGTTACAAGCAGCAATGTGGACATGTAACAAATTAATATAATGATCTTGATTATTAATCACTAATGTTCACTTGTCTTCAGGGGTGGGGGTGGGTGGGGGGTGCATGGCCGAATGGTAAGTATGTGCGCACAGTATCATAAGGTATGTCATTATGTCAACTGGCATGGTTTTGATTTACCAAGTTATACATGAAAAGGAGTAGGGTTGCCTGTCCAACCTCGTGAGTTTTCTCTGGGTCCTCCCACTGTTTAACACGTTCGCTGCCGACCCCAGTTTGAAGTGCGCGCCACATCTGCCGACCATTTCCGGCATTAACTCATATGCCAGCATACGACTCGTAGTGCGGCACTGGCTAATGGCCATTCTTACCGGATGCCGACATACGACTCGTAGTGTGGCACTGGCCAATGCCGATTTCCACGAGATGCCGAGATACGACTCGTAGCACGGCACTGACATTGAATAGCTATATTATCGGTACTATTTCTTTTCGTGTTATTGATGGCTTTCGTTAGACTTTTGCTGTAATTAGTAAGCCTCCAGGGCCACGCATGCTTCGTTCACACTAACAAACCGCAGTCAGCACCCTATTCGCTTAACAAACAGTCGTCTCCGTGAAAGTCGATCACCCAACGATGAATTGGTCGAGATGCAAGATAGTTCATTCTGTTTAGTGGCGAATCTCGAATAACGTACTGGCTCGTTATTCGCGAAACCCGAATAACGAGCCAGCATGTTATTCGGCAATAAAACAGAGGATTGTTGGAGATGGCTGCCCGGTGCACTAACAAACCAGTCAGCACCATACTCGCTTGACAAATGGTCATTCTGTTTAGTGGCGAATCCCGAATAACGTACTGGCTCGTTATTCGCGAAACCCGAATAACGAGCCAGCATATGTTATTCGACAATAAAACAGAGGATTGTTTGAGATGGCTGCCCCGCACACTAACAAACCAGTCAGCACCATACTCGCTTGACAAATCATCGTCTCCCTAGTCGGCCACCCACCGAGGAAATTGTCGGGTGCAAGGTAGATCGTTCTGTTTTAGTTGCGAATCCCGTATAACGTGCTGGCTCGTTATTTGTTATTTGCGAATCCCGAATAACTAGCCAGCACGTTATTCGAGATTCGGAAATAAAACAGGTGGTTGTGTGAGAGGACTGCCCAGTATCACCCTATTTGCATAATAGACGGTCGTCTCCAGTCAGCCACGCAACGTTCACTTATCCCTGGGGGGGGGGGGGGTGTGTGTGTGGATGGCCCAATGGTTAGCACGTGCGCGCACTGTATCATAAAGCCTGTCATTGAGTGAACTGGCTGGGTTTAGAATCCCTGGTTGTGCGTGTCAAGGAGTAGATCGCCTGTCCAGCCTTGTGGGGTTTCTCGGGGCCCTCCAGTTTCCTCCCACTGCTAAAGATCCCTACGCGCAAGTGGATAATAGAAATAAAATTAAACGATATGTTAGTCCCGAAATGGCCTAGTTTGTGTCGAGTGGACGTAAAACCCTTTTCTTCCCTCCCCCCCCCCTCTCTCTCTCTCTTTCTCACACACACACACACCACACATTTATCCATACAGTCGGAGGTATCGAGGAAATGGTAGGATGGAAGGTAGGCCGGTCGTGTTTTTTTACTTCCAAATCCCGAATAGCGTACCGGCTCGTCTTTCGGGATTAGACAAAAAAAAAAAAAACAGTTGAATGCAGGAAAGGAATGCCCAGTGCACGCCAACAAACCAGTCACTACCCTATCCGCTCGACAAACAGTCGTCTCCTTGCTAGTCGGTCACCAAACGTTCACTTACTGCCCCGCCCGTGCACTCAAACAAACCAGTCAGCATGTTGAATTTAAACACTAGACAATTGTAATGATTGTACTGGCACAAATTCATTTGTATGGACAAAAATCAAGATGGTCAAACAAATAAAAATTGAGTTATTATAATAGGTATTTGTATTGCAATGTCACACTCAGTCTGCCGTTTGTAATTGGCCAAGTTAGCCCTACATCATGACCTGAGACCACCAGCAAACCTTCTTTTTCAGTGCTGCATCATATAATACGGTTCATCACCATTGCCGAGGATTTATATTAATATAACAAGTTAATAATGTTTACTACGAGTATACTCGTAGCGGCACAGGCGCGGTAACCATTACTACGAGTATACCCGTAGTCGGCAGTCAACGTGTTAAGACCCATGCGCATGTGAATCATTGAAATAAAATTGAGCCATGTGTTGTTTGTCCCGAAATGACCTAGTCTGTGTTGAGTGTCTCTCTCTCTCTCCTTCTAAAAGATTTGTCCACAAGATCTAAAATATAAATGTTCCCAACAAAACCTATATTCCACCAATAAATTGCTTATGGATAACTGAATAAGAGCAAAATAAATATAGACCATAATGGTCTGAGGAATGGCAGAAGTAGAGCAGAAACATCAATATCTACCATGTGAAGTTCAGCACAAACAAAACCCAAGTCTATGGCATTTCGACCTTCATACAGGTCATGCTGTCCCTAACACCTTACATGGAATGACCATTATCAGTAAGATCATCAAAACCTTATCAATGTCAGATGTTTGTGATCTTTCTGCATTGCTCGTATTTTGACACAGTATAATCTTGTCTGCGGTTCAATTTGTGTTCGAATAAATGATTCACACCGACCGGTCACAAAAAACAATCAGATGACCCAATATACATCAAGTAAATCCAACAAAATTGTCAATTTAGACAAATAAAAGAGGGAGAGAAATGGGATTTAACGTCCACTAGTCACAAACCCTGTCATTTCGGAACTAACACAGAATTTGGAGGAAACTGGTTTAGAAATACAAAATCAAACTCACATCGCAGTTTGATATACTTCATTGCGTTTTCTAAAACAAAGATGAATCCAATTTTTAAAAACAGTTACGTGGGGGTCAATTTTATTTTTATTACTTCAGGGGGTTTATCAATAAATAATCCACTAAATTCTTGAGTACAATGTTTCGTTAAAATTTCAAAAACTAGGGCTTTTCGGGACGAATGTATGGCTCAATTCTATTTCAATAATTCGCTTTTGTGTAGGGATCTTTAGCAGTGGGAGAAAGCCAGCGGAAACAGAGAAACACCCTGAGGTCGAACAGGAATAAACAAAGAAAAAAAAATCAAATTGATGTGGCCTGAATATAAAATATTATCCAATAGTACTGTGATTGTTAATTAATATGTTTTTGGTTTTAATATGTACAGGTTAATAACAGGTTTGATAAATCAATATGTCTGCTTGTATGAAATATGACAACAAGCAGAGATAATTACGTCTGCTTTATCAGGCTATATAGTAATTTCATGCATAGCTTTTCATATCTACAGGCAGTCTAATTGTTTGTTTTACTTTTAAATCTGAATAGTATCACACAAAGTCTAACCAAAACCTGATTTAGAAAAACTGCCCTTCCAAAGAACGAATGAGAAGGTGAAAATGAACCTCTTTTCATCAGATCAGGAAGCTCAATACCTGCATCAAATCTCAAGTGAAAACGTTTAGTGGCAGTTGACCTTTTAAAAAAAAATTCCAGATTTCTCTTCTAATAATAGACATGAGGCCATCTGTTAAATATTAAAATGTAATCAAAGGTTTACTATAAATGCTAAATTCATATTCTTATTTTTTGTAAATACAAAATGAGAATATATGGTCCAAAAAAAAACAACTTTCTTTTGAAAACAAAACCATTTGACAATTCCTGCTTTTATAATTGGAATTTCTGATCTAAATGCCATTCATTTACAGCTTAACATTACATATTTTGAAATGTTATACAAACGTGATATGGAAAGAAATAAAAAAAATAGGCTAGTGCAATTTTAGATATGGCATGTCTTGTAGTACATACTTATGTCATCAGTTTGATATCAAAATATAGAATTCCTGCAAGCCTACGCTGTATTTTACAAATGGTAGGCGTTAAGGTGTAACAAAATACCTGTACCTAAACCTGTCTGCTTGCACATGCATTTAAAAGACAAATGAGCAACATATCAGCACGATCAATAAAAACATAGGAAAGCTGTTGGATAAAAAATTCAACATGTGATGATATATGAACATTTTTATTACTGAGCCGTGGTATAAAAAATGTTAAAGACTTACATGAAATATCATGTTTCAATCTTACCTTCAATTTATAGAGCAAACTCTCTGGAATATTCAAATCTCTAAAATTAAACGGGTAATTCAAGAAGGAACTTACCGGTATGTTAATATTGTAGTACAGGCATTACAAAGAAAAATCGCTAATTTTTAAAGGGAATTTTCCTCCTTCTTGCATTGTTTCAAAACACATGCACAATAAAGTCAATAAGCATATGACTTCAGGTTGTGTTTCAAAGCTTTCAATTCCAACCAGCAAGAAACTAAATGGAAGACACAAATTTGTTGTTATCAAACATGGCCGATGATTGTCAACTCTTTAATAATAATTCCTAACATCAACAACATTGGGGATTGGTCAATCATTAAAGATACATGATGTATGGTTTAATGGTCAAGAGCGAGACATTAAGTAATATATTGTAACATGAGGGCCGCACGGCCCGAATGTTTTTACAATATATTACGCAATGTCGTAAGCTCGAGTCGAGACCATTAAACATCTTAAAATACTGACACGCCGCACGAGCTTTTGCAGTGAAATACGTCACACTAGTCCAATATTTCACTGGTATGAATAAAGTACTATTGGCAAGTTGCCCGTAGGATTATTTGAAATAATGGTACGCCAACATCAAAGGGTGACGTCACATCTGTATTTAAAGTAAGATTAGTTCGAAAATATAGATAATGAAAACAAAATGCTTCACTCTGAACCAAGATATTAGCGATTCAATTTTAGACTAGCCTTGAAAGTCATTACAAGGAAACAGTTTTATATAAGCAGTTTTGCTTGTTACTGCATCCTTTTCACTTATACTCTCTTAAATGATAAAAAGTAAAAACTAATGTTCTTCTGAATAAAATACTGTTTACACCATAAGAAACTTTGGTGCAATAATAAAGCAAGTCTCAATTATCCATCTTTATGTTAAATCATACAACACAAAATGTATTCAGTCAGATTCACTAAATATCGCAGTCCATGAGAGTTGATTATGGTCTGGATAAGTTCATTAATGTCTAATTCATAATTAAGAACTGCAATCGGCAGATTTAGCTCTTGCATAATGCATGTTTAAAGTTTAAGAATATCCATTGATCATCATTTGAATATTTTTATCTTTTGAACAACAGATAAACAAAAAGTGATTCTACTCGTTTTCTTGACTCTCGTAAAGTACGATGGATATACAGTATATAAATCACCGATATTACCACTAAAAATAAATTATGCTTTCACAGTTAAATAAATCCATTGGCCCTTAATTTTTGCAAACCTTTGCGATAATTAGTAATCGTGTAAGACAGGTAATTGAGTTAACCAGATTATTTTGGTTGAATTACATGAAAGGAATTTGACAGGATCAGCATATTTCATGATGAAATGCCAGGTTATTGAGTTTAGAGGAATTCACTTGAATATCTGTAAAAAATGATTTGGGTAATGTTAGATTTTACATAAACTAGCACCGATGATTTTTAACTTTGTTTTCACAATTCATAAACATAACGCTAATGCTACAATATACGTCCACATTCCTGCTTTGATTGATATGGTACTTTGTCAAGAAGGCTAGGCGTTTGTTTTTTTTTAGCGTTGAGGGTCGTGCCCCAACATCAATAGTTGCCGTCCGTAGAGTATAAGGAATAAGTATACCAAGATAATCCGTTCAGAATTGTGGCTTTCAGACGCTAAAGGCAAAAAGTGGGCGTGGCTCTGCCCCTGGGGGTCGGGACATTCACTAAAATCAATAGTGGACGCCCTCAGGCTACAAGGAATACATATGCCAAGTACCAAGCTGATTAGTTCAGAATTGCGGCCTGTAAACGACAAACACAAAAAGAAATGTGGCCTGTAGACGACAAACAAATACTAGAAATGGGCGTGGCTCTGCCCCTGGGGGTTGGGCATGCACTAAAAACAATAGGGATCTTCCTTAGGGTATAAGGAATAAGTATACAAAGTTTGAAGAAAATTCATGTAGAATTGCGCAATATAGGCGACCGACAGTCACACATACATACACACACACAGACAGGGGCGACGGCATAATACATCCACATTATGAATGTGGACGTATAAAAAGGCTGAAATCTGTACCTGATATGACCGGCAAAACTGGGATTGTGCCTGACATTGTCTGTGACAGTTGCCTTATTTCGAGGCTTGCTAGATTCTTGAGAAATTTGTAGTCTATAAAACCCATTCATAGTATCTGAATTAGTGCATTTATGACCAGGTAGTATATCAAGTAACCTTAGAGGAAAGATTGTAGATCGTAGATAGTTGATCAGAGACAGGCAGCAGGACATACTGAAGGGAAGGTCTCTGATAAGTTATTTCTTAGATGCCGTTCCTTGTTAGAGTACCTAGCCTGTGGTTCATTTTTGTATATATCTTATTATTGTTAAGTATTGTTAGAGAACATAAGATTATATCAAGAAGAAGTGAGTTATTGAATTATTGTATGTTCAATCTTACACCCCCAACTAGATTGAACATACAACCTATCATCAAAGGTTGGACTATAAGCAGGTCCATAAAGCCTGGATGATATATTCATGAATTTACTACATTATGCAACATAATTGATGTAAAGGTCTTTAGCCTTTGTGAAACAGGTCAGGATATTTGTCACTAATGGTAACATTTTCTTTTTCAGTTAATTCTTTGTGAATCATATAAAAGGAAACAGGCATATGTATCTGCACAAATATTACAACAAACTATAACGTGTGGTATTGTACATTCAGAAATCAAGGATATTTGCAAGAAAATTATCTATGTCACTCGAATTTTCAGAATGAATCAATCATTAATCAAAACGAGTTTTCCACAAAGCTGTGATGGTTGTTTATTCTTAATTCATTACACAATAATAAAAATTTACGATATCCTAAGATAAAGATAGGCTGGCACTGCCAGGCAGGATACGCCCACATTTTCGAGAGATGGATAGAGAACAAGCAATACCGAAAGTGATTTTTCCTATGTGCAAATATCGAAATGAATTAAGATTTTTGGGTTATAAAGGTTTATTTCAGTAGGCTTCAAATTCGACTGGGGATCATGTTGCTAAGTGGGTAAATGGGATAATAATTCTGACCCCGGAGGGGCCAAAAGCTAAAAAAAAGGTCATTTTTCGTACAATCAGGGGCCATAATTCAGGAAGTTACAATCCGATATGCACAAATATCGAAAGGAACCAAGATCTTTGGGTTATAAACATGCATGTCAAGTTTCATCAAAATCGGTTCAAAATTGTGACCTGTATAGGGTCCACAACCTTAATATAACATATTTTCACACTAATCGCGTACAAACGGCGGCCATTTTGTCTGTCAATTTTGGTCCGATTTTCACAAAATTTTACCTCAATCTTTATTACCATGTAACGGTGATATAATCAAACGTTTTTTTAAATCGGATAATAATTTTGACCTCCAGTGGGACCACAAGCTAAAAAGGGTGATTTTTTGTACAATCAGGGGCCATAATTCAAGAAGTTACGAATCAATGAGCGCAAATATCGAAAGGAACCAAGATCTTCGGGTTATAAACATGCATGTCAAGTTTCATCAAAATCGGTTCAAAATTGTGACCTCTATAGGGTCCACAACCTTGATATAACATATTTTCACACTATTCGCGTACAAACGGCGCCCATTTTGTCCGTCAATTTTGGTTTGATTTTCACGAAATTCGAAGAGAGCCTTCATTACCATGTAACGGTGATATAATCAAACGGTTTTTTAAATCGGATAATAATTTTGACCTCCAGAGGGACCACAAGCTAAAAAGGGCAATTTTTCGGACAATCAGGGGCCATAATTCAGGAAGTTACGATCCGATGGGTGCAAATATCGAAAGGAACCAAGATCTTTGGGTTATAAACATACATGTCAAGTTTCATCAAAATCGGTTCAAAATTGTGACCTCTATAGGGTCCACAACCTTGATATAACATATTTTCACACTATTCGCGTACAAACGGCGGCCATTTTGTTTGTCAATTTTGGTCCGATTTTCACGAAATTTGAACACAACCTTCATTACCATGTAACGGTGATATAATCGAACGGTTTTTTAAATCGGATAATAATTTTGACCTCCAGAGGGACCACAAGCTAAAAAGGGAGATTTTTCGGACAATCAGGGGCCATAATTCAGGAAGTTACGATCCGATGGCCGCAAATATCGAAAGGAACCAAGATATTGGGGTTATAAACATGCATGTCAAGTTTCATCACAATCGGTTCAAAATTGTGACCTCTATAGGGTCCACAAGCTAAAAACATGATATTTCGTACAATCAGGGGCCATAATCCATGAAGTTCCGATCCGATACATGCCAATATCGAAAGGAACCGAGATCTTATGGGGATAAACCTATATTTCAAGTTTCGTCAAAATCAGATAAGAATTGTGACCTGTAGAGAGTCCACAAACAAATTGTGGACGGACGGACGGACGTCCGGACGGACGGACAGACGGACGGACGGACGTCCGGACGGACAGGGGCGACGACATAATACGTCCACATGAAAATTTGGGCGTATAAAAACAACTTAATGTTCTGCATTCTCTGATGTTTGTGCCCAAAAACGGAAATACATTGCCTGAAAAATGGACGGTTCACCAAATCCTAGCAGTCTCTACCCCCACCCCACCCCCAAACTGATTTTAACAGAATATCATTAAATCAAAACTAAATCTGACTGCAAATATTAAATAAAATAAAATTAAAACTGAATTTCATACAAATAAAAGGAAATGGTTCAAGTAGAGCAATACAGTTGACTAAATAAACTGATCACAAAGTACTAATCTACCCTTGATAAAAAAAACATTATGATGAGTAATAGATATTACAAAGAATATTAGGTGCTAACATCTCCTTTACATCTAGATCTACGCAACCTTTGAATCATTTACCAGGATTTCAAGATGGCAGAAGTCAATGAGGCGAAGCCAAGACTTTCCTACCCACCACAAGTATGTAATAAACAAGATAAGCAGGTGATAAATAAGTATATCATAGTATGTACTAAGATAGTAGCAGAACTGATGCCTGTAATTTTATATATGATCATGATTAATTGAAAGTATGGATCCTACAGTTGAATAAGTCTGTTTCTAATCATAATGTCAGAATGGACATTTGATTCAAACAGCAGAAACTTTGTCTAATTGTTAAATGTCAGTACAATTGGTGCATGAAATCAATTAACATGGATGATAAACAGTGGCATTTGTTTCAAAATACTAATATACCAATTCCATAGTTATAAAAACCTAACATGCAAATGGAAAGTTGTATAGTACAAAGAACAGCACCTACAATCTAAATTGGGCCATGGAGGCAAAGTGGGTAAAAATGCTGGCTCGGTAGCTTAGACGCTGTGTGTTCGATCCCTGCATTGGCCGAGAAGATTCATCCAGATTTTTCAATGTGTTTTCCCCTTGTCCATGATGCAGGACCTGACAAGAACAGCTGTCTAGTCGTTCAGATGGGACAAACTGGGGTCCTGTGTACATATTGGCATGCACAAAAAAGATTCCTTGGCAGATGGAATTTGATATAAGAGTAGGCAAGAGGGCCACTGCACTGTAAAAATTTCCCCTCATAGAACACTGTATGGCGTATGCCTGTCTTAATTAGTTCTGAGTACAGCAGTAGGATGTTAAACTCCATTTCATTTACAATCAAAACTCTCTTAAAGCCCTCTTAGTTCAAAACTACAATTATCTTTCACCAGTTTAACAATTTCTTTTTAAACAGTAGTCAATACAAAATTTGATAAAGATCCCAGTTTCATTTACTTTTTTATATGAATAAACCCTGGTCTTTAAAAATAATCTTTTAAATGGAACTTTATAAATATTATATCTTCTGAATAGTCAGTAAAGAGGTATTAAATAATAATAAATATTTTTACAACAAAATAAATGATTCTAAATTATTCTCCGGACTATCATCCAGTTTACAAATTTCACTTAAAAAAGTACTAACCATCTCTATAAACACTGCAATACTAATATGTGTATGTATAGCCCGAAGCTGTGATATTACGATGTAGTCGCGTAAAATAAACAAAAAAAAACATACCTAGTTACCCACATTATAGCTCTTTTCTTTTATCCCAATACGCAATAAGTTTACCAATAATACTCCACTGTTATCTATTACCTGAGAAATGTGTAAAAGATGGCAAAGGAACAATATCATAGATGGGCAATAAGAGCTGGCCGGCCTGGGAATCTACTCTCACTGGATTATAAATAGCTCACAGATAGATAGCAGACGTCAAAACTACCAACTCTGGTCTCTCACTCCACACGTGTTGTAGACCACAACAAACCTTACACATCACTTATCTATATTTTTGTTACCCTGTGTATTTCATCTACACTAGTCGTGAACATTTAACATTTATGAAAGATGTAAACAATAAGGAGAGTATCAGGAAGAAATAGCATCAAAACAGGGGATCGTCAAGATTGCACTTGGCATTAGTCATACTAAGATATGGTCAGCGTGATAAAAACAATCTTATTTTAGAACCCTGGCTAAATCTGTAATAATTGTTCATAAAAGACAGCTTCTGAAGCATTTCTGATCGGATTTGTTTTCCAAAAGGAAGATGGGCGAAAACTAAGCCTGTGATATAACTGATAATTGTTCAAATAAAAAAAAATTTGTTTTCCAAGGTGTTACACCAGATTGTTATATAAATTTTCAATCTTGTGAGATATTTGCCAAAAGCCAATTAAACTGTTAGTGTTAGATAATTATTTTATTACAGTTTAAGTATTCTTGACTCATTCAGAACTAAACTGTTTAGAACCATCAATGTTCAAAGAAAGTTACAGACAGAAGTATTTTGGAAATCCGTTGATCGTTAATCTTTTTGTCAATTATCTTGACTTGACTAAGCAGATACATCTTCAAATTAGATTGCAAGCAAAATTTTAGTCAATGCTAGCTGAGATACAGGTGCTTAAAGATTCATACAGACAGATGGACGAAAGCATTTTATACGGTTCCCACCTTTTTTTAAACAGTGGAGGATAAAAAGTTATATTTTAAAGAATCAACATGTTATTATTTAGAAATGCTCATAAACCGATGGATGAATAAGTCTTAGCCGTCTTAACACAATTCCTATGAGCATAACAAACAGCGAGTCAAATATTACACAATTTCTCAATTTGATTCTGTTTGTTTATTACATCACTTTCTCTTTAACTTATTTTATTTTACAAGAAAAACTTTTATCTCTACCATCTGTAAATCTTCAATATAGAAGAGTTTATCATGTTTTCATATCTATACATAGGTAATAAATTACCTTGAGAACATACAAAATAAAAACAACAATCATACATTACTTGGATTCTATTTTAACAGGCAAGGCCTGATTTTTTCAAGTATTCTATAATTAAACGTACAGTCGCCTCGAATAAAATCCATTATTAAAGTTTATAAGGGTTGCGTAATACTTTTTGAGTGTGCACCACAAGTAAGGCCCTAAGTCTAAAATTAAAGGTACAACAGACCATAATAAAATTTAATTAAATTTTATAGTGTTCACCTCAAGTAAGGTACTATTAATTAAAAGTACAACAGATGGTAAGGCATATGTAACATTTATCTTAGTGCTCACCTCAAAAAAGACTTTAAAATTAACAGTAACACTACCCATTTATAAAGTGCTCACCTCAGTTGAGGCTCTAAAATCAAAGGTTCAGACAGCTAGTAATAACATTTTTAAGTATACAGCTTATAAGGGATATGTAACACTTATAGAGTGCTCAACTCCATTATTCAATGAGCGACCTATTCAACACTGTTCGTAAACTTTACCAAGAAGTAATTAATATACAGCAATAACCTGTAAAATTCTTTAACTTACTGTAATGTTTATGAAACCTAAGTTACTATCCCAATAATAATAATTTTTGCACGGATTTTATTATAATTTAAAAAACAAAAGAAAAGGTTTATTGGCCTTCTGCCTCTTTAACAATTTCATTTTTGGCAGCATCTAAATGGGTAACAGTAAGTTTATATGTGAATAGTCTTTGTAATGTCTCGACAAATGTGTGAGAATTCAAAGTTAATTATTTTCACATCTACTCCAACTAAATGTCAAATGCAGTTGCTGTCTGTCAAAAAGTGATAAACTACCATTGACTATGTTCGATCAAAGTACATATAGCCTAGGTAGGCGTAAAAAAAAAGTGAAATGTATACAAATTTTTATGGTTATTTTGCTATTTTCAACAACAAACTAAAGCCTCTTAAACACAGGTAAAAGAATGATTTTTTTCAGTTCATGATGTTCATAGCATAAACTTAGTTCACAAACATAATACACATATACAGAACAAAAACTTTTAGATAAAAGATGATTTTTCCATTCTGCAACCATGTTTTTTTTATAGAGAATATTTTGATTGCTGTGTGTAAACAGTTTATTTAAACTGCCCAGACAGAGAGAGAGAGAGAGAGAGAGAGAGAGAGAGAGAGAGAGAGGAGTTAACGACCACTCAATACAAACTAGGTCATTTTGATACTAACATATGCTACACATGCAATCGTATCCTTGTCATGTACAAGTGTTTGATTGACACCAGGCTTGTCATACGACACACCTGTGCTTGCCTACTCCATGATCAAACACGATAGCAGATGGCTTCCATCTTGTTTACTGACGGTACTACTTATTTTAAGACAGACTCGGCTTTCCAATTTATAATATCTACGTCATTGGGGATTTCCAATTTATACTCCCTGGTTGCTATGACCCGCTATGGCGTTGTCTAGAAACGTGCGTGCTCGCGTTAGTTTAAAATTTTTGCTATACGTTTAACATGGACTATTTGATGTAATTTGCCTGATTTGATTTGGCCCCATTTCCATAAATTTAGGTTGTTTTTTTAGAAATTTTTAGCAAATGTTAATCTTAGGTGTTTTTTAATTCTAGCCGAAGTAAATTTTTTTACAATTTATAGCGAGTTAAGTTATCGTCTCTAAGAGGCGGGCGTAGTATTTTAAATGGCGGCCATTTGCCATCATGTGTATTCTTGAAGTAGGTACACATGATGTAATCGTATGCAGGCTTGTGTCGCTTGTGATCTAAAGAGCATACCCTAGACCATTCGGCCATCCAACATCCAAACTGTCTACAGTTCTTAATCCTAATATGTATTATTTCTTAATTTTCACATAACCATATTATTGTAAGGACTGAATTTTCGCTCAGTGGTGGATTTTACCATTCAAATTTGATCAAAATATTGCCAAATCGAATAGTCAGTCGTATAAACCGGTCGATGGCTTATTAATATTTTGGAATAGTATGTAATCAGTAAAAGTTAAAAGAAAAACGCACTAATACCAATATCTTTTATTATTGTTTTTGTCTATTTCCGTGTTCCCTCGTGTTCCAATTTGATTGTTCAAATTAAAACGTTAAGGTGTTATCTTAGTTATGTATATATCAGTCGTATAGTTCAGTCGTATAACTCAGTCGTATAGTTCAGTCGTATAATTCAGTCGTATACTTCAGTCGAATAAACCAGTCGTATAATCCAGTCGTATAAACCAGTCGAATAATCCAGTCGTATAAACCAGTCGAATAAACAAGTCGCTCAATATAAGCAGCGGTGGCAGTGAACTAAGATTATATTTTATCAATTCATGCTCGTAGCCATAGCTGAAGGAGGCGGGGGTATGGGGTAGAGGCTGCATGGGGGCCTTCCCAACTAGTTTCAAGTTCGATTTTACGGGCAAAAGTAGTTTGATAAGTAAGGTATTCAGACCATAGCTAAGCTATAACTGAAAGAGAGAGAGAGAGAGAGAGAGAGAGAGAGATGAATGGGGTTTAACGTCCACTCGACACAAAGTATGTCATTTCGGGACTAACATATGGCTTTTAATTTTATTTCAATAATTCGCTTGCGCGTAGGGGTCTTAAGCAGTTAGAGGAAACAGGAGGACCCGGAGAAAATCGACGAAGTTGGTCAGACGAACCTTCTCCTTGTCACGTACATCCAGGGATTCGAAACCACGCCATTTAACTCAATGACAGGCTTCATGATACAGCAAGCACATGGAAACCGTTCGGCCATCAACTCCCACCCCCACCCATAAATGAAGGAGTTAGAAGCTCGGTAGGGAAGGGGGAGCGGGTGGGGGAGGTTTTCATTAGTCTTAGCATCAGTCAAATAATTCAGTCGTATAATTCAGTCGTATAACTCAGTCGTATAGTTCAGTCGAATAATTCAGTCGTATACTTCAGTCGAATAATCCAGTCGAATAAACCAGTCGTATAATCCAGTCGTATAAACCAGTCGAATAATCCAGTCGTATAAACCAGTCGCATAAACAAGTCGCTCAATATAAGCAGCGGTGGCAGTGAACTAAGATTATATTTTATCAATTCATGCTCGTAGCCATAGCTGAAGGAGGCTGGGGCATGGGGTAGAGGCCGGGGGCCTTCCCAACTAGTTTCAAGTTCGATTTTACGGGCAAAAGTAGTTTGATAAGTAAGGTATTCAGACCATAGCTAAGCTATAACTGAAAGAGAGAGAGAGAGAGGGATAGAGAGAGAGAGAGGGATGAATGGGGTTTAACGTCCAATCGACACAAAGTATGTCATTTCGGGACTAACATATGGCTTTTAATTTTATTTCAATAATTCGCTTGCGCGTAGGGGTCTTTAGCAGTTGGAGGAAACAGGAGGACCCGGAGAAAATCCACGAAGTTGGTCAGGCGACCCTTCTCCTTGTCACGTACATCCAGGGATTCGAAACCACGCCAGTTGACTCAATGACAGGCTTCATGATACAGCAAGCACATGGAAACCGTTCGGCCATCAACTCCCACCCCCACCCATAAATGAAGGAGTTAGAAGCTCGGTAGGGAAGGGGGAGGGGGTGGGGGAGGTTTTCATTAGTCTTAACAACAGTCAAATAATTCAGTCGTATAGTTCAGTCATATAGTTCAGTCGTATAACTCAGTCGTATAGTTCAGTCGTATAATTCAGTCGTATACTTCAGTCGAATAATCCAGTCGAATAAACCAGTCGTATAATCCAGTCGTATAAACCAGTCGAATAATCCAGTCGTATAAACCAGTCGAATAAACAAGTCGCTCAATATAAGCAGCGGTGGCAGTGAACTAAGATTATATTTTATCTATTCATGCTCGTAGCCATAGCCAAATAAGGCGGGGGCATGGGGTAGAGGCCGGGGGCCTTCCCAACTAGTTTCAAGTTCGATTTTACGGGCAAAAGTATTTTGATAAGTAAGGTATTCAGACCATAGCTAAGCTATAACTGAAAGAGAGAGAGAGAGAGAGAGAGAGAGAGAGAGAGATGAATGGGGTTTAACGTCCACTCGACACAAAGTATGTCATTTCGGGACTAACATATGGCTTTTAATTTTATTTCAATAATTCGCTTGCGCGTAGGGGTCTTTAGCAGTTGGAGGAAACAGGAGGACCCGGAGAAAATCAACGAAGTTGGTCAGGCGACCCTTCTCCTAGTCACGTACAACCAGGGATTCGAAACCACGCCAGTTGACTCAATGACAGGCTTCATGATACAGCAAGCACATGGAAACCGTTCAGCCGTCAACTCCCACCCCCACCCATAAATGATGGAGTCAGAAGCTCGGAAGGGAAGGGGGAGGGGGTGGGGGAGGTGTTCATTAGCCTTAACATCAGTCAAATAGTTCAGTCGTATAAGTCAGTCGTATAGTTCAGTCGTATAACTCAGTCGTATAGTTCAGTCGTATAGTTCAGTCGTATAATTCAGTCGTATAATCCAGTCGAATAAACCAGTCGTATAATCCAGTCGTATAAACCAGTCGAATAATCCAGTCGTATAAACCAGTCGAATAAACAAGTCGCTCAATATAAGCAACGGTGGCAGTGAACTTAGATAATATCTTATCAATTCATGCTCGTAGCTATAGCTGAAGGAGCCGGGGGCATGGGGTAGAGGCCGGGGGCCAGGGGCCTTCCCAACTAGTTTCAAGTTCGAGTTTACGGGCAAAAGTAGTTTGATAAGTAATGTATTCAGACCATAGCTAAGCTATAACTGAGAGAGAGAGAGAGAGAGAGAGAGAGAGAGAGGGATGAATGGGGTTTAACGTCCACTCGATACAAAGTATGTCATTTCGGGACTAACATATGATTTTTAATTTTATTTCAATAATTCGCTTGCGCGTAGGGGTCTTAAGCAGTTGGAGGAAACAGGAGGACCCGGAGAAAATCCACAAAGTTGGTCAGGCGACCCTTCTCCTTGTCACGTACAACCAGGGATTCGAAACCACGCCAGTTGACTCAATGACAGGCTTCATGATACAGCAAGCACATGGAAACCGTTCAGCCGTCAACTCCCACCTCCACCCATAAATGATGGAGTCAGAAACTCGGAAGGGAAGGGGGAGGGGGTGGGGGAGGTGTTCATTAGCCTTAACATCAGTCAAATAGTTCAGTCGTATAAGTCAGTCGTATAGTTCAGTCGTATAACTCAGTCGTATAGTTCAGTCGTATAATTCAGTCGAATAATCCAGTCGAATAAACCAGTCGTATAATCCAGTCGTATAAACCAGTCGAATAATCCAGTCGTATAAACCAGTCGAATAAACAAGTCGCTCAATATAAGCAGCGGTGGCAGTGAACTAAGATTATATTTTATCAATTCATGCTCGTAGCCATAGCCGAATAAGGCGGGGGCATGGGGTAGAGGCCGGGGGCCTTCCCAACTAGTTTCAAGTTCGATTTTACGGGCAAAAGTATTTTGATAAGTAAGGTATTCAGACCATAGCTAAGCTATAACTGAAAGAGAGAGAGAGAGAGAGAGAGAGAGAGAGAGAGAGAGAGAGAGAGAGAGAGAGAGAGAGAGGGAGGGATGAATGGGGTTTAACGTACACTCGACACAAAGTATGTCATTTCGGGACTAACATATGGCTTTTAATTTTATTTCAATAATTCGCTTGCGCGTAGGGGTCTTTAGCAGTTGGAGGAAACAGGAGGACCCGGAGAAAATCAACGAAGTTGGTCAGGCGACCCTTCTCCTAGTCACGTACAACCAGGGATTCGAAACCACGCCAGTTGACTCAATGACAGGCTTCACGATACAGCAAGCACATGGAAACCGTTCAGCCGTCAACTCCCACCCCCACCCATAAATGATGGAGTCAGAAGCTCGGAAGGGAAGGGGGAGGGGGTGGGGGAGGTGTTCATTAGCCTTAACATCAGTCAAATAGTTCAGTCGTATAAGTCAGTCGTATAGTTCAGTCGTATAACTCAGTCGTATAGTTCAGTCGTATAGTTCAGTCGTATAATTCAGTCGTATAATCCAGTCGAATAAACCAGTCGTATAATCCAGTCGTATAAACCAGTCGAATAATCCAGTCGTATAAACCAGTCGAATAAACAAGTCGCTCAATATAAGCAACGGTGGCAGTGAACTAAGATAATATCTTATCAATTCATGCTCGTAGCTATAGCTGAAGGAGCCGGGGGCATGGGGTAGAGGCCGGGGGCCAGGGGCCTTCCCAACTAGTTTCAAGTTCGAGTTTACGGGCAAAAGTAGTTTGATAAGTAATATATTCAGACCATAGCTAAGCTATAACTGAGAGAGAGAGAGAGAGAGAGAGAGAGAGAGAGAGGGATGAATGGGGTTTAACGTCCACTCGATACAAAGTATGTCATTGCGGGACTAACATATGATTTTTAATTTTATTTCAATAATTCGCTTGCGCGTAGGGGTCTTAAGCAGTTGGAGGAAACAGGAGGACCCGGAGAAAATCCACAAAGTTGGTCAGGCGACCCTTCTCCTTGTCACGTACAACCAGGGATTCGAAACCACGCCAGTTGACTCAATGACAGGCTTCACGATACAGCAAGCACATGGAAACCGTTCAGCCGTCAACTCCCACCTCCACCCATAAATGATGGAGTCAGAAACTCGGAAGGGAAGGGGGAGGGGGTGGGGGAGGTGTTCATTAGCCTTAACATCAGTCAAATAGTTCAGTCGTATAAGTCAGTCGTATAGTTCAGTCGTATAACTCAGTCGTATAGTTCAGTCGTATAGTTCAGTCGTATAATTCAGTCGAATAATCCAGTCGAATAAACCAGTCGTATAATCCAGTCGTATAAACCAGTCGAATAATCCAGTCGTATAAACCAGTCGAATAAACAAGTCGCTCAATATAAGCAGCGGTGGCAGTGAACTAAGATTATATTTTATCAATTCATGCTCGTAGCCATAGCCGAATAAGGCGGGGGCATGGGGTAGAGGCCGGGGGCCTTCCCAACTAGTTTCAAGTTCGATTTTACGGGCAAAAGTATTTTGATAAGTAAGGTATTCAGACCATAGCTAAGCTATAACTGAAAGAGAGAGAGAGAGAGAGAGAGAGGGAGGGATGAATGGGGTTTAACGTACACTCGACACAAAGTATGTCATTTCGGGACTAACATATGGCTTTTAATTTTATTTCAATAATTCGCTTGCGCGTAGGGGTCTTTAGCAGTTGGAGGAAACAGGAGGACCCGGAGAAAATCAACGAAGTTGGTCAGGCGACCCTTCTCCTAGTCACGTACAACCAGGGATTCGAAACCACGCCAGTTGACTCAATGACAGGCTTCATGATACAGCAAGCACATGGAAACCGTTCAGCCGTCAACTCCCACCCCCACCCATAAATGATGGAGTCAGAAGCTCGGAAGGGAAGGGGGAGGGGGTGGGGAGGTGTTCATTAGTCTTAACATCAGTCAAATAGTTCAGTCGTATAAGTCAGTCGTATAGTTCAGTCGTATAGTTCAGTCGTATAATTCAGTCGTATAATCCAGTCGAATAAACCAGTCGTATAATCCAGTCGTATAAACCAGTCGAATAATCCAGTCGTATAAACCAGTCGAATAAACAAGTCGCTCAATATAAGCAACGGTGGCAGTGAACTAAGATAATATCTTATCAATTCATGCTCGTAGCTATAGCTGAAGGAGCCGGGGGCATGGGGTAGAGGCCGGGGGCCAGGGGCCTTCCCAACTAGTTTCAAGTTCGAGTTTACGGGCAAAAGTAGTTTGATAAGTAATGTATTCAGACCATAGCTAAGCTATAACTGAAAGAGAGAGAGAGAGAGAGAGAGAGAGAGAGAGAGAGATGAATGGGGTTTAACGTCCACTCGATACAAAGTATGTCATTTCGGGACTAACATATGATTTTTAATTTTATTTCAATAATTCGCTTGCGCGTAGGGGTCTTAAGCAGTTGGAGGAAACAGGAGGACCCGGAGAAAATACACGAAGTTGGTCAGGCGACCCTTCTCCTTGTCACGTACAACCAGGGATTCGAAACCACGCCAGTTGACTCAATGACAGGCTTCATGATACAGCAAGCACATGGAAACCGTTCGGCCATCAACTCCCACCCCCACCCATAAATGATGGAGTCAGAAGCTCGGTAGGGAAGGGGGTGGGGGAGGTGTTCATTAGCCTTAACATCAGTCAAATAGTTCAGTCGTGTAAGTCAGTCGTATAGTTCAGTCGTATAACTCAGTCGTATAGTTCAGTCGTATAATTCAGTCGTATACTTCAGTCGAATAATCCAGTCGAATAAACCAGTCGTATAATCCAGTCGTATAAACCAGTCGAATAATCCAGTCGTATAAACCAGTCGAATAAACAAGTCGCTCAATATAAGCAACGGTGACAGTGAACTAAGATTATATTTTATCAATTCATGCTCGTAGCCATAGCCGAATAAGGCGGGGGCATGGGGTAGAGGCCGGGGGCCTTCCCAACTAGTTTCAAGTTCGATTTTACGGGCAAAAGTATTTTGATAAGTAAGGTATTCAGACCATAGCTAAGCTATAACTGAAAGAGAGAGAGAGAGAGAGAGAGAGAGAGAGAGAGAGAGAGAGAGAGAGAGAGAGAGAGAGATGAATGGGGTTTAACGTACACTCGACACAAAGTATGTCATTTCGGGACTAACATATGGCTTTTAATTTTATTTCAATAATTCTCTTGCGTGTAGGGGTCTTTAGCAGTTGGAGGAAACAGGAGGACCCGGAGAAAATCAACGAAGTTGGTCAGGCGACCCTTCTCCTAGTCACATACAACCAGGGATTCGAAACCACGCCAGTTGACTCAATGACAGGCTTCATGATACAGCAAGCACATGGAAACCGTTCAGCCGTCAACTCCCACCCCCACCCATAAATGATGGAGTCAGAAGCTCGGAAGGGAAGGGGGAGGGGGTGGGGGGGGGTTGTTCATTAACCTTAACATCAGTCAAATAGTTCAGTCGTATAAGTCAGTCGTATAGTTCAGTCGTATAACTCAGTCGTATAGTTCAGTCGTATAGTTCAGTCGTATAATTCAGTCGTATAATCCAGTCGAATAAACCAGTCGTATAATCCAGTCGTATAAACCAGTCGAATAATCCAGTCGTATAAACCAGTCGAATAAACAAGTCGCTCAATATAAGCAACGGTGGCAGTGAACTAAGATAATATCTTATCAATTCATGCTCGTAGCTATAGCTGAAGGAGCCGGGGGCATGGGGTAGAGGCCGGGGGCCAGGGGCCTTCCCAACTAGTTTCAAGTTCGAGTTTACGGGCAAAAGTAGTTTGATAAGTAATGTATTCAGACCATAGCTAAGCTATAACTGAAAGAGAGAGAGAGAGAGAGAGAGAGAGAGAGAGAGAGATGAATGGGGTTTAACGTCCACTCGATACAAAGTATGTCATTTCGGGACTAACATATGATTTTTAATTTTATTTCAATAATTCGCTTGCGCGTAGGGGTCTTAAGCAGTTGGAGGAAACAGGAGGACCCGGAGAAAATACACGAAGTTGGTCAGGCGACCCTTCTCCTTATCACGTACAACCAGGGATTCGAAACCACGCCAGTTGACTCAATGACAGGCTTCATGATACAGCAAGCACATGGAAACCGTTCGGCCATCAACTCCCACCCCCACCCATAAATGATGGAGTCAGAAGCTCGGTAGGGAAGGGGGTGGGGGAGGTGTTCATTAGCCTTAACATCAGTCAAATAGTTCAGTCGTATAAGTCAGTCGTATAGTTCAGTCGTATAACTCAGTCGTATAGTTCAGTCGTATAATTCAGTCGTATACTTCAGTCGAATAATCCAGTCGAATAAACCAGTCGTATAATCCAGTCGTATAAACCAGTCGAATAATCCAGTCGTATAAGCCAGTCGAATAAACAAGTCGCTCAATATAAGCAACGGTGGCAGTGAACTAAGATTATATTTTATCAATTCATGCTCGTAGCCATAGCCGAATAAGGCGGGGGCATGGGGTAGAGGCCGGGGGCCTTCCCAACTAGTTTCAAGTTCGATTTTACGGGCAAAAGTATTTTGATAAGTAAGGTATTCAGACCATAGCTAAGCTATAACTGAAAGAGAGAGAGAGAGAGAGAGAGAGAGAGAGAGAGAGAGAGAGAGAGAGAAAGAGAGAGAGAGAGAGAGAGAGAGGGAGGGATGAATGGGGTTTAACGTACACTCGACACAAAGTATGTCATTTCGGGACTAACATATGGCTTTTAATTTTATTTCAATAATTCTCTTGCGCGTAGGGTCTTTAGCAGTTGGAGGAAACAGGAGGACCCGGAGAAAATCAACGAAGTTGGTCAGGCGACCCTTCTCCTAGTCACATACAACCAGGGATTCGAAACCACGCCAGTTGACTCAATGACAGGCTTCATGATACAGCAAGCACATGGAAACGGTTCAGCCGTCAACTCCCACCCCCACCCATAAATGATGGAGTCAGAAGCTCGGAAGGGAAGGGGGAGGGGGTGGGGGAGGTGTTCATTAACCTTAACATCAGTCAAATAGTTCAGTCGTATAAGTCAGTCGTATAGTTCAGTCGTATAACTCAGTCGTATAGTTCAGTCGTATAGTTCAGTCGTATAATTCAGTCGTATAATCCAGTCGAATAAACCAGTCGTATAATCCAGTCGTATAAACCAGTCGAATAATCCAGTCGTATAAACCAGTCGAATAAACAAGTCGCTCAATATAAGCAACGGTGGCAGTGAACTAAGATAATATCTTATCAATTCATGCTCGTAGCTATAGCTGAAGGAGCCGGGGGCATGGGGTAGAGGCCGGGGGCCAGGGGCCTTCCCAACTAGTTTCAAGTTCGAGTTTACGGGCAAAAGTAGTTTGATAAGTAATGTATTCAGACCATAGCTAAGCTATAACTGAAAGAGAGAGAGAGAGAGAGAGAGAGAGAGAGAGAGAGAGAGAGAGAGAGAGAGGAGGGATGAATGGGGTTTAACGTCCACTCGATACAAAGTATGTCATTTCGGGACTAACACATGGCTTTTAATTTTATTTCAATAATTTGCTTGCGCGTAGGGGTCTTTAGCAGTTGGAGGAAACAGGAGGACCCGGAGAAAATCAACGAAGTTGGTCAGGCGACCCTTCTCCTTGTCACGTACAACCAGGGATTCGAAAACACGCCAGTTGACTCAATGACAGGCTTCATGATACAGCAAGCACATGGAAACCGTTCGGCCATCAACTCCCACCCCCACCCATAAATGATGGAGTCAGAAGCTCGGTAGGGAAGGGGGTGGGTGGGGGGGTGTTCATTAGCCTTTACATCAGTCAAATAGTTCAGTCGTATAAGTCAGTCGTATAGTTCAGTCGTATAACTCAGTCGTATAGTTCAGTCGTATAATTCAGTCGTATACTTCAGTCGAATAATCCAGTCGAATAAACCAGTCGTATAATCCAGTCGTATAAACCAGTCGAATAATCCAGTCGTATAAACCAGTCGAATAAACAAGTCGCTCAATATAAGCAACGGTGGCAGTGAACTAAGATAATATTTTATCAATTCATGCTCGTAGCTATAGCTGAAGGAGCCGGGGGCATGGGGTAGAGGCCGGGGGCCAGGGGCCTTCCCAACTAGTTTCAAGTTCGAGTTTACCGGCAAAAGCAGTTTGATAAGTAATGCATCCAGACCATAGCTAAGCTATAACTGAAAGATAGAGAGAGAGAGAGAGAGAGAGAGAGAGAGAGAGAGAGAGAGAGAGAGAGAGAGAGAGAGAGAGAGAGAGAGAGAGAGAGAGGAGGGATGAATGGGGTTTAACGTCCACTCGATACAAAGTATGTCATTTCGGGACTAACACATGGAAACCGTTCGGCCATCAACTCCCACCCCCACCCATAAATGATAGAGTCAGAAGCTCGGTAGGGAAGGGGGAGGGGTGGGGGAGGTGTTCATTAGCCTTAACATCAGTCAAATAGTTCAGTCGTATAAGTCAGTCGTATAGTTCAGTCGTATAACTCAGTCGTATAGTTCAGTCGTATAGTTCAGTCGTATAATTCAGTCGTATACTTCAGTCGTATACTTCAGTCGAATAAACCAGTCGTATAATCCAGTCGTATAATCCAGTCGTATAAACCAGTCGAATAATCCAGTCGTATAAACCAGTCGAATAAACAAGTCGCTCAATATAAGCAGCGGTGGCAGTGAACTAAGATAATATTTTATCAATTCATGCTCGTAGCCATAGCTGAAGGAGCCGGGGGCATGGGGTAGAGGCCGGGGGCCAGGGGCCTTCCGAACTAGTTTCAAGTTCGATTTTACGTTCAAAAGTAGTTGGGTAAGTAAGGCATTCAGACCATAGCTAAGGTATAACTGAAAGAGAGAGAGAGAGAGAGAGAGAGAGAGAGAGAGAGAGAGAGAGAGAGAGAGAGAGAGAGAGAGAGAGAGAGGGGAATGGTGTTTAACGTCCACTCGATACAAAGTATGTCATTTCGGTGCTAACATGGTTTTTAATTTTATTTCAATAATTCGCTTGCGCGTAGGGGTCTTTAGCATTTTGAGGACACCGGAGGACAACGGAGGACCCGGAGAAAATCCACGAAGTACCATGAAGCCTCTCTCTCTCTCTCTCTCTCTCTCTCTCTCTCTCTCTCTCTCTCTCTCTCTTTCAGCTATAGCTTAGCTATGGTCTGAATACCTTACTTGCCAAACTACTTTTGCCCGTAAAATCGAACTTGAAACTAGTTGGGAAAGCCCCTTGCCCCCGGCCTCTACCCCATGCCCCCGGCTCCTTCAGCTATGGCTACGCGCATGAATTGATAAAATATTATCTTAGTTCACTGCCACCGCTGCTTATATTGAGCGACTTGTTTATTCGACTGGTTTATACGACTGGATTATTCGACTGGTTTATACGACTGGATTATACGACTGGTTTATTCGACTGGATTATTCGACTGAAGTATACGACTGAATTATACGACTGAACTATACGACTGAACTATACGACTGAGTTATACGACTGAACTATACGACTGAATTATACGACTGAACTATTTGACTGATCTTAAGACTATTGAAAACCTCCCCCACCCCCTCCCCCTTCTCTACCGAGCATCTGACTCTTCATTCATGGGTGGGGGTGGGAGTTGATGGCCGAATGGTTTCCATGTGCTTGCTGTACCATGAAGCCTGTCATTGAGTCAACTCGCGTGGTTTCGAATACCTGGTTATACGTGACAAGGAGAAGGTTCGCCTGACCAACTTCGTGGATTTTCTCCGGGTCCTCCTGTTTCCTCCAAATGCTTAAGACCCCTACGCGCAAGCGAATTATTGAAATAAAATTAAAATCCACATGTTAGTCTCGAATGATATACTTTGTGTCAAGTGGACGTTAAACCCCTCCCCCCCTCTCTCTCTCTCTCTATCTCTTTCAGCTAATAGCTTAAAGCTATGGTCTGAATACCTTACTTGCCAAACTACTTTTGCCCGTAAAATCGAACTTGAAACTAGTTGGAAGGCCCCTGGCCCTCGAACTCTACCCCGTGCCCCCGGCTCCTTCAGCTATGGCTACGAGCATGAATTGATAAAATATTATCTTAGTTCACTGCCACCGTTGCTTTTTTTGAGCGACTTGTTTATTCGACTGGTTTATACGACTGGATTATTCGACTGGTTTATACGACTGGATTATACGACTGGTTTATACGACTGGATTATACGACTGGTTTATTCGACTGGATTATTCGACTGAAGTATACGACTGATTATACGACTGAACTATACGACTGATTTATACGACTGAACTATACGACTGAACTATTCGACTGAATTATACGACTGAACTATTTGACTGATGTTAAGACTAATGAAAACCTCCCCCACCCCCTCCTCTTCCCTACCGAGCTTCTGACTCCATCATTTATGGGTGGGGGTGGGAGGTGATGGCCGAACGTTTTCCATGTGCTTGCTGTACCATGAAGCCTTTCATTGAGTCAACTGGCGTGGCTTCGATTACCTGGTTGTACGTGACAAGGAGAAGGGTCGCCTGACCAACTTCGTGGATTTTCTCCGGGTCCTCCTGTTTCCTCCAACTGCTTAAGACCCCTACGCGCAAGCGAATTATTGAAATAAAATTAAAAACCATGTGAGTCCCAAAATGACATACTTTGTGTCGAGTGGACGTTAAACCCCATTCCTCTCTCTCTGTCTCTTTCAGCTATAGCTTAGCTATGGTCTGAATACCTTACTTACCCAACTACTTTTGCCCGTAAAATCGAACTTGAAACTAGTTGGGAAGGCCCCTGGCCCCCGAACTCTACCCCGTGCCCCCGGCTGCTTCAGCTATGGCTACGATCATGAATTGATAAAATATTATCTTAGTTCACTGCCACCGTTGCTTATATTGAGCGACTTGTTTATTCGGCTGGTTTATACGACTGGATTATTCGACTGGATTATAGGACTGGTTTATACGACTGGATTATACGACTGGTTTATTCGACTGGATTATTCGACTGAAGTATACGACTGAATTATACGACTGAACTATACGACTAAACTATACGACTAAATTATACGACTGAACTATTTGGCTGATGTTAAGACTAATGAACACCTCCCCCACCAGCTCCCCCTTCTCTACCGAGCTTCTGACTCCTTCATTTATGGGTGGGGGTGGGAGGTGATGGCCGAACGGTTTCCATGTGCTTGCTGTACCATGAAGCCTGTCATTGAGTCAAATGGCGTGGTTTCGAGTCCCTGGTTGTACGTGACAAGGAGAAGGGTCGCCTGACCAACTTCGTGGATTTTCTCCGGGTCCTCCTGTTTCCTCCAACTGCTTAAGACCCCTACGCGCAAACGAATTTTTGAAATAAAATTAAAAACCATATGTTAGTCCCGAAATGATATACTTTGTGTCGAGTGGACGTTAAACCCACCCCCCCTCTCTATCTCTCTCTCTCTCTTTCAGCTATAGCTTACCTATAATCTGAATACCTTACTTGCCAAACTACTTTTGCCCGTAAAATCGAACTTGAAACTAGTTGGGAAGTCCCCTGGCCCCCGGCCTCTACCCCATGCCCCCGGCTCCTTCAGCTATGGCTACGAGCATGAATTGATAAAATATTATCTTAGTTCACTGCCACCGCTGCTTATATTGAGCGACTTGTTTATTCGACTGGTTTATACGACTGGATTATTCGACTGGTTTATACGACTGGATTATACGACTGGTTTATTCGACTGGATTATTCGACTGAAGTATACGACTGAAGTATACGACTGAATTATACGACTGAACTATACGACTGAGTTATACGACTGAACTATACGACTGAACTATACGACTGAATTATACGACTGAACTATTTGACTGATATTAAGACTATTGAAAACCTCCCCCACCCCCTCCCCCTTCCCTACCGAGCATCTGACTCCTTCATTCATGGGTGGGGGTGGGAGTTGATGGCCGAATGGTTTCCATGTGCTTGCTGTACCATGAAGCCTGTCATTGAGTCAACTGGCGTGGTTTCGAGTCCCTGGTTGTACGTGACAAGGAGAAGGGTCGCCTGACCAACTTCGTGGATTTTCACCGGGTCCTCCTGTTTCCTCCAACTACTTAAGACCCCTACGCGCAAGCGAATTATTGAAATAAAATTAAAAACCATATGTTAGTCCCGAAATGACATACTTTGTGTCGAGTGGAAGTTAAACCCCATTCCTCTGTCTTTGTCTCTTGCAGCTATAGCTTAGCTATGGTCTGAATACCTTACTTACCCAACTACTTTTGCCCGTAAAATCGAACTTGAAACTAGTTGGGAAGGCCCCTGGCCCCCGAACTCTACCCCGTGCCCCCGGCTCCTTCAGCTATGGCTACGAGCATGAATTGATAAAATATTATCTTAGTTCACTGCCATCGTTGCTTATATTGAGCGACTTGTTTATTCGACTAGTTTATACGACTGGATTATTCGACTGGATTATACGACTGGTTTATACGACTGGATTAAACGACTGGTTTATTCGACTGGATTATTCGACTGAAGTATACGACTGAATTATACGACTGAACTATACCACTGCGTTATACGACTAAACTATACGACAGAACTATACGACTAAATTATACGACTAAATTATACGACTGAACTATTTGACTGATGTTAAGACTAATGAAAACCTCCCCCACCCCCACCCCCTCCCCCTTCCCTATCGAGCTTCTGACTCCTTCATTTATGGGTGGGGGTGGGAGGTGATGGCCGAACGGTTTCCATGTGCTTGCTGTACCATGAAGCCTGTCATTGAGTCAACTGGCGTGGTTTCGAGTCCCTGGTTGTACGTGACAAGGAGAAGGGTCGCCTGACCAACTTCGTGGATTTTCTCCGGGTCCTCCTGTTTCCTCCAACTGCTTAAGACCCCTACGCGCAAACGAATTTTTAAATTAAAATTAAAAACCATATGTTAGTCCCGAAATGATATACTTTGTGTCGAGTGGACGTTAAACCCCACCCCTCTCTCTCTCTCTCTCTCTCCCTCTCAATTTCAGCTATAGCTTAGCTATGGTCTGAATACCTTACTTGCCAAACTACTTTTGCCCGTAAAATCGAACTTGAAACTAGTTGGGAAGGCCCCTGGCCCCCGGCCTCTACCCCATGCCCCCGGCTCCTTCAGCTATGGCTACGAGCATGAATTGATAAAATATTATCTTAGTTCACTGCCACCGCTGCTTATATTGAGCGACTTGTTTATTCGACTGGTTTATACGACTGGATTATTCGACTGGTTTATACGACTGGATTATACGACTGGTTTATTCGGCTGGATTATTCGACTGAAGTATACGACTGAATTATACGACTGAACTATACGACTGAGTTATACGACTGAACTATACGACTGAATTATACGACTGAACTATTTGACTGATATTAAGACTATTGAAAACCTCCCCCACCCCCTCCCCTTTCCCTACCGAGCATCTGACTCCTTCATTCTTGGGTGGGGGTGGGAGTTGATGGCCGAATGGTTTCCATGTGCTTGCTGTATCATGAAGCCTGTCATTGAGTCAACTGGCGTGGTTTCGAATACCTGGTTGTACGTGACAAGGAGAAGGGTAGCCTGACCAACTTCGTGGATTTTCTCCGGGTCCTCCTGTTTCCTCCAACTGCTTAAGACCCCTACGCGCAAGCGAATTATTGAAATACAATTATAAACCATATGTTAGTCCCGAAATGACATACTTTGTGTCGAGTGGACGTTAAACCCCATTCCTCTGTCTTTGTCTCTTTCAGCTATAGCTTAGCTATGGTCTGAATACCTTACTTACCCAACTACTTTTGCCCGTAAAATCGAACTTGAAACTAGTTGGGAAGGCCCGTGGCCCCCGAACTCTACTCCGTGCCCCCGGCTCCTTCAGCTATGGCTACGAGCATGAATTGATAAAATATTATCTTAGTTCACTGCCACCGTTGCTTAAATGGAACGACTTGTTTATTCGACTGGTTTATACAACTGGATTATTCGACTGAATTATACGACTGGTTTATACGACTGGATTAAACGACTGGTTTATTCGACTGGATTATTCGACTGAAGTATACGACTGAATTATACGACTGAACTATACGACTGCGTTATACGACTCAACTATACGACAGAACTATACGACTAAATTATACGACTGAACTATTTGACTGATGTTAAGACTAATGAAAACCTCCCCAACCCCCACCCCCTCCCCCTTCCCTATCGAGCTTCTGACTCCTTCATTTATGGGTGGGGGTGGGAGGTGATGGCCGAACGGTTTCCGTGTGCTTGCTGTACCATGATGCCTGTCATTGAGTCAACTGGCGTGGTTTCGAATCCCTGGTTGTACGTGACAAGGAGAAGGGTCGCCTGACCAACTTCGTGGATTTTCTCCGGGTCCTCCTTTTTCCTCCAACTGCTTAAGACCCCTACGCGCAAACGAATTATTGAAATAAAATTAAAAACCATATGTTAGTCCCGAAATGACTTACTTTGTGTCGAGTGGACGTTAAACCCCATTCCCCTCTCTCTCTCTCAGTTATAGCTTAGCTATGGTCTGAATACCTTACTTGCCAAACTACTTTTGCCTGTAAAATCGAACTTGAAACTAGTTGGGAAGGCCCCTGGCCCCTGAACTCTACTCCGTGCACCCGGCTCCTTCAGCTATGGCTACGAGCATGAATTGATAAAATATAATCTTAGTTCACTGCCACCGCTGCTTATATTGAGCGACTTGTTTATTCGACTGGTTTATATGACTGGATTATTCGACTGGTTTATACGACTGGATTATACGACTGGTTTATTCGACTGGATTATTCGACTGAAGTATACGACTGAACTATACGACTGAGTTATACGACTGAGCAGCTATTTGACTGATGTTTAGAATGATAAGACCTTCTCCACCCCCTTCCCTACCGAGCGCCTGACTCCTTCAGTAATGGGGGTGGGGTGGATGGCCGAATGGTTTGCAGGTGCTCGCTGTATCATGAGGCATGGGACACAGACTACAACACTATAGCTGTTTCTAGCACGGCCATTGTTTATGTTTATGTTTTCAGTCGATGACATCAGTCGTTGACCTTTAACCCGAATTTGATGACCTTACTCGCTAAGAGTGGTCAACAGGTTGTTTAGGGGATTGCGATTGAAGAAAAATCTCAATAAAGTTTTGATTTCAATTGTCAGATTTGAACTTCGGGGAAAATAAACAAAATAGACAAAAACGATTTCAGGAAATTTGTGTTAGTGCGTTTTTTATTTACGTCAAACAAACTATTCCCAAATTTTAACCCAACCATCGACCGAATTTGCTGACTGGAAATCCGTGTGGTACTTAGGGGTAATTGGACTATTGTGGGCCATTGCTTACTTATAGATGGAATATGATTAAAATACAGATCTATATTTCGTTTTGTTTTTTTAATACTTTCAATGGCCTACGCAACGTGAAGATCTGACTGGTTGCACTGGAACCATGACGACTGACATTGATTAATCAATCAGCAATGATGTTTCTAGTGTTTTACCCACAGTTCTGTGCATCACATGCCAAGAAGTCACCATAAGAGACCGTTTCATTGGCTAAAAACTCTTCTAGATCCTAGTAATAAAGACTAGTTAAACAAATTTTGAAATATGAAAAAAAAACAAAACAGATAGGATCTGTGTTTTAATCAGATTGATATTGTCTGAGACATTATGGTTTGGTGGTCACATGCCCTTCCTGGAGAATTGTTTAGTCTCAATAATAAGTGCCGGAAGACTGCACCAGATATAAACAAAACCCATAGCACAACACAATAGGACTAGACGCACAATATATATGTATATTTCAAGTGAATAGATTTGAGGATCAGTCATAATATTGAAGACAAACCACTAAAAAAAGGGGAATATTTCAAAACGGTAATGGAAATTTTTGTACTGTTTGCATTCACAACTAATCAAAACTGGTGTATTTGACTGAATAGGAACACAGTGTACTATAAAGCGATATTAGATTTTTTTAACACAAAAATTTATGTAAGAGCTAAATCTGCCATAATCCACTCTCGATGCCATGGGAAGACTCTGCTATTTAAGTAGATTAGAACGGTTCGGCCCTTTAATGATTTAATTTAAAAATGGAGAAGAGAGGCTAAGATTCGAATGACCAGTACAGTGGTTGCAATCAGTGACAAAACTACAACCATTAATAACTTCACTCAATGTATTCATTTTGCATTATCTATTTTTGAAATATCATAGCGAGAACGGACAGCTCTTTATCTAAATCTTCCATAATTCCACTTTAATTCACATGACACAAGTAAAATTGTAAAACATCTTCAATTTTTAAAAAAAATGGATATAAAAATAATTTGTAATTGTCTAGAAACAAAATGAGATCAAGAAAGTTATTTTATCTTATCCTAAAGTGGAATATTAATGAGACCTATGATGAACAGGGTGTGTTGAAATACAATGTTTTTGTCAATAACCTTTACTAATTAGTTCTATTTCCTGGAATAATGCCAAGATATATCTTAACTAACCAAAAACAATACAATGCACTCTATTAGAAGAACAATTGCTTTAACTTGACTTTGTACTGTTAAAACAAAACATCCTTTTGGTGAAATTGTTAGTCTCTTGTTTCCAGAACTAAATGTATATTGTTTACACAGTTTACAATCTCTTAACAAATATTGGGTCTGGGTACATTAAATCTCTATTCTTTGGCACCTAGAAATGGGCACAAATGGATCGCAGTGGCAAACTCATATAATAATGTAATATACTATTCAAAAAATAGGTTGCCAGGCAACGAAACATACGCCTACACAGCAGCCAAATCGTCCGGGCAGTCAACAAGAGTTGTTGCATTTTAAGTAATCATCAGAAAATCATAATTCAAACTCACCCACAACTACGGTGTAACTGTGATATAATCAAACGTTTTTTTAAATCAGATAATAATTGTGACCTCCAGAGGGACCACAAGCTAAAAAGGGTGATTTTTCGTACAATCAGGGGCCATAATTCAGGAAGTTACGATCCGATATAGGCAAATATGCAATGGAACCAAGATCATTGGGTTATAAACATGTATTTCAAGTTTCATCAAAATCAGTTCAAAATTGTGACCTCTATACGGTCCACAACCTTGATATAACATATTTTCACACAATTCGCGTACAGACGGCGGCCATTTTATCTGTCAACTCTGGTCCGATTTTCACAAAATTAAAATTCTCTCTTGATTACCATGAAACCGTGATATAATCAAACGTTTTTTTAAATCGGATAATAATTTTGACCTCCAGAGGGACCACAAGCTAACAAAAGCGATTTTTCGGACAATCAGGGGACATAATTCAGGAAGTTATGATTCGACGGGCGCAAATATCGAAAGGAACCAAGATCTTTGGGTTATAAACATGCATGTCATGTTTCATCAAAATCGGTTCAAAATTGTGACCTCTATAAGGTCCACAACCTTGATATAACATATTTTCACACCATTCGCGTACAAACGGCGGCCATTTTGTCCGTCAATTTTGGTCCGATTTTCATGAACTTCGAACTCAACCTTCATAACCATGGAACGGTGATATAATCAAACGTTTTTTTAAATCGGATAACAATTTTGACCTCCAGAGGAACCACAAGCTAAAAAGGGCGATTTTTCGGACAATCAGGGGCCATAATTCAGGAAGTTACGATCCGATGGGCGCAAATATCGAAAGGAACCAAGATCTTTGGGTTATAAACATACATGTCAATTTTAATCAAAATCGGTTCAAAATTATGACCTCTATAAGGTCCACAACCTTGATAGAACATATTTTCACACAATTCGCGTACAAACGACGGCCATTTTGTCCGTCAATTTTCGTCCGATTTTCACGAAATTCGAACTCAACCTTCATAACCATGGAATGGTGATATAATCAAACGGTTTTTTAAATCGGATAACAATTTTGACCTCCAGAGGGACCACAAGCTAAAAAGGGCGATTTTTCGGACAATCAGGGGCCATAATTCAGGAAGTTACGATCCGATGGGCGCAAATATCGAAAGGAACCAAGATCTTTGAGGTATAAACATACATGTCAAGTTTCATCAAAATCGGTTCAAAATTGTGACCTCTATAAGGTCCACAACCTTGATATAACATTTTCCCGCCATTCGCGTACAAACGGCGGCCATTTTGTCTTTCAATTTTGGTCCGATTTTCACGAAATTCGAACTCAACATTCATAACCATGGAACGGTGATATAATCAAACGTTTTTTTAAATCGGATAACAATTTTGACCTCCAGAGGGACCACAAGCTAAAAAGGGCAATTTTTCGGACAATCAGGGGCCATAATTCAGGAAGTTACAATCCCATGCGCGCAAATATCGAAAGGAACCAAGATCTTTGGATTATAAACATACATGTCAAGTTTCATCAAAATCGGTTCAAAATTGTGACCTCTATAAGGTCCACAACCTTGATATAACATATTTTCACACTATTCGCGTACAAACGGCGGCCATTTTGTCCGTCAATTTTGGTCCGATTTTCACGAAATTCGAACTCAACCTTCATAACCATGGGACGGTGATATAATCAAACGGTTTTTTAAATCGGATAACAATTTTGACCTCCAGAGGGACCACAAGCTAAAAAGGGCAATTTTTCGGAGAATCAGGGGCCATAATTCAGGAAGTTACGATCCGATTGGCGCAAATATCGAAAGGAACCAAGATCTTTGGGTTATAAACATGCATTTCAAGTTTCATCCAAATCGGTTCAAAATTGTGACCTCTAAACTGTTCACAAGCTAAAAAACGTGATTTTTCGTACAATCAGGGGCCATAACCCATGAAGTTACGGTCCGCTACATGCCAATATCGAAAGGAACCGAGATCTTAGGGTGATAAACCTATATTCTAAGTTTCATTGAAATCGGAAAAAAATTGTGACCTGTAGACTGTTCACAAACAATTGTGGACGGACGGACGGCCGGATGGACGGACGAACAGGGGCGACGACAATATATGTGGGCGTATAAAATGTGGGCGTATAAAAAAGTAGGGGATATTTGATTTTGGGGGCATAATACTAAAATATGCAAATGACTACGAAAAAAGTCACTATAGAACCTAACAGAAGAAACATTTCCAGTTACATGTGACGCCCAAACGCACCAATAGCTACCGCATGGAATGCAGGTGATGCTTGGGATCATCATGGGGGTCCGACCCAAGATTTGTACGACTCTGACTTTGAATGTTACAGTCATTGTGGCATTGAATTCCAGGGTGGAAACATCAGTTTAATTGTTTTAGTGACCAGAAAACAAATTTTGATATGCATCGGCTTGGCATGCTACAGATCGGCACAACACAGGCGGTTGTGGCGCGGACGATGAATGTTTCTCAGTCTGTCATAAGCAGGCTATGGTCCAGATACCATGATACACAATCTGTACAGGACAGACCACGCTCAGGGTGACCAAGGGCGACAACTCAAGCCCAGGATCGATTTATCCGTACCTTGCCCTTGAGAAATCGTGTCATCACAGCAAATCAGATCAGCGCTCGTCTTCAAACAGACACTGGTGTGAGAGTGAGTGGCCAGACAATTCGGAATCGACTGCATAGGGGTCACCTTCGCGCCCGACGTCCTCGCGTGATCCCTTGTTTGAGAGATCATCACATTCAGGCAAGACGCCGTTGGTGTAGGGATCGTCAACACTGGGATAATCGACGCTGGAGCAATGTGATGTTTTTAGATGAGTCAAGGTTCACTGTTGATTTTTTGGACAGACGTAGGAGGGTGTGGCGTCGTCGAAACGAGCGCTTCCAAGACGTTAACGTCATCAGACATGATCGATTTGGGGGTGATTCTGTTATAGTGTGGGGAGGCATCACTGTTGCTGGAAGAACGGCTTTACATGTTGTTGCAGGGCGTGTTACAGGCCAGTACTACTGGGACAACATCTTGGCAGTCCATGTTGTGTCGTTCGCATGACGTCATGGCCGCCGTTTCATCTTCCATCATGACAACGCAAGATGTCACAGGGCCAGGATCGTTACAGGTTACCTCCAACAACAGAACATCACCACATTACCGTGGCCAGCACTGAGTCCCGACCTCTCCCCCATCGAGCATGTCTGGGACATGCTTGGACAGAGGTTACGTCAACGTCAACAACGTCCTGCCAATGTCCAAGAACTTTCTGCTGCGTTGCAACAGGAATGGGACAATCTGGACCAAAATGACCTTAGACGTCTCATTAGGAGTATGCCACGTCGGATCAATGCTTGTTTGGCAAACAGAGAAGGATTTACCCGTTACTGACTTTGTTGTGATGCTGTGGTAACTTTGCTGTTTGACCCTGGGTATCATTTTACCCTTATAATGGTCAGTCTGTGCCTTACTTAGTCTAACGATCATTTGGAATAAATCGATGAATGTGAACTTCATTTCATTTTGTCATTTGTTTCTTCGTCAGTTTCATTAGGTGACTTTAATAACACTTAAAAATCAAATATCCCCTACTTTTTTTGAATAGTATATGAATCATTATGAATGTGTATAAACTGATTTACATTCAATCATTTGATTCATTTCTGTTTTTAATGTACCGGTAATGTCTAAAAAGTTATGTCAGGCGAAATACGCAAAGAGTCCAAATTGAATGGCAGTCTTTAGCGCCTGGTTATTCCTTTATACACTACTAGTATTCTCCCAAACTGATCCCGCAGTGAATATTCGCTTGGCCGCTACAATCACTGATAAGCATGACATCGACGAGGCTTAATAAGTACGGCATATTAACTTTTTTACTCCGACAAATTAAATTCTCAAACATTTTTTTTGAGGTAAAAGAAAAATAAATAAAGACGTTTGAAGTATTTGAAGTTAAAAAATATTTCCTATTTAGTGTAAATGGGTATTAAAATGATTAAAATGCATCATTTTGCCCGAAGCAGTTAGGTGTTAAGTAAACATTGCACGAGCAGTTGAGCCAATGACTGGCGCGGTGAGCAGTAAACGCATGTGCTATGGACACTTATCTGTTACAGAGTTAATTCGTGAGTAATTCTCTGTGAAACAGATTGGTATCCTCCTGTGGGGTACGTTTAGCAATTCAGGCAATTCAAAGTGCCAATTTCAAAATTTTCATTTTGTCTCAAATATTGGATATCAGAAGCCCATCTTTTCACCGTAAGTTAACAACATCAATGTTGATTTAAATTGACCAATAAGTTGGCAATGTCGAAGACAGTGGACGGTATTGAGTTGACTGAAGTATTTGGTATGGCATTCAGTGAGCATGCATGTCCACATTTGATTGAAGGCTAATCATTGTAAAAAGAATCATTAATTAGGGTGGAGAGGGAGCTTTCAATTCATTAAAGTTACATTATGGAAGATAAGATAAAGAGATGGCAGTTCTCACTATAATAGTTAAAAACTAGATAGTGTAAAGGTAATTTGCTGAAAATTTCAGTCAAATTGATCCACTATTAGCCGAGAAAAAAGCGTTTGAAATATTCACATAGCCTCGGTCATCATTACTCAAATCATTAATATAAACAGCATAGTCTCGATTATCCACTTGATTGATTTAATTATTAACGGCCATTAAGCGGCATATAGGATTTTAATCCGCCAACATCGAAGGCTAGCCTTGACATCAAGAGTTTATTATGGTCTGGATATGTTAATTAATGTCTAATTGATTATTTAGATAACATTTCAGGCCTAAAGAAAGACCTGTAATAAGCAGATTTTGCTCTTGCATAATGCTATTTTAAGAGAACACGTTTAGTCTGCAAACAATCTTGAGAAGATAAGAAATATCTTAGTGAATAAACAAGCACCATCCCCTTTAAAGAAAAGAGTAGGTATTTTTGCAACCGTCACCTAAGCTACCCTGATCAAAGGGAGATAACACTGTTTAGCACCAAAACATAAAAAGGCATGACAAGTAATTTATTTTTTTAATCCCTTCAAATGACATTTTTATGCTCTTTATATTTTTAATACTTTGCTACAATGCATTAAATACTCCTACAAAATAGCAAGATAATCATTATGTATTGATTTACATAATACCAGCTTTAAAGTCATGATTATTTTTTTTATCATTGTACAAATATGTGCCTGGAAAGCAACATTCATTGTGGTTATGACATTTTTATGAAATTTGTGATTTATTTTTTGTGCTTACTTACCTGCATTTATCAAATATTCATTTATTGATGTGCTAATAACTGTATGTTGCTGTAAAAATAGAAAATTTACAATTAAAGCAAGAGTTCCGAGTAGCCTACTATAATCACCAATCTTTTAAGATTTAACTTTATATCTAAAATAAATTCAATAAACTTTTTTCCCATGCTGCTTATATTTGAAATATGTCATTTTGAGTAATATAAGATTGGACCAGTTGTTTTGGGAAATGGCGCCTGGGGTCATACAAGCGGCTTTTGGTCCACATCAGATCAGCATTGATAAGATAAGTTTTCCCACTATAACTGGTCCAATCTTATATTAATCCTAATGACGAATTTCAGAGATAAACAACCTCGGAAAAAAGTTTATTGGATTTATTTTACCATATTTTGTGTACACTAGTACGGTGGTCGATAGAGGGCCTTTGCATAACATGACATCACTATAATATCAACCTTCAAGCCTTGTGCGTATGTCCAGTCAGTCGGACGTTGAATGTAAATTATTCAAGTTCACGTAAAAGACATGTAGCTTACATGTGTTCGATTAATTTGTTTAAACACCCATTTCGGGATGTGGTCATAACGGCCCTATATTATAATGGCCAAAAACAGGTTTGGTCATAATGCCCTACTTTAGTGATTACAGCCAAACAGTTTGGTCATAACGGTCATCACTATAATATCAACCAGTCAGTCGGACGTTGAATGTAAATTTATTCAGGTTCACGTAAAAGACATGTAGCTTACATGTGTCCGATTAATTTGTTAAAACACCCATTTCGGGATGTGGTCATAACGGCCCTATATTATAATGGCCAAAAACAGGTTTGGTCATAACGCCCTACTTTAGTGATTACAGACAAACAGTTTGGTCATAACGGTCAAAAACATCTTTAATCTAATGAAAAACAATATATTTAAACAAAACATTGATGCGGTGCTACAGTTATACAAACCATGTGTCCTGAAGACCAAATAATCTAAGCCAACACGGAAAATTACATGCTGTAAAGTGTAATTGTAATTCAAAGGAAAGAGGTGAGTTAATCAATTGATTGGATAGTCCTTAATTAGGTACTTCACCCCCCCTCTGATCTGAGTAATTTTTTTATCAAATGGTCATCTCCAATCCATTCAGAGAAAATCCAGAGAACTTAATCAGAGCAGCTAACAGATTGAGAGTAAAAAACGTGCTTTGTGTTAAAAAATTTCTAGTTATTTATTGTGTTGAATATTTACAATGTACAATGTGTGTTCTAATATTACAAAATTTATTTTAGGCTAAACTATATTTTCAAATATTTTACGTTAAACTATACAAATTTATTTGATAGGTAAATGAAGATGCAATACCTGATTATTTCGTAATAAATGGTTTGTTTTTTGGGGGGTTGTTATGACCAATTTGTATGGCCATCATCACCAAATTTTTTGGCCGTTATGACCAATTATTTGGACCATTATGTCTATAACCCCTCAAGAGCTACTATATTATTACATAATGGCTATTGATACGACAAGTCGTAAAAAAGTCCTCAGGCTATTAATATGAAAATGCTTTCGGAGTCTTCCATCAGCTAGGGTTGGGCTTAGGTATAGATAAAAGTTCTGTGTGTACAAATTTACATTGGCACTTGCTTCCTGTGTCTTAATTGCTGCCTTCAGTTCTCAAAACGATGAAAATACTGCTCCTTTTTCAAAGCTGGTGTAGGGGAGATTGGCTGCCATTTACGAATTCATTTTAACCTTTGCCAATGGAGGGCTCTGAAAGCATCGTCATAACAATAATCTGAGGACTTTTCTTCTTACTACTTGTCGTAACGATTACATGTCATTTGGGACTCACGTCATTTGGGACTAAAAAAATATGACCGCGACATTTGGGACTCAGGTATACGACGTTTGGGCCTTTGGTATACGACGTTTGGGACTTTGGTATACGTCGTTTGGGACTCGGGTATACGACGTTTGGGAAATTGATAATCAGTTTACCAATACCTCACAAGTCTACCGAGACCTCACAAGTCACAATATACTTAGCATTATTCATATTTCTGCCTATATGAAATATATTCTAATCAGAAATTAAACGATTCCTTTGAAAAATCAAGAAGGAAACAGGGATAATTCTAACAGTACCACCGGTCGTGTAGATAAGTCATGTGATGTAAAAAGCTATATCACTGCGTTTGTAATCTTTGTGAAATGAACTCTTGGAAATTTATAACAGTATTTATTGCTATTTATTTATCATTAAACAGTAAAATGCTGTGAATGAAATTAAAAGGAAGACATGTTTTAACAAAATGGAGATAGAAAAAAAATGCGTATCTTCGGTAAGGAATGGTGATTCGACAATACTCGTTTATTTTGGAAGAGTTATGTTTAGTAACGGAAGCTATTACCGGTACTCGCCGGTAGCACTATCGTGTGCTCAGTATGTTAGTTTTGACTGAAACTGGCCTAATCAGCTATTAAAAACTTATTGTGCGCACTGGAACTAATATGCTTCAAATAATCACAAAGTAAGAATTTCTGTCAAACAAAATGATTTACCTGTCCCGGTGTGACAGTGTGAGATGGTCGCTGGTGTGTGTTTACCGTTTAGCGCATGCGCAATCGTAGGAGTCAGCTCACACTGTTATAGACACAGTGTGTGTTGACTCCCCGTGATAGGATTACCCCTAAGATTTTCTTACGGTCAGATCGGTTTCTACTATTATCTACCAATATATAGTATTACTACTGACAGCAGTCGAGGATGTCGAGTTTTACTGTTTGTTTATTTCAGTAAAAAGGAAAAATACAAATTGACGATCTTTATAATTCAGTAGGCTATAAAAATTGAATATTCCCGTCCACGTGTGGAGAGAGAAAACAACTTCCACTTATATAAATGTAGAGTATGCAATGCATTGTGCATGCATGTTTGAATCCAAATTTACAAGGAGTATTTATCACCACTTTATTTCTTTGTATGGAATGGGGTGATTCATGTTCAAGAAATAACGTTATTTTCAGATTTAGTTTCAGATGTGGATCCCATGGTTTGCATGATAAAATATTTGTATTTGAGAGATAAAACACATAGCTATATTGTGAAGTTGTAAAAATTTTAATACGTACAAAATTAAAATAATGATTCAGAGAAATCCCAATCATATATAGGCAAATATTCAATAGTTATAACATCAAAAAGTGATTTTTATACGTACGTTTTTAACAAAAAAAAACAAAAAAAATAAATCTACAAATAACCACTGGAAATTATGTGATCAGTCGAGCGTCATAAGCTGCAATTTATATAACGCCATTTCCACATAAGTCAAGTGTGTAAAAACGCTTTACAATAAACAACGGCAACAAATCACGAACGATAGAACAATCAATTGCAAGCCAATCAACTTAAATCCGTTGATTGTGTAACTACTGATCACCAAAACAACAGCTAATCACGATAACAAGTATTACTAAGTACCGGTACGTAACGCTTTTTCCTGAAGTGATCAGTTATGAGGAATCATCTCACCATGGCGGAAGTAGATAAAGCTGTGTTGTTAACGCAAACATCAATCTCGGACATGCGCAAGTGCAAAGAAGCAAACACACACCAGCGACCATCTCACACTGTCAGACCTGGCGTCCGAAATTGTGCACCGCTGGATATTGTAACAAATAGCGTTTATATTGAGACCCAAATGTCGTTTATATTGAGTCCCAAATGTCGTTTGTGTCGAGTCACAAATGCCGTCAACTGAGTCCCAAATGTTGTTTCTGTTGAGTCCCAATTGACGTGATACCGTCGTAACAATAGCCACTGTCTTATTGTTAAAACTTCGATGAACTAATCTTAGCCATGATCGGTCCATCAAGTTCATGTAGGCGTACTATTTGATAAAACAAAAACAACTCATGAGTAAAAATTATTTATTCGATACAATTATTATGTGTGTAGGGGTGGGGTCGTTTCATCCCAAAACCATTTCACCTTCTCACCACTGTTTGGGATGAAACAGCCCTGGGTGAAACGGTGTCTTTTTGTAAATTGAACCTCCTGAGATTAATCAACCTGTGTTTGTTACCTTTACTTAATAAACTACAACTTCCTTACGGCTATGTTCAGATTTCTATTCATAATAATATACAGATTCTTAAAACATTGATGAAAAAAAAATCCGATTTCCAGATTAGCACCAATTCTGAACTTCCGGAGTGACATGATTTACCCCTGTACTATTATATTTTTAAAACGGCAATATGAATAATTTAATAGAACCAAATTGATACAAAACTATATTCCAAGGACTTAAAAAATAACAACAAAACTATTTAGATGTATATTCATTTTTTTCACAATAAAAACACATCTGAAATTACAAAATCCTCAGAGCTAATATCCGGTAATGTGACGTGCTTCCGTTTAGTTGGCAAAATAGTTCCAAATTACGTTACTTTTCTTTGCTAACATAAACATTATATAACAATATACATTTAAGAAAAGTAGTATATTAAATATATTTGAAATTTTAACACTTATCGAAAGAATATCTATACTTCAATTAGTTAGCAGGTGCGCGCGTAAGAATACATGTACACCGACGTGGCCAGATCCATCTTGGAAGTAAACTTGAAAGCCAACACGAAGTCGAATATTGTACATGTGTCGATGAAAATCGAACAATTTTCAGTTCATTGTTAGTTGCAAAAGGAAATAAATAATCATGGTAAGATATGGTACTAGAAGGAAAATTATGTATCAATGCTAAATCTTAAATAATTGACGTCAAATATTTGTTAGTTGTCGGCAAATTATTCGATATTTGATGGAAGTAAAAAGTTGCAAATTTATTTTTTGTTGACAAGTTAATGTCTGTTAATTATTCTACATGATTATTATATTGTTTGATTTCTTAAGTTGACTTTTGTTTTGTAAAAATATATTCAAATGTGATGTTAAGTAACATTTAATACCAAAAAAGGAAGTTTTTGAAAAGAGCTGTCACTTCAATATTTAGAATTATATTTCAAATGATTTCTTTCCTTCTTCAATCAATCCAATTCCAAGTATCTGGTTAGCCTAGTCTTAAAATTTTAATAACTCATTTCGCTATGTAAATAACACAAACAGTAAGAAATGGAATGAGACTCGTCTTCTGTTTAAAGCGGGAATTTCATATTTTCTAAGAAAGTCAAAAGATTTTTATCTCAATGTCTTTTACTCAATGGTTGTCAACTCACTATTATATTTAGACAATCATAGGCATTATTTCCCACACTTAAACATCTTTCACATCGGAAATAATAACACAATTACCTCCCTTGTTTTCCATTTCCTCCATGCAATAGCTAAGTTCAAACGTTTGAATTTGAAATTGAAAATTATATTTTTACCAATTTCTCAACTGGCAATAGTGAATTATAGGATTAATAGAATTATTTTTTAACAAGGTAGGACTGTTTATAGATACCATCTATTTTAAGGCTTTATTTTAATATATTATTTTAAAAATATAACTTAAATATATGAAATTGCAGCTTTAACACTACGTGACTTCATAAAATCGGACATAACTAATAGACTGGTAGCAGGGACCATGCTTGCGCTTTCATTATTGCTACTTCCCATGATATTAATATCGCATGACAAGGAACTGAAGTCAATAAAACTGTTGCTGATCAGCTAATACATATTTGATATGACACATGGTTGACAAGTGTCATAGTCATAGTATCACTGCAACTGGTGTAACTTGATTATTACCATCTTATTTGTCATTATTTAAATGGACTATAAATTGTGTGCGTTTAAAGATTGCATAAAATAACAATATCTGATTGTTGAGAAACACTTTTATATAATTAGCACCTGAGTCTACAACTTATTTGAACTTTAAAGACCTTTGTTTAAAAAACGTTTGTAGTGAATACGCATGTTTTATGATCTGACATTTTAAAATACAAATATTGTAATGTTACATTAAATGCATATTTATCCATTGTCGAACACAAACCATATAGTCAACAGAGAAAAATAGTTATAGGATGTTTTATTGAGGCACATAACCTATATCTTATATTATGTACATGTATGTATGTATAAAGTATATTCCAATTTTTATTGTACATTGTTTTGATGTTGATAATACTTCTAATTCTGTTTTTGTATTTTTGACAGGTGCTTTTGGCAGCCGCAGTGTGTAATAAGGCTGGAAAAGGTATGTTTGAAACTACTCATTTTCGAAACACTAGAATGTTTTGAAAAGTATATGGATGTTATGATGAATGTTATATCCATTACTTCCTGATACACAATCATACAAGCATATCAACTTGTTACATTAACACAGCATCACATTATTTTTCAACGATTTATGTCCAACCGTGCATGATTCCTTTCCAACTTCGAAGAATTGACCCACAGCAACTTTTAGTGAAGTAGTAGCTATTGTAAGATTTGACCTACAGCAACTTTAAGCCAGATTGTAGCAATTATATTTTTGTAAGATTTGGTTGAATGAACATGACTGTTGTAAAAATATTGAATTGTTGTATGATGGTTGCCTAAGGATGTGAGCAATAGATGATTTTATCTTTTGGGATACATTGTTATTAATGTTACATCAACTTATGCTTTGTTATTATTATGAAGCCATGGTTTGATGGATGTGTAGATGATACTGTATAAATTTGAAAGTAAATAATGTAATCTTATTATTTTTTAGCCCTGGTATCCAGACAGTTTGTTGAAATGACCAGATCTAGAACAGAGGGCCTATTAGCCGCTTTTCCTAAATTGATGAATTCCGGTAAACAACACACATTTGTAGAAACAGAAAGCGTGCGATACGTGTACCAACCAATGGAAAAACTTTATATGCTTCTTATTACCACAAAAGCCAGTAATATATTAGAAGATTTAGAGACACTTAGACTATTTGCTAGAGTCGTAAGTTATTTTTTAGAAAAAGCATTCTTTTTTTCTAATTGAGCATGAAACCAGTTGAATTTGCCATTTCCTTTTAGTTGCCATTTCCTTTTAATTCCCATTTCCTTTTAATTCTTAAAATTTGGTGACCCATCTCTCACTTTCATCTAAATAGCATCCATGGAAAAGAAAGAACTAAATTATTATGTTAAAGATCTGTTGTATCTTAGGCCTGAAATGTCCTGGGTGGTTTGAGTGGATATTGAACCGCATCTTCCTTATCTATTTTTTCTAGTATCACAAAATAGCCATTGTTTAACCTTTGGTAGAAGTAAATCATTGGTTTGTTGCATGGCAACACATTTGAAACCATTTAAGTTAGAGCCAAAATTAAAACAATCTGATTAAAACACAGATCCAATTTCGTTTCGTTTTTTATAGTTCAAAATTTCGTTTTTACTTGTCTTCACTACTCTTGGATCTGGAGGACTTGTTATTTAACTGGTGTTCTGCCTGAAATGAGGGGTCAGCTAATCAAATGGTCTGTCGAATCGACCGTTTGACCTTTTCATGCGTGGAACTGTGGGTAGATATTACCAGCCAACGACGTCTATACTAACACCAGCGGATAGAAATCATAACAAAACGCAAGTGGATTTTGAAAAGCATAGCGATCGCTAATTGGTTAATCGAATGACTGACGTTATCGGGTCAAATGTCCCGTGCTTGATACCTGACGTCATAGAACGTGAGCGTCCACTATAACTAGTTAGATCTACGTGAGTGTAGGCCATCGAAAGTATAAAAAACGAAACGAAATATAGATCTATATTTTAATTAGATTGAAATTAAAACAATGTCAGATTCATGATTCTAACCTTTGCTCATAAATCTGATTATATAATGTTTTGAAATATTTTTTTTCCAGATACCAGAATATTGTAGAAATATGGAAGAATCTGAAATAATAGATCAATCCTTTCAGCTTATATTTGCCTTCGATGAAATTGTAGCTCTGGGTTATAGAGAAAATGTTAATCTTGCCCAAATTCGTACCTTCACAGAAATGGATTCTCATGAAGAGAAAGTATTTCAAGCTGTCAGACAGGTGAGCTTTCACCAAAATAACTTCTATTCTGAACATAATTATTATCAAACTGATGATTTCCAGTACCATTATGATATTTCCAAGAAAAACTATGTTAACATTAACCATGAAGATATTATAATAAATAATAGTATTAGTTATTTATATTGCACCTATTCCACCCAAACAGTAATTCATGGCAGATATCTGATGTTTGATATTGGTAGAGCCTCTCCTTTTAATTTGAAGTATGGGGAAGTAAATTATCCATTTAACTGGGTGAGGGGGTGGATAGCCAAATGGTTAGCGCATATGCGTTGCACCATAGGCCTGTCATTGAGTCACTGGCATGGTTTCGATTCCCCTCTTGTTTGCGACATGGTGTGGGGTCGCCCTTGTTTTCTCCAGGTCCTCTTGTTTCCTCCCACTGCCAAAGACCCCTACGCTCACGCAAATTATTGAAGGAAAATCGATCCCCATGTTAGCCCCCAAATGACCTTGTTTGTGTGGAGTGGACATTCTCTATTTAACTAGGTGATCTATCAGACACTATTTTCCAAATCAGATTCTATAAGGTTGTCTGTGTCCAACTGATCTGAATGAAGAATTTATGAAAAGCAGTCCTCGATCAGTCAGCATATTTGCAGGAGGTGAAAAAGGTTGGATTATAGTAATATTGACAGTGTGTAACATTAATTTCTTTTCCTGTTCTAGACCCAAGAAAAAGAGGCAAAAGATCAAATGCGAAGGCGTGCTAAAGAAATACAACAGAAACAACGTGAAATGGCTAAGGGTGGTAGAGGTATTACTAACAGTGGATTTGGTAGTAGTTCATATAGAAATGATACTGGTAGTTCAGTCATAGAATCATCTTTACCTGAACCATCATCTAAGCCATCTTATACTGCTTCTAGTACTAAACCATCAGGTCCATCTAAAGCTCTTAAGCTCAGTACGAAAAAGAAAGATGTTGACAGTTTTGTTGGTCAGTTAGAATCAGAAGGAGAACGTAAGTGAAATTATTTTAAGTACTCATGATTAGTTCAGAATACATTAGGGCTGCAACGATACACCAGGCCACGATTCGATGCGCATCAAGATTCATAGTCTACGATACGATTAATATCGTGATAGGAAATAAATTTTAAAAAATAGGCCTTTTTTATGTTTTACTTTAAATGTGGCATTTATTCGGTCAACTAATAAGCTACTTCAAGTGTCAAAAACGCTTTAACAATCTCTGAAAGTAAAAAAGTTATTTTGCTCATGGACTTGTTTACGCATTTAAAGGAATATTAGTCTATTTTTGTGAAATTTTTATTTGGATAACGAATCACGATACGGACATTGATTGTATCGTGCATCATGGATTTTTGAAACATCGCGATTCAGCGATTCATCGATGAATCATTGCAGCTCTAGAATACATGTAAACTATATTTAACAGAATATGCAAAGTTGAAAGTTGACACTTCAGAACTGTTTGTGACATCTGGGAAGTCAGAATTGGTTGTGATATCTTGAGTATTTTAAATACCCTGAGATATTTTCATCTCGATGCCCTTGGACACCATTTTGTTAGAGTTTTGCATAAAATGAAATTATGACCTTGTTATATCACTGAATTCAATAACATAACAAGACTACCACTGCTCTTCTTAATTCATACTCGAGGGGGGTGGAGGTGGTGGATGGTTGTTTGGTTAGCACGTACGCGCTGTATCATAAAGCCTGTCATTGAGTCAACTGACGTGATTTCAAATCTCTGGTTGTACGTGACAAGGAATAGGGTTGACTGTCCAATTCCGTGGGTTTTCTCCGGTTTCCTCCCGCTGCTAAAGACCCATACATACGCCCAAGCGAATTATTGAAATAAAGTTAACCCATGTTAGTCCCAAAATGACCTAGTTTGTGTCTAGTGGACGTTAAACCCCATTTCTCTCTCTCTCTTTGGAAAAGTAAAATACTTCTCTCATAATAATATACCAGTATTACACAACCATTCGATATACTAAGGATTATTTTGGGCACCAATACTGTATATTTATGTATCGTCTTGTTTGTGTTTTGTTTCGTTCCCGCGTACACATTGTTGTGCACGTGAAAGATCCCTTGGCAGTTGGAATTCGATATAAGAGTAGACCACAGCGCAGCTTCCCGGGCAAAATTTCCCTCAAAGCACACTCTATTGCGTATGCCCGTCTTCCATTAGCCCAGGTTAGGTGCAGAAGAGTAGGTCGTTAACCCCCATTTCATTTCATTGTGTTTTGTTTCAGGAGTTGTAAGTGTAAATAAATCCGTGCCCAATGCAGTAACAAAATCAAGTACACCTGCAATAGATCAAGAAGCGTAAGTATGATTAGCTCAATATGCTACTTATCACTGTTCAACTTGTCATCGCTTAACTCAGCAGAAATATTAAAAGATTGAAATAAAGATAAATCTGTTATCCCCAAATTATACCACAAGCCTTGCTGGATTGAATGGTATTTTCTGCATCATATTATGGTTGATTGATAAATGAATCAATCTACAAATTAAAACTAGAGTAACTTCCGCCATAAATCCAAAACTTGTGTGAAAAGATGTTGTCAATGAGTCTGTTGCTTGTAATAAGGTCAGCTCTCAGGAGTGATATGGTATCTTGACCTCAGTCTTCTAGGAGACTTCTGTATCATAATGTTCATTAACTTTTCTTTTTTTATAGAGTACATTTATCAATTGAAGAAAAAATATCAGTCTCAGCTGGTAGAGATGGTGGTCTTAATAATCTGGAAGTACATGGTATTATTCAGCTGAAAATCAACGATGAAAAATACGGTCGTATTCAAATAGGTGTTTTAAATAGAGATAAAAAAGGCGTTCAGTTACAAACACATCCAAATGTAGACAAAAGATTGTTTTCAGGATCTTCAGTTATTGGTTTAAAGAATCCAGATAAAGCATTCCCACTGAATCAAGATATTGGTGTGCTCAAGTGGAGGTTTCAAACACAAGATTCATCTTTTATGCCTTTATCTAGTAAGTCATCACAAATTTCAGATTGGGTATTTTTTAGGCTAAATTATAGACATTTGGGTGGACTTATGAAGTCTTTGAATCAGGTTCTCAACATACATTAAACAGTGTTTTCATAGTTGGAGAACTGGAGCAACTAGAATAACGTCACTCTACTCATTGGACTAACAATCTTTTTCAATAATTCACTTGTGGTCCTCAGAAGATAAAGGACCCAGAGAAAACCCACGAAGTTGTGCGGGTGACCCTGCTCCTTGTCAAGACAAGCTTTAGATCCAAACTATGAACAATTTTACATTATTAAAATATAATACATGTATGATAAATTAAGTAGTTATTTTATGGCCTCCATAGGACTTTTGCTACAATTGATTTTAAGAAAATGAATATTTTTAAAATTTCAAATTACTTCACCTGAGCTAAGTTATGACAAGAAATAGATTAAATAGTACAGCATTGCCACAATAATATATGAAGTTTGGATTTTCAGTCCTTCAAAAGCTAACCATATTAACATTTCATGATGTACAGAATTGTCTAATTCATTAAATATCTTAACTATCCGATGTTCTAGAGAGTTGATTATGAGCTTCTTGTGTGCGTATAAGTTGAAATACTGATTTATATGCAAGTCAGAAAAGCACCTGCAATAGATAGATTTACCTCTTACATAATGACATAATGCATATTGAGAATGAAAGTGTAGACATTGTAGTCCAAGCTACTCTGCTGAACAAAGATAAGAAGAAAAAAGGAAACAAGACCTGCTCTAAAACAGAATAGAACAAAATTTAGTATTCTTAGTTATGTAAGTGTTGATTTGGACAGTAGAGTAGAGTTTTGAATGACCGTGTGATTTTAATGATTTATTTGTATTTTGTAGTAAATTGTTGGCCATCTGAGAATGGAAATAAATGTGATGTTAATATTGAATATGAATTGGAACAGGATGAATTAGAATTAGAAGATGTTTTAATATCTATACCTTGTCCGTAAGTGGAAAGTCTTATCCATTATGTGCAAAAACCAGTAATATTTTCAGGGTATAACAAAACCCTCATACCACAAATCCAAGAACCTAACACCTACTTAATTCAAACCATTGTTCACAAGGGTCTGCTGAACTTATAAAACTGCTATCGGCTATAATGTGGACTAATTTTATTAAAATACCATGATTTTAATGTCTTAAACTGTATTGAATCACATAAAGACTAAAACATTTATTTTCCCATCTGCAAAAATCTCACAAGCTCTAAGGCTTCTTTAATGTAAAGAAAATTTGTGTAATTGCCCTTGTTGTATATGTATAAATTTAATTGTAGGACTGGTGTAGGAGCACCTGTTGTTGCAGATTGTGATGGAGACTATACATATGATTCACGTAAAGCTACATTACAGTGGAGTTTACCTCTTATAGATACAAGTAACAAATCTGGTAGTATGGAATTTACTATAGCTGGCCATCCGGATGACTTTTTCCCTGTTAATGTCTCTTTTATGTCAAAGAAATCATTTTGTGATCTACAGGTAAGTACCAGAATTTATAGAAATACGCTGAACATTCAACTCATTGTTAGTTCATTAGGATCATCAGGTTTTTTTCTAAACATGGTGTGAAGCATCTAGTGCGGGCAAAGATGTGTGTTGGTTGTTGGAAGGTCCCTGTTGTGCAAAATAAAGGATTGTTAACACCGTTTAGACAGCAAATTGCATCTTTTGTAAAGTCTCTTTTCGTGTGTGGCCTTCACAGGTTAAAGATGGTTCTCCCGTCTGGACAATACTAAAGCCCTCTGTCTTTCTACATGTATCAAAAGAAAATAAGAATTTATTTTTGATACCAAATTTTGATATAATTATACTATTTTTTATATTTCAGATAACTGATGTTAAAGAAATAGAAAATAGTGAATCAGTCAGATGTTCTAAAGAAGTCCTTCTCTATGTTGATAAATACGAAATTGTGTAATAGTGTCCTACCTTGTATATATAGATATGAATTTACATTTGTGAATAATCATGTGACAAAAAGACACCATTATACAACAAGGACAAAGAAAACATTCAATATTGAATTCTAATTTTCAAGAGTTGGACTTATGAAAGAGAGGTATTTTTGACAGATGGAATATGCTTGGTTTGTTTTTCATCGTATCACAGTTTAACTTATTCTGTTATTTACATCTTTAAAGGGATATATTATTTAATCACAGTTCACCAAATTATATAATAGAACAGTATCACCACATTTCTAGATTGAAGTATTAATTTGCTTTACTGATTAAAAAAATATGAGTAATAAGCCTTAGAATGTGTTATTATTTAAAGATGCAATATGTAAGAATTAGATAAAAACCAAGCTGTTTTGCTTCAATAGTTTAAAAAATAAATGATGGAAAATGAATATATTGAAAATTATGATTGTTTTGAAGCTGAGTATGAGCTTGTCATATAACATTTGATGCCAGGAAAAAGAGTTGCAGTAGACAGACTTAGCACTTACGTAATGCATCTTTAAAGTTTTGTCAGATAAAAAAAAATGTTCCTCTTCCACAGATGGTTGAAGTTAAGTTGTCATGCCTCGTGTTTGTAAGAAGGTTTAAGCCAGTGTCGAACGCTCTTAGAATAATTTAGATGTAAATAAATGGAAATCGTGTACATTCTATATGTTTGTACCCTCCTATTTAATATCCATGTTTTCGTTACTATATTGTTATTGTAAATACATCTAATAATTTGGATTTCAAATCTTGTGTGGGAAAAGTCAAATATTATATTCTTAGTTTAATATATTAATGTATGTAAGTCAAGCCAATGATTTGATGTATATAAGAATTAAAAATATATCCGATAAAATGTACACTGAGCAGCATTTTTGAAGTATTTTATAAAATTTCTGAAGTGCTAAATTGTTATTTGAACCTTGCTGTTAAATGTTAAAAAAAACAACCCAATCACAAAGTCATATAGTAGAATTAGATTATTTATTCCATTATAGTGTTCAATTTCCTTATTTCTGTCTAATTGTATTAGAAATATAAGAATTATCCTTTCAAGGATATTTTAATCTTTCTGTCAGTTAAATCAGAAGTATTGATATTGGTTTAAAAAGGTTATACAACTATTTAATGGTGTCTAATCTTATAGAATTGACAGAAGATAACTTAATTTATATTAAAACGGTTAATAATACTGTTAATATATATTAAAACTGTTAATTGCCTTCTCTGTTTATTATTAAATGTCTATGTATCTCTGTGTACTATTTTGATCTATCTCTATATGTTTCTCCTCTCTAAACTTCTGTAAAGATATATTTTCTATTGGGGTCCAAGAAGAAACCACTGTGCATATTTTACATAGATATTATGTATATTATCAGTATAACAAGCTCAGTGAAAGAAATAAAATATTTCAAGTTGAATATCATCTTTTATTTTGTTTGATATGAAGAAAAGTTAATTGCTACTAAAACGTGAAATATGAGCTGAAAATATTTTTGGACACATCTCGAGGCCTACAGTAAAATTGTCTCAGTGGCATTTAGTAATTGAACTGGAGTACACAGGTCACAATTCTATGGAATACAATTACTGCTTATTACAGAGTGATGTTTCGACTAGCAGTAAATAAAGCTCGATAATGACTAAAGAAGCCTTGTAGAAATGTTGCTGGGTAATAAGCTGTAATTGTATTCCATGGAATTGTGGCCTGTATATCGCTACTATAGGACATATTGACATTTTGGCTCAGGCAAAGTGATCCATTAATTAACATTAATTTTGCTGTTGAGTTACTGGAAAATGAATTGAATGGGGTTAACTTACAATTTAACCCTGCCCTGCAAATGGAAGAACATCTTTCTCCACACCGATTGGGCTAATAAAGGCGAACAGTGTGCTACAGGAAAGTGTATACAACATTCTGGGTTATGGAAAGTTAACAGTAATAAAAATGTGTCGTGTGTTTCTTCAATAATGTCTTGGTTCAAGTACTAAATTCCCGTAAATTGCTTTCTACTAAGAGAATTGAATTCTTCATATGTCACTTCTTATCTGTATTTTCTGCAGGCTAAAATTCTTGGTACTTACATCCTATTGCTTTTGGTCAACTTGACCTAATTAGGTACAGAGTTATTATTATTATTATTACAGCATATTTATAGTGCACCCTTTCATATAACATGTTCAGGGGCACTTTACAAAGTGACAATGTAATCATAAATAAACAACAAGATGTTAACGATTGCATACAGAGTCAGTTAAAAGCCTGATTAAATAAATGTGTTTTAAGTTGTTTTTTAAAAGAATATAGAGATGTATAACATCTTAAACTAAATGGTAGATTATTCCATAAAACAGGTGCTTGATAACTAAAAGAGCGCTGACCATAAGAGACTAGTTGAATAGTTTTGGGCTTTAAAAGTAGTTTATCTGACGTACGTAATGTTCGGCCGGGTGTATAAAGTTCTAAAAGATCTGAGAGGTAAACAGGAGCTAGATTATTTAAGCATTTAAAAATAAGCAACAAAATCTTAAACATGCGAATATTGAGCATGTCTCCAGATGTCCCTGTCGCAATCCCAATATAACTAGACTCATTAATTGCACATTTTTCCTTTTGAAAAGTATTGAATACTCAAATTGATTATCTTATTCTTGACTAAGCAGAAAATGTTCACATCGAACTCCGTCAAGGGTTTGATGTACCTGGTATTGAAACTCTACATTAAGTTTAATCACTCTACATCAAGTCATCATTTCCCAAAGCATCATCAACCAGTGAAATTGCTTATCTGGTATGAGAGACAAATTAATCATTGAACAGTCAAGACATTCACCTACATGTACATCGAATTCCAACTGCCAACAGACCTTTTACATGTACACCAAAGTATACACGGGACCCCGGTTTTGTCAGGCCCTATGTCCTGTGTCACTGACAAGGGGAAACCACGTGGGAAAATCCTGATCAACCAAGTGAGGCTAGCGAGCCAGCATCTTGCTCACTTAGCTACCATGGCTCCTTCACCTAATAAACATCTACACCCAGTTTGAACATTCTAGTCCACAACAACCTTGGGGGTTGGATGGCGGAATGGTGCTGTATCATAAGGTCTGTCATTGAGTCAACAGCTATGGTTTCGTTTCGCTAGACTGGAGGTCAGGTGATCGATCCCTTCATCCAGATTTTCCAAAGTGGTTCCCCCTGAATAGTGATGCAGGACCGAGGGCATGACAAGAACAGCTGTCTAGTCGTTTGGATGGGACGAAAAACCGAGGTACCGTGTACACATTGGTGTGCATGTGAAAGATTCCTTGACAGTTGGAATTCGATATAAGATTAGGCCATAGTGCCGCTGTCCGGGCAAAATTTCCCTCATAGCTCACTGTATGGGGTATGCCCGTCTTTATTAGCCCAGTTCGGAGCAGAACAGTAGGACGTTTGATGCAAAACTTATAAATGTATGTTTCAATCGCAGAGATTTTCAACTCAACCCTAATCTGAACCTGTTAGAACCTATTAAACCTTCCTGACTGAAACAAGGGTTTACTAAAAATCTTTTGGTATCCATTTAAAACAATAAAAACATCCTTTTCTTATTTTCTTTATTTTACAACTTATGAAGTACATAAAATGGAATTGAACAATAACATATACACAAGATAGAAGAAATCAAAAGTTATCCTACATGTGTATAATACTTTTTCTAAAGATGAAATTTAACTTAAAGAGTTACCAACGCTTTTTCATTGTTTTGCACTTTCCACGAGACAGTTCGAAGCAATTAGTATAGCACTATTTAGTATTTTGATCTTCAAATTGCTATATTTGAAATAAAAAAAATATGGTGCAAGCTTTTAAGTTAACAGCAAAAATTATCAATGCTTACTAATCATTATAAATGCATTTTTGTAAAATTTCCTCCATAATTGCCTTATTCAATGCAATTTAATTAACAACTATGTTTAACCTTGTTTTAATTATACTTAAGGTTAGTTACATTTTTCTTCTTTTTTTTAAAGAAAAGGAAATTTCCATAAAAATATTGTTTGATGGCATACTAAAATGAATATGTATAATTAAATATAAAACAAAAAACACACAATAAAATATATAATACATAAATAATAAATATCTTATATTAAACTCGAAAAAGGTAAATTTACGAGTATAAACTGATATATACAAGGGCTGTATGCATCTCTTTAACTTAAGTCAAGTACTTTTCGCAAATTTTATTTCCTCAATTTAATATTCTCAGGATTGTTAATATTTTGAAATGAAAATGGTTAACATTCATCTAATCTGTAGATTAAACACCTTCCTTTTAAACTTCAAAACCAAATTTTCATTTAAAATTATAATTGGAATATTTGAATAAAGTAAAAATAGACGTAAGTGTTGAGCATGCAGCCCTCAGATTATCACAGAAACTAGATACTCTCTTTAACAAACCCATACCCTGGTGAACAGTTCACTTCTCCTAGCCACTCAAATTTGACCTTCTGTTATTCTTGTAAACACATTTTAAGGTTTGCATACTATTTTGCAGGGGAAAATAACCAAACATATTTCCTTACTCAAACGCTTTTAATTTTGAAGTTTTAATATTTTACATAAAACATTGTTCATGAGAGTCAAGTGACTATTGATTTATCAATACCATATAAGAACTAAAAATAAACAGTATTGGCCTTCTCCTGGTCAAGCGGGCTTGACAAGCTATCTACCAGCTCCAAAGTGAACTGTACACTGTGGTATATATAAAACAATTCCAACAAATTAGTAAATTGAATTGGCAATAAATGGGTTACTAAACAAATATGATATCAACTACTTTGTGAGATATCAACTACCTTGTGATGTGGTGATTTCATAAGAAAGTTCTACAGAATAGGTAAATGTCTGTGAGTCTTCCTTTAATTTCTATAATTAGGAAACATTTTTTTCTAAAAACATATTGCTCTACTTAATTAATGCTCTTGGAAGCCTAACCATTATTTACTTCATTCTTTTTTTTGTTATGTATCAAAGTTCAATGACAGCAGGGCTGGCCACGAGACGCGATCATTTGCTCGCGCTCGCGCTGTGCTCGCGTAAATCTACATTTACGCGAGCGGTTCGTTGCTCGCGCAAAATTTTAAGAAAAACGTGTAAAAATAATCAAAATATTTGACAAGTTTATTGCCCAAACTAACCCAACAATGTCAATAACGTCATAAATTCGTCTGTCAAACTGAGAGTCACCGAGCTGCACAGTGTATATTTTTTTGCAATATATGAACATTTTCTATGTGATTTTACTAAATCTGTACTACTTTTCTGGAAATATTGACGGCACAAGGTATTTGATGTCATATATTTAGTAACTCGTATTTCACCTTTTAAAAGGACAAACTGTCAAAATGTTACAAATATAAAATACATATTTTAACGATTGTCTTAAAACTATAATTTTTCTTCTCCAAAAATTTTGATCAATTTGTCCATTTAAATCTTTACAAAAACAATCGACTTAACTTCTGCTCCTATATGTATTCCGTTAATTTATATTACACATCGATTTCACTGTCTCAGTACCATATTTTAATACATGTTTTGAGACAAATAATTCTTAAACGAACAACTTCGACAATTTCATTATCAATCACTCAGCTATAAAAAGTTATAACATTCATTACAAATATCCATCTTCATTGATGAAGGTATTAAACTCTATTTCATCTCATTACAAAAATATCATCTTTCTAAAAATCATCCCTTTATTGTTCAATCATTAAGGCCATGCACAAAAAAACATTCTGGTTCTCAGACAATCCTTTCTAAAAAAAAAATTGATGTGGGCTGGAGTTTTTTTTTTTTTTAATTTTTTATTTTGTTAAAGCATCACTATGGGGCCTAAATGCCTTTTAATAAACAACACCTTGGATTTCAAGGCTCCACACATTGCCGATTGTTTGATTATCCGGTATCATTATGATTGTCAATAACATTTATCATGGTTGCATATTTGATAATTGAACCTACGGTACATTTCTGAATTTCTTCATTCATGTAATTGTAGACCACATTTACACGCAGTACCTAACAAGACTATTTTTTTTTTAAATAACTAAAGGTCATACAACTCTTTTTAAGTGGCATGGGAGTATCTGAGGACAAGAATATTTTTTCATTATTTGGCCAATCACATCCATTCCACTGTTATTGTTTCCGGGGATTCAAGACGCCATAATAATCATTTAGACTCAAATAACCTCGTTCCACCTTCATTTGCATTGTTGATTGCTAATACATTGTTTCTCTAATCACAAAACATTGTTTATTTGACATTATTAGTATTATCATGTTAGAAATATAATTACAACTCTAAAACAACACATATCCTAGCCCTATTCTGGAAATTTTAACCAAAAATATCAAATAAAGTATTCTCTTTTAAAATCCCTCAGTTCTTCCCTGCCCACTCCCAAATTCCAAGCCGGGAAATACTACTCTTAAAAAAAAAACAACCCAAAACACAACATAATTTATATGGAAAGCAATCACTGTCTTGATAATGTTGTGCTATATGTGTATAAACCAGTGATTGTTTTCCATATAAATTGTGTTGTTTTTTAATGTGCTCAAGGAATAAATGCCACTCAAGGATGACATACTAATCAATGAGGTTGGCCCCTTTTTTATTCAAATAAGAGCGGCTGTATTATTCATTATGGTTTCAAGCTTTGTCAACAGAAATCTAAAGTAATAATAAAAATCATATAGACAAGTTTTTCAGAATGCCGAACGGTTTTTAACAGATCAAAGTGATGATAAGATAGCTTCAATTTCTAAAAATTCAAATTCTTTAAAATGAATTTGATATTACACAATTCATTAACTTCATAACAAAAAAGTCAGAGAAAAAACATCGGTCATAAAAAAACATTAATGCCAGCATTAATTATATTATTATTCATTGCAAAAATAGAATTATAAACATGATTTGTTAAATCATTTTGAGGAATCATTCCACAGAATCAAAATTTTGTATACAATTTAAAAACATTACATTGAGAACACGATAAACATATAAATTATCTTGCTGATGTTACCAACTGGTAACATACAATGCTTAATTTAAATGCTTTTCCACAGAAATCACAAAATTCAGTTATTCACAAAAAAAACGAAATCATTATTTATTTACATACAAACAAACATAACAATATTTTTTACTTTATGATGTCAGATATTGATTACACTAAAACTCAGTTGAAGCAATCAGTAAATTATACATATAACTAAATGGAGGATTAATCCAAAATTCATAACTACCAACTCAAGAAATTAAACTTTTTTCTTCCTTGAGTTAAAATAATAAGAAATCAGAAGAGAAAAAGTTGAAGTTCAGTTTTGTTAAGAGAATTGAACAAAGTTTCTAAGCTACTAAACAATTTGAGAAAGTAGAAAGTGACAAAAATTCTAAATTGACACCCATCACTGACGCAACAATTAGAGCAGTGGAAGTTGGCCAGAAAGATAAAATAGATTCTAAAAAATATTTTTTACATTTATAAAAGATTGATCACATTATTGCACAAGGAACAGATTTGTGTCGGTAATCTTAGTTTAGAATATTCACAGAACAGTTGATGCTTCTAGAACTTTGAAATGAATACAATAATGTTACAAGTCTCAACATAAAATGTTTTTTATTCTCTATTTGAAAGACTGTAAAGTTAAATTTTTCTATTTACACACAAAAAATGTCTCAAAAGATATCAGAAATCAAATTTAGGGGTTACAAACCCACCAATATTTACAGTTGATACCTGATTTAAACTTTTTTTCATTAAGAAATACAAACAATAGCCTATACTTATTTTATATACAAAATGTTTCAATTCTGTTTACAGAAGTTAATCGAGTCCTTTCATTTATCAGATCATTTGGACTAACATGTAAATCCTTTCATTGTGCCATTGTGAATTTCTTTAATCTCACATAATACTTGGTTGTCATGGATACCCAACTTCATGTCTTGAAATGCTTCAAAACGTCTTATTTCTTGTTTATCGTTGAGCTTTGACTTTCCAACGCAAAACAAAATAACATCCAATTCTCAAAATCACAAAAAATATACACAAAACGATGAAATCGATCCAAAATTCGGCATGCTCAACATCCATTTGTTTCAAAACGTCTGAAGCTTTTTTGAAAATGCAAATTTTTTCATCACAGTCTAAAGCACCCCTATCGAAGCCATAAATAGCCTGCAACACTCCTTCAAATGAGTATCTGAAATTAGAAATGATCAAAAATTGAATGCTCGAGTGCAGTGTGGTTTAAAACTATTAAAATATTTTACTGTGTTTTGGCAAGGAAAGAAAATATTTTATGTGGACTGCGAGTGTACAGTGAATCTTTCTTTTACTATGCTACGACTAACCACTTTTCCTTTTTATATCAACAAATGTTACTCAATGCATGAGGGTAAATACAAGAATATTGGATGATAATTCATCAACAATTATTTTTCACATCTGAAACATGTTTGTGATTAAGGTAGCATGATTCTACTCAAAATCATTAGTTAACGAAACTGACAGAAATTGATTCTGCAATCATAACAGAGAGAGAAATGGGGTTTAACAGACACATGACACTGCGTAGGTCATTGCGGGTGTAAGGTATGATACAATTTTATTTTAATAATTGGCTTGAGCGAAGGGGTCTTTAGCAATGGGAGGAAACCGGAGAACCCAGATAAAAACCCATGAGGTTGGACAGCTGACCCTATTCCTCGTCACGCACTACCAGGGAATCAAAACCACACCAGTTGACTCGATGACAGACATTATAATACAGCGCATATGTGCTAACTGTTGGGCCATCCTACCTAACCCACCCCCATCATAACAGAGTATTTCCTTACAACATAAATAGAGTTGTGTTGTAACATATGGGTGTAGTATGATAAATCAATGAGTTACTTACCGAATATAGGACATATATGACAGCCATTGTAAGTATGGGGGAATTGTATCAAAATTAACAAAGAAACCACTGAACAAGAGAATAGGAATGGCTGTTACTGGTCCCAAAAATACAGCAACCTGAAACAATATGAACAGGTTTTCATTTAACAGTTATATCACTGATGGTGAACAGCTCAGATACAAAGTTTACTTCAGGCTTCAAGGGAAGGTACTCAGTTTAACAACTCAAAGTTTACTTCAGGGTTTAAGGGAAGGTACTTAGTTTAAAGAAACAGTTCAGTTTATATTTGATCTATTTCATAATACTGAAATGTTTTACCCACACAACAAATTGTTTCATCTTTAAATAATAAACTACAATGCACAGTGCCCATGATTCCCTTCAGATTACTGATATATTAGGTGTTACTTGTTTTTCTGTATAAACTTTCTGTATATCATATTCACGACCATTTGCTTGACAACGTTTAGGGAACCCTCAACGAAAAGTCACTTTATTTGAAATAATAATTGTGTTCAATATCATGCTATTGTGTTTAAGTATGTCAATTACTAAATGATGCTCCAAGAAGTTAAGGTATTGATTATGTCAAAATGTATGAAAATTGGGAACTTACCTGTAATGATGTTGCTGCTCCTATTAATAACCCTAGTGATTGGGCAACTAGTGACGTCTGTGTAGCCAACGTTAAAAACATCACAAACCGTATAAAATCATTTGGTTGTGATGTCATCCAATACACTATACTCCCATACACTATTGGAAATATTATCTGCAAAAAATCAATGGAAAAAATAGTTCAAAGCATCCATGAGTTTCAAGGTATATTTTATTAAAGAGTAGTTATACTAGTGGAAAATGTAGATATTGAAAAAAAAAACTTGAATAATTTATAGAAAATGGTACAATATGCCACATTATATATTCTATTTGGATAGTAACAATAATGAATTACCTGAAATGGCATGTCTGCCATTGTTTTTGCCAGATAATACGCCTTCAGACTGTACCAATAATTCAAATGTTCTCGGACAAATACAGACATTTCAATAGGAACTGCAAATGAAAGAAGAAATTCTAATATTTCAACTACTTGTGTGATGACAACATGTCTGCATTTTTTATTTACATATACTGGTAGTTGTAAGTTCTGTTATTGTACTGCTGAGTGATGATTTTCTTGAACTTACTCTTCTTTTAAATGCAAATTTTTTAAAAAAAAAATTGGTATTTATTTGAAAGACTTACATGTAAGAACGGTTGGCATCAAGGCTGTAAACATGAGAAACAACATACAGAAAAACAAACATCCAGCATTATTAAATACTTTGCTAGCTTCATTTCCAATACCCAAATATAGTAATCCTATTAATATACCAACAGTCAGATGTGATATCAGTCGCAATCTGGTTAACGTCTGAAAAATACAAATTATAGGACATATTGTAAAATATATATTTCTCACACTAATCTCAGTAATTGAGTTAGTGCAAATATTCTTTTTCTTCTTGAGCACAGCAGAATGAAATCTAGGTTGCTAGGCAATGAATAATATTGCAAGACAACAAAAATTTAGTGTTGATCAAAAATGTTCTGAATCAATATATGCATTTGTTCGTTAAATGGCTTTAAAAGCAATTACATGTATTCACAAGCAATTCCTCACTCTCTCTCTCTGCAATGAGCCAAGTTTTTCTAGCAAGTAAATAACTATCATTCCCTGCTGCTGTAGATAACTAAAAGTGATCAATTGCTAATCAATCAGAGAAAAGAACTTACCGCATCTCTCATTATAGACATAAATGTCCTGACAAACAGAATACGAAATTGTGTAAAACAACTTGTATTAAATGTGTGACATTCTTGATCCAGTGGTAAATCCTGAAAAAAAAATATTGCCAATTGAATATACATAAATATATCTCATTTATCATCTTAAAGTACCACTTCCAGTTTAATTTGTTAACCATATCACAGCCTACTCAAGTCATAAAGGGTTAATTCAGCTTTAATTTAAAGGACTGTATATAAAATTTGTTGCAGGCTTTACTACGCGGTCCCCTGGCATGTCTTCCATATGTCTATTATAATTAAAGGAAGTTAGACAAATATGGATGGTGTTATCTACACAAGCTGGAATGCGTAGGGTATGGTTGCGATGACAAACAGTGGCTACAGCTATATTGTAGCCATTTCTGTTGAACGTGGATTCACGAATTTAAAGGTGTGAGAAACTACTTGTGCATTTTCTAGTGGATAGATGGGATTTAAAGTGTGAACTGGAAGTGGGCCTTTAAAAAAGGAATATTAACAATAAATAAAACTGGTACAATTAGAATTATACATCATTTATTGTATTTTGCTCAGAACAGCAGTCTTGTATTTCCTATTTTAAATTTCTTAATATTTAACCGACAAATAGCCACACAAGTTTTTAATAACAGAATTTGTAAAACTTGAATAAAATATACCCTGAATCAAGAGTAATGTGACCTTCATATATAATATTTTCATTATGTACACATACATGAATGCCCAACAATGCAGGGGTTATTTGACATCAAAGTTTGTTCCAAAAATACTGAAAGCACCCTGTTAGTAGCATAAATATTAACTCTAGTGAGCAAAAAAATCTATGTGAAAGATGATTTCTGTTAATTGTGCTGTGCTTAGCATGTTTACTTGTTAAAACCAACACATAATCAAATAATTTTTTAAAAACCTATCTTAACTGCATTACAATGCATGGGTGGCAAACTAAGTAAAAGGCAAAAAAAAGTTGAAAGACATAAATAAATGACTTCCCATGCAATTATTTCCCTGCCACACTTTTCAATGGTTCAAAGGAGATGGTTCTAACAAAAGATAGATCATCGTGACAGCAACTCCCCACCACCACCATTCATGTGGTACCCTTAATTAATGAATGAGCTAATGCCAATTGTGCTTTCAGTAAATACTTCTCATGAGCTGAAATTAACTGTTAGTCACATTTGCGAATTTAGTCTGGTATTTGAACGGAGATATTTTAACTTCAAGTCATCATATCTATCTATTATTAGAAGGTAAAAATAAGTGGACCATCTCTTTTAAAAGTTATCCCCAAACCAAATAACTGTGGTGTTTGTTATGTACTGCATGTAATACCACTTTATTTTTATTTAGGAAATTCAAAGCTAAGAAGTGTTGTTGCAGTTTCATAATCCGAACATTTCTAATTTATTTGCCATTCCAAAGCCATGCAAGATCATTATATAAATCAAAAGATAGCAACACAAAGAAAAAAAAGATTAATAACAAAATTCTTAAACCCCATTCATATCACAAATGTTAACAAACCTCAGATGATTCTGTTTGCTGAAATATTTTTAGGAATTTGTTCACTAATTTTCTATTCCAACTCAGATATAATAGATACAAAGACATATAAATGAACATATGAAGAAGAAATTAATTTTAAATAATCAAAATCAATTTTGACCCTTAAAGAGAATCATTCAAAAGCATAGAAAAGGTCAACAACTATTCATACAGCCAATAGTCAGTCAATTTGATGTGGGTTTCAACATTTATAACTAAATAACCCTTTTACAGGGAAAGTAGCACATTGGTCATGGCCTTTATAAGGGGGAAGCGACGTGTTGCATCGTCCCGTTATAAGGCCAAAGTGGTGTGTTATTTTGAATTTTTTTCTAAAATATTACATAGGCTAAAGTTGGAACTCAACAAAATGGAGATAAAAAGAAAACATTTTGTAACAATCTGTTTGAATTTACACACCTCAGTTTTTGGCACCATGGGGAAACAATACATTCCATTATATTTTCCATTACTTTTCACTGGTAGTTGACCATTAGCAGACACAATAGGGCCGCCATTTTCAAACTCCATTAAACTCTTCTTCTCTTCAAATATTTTGTGTATGCCCTGCATGGTAGGATCTTCTGCTAATGATACTGATGGTTCTGAAGGTGTTGATGCACAAGATGAAGCTCTAGATGACAAAGAATGTTTACGTCTAAATTCCTCCTGAAAGGGATCACATCTTCCTGACTTAAGCGCCATTATAAGTCTTTGGACTTTTTCAATACCATATTCACCAACCGCGACCTCCATTGCTGAAAAAATTACATTTCTTAATTACATTCAAAACAGATAGCCAAACAAAACAAGACGATACACCCAAATGGCCGCTTTGACTCAAATGATGGCTAAAAACAGCAGATTATCCAAAAAGAAAACTTTTGTTGAGTGTTAACCGAATTTGCCTTCAAGAAATCTGATCTTTATTGCCAAAGGGGACATAACCATGGAACAGTAGGTCGTTGAATGAATCGTTCACACAGGACTTTGATGTTTCACAACAAAAGTTTAAAAAACCTGTTAAAACTGTAGCCTCTATCATATTCGCATCAATGTGGGCATATAACATTTTTATTTACTATTTGAAAAATAAAAAAAAAATCATACATTTAATGGACTATCTGAAGTCTACAAAAAGCATTAATGTTGAAATTTCTCTTGTTTTATCAGAAAATGGTGAAATCATTTCTCTTACCATAATCAGCTGGATTGTGGTAATTTGGACATTTGAAACCTTGAGCCTCAAAATATGGCAATAAAGCAGCTATACTGCCACGGTAGATACACTGTCCTTCTGCTAACATATATAACTGTAAGGAACAAAAGTAGCATTGGAAAAAGATTACGAAATGCAACAAAATAACAATGATCAATAAACTGGTCTATTAATGCAATGTTTCACTGCAATGTTAAAGTAACAATAGGTCATATGCACTTTTCGCTAAAATATCAAATTTCTCATGGCTAATATGAACTCGGAATGATTTTTTAACATTTAATTAAGAAAACAAAACATAAAATATTTGTAGTTGAAGTCCATTAGAGGGAATGGAAGTAATTGACGTCGTTTCCTGAAGGTGACAAACAACTTCTTGTGACCTAATTCTGGCCTCTTAACCCAAACTAAAAATTATAGCATATCCGATGTTCATGTACTATGACTTTGTGCAAGTGAGGAAAATTTTGTGCAGACTTTAGAATTCCCGCCTTTATAAAGAAGAATGTAAGAAAAAGATAGCACAAAGATGAATATTATAATTGTCTAAAAGAGAGCAAGATGGTGGTATGAAATCAATACAGCCACAACTTAGGTATTTTGGGGGTTTAATGTGATCTAATATCAACTTATATCTACCATATATAGCTATGTTAAAAGTAACCCAATATCAGCAATGTATCTCACAATGAATCAAATATGACAATTTTTCTACTAAAATGCTATGTGAGTATAAACACCACATCAATCTTTAACCCACTAAAAGGCAATGCAAGTATGGCAACCCTACAGTAACATATCCATGCTAATGTATGGTAACCCAATATCAGCAGTTTATATATCACAATGTCTTGTTACCATAACCCCACAATAACATTTTCGTCATCAAATAAAAGATTAATGTCCCCCCGACTTTTATTATAACTCTATATGACTTTAATGTAACCATATCAGCTTTCAGACAGATTTGAATAAGACTACATGTTTTTCAATTTGTCTGATATTATGTAATTTATTTAACATAATCTCACAAGTTTTATCAACACATGTATGTCATGTTCTTAGTCGTATACAGAAAACAGCCAATGATAATGCTGCTGTTACAGGGAATCACGGTGGCTAAGTGGGCAAGGCGCTGGCTCGCTAGCCTGGAGGTCGGGTGTTCGATCCCTGCATTGGCCGAAGAGTAGGACGTTAAACCCCATTTCATTTCATTTCAATGCTGCTGTTACAATAATGTTATTTACATTTTCATGACACCAGTCATCTGCTGATGTGCAGTCGCTCTGAAAATACGTTAGATCTTACATGGAGTAGAAAATCAGAAAAACAAAGACAAAACGAAATACTAAAGATATAAATTTATGTAGACTGATTTCAGATGTCTGTTTTTCAATTGGTTGCTTTACTTATTTCAAATTTAACTTACGTGATCAAACATTTCAAATAATTTAGCGCTAGGTTGATGTATAGTACATATAATTGTTCTTCCACCAGCGGCTAAAGTCTTTAATAAAGATACACACTGGAAACATGATGCACTGTCTAGACCACTGAAACAAATATTATAATCAGATATACATAAGCATTTTTTTTTATCTTAGGTTAATTCTAACCTAAGCTCACTCAGGATGAGAGTAACACTGATACATGGGAGTAACACTGGCACATGATTAGATTTATGTCAAGTTAGATTGTGCCGTTATAATTTGTAGACAACCAAATCATGATCTTTCAACAAGTCTGTCAGTTGGGATTTAGCATAAATGGATATTACAACTGTAGTTAACAGTGCAATCTTAATATCTTATTCTTCATCCTTATTCCGTTCTGGTCTCAATTTGTCAATATGAACAAGAAGCTGTGTCTGGATAAACAAGGCATACTATGTCTAGGGTTGATCTATATGTCTCGCATTGCATAAGTATAGCCCAATTTTCTCTAGGAAATATTAATCTTAAAATGTAATCAGTATAAAGATTATACTAATTTTGAAAAAGGTAATATTTTGAATCCGAAAATAGATGGTTAGGAGGTACAGATATCTTATTAATATAGTAACTCTGAGATCAATAAGGGGGTATATCTCAAGGTGACATCAAACAGCATTCAAAAAACATAGCGCTGACGCTACAATATACGTCCACATTCCTGCTTTGATTGAAATGGGAATTTGTCAAGAAGGCTAGGCGTTTGGTTTGTTTAGCGGTCGTGCCTCAACATCAATAGTTGCCGTCCTAAGTATAAGGAATAAGTATACCAAGATAATCCATTCAGAATTGTGGCTTTCAGACGCTAGAAGCAAAAAATGGGCGTGGCTCTGCCCCTGGCGGTCGGGACATTCACCAAAATCAATAGTGGACGCCCTCAGGTTATAAGGAATACATATACCAAGTACCAAGCTGATTCATTCAGAATTGCAGCCTGTAAACGACAAAGGCAAAAATTGGGTGTGGCTTGCCTCTGGTAGTTGGGACATGCAGTTGTCGTCCTTAGGCTATAAGTTTAAAGACGATCCATTAAGAATCGTGGCCTGTAGACAACACACACAGACACGAAGTAAAGATAGGTTGCCAGGCAACGAAACATACGCCCACAGCAGCTAAATCGTCCGGGCAGTCAAGAAGGGTTGTCGCATATTTTTACTTTTTTTGGTAATGAAACATTTGTAATACACTCAAATCTGATTAAGAGTAACAACTCATTATATAATTATCTGAAAATCATTAGAATTTGTTTGCTTTTTATAAAGGTTTGCCCCACGCTAACAATTGGTATAGGAAATATTTAACATCATGGATTTAGCTGTTCAGTTATCAAAATTCATTGAAAATCAAAATACTTGTTCGTTTCAACACCTAGAACTCTGTGTATCAATCTGAAGTCAATCGGATGACAAGTTTGGCATCTATAGCGTCACAAGGTTTTTTGAAATGATCATTTACGAAGTAATTATTTGAAATCGCTGAAAATCAGTAGGCTTCTTCGTCTCATGACCTTAAACAGTGTGTGTAAATTTAAAGTCAATCGGATATTAACTTTGGCCTCTAGAGCGTCCACAGGATTTTTTGATGTGATCAAGGGCCATAACTCTGGCACTAATAATCGGAAATCAATGAAAATCAATAGGCTTCTTCGTCTTATGACCTTCAACACTGTGTATAAATTTAAAGTCAATCGGATATTAACTTTGGCTTATAGAGCGTCCACAAGATTTTTTGAAGTGATCAAGGACCATAACTTTGGCACTAATTATCGGAAATCGCTGAAAATCAATAGGCTTCTTCGTCTTATGACCTTAAACACTGTGTATAAATTTAAAGCCAATCGGATATTAACTTTGGCCTCTAGAGCGTCCACAGGATTTTTTGATGTGATCAAGGGCCATAACTCTGGCACTAATAATCGGAAATCAATGAAAATCAATAGGCGTCTTCGTCTTATGACCTTCAACACTGTGTATAAATTTAAAGTCAATCGGATATTAACTTTGGCTTTTAGAGCGTCCACAAGATTTTTTGAAGTGATCAAGGGCCATAACTCTGGCACTAATTATCGGAAATCGCTGAAAATCAATAGGCTTCTTTGTCTTATGACCTTAAACACTGTGTATAAATTTAAAGCCAATCGGATATTAACTTTGGCCTCTAGAGCGTCCACAAAATTTTTTGAAGTGATCAAGGGCCATAACTCTGGCACTAATTATCGGAAATCGCTGAAAATCAATACGCTTCTTTGTCTTATGACCTTAAACACTGTGTATAAATTTAAAGCCAATCGGATATTAACTTTGGCCTCTAGAGCGTCCACAGGATTTTTTGATGTGATCAAGGGCCATAACTCTGGCACTAATAATCGGAAATCAATGAAAATCAATAGGCGTCTTCGTCTTATGACCTTAAACACTGTGTATAAATTTAAAGTCAATCGGATATTAACTTTGGCTTTTAGAGCGTCCACAAGATTTTTTGAAGTGATCAAGGGCCATAACTCTGGCACTAATAATCGGAAATCAATGAAAATCAATAGGCTTCTTCGTCTTATGACCTTCAACACTGTGTATAAATTTAAAATCAATCGGATATTAACTTTGGCTTTTAGAGCGTCCACAAGATTTTTTGAAGTGATCAAGGGCCATAACTCTGGCACTAATTATCGGAAATCGCTGAAAATCAATAGGCTTCTTAGTCTTATGACCTTAAACAGTGTGTATAAATTTAAAGTCAATCGGATATTAATTTTAGCCTCTAGAGCGTCCACAAGCAATTGTGGACGCCGGACGGACGGACGGACAGGGGCGACGACAATATACGACCACATTTCGATGTGGGCGTATAAAAATGGGCATGGCTCTGCCCCTGGAATAAGTATACCAAGATAATCCATTCAGAATTGTGGCTTTCAGACGCTAGAGGCAAAAAGTGGGCGTGGCTCTGCCCCTGGGGGTCGGGACATTCACCAAAATCAATAGTGGACGCCCTCAAGCTATAAGGAATACATATGCCAAGTACCAAGCCGATTCATTCAGAATTGCGGCCTGTAAACGACAAACACAAAAATTGGGCGTGGCTTGCCTCTGGTAGTTGGGACACGCAGTTGTCTTCCATAGGCTATAAGTTTAAAGACGATCCATTAAGAATCGTGGCCTGTAGACAACACACACAGACACGAAGTAAAAATGGGCATGGCTCTGCTCCTGGGGGTTAGGAAATCACCAAAAACAATAGGGGTCACCCTCAGAGTATAAGGAATAGGTATGCAAAGTTTTAAAAGGATCTGTTAAGAATTGCATCCTGTTGGCGATCACAAGACACAAAAACTTTGGGCGTGGTTCTGTCCCAGAGGGTCCGGCATGCACCAAAAATAATAGTGGTCAGCCTTAGGGTATAAGAAATAAGTATCAAAAAGTAAGAGTAAGTATACAAATCTAATTCCAACTTCCAAGGCATCTTTTTCATGAATTCGAACGACTAGACAGCTGTCCTCGTCAGACCCGCCGTCCTGCACCACTGACAAGGGGAAACCATGTCGGAAAATCTTGTTAACACGTCCTCCAGGCTAGCGAGCCATAGTCTTACCCACTTAACACCGTGGCTCCTAATATATCAATCATCAAGAACAGTCATAAATACTAGTACAAATATTTATAGGTTTATATGAACTTATATTTTTTATATTATCTGGTATTGACCTGATTATTTGCACTATTCCATCAATGTCAGGCCAACTGAAATAAACTGGACTGTATAGTAATATGACGTACAGACTGATTATTTGGAACTGTGCTACCAGATAAATTTTACCACCTAACTAATTGCCAAAAAATGATGGCAACTGTTGAATGTTGACCGAAAATCAATAAACTTTCCATAAAGTTAATACAAATGGCTTCCATATAGTTTATCTGGTTAATTTGAGCAGTTTATCCTTGATCTGTGTGAATTCTCTTACAATGCTATTCTTAATTTCTTAAAACATTAAGGAGTGAGCAAGAGCAGAGCCTCTCGGTTTTGTTTATATTTGGGATTTAAAAAAGACTATGTATCATAATTGAGATCCTTAGCAATATTTTTGTTAAAAATTTTCAGTATCAGCAATGAGAGTTCAAACTCCACTTGAGAGAAACTGGGTAATTTTGGGACTAACATATGGTACATTTTTACTTCAATAATTTGTTTGCTTGTTGAGGTCTTTAGTAGTGGTCCGTAAATGGATGACCCTGCTGAGAAAATCATACTCTTGTCATGTACAAGGTTGGGTTCAAAACCATGCTAATGAAAAATAGTGTTTATCAATCAATTTCCAAAACCATTTACTCCCTGAATACAACTGTTTCCTATTCCTCACATAATGAAAGTAATTCTTGGAGATCTTCCAGAATCTAAATTCTACTGAATTTTAGCCATGTGTTTTATTTTTAACTTGGCTTAAACATGTGTATAATATAATATATTAGTAAATTTCACCTTGACCATAAATTATCAAAAGTGAGTAAACGTTCAAAATCAAGGTTTATGAGATATTTTATGTACAAGTTTGATAAAATCGTGTTCTTTTTTTATGTTCATGTTCGTATCTTGGTAATAATATGATGGATTCAGATTAATAGGACTAAAGTGAGAGCAATGAAAAAGGCCCAAAGGGTGTCATTTGCAGACTATAATAGTTAATTCCCTGAAGAAATCATTGACTATATATTTCATAAAAATGGTCAATTCTAAAATTCTGGCATCTGTATAGCAATTTACAGCCAATTTGAAATAGCCCTTTTGTTAATACATATTATCACATGATCTAGAAAACTTTTAGAATGTAGTAACCCATTTGAAATGTGACTGCTAAGCTTAATTAATAAGGCACTGCCCTTGAGATTTTAATTTTCTAGTCATAACCTATTTCATGGCTAAGATGTTTGAGACAAGAACACTTGAAAACTTTTATGAAGATTTAATGAAATTAAGATATAATGCTGCAATCTTGATAATGGATACTTCAGACGACATGTTATCATGCAACTCCTATCTTGGTTGCTTATTGTAGATAATTAATAAGCTATCATCAATATAATTCATATCTCTATTATCTAAATAATCATCAAATCATCAAGTATTATATATAATTTCTGTTCATATTTAGGCCATTTTGAATGATTTAGGTCATCAGCTAGATTTAAGGACTTTAAGTGGGAATGACCTTATGTTATGGGGTCAAGTTGATAATGATCTATATAATAAATAGTGTTGAAGGTTACATAATAATATAAATGATGATAGATTAATAGATTTATTAACATCCTATTGCAGAAATTCAACAAATTTGACACCTAATTTTTTCCAACAATAAATCAAATTTTTTGCTGAAAGTAAAAATTCAAGGAACTTTATCTCAAATGACTGAATTATTTTGGTTTAATTTACTAAATTTGTTACTAATTTTCTGTCTTTTCACGATAATTTTATATGTGTATGTACTACAACCCTGTATTTAACACTTACTATTACGTAATGTAGGATAATAAATTACCCAGAAAACTGCTGAAACCAATGTTGAATATGCCTACATTCAATATGACAGTAGTATTATTGATGTGCTATATGCTTGTGTATAGGATTTACTATGTATTATACTATGTACGGTACATACGGGTCATGATTATACAGGGTTCCCGCGGCTTCGTCAAACATTTTTTCAAGGATATTCAAGGATAAATATACGTCAAATTCCAGGATTTTCAATGACATTTTTAGCCTAAAGTAACCATTTTTTCATCTTAAAAACAACCAAAACATTACCAACTATCGTTATAATCTCATATTTAAAAGGAATTGAGGACATAAACTGTTTTTTATTATTACAGATCGACTTTCGGCACACCGGGGAAAACTCCCGCCATTTTTAAAACAGAGTTATTTCCCTTTTCGTTATTATGCTTTTTTTAATGTAATTACTAATACCGATTTTGATTAGTCAGTGTAGTGGCTTCTAGTATGTTAATTGGACAATGGAGTCATGTGAGAGTATTTGGTTGCCTAACGGTAAATGTCATTGGCTTATCTTGTTATTACGTGACAAAACACGGCTGTTTATTTAGATCAGTTGATTGACAGGTATACGTCAGTTATTGTTTAGTATAACCAGCATTACTTATAATCTAAACGGGATTTTCAGATCAACTTACTAGTATTACCAACAAAATTAAGGATCTTAACTGAAATTCAAGGATATTTTCCTATTTCCTCGAAATTCAAGGATATTCAAGACCTTAAAAATGTAATTTTAAATTTAAGGATATTCAAGGATTTTCAAGGACCGCGGGAACCCTGTTATAACAAAGCAGCATTTCTTAAATATTCATGATGTATATATAAAGGATATATATAAAAAAGATGAAACAGTATATTGTGATGTAGTGTTTAAACCAACTCAATATAACAATATCATACACAAACATGCCGTTTACTAAATATATCCAGTCTCAAGTGTAACACCTGCCTCTTTTATCATATTAAAGATAAAAATAAAACATTACATTATATGCAATGCTGCCTTAAAACAAGTGCTTTTACTGTGAAATGTAAATTCTCGAACTCTAAACATTGACCTGTCATCATTAGCCCAGTCAAAGCAAAACAGTAGGACGTTAAACAACATTTCATTTCATTTCATAAACATTGACAATAATCATACATGATATACATGTGACCCTACGGACAGCAAAATTAGTCAATGTACTAGTATTGGTCATTGTTTTAGGATATAAATGAACATGTTGCAATGGGTTAATCTTCTGTTTTTTTAGTTTGCTATATGTAATTAAAAAGAGACTGCTAGGCCACAAAACATATGCCAACCGGGCAGTCAACAATGGCCGTCACATATTTTTTTCTTCAGTGATTAATGTAAACATTTACAACACAATAAAATCTTATAACCAATAACAACCTATTTGGCATCTAGATCTGCCCCATACTAACGTTTTATGACCTTAACACTATGTATAAATATGAAGTCATTCAGATATTAATTTCAGACACTAGGCCGTCCACATGATTTTTTCAAAATGATCACGGGCAATAACTCTGGCAGTAATTATCGGAAATTGTTGAAAATCAATAGGCTTTCTTGTCTCATGACCTTAAACAATGTGTATAAATTTGACGTCAATCGAATAACTGAAATAAAATCAAGCCGTATGTTAGTTCCAAAATAACCTAGTTTAAACCCCATTTCTCTCTCGACAATATACGACCACGTTTCAATGTGGACATAAAAAATACTATTTTTAGTATATTTTGATATTTTTGTTCATATTACAAACAATGAGTCGAGTTGTGACATTTGACTCATTATATACTTACCTAGTAGGTTCATCAAAGAACATTATTGGTGGATTATTAACCAACTCCAGGGCTATAGAAAGTCGTTTCCTCTGTCCCCCAGATAAATTAATAGTTCTAGTTTTCTTAGCTTCTGTTAATCCAAGGGTGTCTAATATTTCATCAACCTGAAGATATTAAATCAAGTTTTACCATAAAATATATCTCATACATATCTCTGTGCATTATCTCTTCGGTTTACACATTTCCTGAATTGTTTATTAGGGAAAAAAGCTTTGACATATATCATATACTCAAGGACATTTGTTTAAGGCCTTAACAAACCTGCACCTCCCCCATACCAAATCCACCCAGAAAAATATGTTTTAACTTTTGCTAAACGCTTTAAAATATATCCCAACACCTTTACTTCTACCCTATATATTTCCTAGTATCATTAATGCACTTATTGGTATATGAATAATTTATAAAACATACACTTTTTCAGTATTATTAATGAAAACAAGCCAACAGTGAGGCTGATGTCCCCCGCCGAAATCCCAAAATAAATAGATGACACATATTAATTAATGGCACATTTATTTTTTTCAAATGTATCGAGCAATCAAACTGTACACGAAGTGTCATCCAAAAGTGTTTTATAAAGAAAAATGCTAAAACCGACGAGAAAAATGAAAATGTACCCTAGTTAGGGGGACCCTAAAGGCAGACAAAAGGGCCCCCCACGCTTGACAAAAGGGCCCCTCTGGCCAAGGGAAAGGGCCCTCGTGTCCGAGTCAATCGTTTCTATACACTGTTACTGTCGAATCCATTACTGAATGAGAATGCAGTCATTGTATTGGCATAAAAATCATCAATCAAGATGAACCTAAGTTATCTTGTCCCAAAGTATCAACCAATCAAATTGCTTATCTCTGCCTACCCTAAGCAGAAAATGCTCATCTTCGAACTCCATCAAAGCATTGACCTAATAAGCATACACACCAATTTTGAACATTTTAACTCAATTAGAAGGAGAGTTATTGTGTTCCAAATTCTCGGCAAATCAAATTGCTTATCGCTCTGCTTACCCTGAGCAGAAAATGCTCATTATCGATCTTAGTCAAGGCATTACTGTAATGAAACTATACACCAAGTTTCATCACTCTCACTTAATTAGAACTAAAGTTATCGTGTCCCAAAGCATCAACCAATCAAATTGCTTATCTCTGCTTACCCTAAGCGGAGTTATCTTGTCCCAAAGTATCAACCAATCAAATTGCTTATCTCAGCCTACCCTAAGCAGAAAATGCTCATCTTCGAACTCCATCAAGGCATTGACCTAATAAGCATACACACCAATTTTGAACATTTTAACTCAATTAGAAGGAGAGTTATTGTGTTCCAAAGTCTCGGCAAATCAAATTGCTTATCGCTCTGCTTACCCTGAGCAGAAAATGCTCATTATCGATCTTAGTCAAGGCATTACTGTAATGAAACTATACACCAAGTTTCATCACTCTCACTTAATTATAACTAAAGTTATCGTGTCCCAAAGCATCAACCAATCAAATTGCTTATCTCTGCTTACCCTAAGCGGAGTTATCTTGTCCCAAAGTATCAACCAATCAAATTGCTTATCTCTGCCTACCCTAAGCAGAAAATCCTCATCTTCGAACTCCATCAAGGCATTGACCTAATAAGCATACACACCAATTTTGAACATTTTAACTCAATTAGAAGGAGAGTTATTGTGTTCCAAAGTCTCGGCAAATCAAATTGCTTATCGCTCTGCTTACCCCGAGCAGAAAATGCTCATTATCGATCTTAGTCAAGGCATTACTGTAATGAAACTATACACCAAGTTTCATCACTCTCACTTTATTAGAACTAAAGTTATCGTGTCCCAAAGCATCAACCAATCAAATTGCTTATCTCTGCTTACCCTAAGTGGAAAATGCTCATCTTCGAACTCCATCAAGGCATTGACCTAATAAGCAAATACACCACGTTTGAACATTTAAACTCAATTAGAAGGAGAGTTATTGTGTTTCAAAGTCTCGACCAATCAAATTGCATATCGCTCTGCTTACCCTGAAAGAAAATGCTCATTATCGAACTTAGTCAAGGTATTACTGTAATGAAACTATACACCAAGTTTCATCACTCTCACTTAATTAGAACTAAAGTTATCGTGTCCCAAAGCATCAACCAATCAAATTGCTTATCTCTGCTTACCCTAAGCGGAAAATGCTCATCTTCAAACTCCATCAAGGCATTGACCTAATAAACACATACACCAAGTTTGAACACTCTAGCTCAATTAGGAAGAGAGTTATTGTGTCCCAAAAAGCGTGACGGACGGACGGACGGACGGACAGACAGACAGACGAACCCATTTTAATAGTCCCCCAACTTTCTTCGAAAAAGGCGGGGGACAAAAATAGGGTTTACTGATCACTTCATAAATAATGAATGAAACGTTATATTACACTAAAACGATATCAGTTATTCTGTCACACATGGAACTGTTGTTGATGTAAATGTGTTTGGATATATAAACAGATCATAAACTGACTGCACTCTTAATAACAAAAACATAGCACACTATATCCATAATAATGAATTTGAGGACACAGAAACTGACAAATACTGACATTTCAACAATAAATTCATCAGCTGATGACAGCAGCTAGGTCAAAACAAAACGATATTATTGTGTAATAAAAATATGTACTTGATCGAGAGAGAGACACAAACTAGGTCACTTTGGGACCAAGTACTTGATCGAATATATGTGTTTGTTGTATGTGGTATCTGTATAATGTGACCTGTCCCTAGATTTATATTGTGTAATTGTTTGGGTGTTGTGCCCCCCCCCACTCACTGGACTTATTAATAAAGACCTATACTCTAAGTGATGTTATCACTTTCACCCAAAAAATAGATGTTTTATATGGTATCTTCCCTTTCATTATCTATGGTATAAAAAGAACTGTCATCTCGTTATCCAAATCTAACATAATGTGTTAATGACTAAAATGTGTTAATGGCTCTTTGTATTTGAAAACAGAAAATAATAATGATATTAAATAACTTCAATAGACAGTATTATTTAAGTTGCCTATTTTAGGTGCATCTACATGACTAAATACTTTGAATGCGCAAAGTCTAACATTACACTTGTGCGGGTATTAAGAGCTAAAATTGACACAATATTACATAATTTAAGCATGCATAATCAATGTTTAGTTCAACATAATTGTCAGAAATTGTTTGTTTTTAATCAACACCTTCAGGTATAGTCCTCAAAAAACTTACTAAAACAATAATCTTAATGAGCTTAAAGGACAATATTGGTGCCAGTCATTATTACATATGTGATAGAACTGGTTAAATACATTCCAAATATATAATTTTAACACAGAGATCATTACCACGGGAGATGTGTAACAAACATTGGAATGAACGGGAAGTGACATCAAACATGACTAACACAAGTTATCCATCAATATATCTGACTGAAGTAATGAGCGATAACAGACACACAATCGAATTTCATTTCACTGATAATTCAGTTGACAAGTTTTTTTTATAAGACCATGAGATGATATCTGACAATTCACAAAAAGAATTGGCTGTCAGTAGATAAAAGATAACAAACAAATTAGAAAAAGTCTGTGCATTACCATGTTTTTATTAAGAGCCGGGTGAATAAAAACAGGGATTTTTCTATTTTTGCCATTTTGTCTTATCCAGTAACAGCTAATTCTATTTTTGAATTGTCAGATATCCTCTCATCGTGGTAAAAAACAACTTTTCATCTTTAATGGAATTATCAGTGAAATGAAATTTGGCTGTGTGTCTGTTATCACTCGTTAGTTCAGTCAGTTATATAGATGGATAACTTGTGTTAGTCATGTTTGATGTCACTTCCCGTTCATTCCAATGTTTGTTAGACATCTCCCGTGGCAATGATCTCTGTGTTAAAGTTATATTGTCCTTTAATGAAATGCTAAGAGTGCGACTACACAGAGGAATAAGTTCATTATCTAGATTAGATAGGAAAACTGTACCCTTATCCAAAATGAAATGGGGTTTAATGTCCTACTTTTCTGCCATGCATATGCCATGCAGTAAGCTAGGAGGAAAATTTTGTCCAGATAGCGACGCTACAGGCTACGCTTATGTCAAACTCTTACAAAGATTCTTTTACGTGCACAGCAGTGTGTACACAGGACCTAATTTTTCCGTACCATCCAAACAACTAGGCTCTGCCCTTGTATAATGTTAAGACATCTTAAAACTAAATAACCGTCTTCCTGCAAAATTTTAACTCAAAGGTGCACAGTGTTCAATTCAAAAAGTTAAGGAGAGCGAGAGAGACATCTGGCTAACCATCCAATCAACACAAACCACGTCATTTTGGGAATCTAATTTATCAGAAATTAAACATGCATTATGCAAGTGCAAAATCTGCCTATTACAAGTCTTTCTTTAGGCCTGAAATGTTATCTAAATTATCAATTAGACACTAATTAACTTATCCAGACCATAATAAACTCTCAATGTCAAGGCTAGCCTTCGATGTTGGCTGGATTAGATTCCTATATGCCACTTAACGGCCATTGATAATTAAATCAAAGTAGTGGATAATCAAGAATATGCTGTTTATATTAATGATTTTAGTTACGATGACCGAGGCTAGAGGGAAATTTCACCCACTTCGTTCTCAGCTCATAGAGGATCAATTTGACTGAAATTTTCAGCAAATTACCCTTACACTACTTGTATATAGTTTTTAACTATTATAGTGAGTACTGCCAACTCTTTATCTTATCTCCCATAATGTATCTTTAATCTATCAATAGGTTTTATAACTGTTCTGTTCTTATATATGCATGCAGGAGGCAAATGTTGAAGTACATGTGTTGTACAAATATTCCATACTAAATTTGGAGGTTGTGCCAAGTACAACATCATATATCTATATAACATGTTAAGGTAAATACCCTAGTAGAACATAACATAATTACTAGGCTTTATGTACTTGGTTGGTATTTGTTCTGTAGTGGATATATTTGACATTAACCTACTCCTACTGTATGAGTTGAAACATGTTAGGTACAGATAGAGCTTGCTTCACCACTAACACAACTTAACACCAATCGAGCTTATGAAGAGGGCATACAACATGCAGTCTACAATGAGGAAAATCAGGCCCAAACAACAACGTTACTGCCTATTCAATCTCCAATTTACCGGCAAAATAAATCTTCAAGATTCTCTGAATAAGTTTTTATTTTTTTTTCAGTTTCAATTTTTCATTTCAATGGTGAATTTTCTAATAGAAAAAAATTTCATATCATATCTAACTATAATACAACTTCTTTTTGGCAGTATAAAAATATTAGACTAGTATTTTGTTACAAAAATGAACTGAATAGCTTGATTGATGTAATTGTTTAGGAGTGACTAAAATTATACCTAATTCGAAGTTATTCAGTGCAAGCAATTATCTTTAATAAACCACTTAAATATGTCATAGAAGAATGACTTGAGAACAAGTAACCATTACCGCAATACACATGTTCTCCCCCACACACAACTATTCAGTAAGTTTGAATTAAACATTTAAAATTAAAACTGTTATCAGTATACATCAAGCATAGATAAATTCTTCATACTAGACAAATTAAAATAAACTATATCTTTCCACTTTGGATCTCGCTATCTTTGATATGAAAGTAAAGGAGTCAGATAGGACAATGTTTTACCCGAGACAGAATATTATACTAGAAACCGACCAAATTCAAATTTTAGATCCAATCTAAGATTAAATAACATAGGTTGCCATGCAATAAAATACATAACATTTATCCAAGACATCATGATCCAAATAAATCAAAGAGATCATAATAGGTGCTTTAAAGGGGAATAAATAAATTATTACTTTTAACGGGACAGCCAACCAATATAAATCCGAAAGATCAGATCACAACCAGATCTAAGTGGGGTGTGTATGTACGAAATTGTTATGTCTTTTTTTAAAAGTAAACTGAAAATTTAATCAATCCATTTTATGATACATATAACGTTCAACAATGACCTCGCTCCTCCCACACTAAATCCAAAACATTCATCAAAACTGTTGTTGTCCACTTGGATTGGTAACAGTTTGATTGAAAATATGTCAGATTTTTAATAATATGTAGGATTATTCAACCAAGTACGGTGTTCTACTGACTACTTATCTATGTGGTTTTCTTTTTTTTTTATCTCAAACCTAAAAAAAATTGTGGTTTCTTATTTGTAGAACATTTTAATCCATGTGATGTGGGCTGACGGCATGTAAAACTGGTCAAAATCGTTATTATTCTAATAGTATATAACACCTCAAGTTTACTGATTATTCATAACACATCCGTTCACTAGCCTACTGATATCCAAAATTATTTTCTTAAACATCACATTTTGATCACCATAAACAATATTTAAATCTGTAATCATTTTCCTTTTTTAAGAATTAACCATACATGAAAGCTATTTTGGCCCTGGTATAAACACAGTCACTGAACCATTTTCCTTGTCTCTTCTGAACAGTTTCATTAAAAATTTGAATAATATAAATTAAATAAATCATTAACATACCATTCCAGCCTTTTCCGCTGTTGTTAATTTTTCATCTAATTTTAAATTAGCTGAACACATCATTGATTCTTCTATAGAAAGATGAGGTAGAAGATGATCATCCTGCATGATGTAACAAGACATCTTCCGGAAACTACGGAGATCTCTTTCCCTTCCACGGACTAATATCTCTCCAGATATATTCTTTGTTCTGTAATAAGAAACAAAATTGTCACAATTTGAGAACAACAAGATTATTTTATTTATAATACTGTAATAGGATCCATAAATACACTATCATGTTAAAGAGGCCTTGGTGCTCTTGAGATCTTCGGAAGTTGGTAATAATTTTTGATATGGATATACAGTTACCGGTACACAATGCCAGACCATCGTTATTAAGTTTTACAGGTTTTTTTATGGAGTTTTAAAATTTTTCAGAGTGGATTACAATGTGTTTAACAAACCCTTGTTAACAATAAGTCTAAGGAGGTAAGGGCTTAGAGTTTACATCATAATAAAGATGGATCTAAGAATATACTGCATATGACAGAGAGAGAGAAATGGGGTTCAACGGTCACTTGACAAAAACTAGGTTATTTTGGGATTAACATTTGGTTTAGTTTTACTTCAATATTTGGGTTAACATTGGGGTATTTAGCAGTGGGAGAAAACCAGGGGACCTGGTGAAGACCTACAAGGTTGGACGGATGACCCCACTCCTTGCCAAGTGAAAGCGGGGAGTCAAAACCAAATAATTTGATTCAATAGCAGACCTTATAATCTAAAGTGCATGTTAATAAACCATTCAGGCACCCCCCCCCCCTCAATCTGTGTATAGCATTAAAAATTCAAAATATTTATTTTCTTGTTAAAAGTACGTCACAAGTAGTATCACATGTGATCAACTAGACATTACATTGTTCTAATTTCAAGAAATAGCATACTTCATGTAGACAGACTTAGTTCAAATTTAACATCCTCTTCTATAGTGTTAACTTGTGTATTAACCATTTCTCATTATTGTTTTATCTATATTTATCAGAGTTTATTTTAAGTTCAGGACAGCTCTACAACTACATGCATGAGCTTTTCTTAGAACCAAAAACAGAATGTTGTTAACATGTAGCAAGATTTCTACATTCAACATTGCAATATAAGAAAAATATATCATTTGAAACAAATAAAAAAGAAATTTGAATCCTAAATGCTTAGTAAAATCTAGGTGACCTGGTCTGTCATATCATACATTTTTTTTATAAAATGAAAATTGTCGGTGAAATAATTTCTTGCACAATCAATAATAAGATGAGTGTTTTGTTATCATTACAATGATTATGAGTATAATTAATCCATCATTTAATTTTATTGTTCTATTTTTTTTATAACCAATATTTTGTTTAGATAGGCTATTTAAATACTGAATATGGATTGGAGGTCAAGTAGTTTATTTATTAAATGAAATGGGGTTGAATGTTATTGTTTTTTTACATGGGATCTTCATTTTCTGTTCCATCCGGATGACTAACCCTTCCATCAAGCACCACAGACAAGGGGAAACCTGAGTGAAAAAATCCCAAGGAACTATCTCGGCCAATGCAGGGATCAATCATGCAACCTCCCAACTAGCAAGCCACGGTTGTTCCAAATAGAATAATAGGGGAATACTATGAATTAAGATTATAAATACTAAGATTAAGAAATATTCCACCATTAGAAAATTAAACAGCTTTACACAGGGCCATGTATGAATAATAGATATATAAAATACGAGAATAAACTTGCCTGTAGCCAGCTAGTATGTTCATTAATGAAGATTTACCAGCTCCAGAAGGACCCATTATAGCTGTTAGATGTCCTGGCTTGAAATTTCCAGAGATATGCTTTAATATGGTTTTGGTCTCTGAAAATACAGCATGACATTTAAATTTTCCATTTTTTCACTCAATAACTGGTCCCCTTGGGGACATCTTGCAAAGTGCTGTGTTTAAAAGAAATAATATAATGACATGTATAATTCAAATTTCTATTTTTTCACACCATAACATGATCCCTTGTGGACATCTTATGAAGTGCAATGTTTAAAGGAAATAATATAACAATATGTATTATTCAAATTTTCTATTTTCTAACACAATAATTTGCCCTCTTGTGGACATCTTGTAAAGTACAACGTTATTATGAAATGAAATAATTCATATAGATGTGTATTTGTAGATCCAATAATGTGTATAATATTTTGTTAGTCACGACGAGGGCAGTCTGACAACTGAATATACATAGAATGTAGGGGTTTATTGATATTTTAGAGGGTCAAATACGCTCAGATACTTTATTAAGTCGTGAGGAGGAAGTCCAGCAAAATATATACATCCGTGCAATCTTTTTTATAGGGTTATTGGGTCATACAAAATATTCTGGCTTACACAGGCTCATTGTCACTTCAATACATTGTACATTATTATGTGGATATCACTATTTCGTATTGTTCTAACTTAATATTTCGTTGCTTTTTTCTCACAACTTAATGTAGCCTATTTACATTAAGGGAAAAAAACTTTAACTCCCAAAGAAATATGAAAACTTCACGATTTTAGTGAAAGGTAATAAATTAAAAATATAGACTAGAAATCAACAAGGATTGCCATGTTGGCCTATGAGATGGTGGAATTTTGCCAATCTTTATATATTGAGTAGACGTGTTAAACTAGTGGGGATCAAAGGTCATTTCTTATTAATTATTATCCTGACATGTACATAGAGAGGTTATAGTAGTAATAGCCTTCGGCCAATTTGAACACAAATAACCGGACCTAGATTGTACGATATTATTTGAACAGGAAAAATATATGTTTTTCTCTCCTGTGTCTTAAAACAGATCAATCTGCCCCAAATTTAAGACAATACACAGTTTATTTTTCTAGTATTTGTCAAAATAGATGTATAGAGTTTCTTTAAAGGCGTTTTTACGAGAAAACAAACCGGTTTCGATTACCTATCTCGGTTTGTACATGACATAGGTCTCGGATTTGGTATTCAAATCGGTTCTCATAAACGCGACGAATTGCCTCGCAAGATGGCTGAAGGCAGAAGAATGTTTTAAAAAATCAATTTTCTTCATTCTGGTCTTTGGGAAAACACCCAAAAATAAAAACGATCAAATGTACCAGTTGACTGTTCCCAATTGCCACAAATTCGTATTAGAAATGTCCATGATATACATATTTTAACGTGAAATTCGGAAGAAAATGAACTAACGTCAGGTACGTCGTGTCGCTTGTTGTGGACGCCATCTTGGAAATCGAATCGCCAATCCACCAGGCGAGCAAGTTGGAAGATTTGCATAATCGATTTGGCAAATCGTCGTGGTAAATACGAAAATTAGGTGAAACCGATTAAGCTAATTTTTGCCGTAAATGTGTTTTAAAAGGATTTGCAAATCGATTAGCCATAATCGGTTTCTCGTAAAAACGCCTCAAATATAAACTTATGTATCAATTTTTTTTTCAAACAATAGCCCAAGACCCAATGTAACCAATGTCATTAAGAATTAATAAATGTGAATTTCTAGTTACTTTTCCATAAAAAAAAAACATTATGAAATAGGCAATATGTAGGATTTAGACAAAGGGCTGGCCGTTCTTGCTCTAATAAGTCAAATATAGATAATAAAGATAGGTTGCCAGGCAACGAAACATACGCCCACAGCAGCTAAATCGTCCGGGCAGTCAACAAGGGTTGTCGCATATTTTTACTTTTTTTGGTAATGAAACATTTGTAATACACTAAAATCTGATTAAGAATAACAACTCATTATGTAATTATCTGAAAATCATTAGAATTTGTTTGTTTTTTATAAAGTTTTGCCCCACGCTAACACTTCAATTAGTATAGGAAACATTTAACATCATGGATTTAGCTGTTCAGTTATCAAAATTCATTGAAAATCAAAATACTTGTTCGTTTCAACACCTTAAACTCTGTGTATCAATCTGAAGTCAATCGGTTGATAAGTTTGGCATCTATATTGTCACAAGGGTTTTTGAAGTGATCAAGGGAGATAACTCTTGGGGTAATTATTTGAAATCGCTGAAAATCAGTAGGCTTTTTGACCTTCTTCGTCTCATGACCTTAAACAGTGTGTGTAAATTTAAAGTCAATCGGATATTAACTTTGGCCTCTAGAGCGTCCACAGGATTTTTTTTATGTGATCAAGGGCCACAACTCAGGCAATAATTATCAGAGATTGCTGAAAATCAATAGGCTTCTTCGTCTCATGACCTTAAACACTGTGTATAAATTTAAAGTCAATCGGATATTAACTTTGGCCTCTAGAGCATCACAAGATATTTTGAAGTGATCAAGGGCCACAACTCTGGCACTAATTATCAGAAATCGCTGAAAATCAATAGGCTTCTTCGTCTCATGGCCTTAAACACTGTGTATAAATTTGAAATCAATCGGATATCAACTTTGGCCTCTAGAGCATCCACAAGATTTTTTGAAGTGATCAAGGGCCATAACTCTGGCACTAATTATCGGAAATCGCTGAAAATCAATAGGCTTCTTCTTCTCATGACTTTAAACACTGTGTATAAATTTAAAGTCAATCGGATATTAACTTAGGCCTCTAGAGCGTTCACAAGATTTTTTTGAAGTGATCAAGGACCATAACTCTTGCACTAATTATCGGAAATCGCTGAAAATCTATAGACTTCTTCGTCTTATGACCTTAAACACTGTGTATAAATTTAAAGTCAATCGGATATTAACTTTGGCTTTTAGAGCGTCCACAAGATTTTTTGAAGTGATCAAGGGCCATAACTCTGACACTAATTATCGGAAATCGCTGAAAATCAATAGGCTTCTTCGTCTCATGACCTTAAACACTGTGTATTAATTTAAAGTCAATCGGATATTAACTTTGGCTTTTAGAGCGTCCACAAGATTTTTTGAAGTGATCAAGGGCCATAACTTTGACACTAATTATCGGAAATCGCTGAAAATCAATAGGCTTCTTCGTCTCATGACCTTAAACACTGTGTATTAATTTAAAGTCAATCGGATATTAACTTTGGCTTTTAGAGCGTCCACAAGATTTTTTGAAGTGATCAAGGGCCATAACTCTGGCACTAATTATCGGAAATCGCTGAAAATCAATAGGCTTCTTCGTCTTATGACCTTAAACACTGTGTATAAATTTAAAGCCAATCGGATATTAACTTTGGCCTCTAGAGCGTCCACAAGATTTTTTGAAGTGATCAAGGGCCATAACTCTGGTAGTTATTATCGGAAATCGCTGAAAAACAATAGGCTTCTTCGTCTCATGACCTTAAACACTGTGTATAAATTTAAAGTCAATCGGATATTAACTTTAGCCTCTAGAGCGTCCACAAGCAATTGTGGACGCCGGACCGACGGACGGACGGACGGACGGACGGACGGACCGACGGACGGACCGACGGACGGACAGGGGTGACGACAATATACGACCACATTTCAATGTGGGCATATAAAAAATGAATATATTGACATTTCAGTCAAATTAATTTATTTTGTGTGAAGTTATGAATGTTTAATGTTTTGAAAAGATATATCCTTCCAATAACCAATTAACAGTTTATACTCTCAAAGTCCTGTCGGCAGATATTGTGTAAACCACTCAATGTTTTAGTCATCCGATAGTCTAGAGACTTGATTTATGGGCTTGTCATGTGAATAAATTTTAAATGATAATTTGATGCCAGAAAAAAAACATGCAATAGACAGATTGAGATCTTACATAATGCATCTTTAAATAACATTTAATGAATTGGTGTAACCGTATATGTATATATGTATTAAAGTTTATCTATAAGTCTATACACAAATATTTATTGATCACTAAAGTACACATAGTAGTTTACTTATTACATAACATACTAAATATACGATTTATTTAAAATAAAATAATCTCTCAGCCTCCTTATATCAAGATCATAAATACCTCTGGAATTCATTTGAAAAACAATTGAACCACCAATTCATAAATAGAATATTCTTTTAAAATAATTGATATGTAATTTGGTTAGACTGTTTTTGAAATTTATCCCCAAAATGGCATGTCATTTATTATTTCACCACTAATGAATAAGACTAAAATTAGCTTTTCATTAGTCATGTTTTGTTATACAATGTAGTTTCTATGTTATTGTACAAACACGCTATTCAGGAAATGTTTTCTTCAATTTAGCAAATCATGTCCACTAGCTAAAGAAAAAAAACCCATTTTACTTACCTTTTGAGTTGGAATCCTTGACTATATACGCTAGTTCCTTGAACTGTATATCCACAGGTCTACGATAAGGCAGATGTGAAAATGAACCTTTTGTTTCTTTACTGACCACACTTATATCATTGTGTGCTTCTATATCACTTTCCGAATCACTAAACATAACTTTCTTTGGTCCGACATTCTGAGCTTTACTCAGATGCGATGGTAAATGAACATGAACAGACAGTAACTCAGCCATTTTTCCTTAAGTTTTATCGACAATTGTAACTTTTATCCTGTTGATTCGACCATTTTATTGTCACAATCCACCAACTCTGTCTGAAAAGTGAGAAAAAAAAAGAAATTTTAACCGAGTGGCTCTGTCAATACGAGACCATATGTTTCCTGTCAATGAGTAATGTTAAATAAAATCCATCATCTATAATGGCTAACCAGTACATTCTTGTTACCAATGTTGTCTGCCTAAACTTACAAGATTTTAACAATCGGTTTATGCAAACTAGATAATTTATATGATTAAGAGTCAACACAAATTGATAATTAACGAATCAACCAAATGAACTAGTCATGGATAAGAAATGGATTCTCCTAGAAACAAAACTGAGCATTCATGTGATCAAATAATAGGTCAAAATTCACCAATGACCCCTAACCTCGAATCTACGTTAACGCACACAATATAACAGACTTTGGACAGCGGGTTTAGCCCACTGTTCCAAATTACTATCTAGTGTAAATGAAGTCATACAGAAGCACCTTTGTCTTTTTATCTTCATTAATAATGAATGTATATCACTAATATTATACACTGAGTGTAACCAGGAGAGTTACTCAATTTCATTAAAAATGTCAGTGAGATTAAGAGCCCAGATAGAATGCTGTGTAATAAGTAGGTGGTATGACCAGCTTCATCTTAAATTAATGTTATTACAGCCATATGTATAATATTATATCAACAACTGTGTCAAATATTGATATTTTCTGTTACAGTGTTTTCAGTCTCACCAGTCAGTTTTGAATATTGTCAATAACTGAATTTCGTATAAATATCTGACTTTTGGCATTTTATTTTTAACTTCACAATAAAACATATCTAACAGAAAATCAGGAAAATTCAAAATACAATGTCCTGAGAATTCACTGATATAACCTCCAGTGATTCTAGTAAGAGTCAAACTAGAAACTAGGAACAATATCACCATGTTCATGCAATTTACAAGAAAAGATAACCTTTATTCAAGGGTCTGTGTTCCTAATAGCAGATGGCATCAACATGATTTCCACATCAATGGTTGTGTTTATACACAGATTGTATTCATGGAATGACATATGTATGCTAACATTATCAGTTATTTCCAGTGCTGTCATTTTTACTTTAACGCAATATTTCATAATATGCATATCAAAATGCAATATGCCAAAAGAGTGTATCATCCAAAAAATTACAAAGTTGCTGAATCTCATTTAAACTTGCATTATGCAAGAGCAAAATCTGCCTATTGTAGGTCTTTCTTTAGGCCTGAAATGTTATAAAAACTATTAATTAGACATTAATTAACCTATTCAGACCATAATCAACTCTCGATGTCAAGGCTAGCATGAGATTTTTGTTGGATTGTAGTTCGATTCGCTGAAATGTTTTCCTTTGTGATTTACCACTAAAAATTGAAAACCGAGACTACTGGTTTTGTCTTACCGACTTTAGTAATGATGACCGAGGCTAAGCGGAAATTTCAATCGCTTAGTTCTAAGCTAATAGTGGATCAATTTGACTGATATTTTCAGCAAATTGCCTTTACATTAGCTAGTTTATAACTATTGCAGTGAGAACTGCCAACTCGTTATCTAACCTCCCATAATGTATCCTTAAGGGATTATGATTAAACTGCCATTTGAAAGTGGAAATTCTAAAACAGAGAGAGACAGAAAGAGAGGGGGGCTAACATTGACTTAAAACAAACTAATTGAGTTGGGGACTAACATAATATGATACAATTTTATTTTCATAATTTGCTTGAGCGTAGCACCACATATAAGTTGTACCTCAGAATCAATTATTAAACTACATGTAGATGAACTTCAACACAATTCCACTGATCTTAATTTTGTCAGAAATCACTAAATCTCAGATATGGTACCCTTTATTAAGTTTCATATCTGATCAATGTCTAAATGCTTTTATAAAGATAGGTTGCCAGGCAACGAAACATACGCCCACAGCAGCTAAATCGTCCGGGCAGTCAACAAGGGTTGTCGCATATTTTTACTTTTTTTTGGTAATGAAACATTTGTAATACATTAAAATCTGAGTAACAACTCATGTAATTATCAGAAAATCATTAGAATTTGTTAGCTTTTTATAAAGTTTTGCCCCACGCTAACAATTAGTATAGGAAACATTTAATATCATGGATTTAGCTGTTCAGTTATCAAAATTCATTGAAAATCAAAATACTTGTTCGTTTCAACACCTTAAACTCTGTGTATCAATCTGAAGTCAATCGGATGATAAGTTTGGCATCTACAGCGCCACAGGGTTTTTTGAAGTGATCAAGGGAGATAACTCTGGAAGTAATTATTTGAAATTGATGAAAATCAGTAGGCTTTTTCCTCTCAGGTCCTTAAACAGTGTGTGTAAATTTAAAGTCAATCGGATATTAACTTTGGCCTCTAGAGCGTCCACAGGATTTTTTGATGTGATCAAGGGCCATAACTCTGGCACTATCTTCGTCTTATGACCTTAAACACTGTGTATAAATTTAAAGTCAATCGGATATTAACTTGGGCTTTTAGAGCGTCCACAAGATTTTTTGAAGTGATCAAGGGAGATAACTCAGGCACTAATTATCGGAAATCGCTGAAAATCAATAGGCTTCTTCGTCTTATGACCTTCAACACTGCGTATAAATCTAAAGTCAATCGGATATTAACTTTGGGTTTTAGAGCGTCCACAAGATTTTTTGAAGTGATCAAGGGCCATAACTAGGGGTGGGCGATATAACCGGTATACCGGTGTATTGCGATTCAAACTTGCCAATACATCGTATCGTGATACACGTCCAAGAACCGGTTCAGTCGATACGATCGGCAACTTCCGTAATAATCATCGGAATATTCCGTGAGACTGTCAATTCTATTGAAAACTTGAGAATTTCCTTGACGCATTTTTGACGTTAGCGAAACAGATCGTGGCACGTGCCTGGCGGTAGCGAATCAACTCGCGGACTCTTCGTACTTGGCAACGGCATTAGCGAACCCAAGCGAGAAATCAATCAACTTATTTCTATTGTTTCTAATTTATTAATTAATGGTGATTGGGTAATAATAGTAAAACCCGCGATGAAAAGGAATGTTTAATTCGCTAATCATCCAATAAGAAATATATGTTTCAACACCTGATCTTTCAGTATTTACGTAATAGGTCAGAGGTGAAAATTCACACCGTGCGAATCACTTTGGCGCTATTCCAATATTTTCACGCTGTCACTTACGGCTAATAATTATATGATAGTGAAAGTGAAATAGAATCCGATTTTATAATTTACTGCCAGGCATATTGTGGAATATGATAATGTCGAAGAAATCAACTATTTATTATTTTTTTTTGACGTTATGATGCGAAGAATGCGTCTACTCGAGCCGAGATCAAACGTGTCGCCGCCATCTTGGATACGTTCGCTCAAACAGATGATAACAAAACTTACGGCTAATAATTCTAGACTTTGGAAAGCTAAATTGAATCAAAACTTTTAGGATTTAATACAAGCAAAATTAAGGAAAATTACACTGTCGAAGCTTTCAACGAAGCAAAGAAAACGACAATTCCCGTCATAAATCCAAAGAAAGGCAGAAATGTTAAATGCCATAGGCGATGAAGTGACCGTTATTTGGGTGATGTTTATATTTACTTTGAACACTGCTGCCAACACGAAGTACTATATTTTTGTTTTATTTTTAAAAAAAAATCGTAAGGGATACTTTTTCACGTTATTTTGCCAATATGATAGAGAAAAGTCATAATTTTAATGGAACTGGCTTTTCAATATAATTTATAGTAATATAAATGCTACTTTGTACAATTGAATTTTATATCATTGGGAAGTACACGACAATGTTTACATTTTTGTAACAGAGTATTTTTATGTATAGAAAATATTTTTTTAGTTATTTTCAATTTTGTAGAGGGTATTAGGATTAACAATAATCCACTAATTGGCTGAGGGAGATGGGCCCTGCTGATTTAATGAGCTTAGGGGTAGGGTAGCTAATCTTTTAATTGGCTCAGGGTGTTTAATGTTGAATGTTGCATTATGCAATAAATGTAACGCAGAAGTGAGGTAAATAAAAACATGGGTTTTGTGGATATCTTGTTCTTGTAGTTGACTAGTTGTACAATAAAAGAATTGCATGTTCAAAGACCTTCACATGAGTTTCAGTGTTGCTATGAGATACATTTAAGGCTGTACTTTTGCAATAAATCTGGAGTTAACACTTTCACAATATATTGCAATATGTATTGCAATACGACAAATCGTATCGCAATATATCACAATACGATTTTTTTGGCAATACCCACCCCTAGCCATAACTCTGGCACTTATTATCGGAAATGGCTGAAAATCAATAAGCTTGTTCGTCTTATGACCTTAAACACTGTGTATAAATTTGAAGGCAATCGGATATTAACTTTGGCTTTCAGGGCGTTCACAAGATTTTTTGAAGTGATCAAGGGCCATAACTCTGGCACTAATTATTGGAAATCGCTGAAAATCAATAGTCTTCTTCGTCTTATGACCTTAAACAATGTGTATAAATTTAAAGTCAATCGGATATTAACTTTGGCTTTTAGAGCGTCCACAAGATTTTTTGAAGTGATCAAGGGAGATAACTCTGGCACTAATTATCGGAAATCGCTGAAAATCAATAGGCTTCTTCGTCTTATGACCTTAAACACTGTGTATAAATTTAAAGTCAATCGGATATTAACTTTGGCTTTTAGAGCGTCCACAAGATTTTTTGAAGTGATCAAGGGCCATAACTCTGGCACTAATTATCGGAAATGGCTGAAAATCAATAAGCTTCTTCGTCTTATGACCTTAAACACTGTGTATAAATTTAAAGTCAATCGGATATTAACTTTGGCTTTTAGAGCGTCCACAAGATTTTTTGAAGTGATCAAGGGCCATAACTCTGGCACTAATAATCGGAAATCGCTGAAAATCAATAGGCTTCTTCGTCTTATGACCTTAAACACTGTGTATAAATTTAAAGCCAATCGGATATTAACTTTGGCCTCTAGAGCGTCCACAAGATTTTTTGAAGTCGTCAAGGGCCATAACTCTGGTAGTTATTATCGGAAATCGCTGAAAAACAATAGGCTTCTTCGTCTCATGACCTTAAACACCGTGAATAAATTTAAAGTCAATTGGATATTAACTTTAGCCTCTAGAGCGTCCACAAGCAATTGTGGACGCCGGACCGACGGACGGACGGACGGACGGACGGACGGACGGACGGACGGACGGACGGGGGCGACGACAATATACGACCACATTTCAATGTGGGCGTATAAAAATCAACCGTTAAATTAATCCTTGCCTGTAATCAAAATACAAAGTCAAATGGATGTATTGTGTAAAATCAAAAAGTATTGGACTAGCCACATAAGAAAACTCCAATCATGGAAAGTCAAGTGGAACCAGATGCTCATGGAAGGGTTGTCATACACTGCACAGCTTGGAAATAATTCAAGGTGCCTGTCACTGACAATGTCAGACACAGACTGTGGTTTTGTCAGGCACAAAACCTCTAGTGCCTGTCATTTTGTCCGGCAGGGATTTGTCTTTTTTAACGATTGATATTATTAATACATGTCCGACACTAAGTGTCAAGTACTATTTCATTAGTGCCTGACTTTTTGTCAGCTACATCTAAAACTGTTATTTCCAGGCCTGCATGCATGACGCAGCATGACACACTAGCTATTATGACAATGTGTTTTAGAATGTGTATTCCTATTTGTCGATCTCCCACCAACAGCATTAGACTTATTACTGGCATTTAGAAAGAGCAGTACAGAAATAGATAAGCTACTGACTAACCTGATTGAGCTATTAGAAAAGTTTATCTCAGTTGACATAATAAGGTTGAAAGTTTAATATCCTTAAAGAGGCATCACCATTCACAAAGAAAATAAAATGTTATCAATTCTAAAGAGAGAGAGAGAAACGGGGTTTAACGTCCACTCGACACAAACTAGGTCATTTTGGGACTAACATGTGGTTTCAATTTTATTTCAATAATTCGCTTGCGCGTAGGGGTCTTTAGCAGTGGGAGGAAACCAGAGTGCCCGGAGGAAACCAACGAGGTTGAGAAGGCGCCCCTATCTCCATGCCACATACGCTCACACCAGGGATCAAAACCACAGCCGCAAGCCAGAGGTGACCGGCCAGCTAGAGGTCGAAGCGCGGCACTCTAGACCACTAGGCCATCCCAACCCCCCTCAATTCTAAATAATAATACATTTCAAAATACTAATTATCAAAAATCCAAGCACTGTTCCACTTAGTAACACTTAGTGCACATTAGTTTCTGCCAGCATTTTTATCTCCTTGAAATCTAATAAAAAAAAAAGGGTAAATTGAAAGTTAAAATGTATCCTAGATGTGGCATCTCAAATTTGTCTCAAATTTTACAATATATATTAAATCAAATTTGAACAAATACTTTTTTGATTTTCAACAACCAGTCAGACCTCCTACACATTAATGCTAATGCCTGCTTTAGGACACAATGGTCAGGTACAATTTCATGATCAGAAACCATTGAAAATACAATATTTTACTATACTGTGCAAATGTAATACTCAACAATGTTTAATGTGATAGTTATACAGATAAATATACATCAGTCTGTTTATTATAGTTTAATGTATTCTACAGTAACTCACAGGGAATATACATATAACGCCCACTGTTAGCATAATCTACCATGTTTAAAATGCTTAGGGTTGGGTTAGACGACCATTGTCAAGATCGGTCGCATTATTTCTGTTACCTTTTTTTTTTTTTTTTTTTTTCAAATCATTTTTAGTGAAGCCTGTACCATAACAGGCCCGGGACTGTACAGCGCAGTGGACGCTTACGGCTGGCCCCCGGATCCATTCACTTGATTTGATGTTTTTCGCAGGTTTATCTTGTAGGTTTTTGTTTTTCGTGTAGTGCGGTCCTCCTGCACTTACTATTAGAGTAGAGTTTTAGCCCTTCGTACTGCAGAATGTTCTCGTTGTCGGGTTTTGCTCCTGTTTGCTCACTACACTTATTATTTTAGCGTTTTCCGAGATTCTATCCGGATTATCGCCCTTATTGTTGAAATTGTTTGACGTTCAAACATCTGACGTCAACTGGCAGACTATCGCCATTGAAGAGACGACCATTGTCAAGATCGGTCGCATTATTTCTGTTACCTTTTTTTTTTTTTTTTTTCAAATCATTTTTAGTGAAGCCTGTACCATAACAGGCCCGGGACTGTACAGCGCAGTGGACGCTTACGGCTGGCCCCCGGATCCATTCACTTGATTTGATGTTTTTCGCAGGTTTATCTTGTAGGTTTTTGTTTTTCGTGTAGTGCGGTCCTCCTGCACTTACTATTAGAGTAGAGTTTTAGCCCTTCGTACTGCAGAATGTTCTCGTTGTCGGGTTTTGCTCCTGTTTGCTCACTACACTTATTATTTTAGCGTTTTCCGAGATTCTATCCAGATTATCGCCCTTATTGTTGAAATTGTTTGACGTTCAAACATCTGACGTCAACTGGCAGACTATCGCCATTGAAGAGACGACCATTGTCAAGATCGGTCGCATTATTTCTGTTACCTTTTTTTTTTTTTTTTTTTTTTTCAAATCATTTTTAGTGAAGCCTGTACCATAACAGGCCCGGGACTGTACAGCGCAGTGGACGCTTACGGCTGGCCCCCGGATCCATTCACTTGATTTGATATTTTTCGCAGGTTTATCTTGTAGGTTTTTGTTTTTCGTGTAGTGCGGTCCTCCTGCACTTACTATTAGAGTAGAGTTTTAGCCCTTCGTACTGCAGAATGTTCTCGTTGTCGGGTTTTGCTCCTGTTTGCTCACTACACTTATTATTTTAGCGTTTTCCGAGATTCTATCCAGATTATCGCCCTTATTGTTGAAATTGTTTGACGTTCAAACATCTGACGTCAACTGGCAGACTATCGCCATTGAAGAGACGACCATTGTCAAGATCGGTCGCATTATTTCTGTTACCTTTTTTTTTTTTTTTTTTTTTTCAAATCATTTTTAGTGAAGCCTGTACCATAACAGGCCCGGGACTGTACAGCGCAGTGGACGCTTACGGCTGGCCCCCGGATCCATTCACTTGATTTGATGTTTTTCGCAGGTTTATCTTGTAGGTTTTTGTTTTTCGTGTAGTGCGGTCCTCCTGCACTTACTATTAGAGTAGAGTTTTAGCCCTTCGTACTGCAGAATGTTCTCGTTGTCGGGTTTTGCTCCTGTTTGCTCACTACACTTATTATTTTAGCGTTTTCCGAGATTCTATCCGGATTATCGCCCTTATTGTTGAAATTGTTTGACGTTCAAACATCTGACGTCAACTGGCAGACTATCGCCATTGAAGAGACGACCATTGTCAAGATCGGTCGCATTATTTCTGTTACCTTTTTTTTTTTTTTTTTTCAAATCATTTTTAGTGAAGCCTGTACCATAACAGGCCCGGGACTGTACAGCGCAGTGGACGCTTACGGCTGGCCCCCGGATCCATTCACTTGATTTGATGTTTTTCGCAGGTTTATCTTGTAGGTTTTTGTTTTTCGTGTAGTGCGGTCCTCCTGCACTTACTATTAGAGTAGAGTTTTAGCCCTTCGTACTGCAGAATGTTCTCGTTGTCGGGTTTTGCTCCTGTTTGCTCACTACACTTATTATTTTAGCGTTTTCCGAGATTCTATCCGGATTATCGCCCTTATTGTTGAAATTGTTTGACGTTCAAACATCTGACGTCAACTGGCAGACTATCGCCATTGAAGAGACGACCATTGTCAAGATCGGTCGCATTATTTCTGTTACCTTTTTTTTTTTTTTTTCAAATCATTTTTAGTGAAGCCTGTACCATAACAGGCCCGGGACTGTACAGCGCAGTGGACGCTTACGGCTGGCCCCCGGATCCATTCACTTGATTTGATGTTTTTCGCAGGTTTATCTTGTAGGTTTTTGTTTTTCGTGTAGTGCGGTCCTCCTGCACTTACTATTACAATAAAATTATGAAGACCAATATACATCAGTCTATTAATTCCCAATAACAACCAATACTGGACATACATATTACCTAGACTGTATTATACACAATGTTTGACATTAAGCAAAATAAGCACTGTTTAATTGGTGGACACATTAGCAGAATCATTTTGGGACTAACATATGGTTTAATTTTATTTCAATAATTAAACCGTGTGTAGGATACCGGAGGACACAGAGAAAACCTACACTGTTGGACAGGCGACTCCACTCCTTGTCTCGTACAACCAGGAAATCGAAACCACACAAGTGGACTCAATGACAGACCATATGACACAGCGTGCACATGCTGACCAGTCAGGCCCCCTCCACCCCTATAACTGATCAACCTCATACCACTTCCAATTTGGGTTCACTGGTAACAAGTCTTTGTTTGTTTGCCTAACTTTTTTATTAATTGACTATATAATTCTAAGCCAGCTGGGATTTCAATATATTGCTTTGTTGTCAATGTGATATGTGAAAGTAATGTTCAATACATATGATATACATTAATTTCCAACCATACATGTATAAAACATGCACAGACTAATGCACACAAATACAGTGCAATATTGCCTTTCAGATGTGTATACTTATTTCCTTATAAAAGTACAACACCATGAAACAATGTTTATATAACAAGAACAGTTAGTTTATAAAACCAGTACAGTTAAATTTTCGTATATTAAACAAATAGGAGCCACATTCAGAGAACGGCAGAAATGGAGTTTAATGTCCATTCGACACAAATTAGGTCATTTAGAAACTACCATATTATACAATTTTGTTTCAATAATCCTCTTGCGCATGTAGGTCTTTTCTAGTTTGGGGTAATCAGAGGGCTCTGAGAAAACCTCAGAGGTTGGGCAGGTGACCTTATAACTCCTTGTCACATACAAGCTTGGGATCAAAACCAGGCCACATGAATCAATGACAAACCGCGTGATCTAGAGCGTACTTGCTAGACCACTATATACCTCTCAACCCTTCCTCGACTTCAAAACACCTCTTGTTTCGAAATTTTTAAAAAAGATTGATTATTACTTAGTTCAGTTTTATTATAGAATATTTACTATTGGACTGTAACACATTATGAAAATAAATCCCCCAGTTTAAATTACAGGTTAAATTGAGTGGGTAGTTGATTAATTAGAATTTGTATAGTCTCCATGGCTTATTATCTACATCAAATTTAATTAATTATCCTATATATACCGGACATTAATCAATATGATTCACATATATATATACAACACAGATTTAAACAAGGTTGTGGATACATGGAGATATAGTTCAGGAAATAGCGTGGCAGATAACCTAATTCCTAAGCATTTGGTAAATTGTAGGATTATTTCGAGAAAACTGTCACAAAAACGAAATGTCCATGACCACCAAAGCATATAAACTCAAAGACTCTTAATTATCAGTGCCAACACAAGCTTATTCTCTGCACTAAAATGTGTGAAAAGAAACAGTTGTGTGAAATATAAGTCAATGCAGTTAGTTTTAACCATAAATTAAGCAAAGGATTAAATAAATTTGACTGATATAAAATATATGCACTATGGGGAACCAAATAGATACTGCTATCATTCAAGATCAATGTGCAAGGAATTCACACAATTGAGAAATCGGTACATTAATTTTACATCATGGTAGACCTACTCAACTATAGCTAGATAGATTGGCATAAAATTCTTCCTCACAATTATTCAACAAATTGAAAGTTTTCTCTCTTGATTCAAACAGATTCTAGTTTAATGTAAGCTATCCCTAGAGAGGAAGAACGGTGGTACAATGGTATAACTAAATCTAAACAACCAGAAAGAATTCCTAGATCAATTCTTAGACATCATATAAACAAATGAACTTGTCACTCACCACTTGAATTCTAACTAACCATATAAATAACTACTTTAACAGACTAGATAATTCTTATCTTAGCTTAATCATCACTCTATTCTTATAGGTCTTTAAGTATAGGGCACAGCCTTGTAGCAGAGATATGTAATAAATCCAAGCTTATGTCTTTAGCTGGGTGAGATCAGCTGTTATTATAAACAACCCAGAAGATATGTTAGGAGAGGCTGGTCTAAAACCTATTGACCTTATGTTCCACATGATTACCTTAATTATCCTACAAACATTGCATAATGTTTCATAATATTAATACTGTTATTCTAATTACATGTACATATCCCTGTACTTAAAGAAACATCTAACAACCACCATTGCCATGATTAATACAACTAACTTTTCCTTCACACACATCTCTTGTAACAAAGCCATGGTCTCTTAAGCTAAAAATAGAAATGCCTTCATCACCCAAGAAAAAATAAAAACAAACCGTGTGGCCTCTAAATCTTCAATGTCAGCAAAATAGCCCTTCTGTTATCGCCAGTAAAAACGACTGTTCATCTAGTTATGTAGTAATCCAAGATGAAAGCTGTGCGATTTGGGGGAATTAACGAGCTTTTTGCATCGAAACCTAAACACACATAAATTTCCTTACTTCATTGACACACGTCACAGAGCACCTCATTATCATAAAGAATCATAACAAGCCAAGATCATAGAAGTACTATTAGAATTAACATTCCTAGGTGTATATTATTTTACTCCCGAGGAACATTACATTTACTTTTCCTTATATTGCATTTACAAGCATAAACTTTTATTAAAAGTACAATACTGTTACCTTTCTTCTCTGTCTGTTATCCAAGCACAATATGATGTAGCACGTGATGTATAACTAATATCAGTAGTTGATCAGTTTCATTGGTCGTCCTTTCAACGTCACGGCGCGCGCTTCTAAATCTTTTTAAAATGTTCAATAAATGCTGGCTGTCACTTTTCATTTTGAAATTGTGTGGTTATCCATGGCACGAACAATTTGAACTGTCAATTACTGATCAAAAGGAAATACGCCTAGAAAGCTTACACCTTTTAAAACACGTGGTAAAAAAATTTGGCGGGAAAGAAGTCTCCCCGTTTCTTTTTAAAGAGAACGATTGGCTATTTATTGGATCAAAAAATCGCTACGTTTCTTTAAAGAGATACTAGAGAGAGAAAGTTGAGGTGAACGCCCAGTTCACAAAAACTAGGTCATTTCAGGAATAACACATGTCATGGTAGAATTTATTTCAATAATACTCTTGCTGTGGGGTTTCTTTTCGCAGTGGGATAGGAAACCAGAGGCCCTGGAGAAAAATCACCAGGTTGGGGAGCAAAACAACGTAATTTGCCTCAGTGACAGAACTTCTGGTCTAAAGCGCATGTTTCGTTCTTGGTTTTAATAATATTGAATTCGAATGACACATCTCATCAATGCGATATTTGTCATTTTGAAACTGACATGGTATTTTTATTTCTATCTTTTTGTTTGCACCAGCCTACTCTTTTACGAATTCCATCTCTTTTACGGGTGCGCTACTAATTGTTTGTACTGTCCAAAGAACTATACACTTTCATTTGCAGCCCCTGACATGTGGAAAATGGGCTGTAAGATATTTCTTAGCCCATGACTGGATTCGAATCTTGGGCTTGCACTAATTTGGTTGTTTGGATGGGACGAAAAACTGAGGTCCCGCATACACATTGGAGTGCATGTGAAAGATCTCTTGGCAGTTGGAATACGATATAAGAGTAGGCCATAGCGCCGCTGTCCGGGCAAAATTTCCCTCATAGCAAATTGTATGGGGTATGCCTGTCTTTATTAGCCCAGGCTAGGAGCAGAACAGTAGGACATTAATGTCATTTCATTTCATTTCATTTTTAAAGTATTGTATTACGTAATAACATAGCATAATTTATGTTTTTTATTGGGAATATTGGTTTTGTGGTTTTCTTTTCTATACAAAATATTTTTTTTTCTAAAACAAAGTTGGCAATATTGTGTATGTGTTGATTATGGGGAGTTGTTCACCTAGGATGGTTGGTAGTCTAGCACCAGCCTTGAAAAAAACATTGAAATTAATCTGTATGATTCTGAAATGGAGTAATGTCAGCTGGACCTGCCCCCCCCCCCCCCCCTAAAAAATGTAATGTCATTCAGAATGGATACAAATACTACGGTTAGGGTACCATGTACAATATTCCCAGGCCATTTTTTTAAGGAATCTAATGCACATTGTGGAATATTTTCCTTGAGACATGAATGAACTGTTGATATTCAAACCTTAGAGGATTGGTGGGGTGTGAACTGTGAACGCCCTGTGCTTTTTTTTACAGAGAGAGACAGAGAAATGGGGTTTAACAATCCCATCTATCAACATAGTTTTTGTTCACTATCAGTATTTAATAGCACATTATTTTATCGTGTCATCAAATTTGTTAATTAAAAATAAAGTCATTGTCTACAGAACTATTTTAGTTAAAATATGACCTTTGTAACCATATCATGATTCTTAACCATGAGACGCATCCCTGTCCCAACAATTTGACAATCTAAGCTTGATACATTTTGACTTCGCAATGTTAATTTTAAGAGATAGAAATGGGGTTTAATGTACATGAGGCAGAATCTAGGTCATTATGGGACTGACAGATGGTTCAATTTTATTTCAATAATTCTCTAGTATTTAGGGGTCTTTAGCAGTGGGAGGAAACTGGAGGACCCAGGTCTACTTCTTGTCAAGTACAACCGGGGAATCGAAACCACAACAGTTAACAGACCTTTCAACTTTCAACCATTTGGCCATCCAACCTCCCCTGTTAGTTCCGAAATGACCAGCTACATCTTCCCCACCTTGCCAAACACCAAGCTGATTATTTTCAAAATAAAACAAGAAATCATTGTTGTTGTCAACATAAATTTAATAATATGTTAAAACTAAGGAGCACACACATTGGAATGTAAGCTATGGCTAACATTTAATCAACAGGAACTAAGGTAATCAAATTACTCTCATAGCTCACTTACTATCTTGAGAAAACTAAAATATCTTTTAACCTACATGGTACAAACAAAAATATTTCAAACATTAGATTTATTTATTTAAAACTTCACAAATCACCTATGACATAAAGTATTACCCATTATATCACCATAGCAAAGAGTTTTCTATTTTTTTAAAACTTGCATTAAGTACTGGGTCTATCAAACTGAATTGTATGATTTAAGGCATTTTAAAAGTTCAGAAATAAACACAAGTAATTAATTTTAAAATATTAAAGCATCAATGTGGTTCAATTTACACAAATATGTGTGGAAAAAAATAAAAAAAAGACTTAGCACTTTAAGTTAATAAATCAAATGTATAATAGTAATCATATAATAAAAATTCATATATAATATTATCTTGGTTAAGGATTTTTCAGGTATTTAGCTCATAAAATAAATTATTCTATAAATATTCTATATACCTTTACATGACTATATTCACACATAAATAAGGAGACAGCTGACAGATATTTTATTCTAATCATGACCATTCTCCCTTTTTTTTTTTTGATTTAAATGCTTTTTAAGCGTTTAACGCTTGCGTAACCACACATTTATCACAATTATTTGAATACAGAAATGATGAGATATATCTAGCAAAATGTTAATGATAATTTTACACTGAAAAACCCTTGATTTAAAACTATTATGTAAGTTTCACACACCACAGACCTAAAGCATAGTACATGTAATACTATAACATATAATAATTATATATTAAATATGGGATAAAAATAATTAATACACATTCAATGCAGGTCTGCAACCATTCCCTTAAATATCTTTCTATGCTGGAAACAGGTTATCAATTGTTATGATTCTATTCTCAAATGATTAAGTAGAATCTCTCTTTGAATTTCAACAAACTATAAGCCAACATAATATATACTTTCAGCAAATGTGCTGCAACCCAACTTCTCATCCTAAGACAAAAGCTATCAATGTGTAAAACATTATTATAATATAAGCACCAATTCTGTCAAAATGGAGGTATCTATTTATGTGTACCAATAATCAACATCGCTGTCTAATGTTACCAATATTCTACTATTTACAATTTTGTCCAATAATATAAATAATCATACAAATCAAAACAAACTTTATACCAGTATCCCCATTATTGTTTTCACAGGTAAACTTTCAGCAGGCACTAAAAATAGCAACGATCAATCACTATAAATATACCGGGACTGTGATACATATTAAAATATACACAAACAGGTAGTTTCCTAACCACTAGGCAAGGTCTGGGCTAATCTAGACTTACAAATAAAATCAAAGAATTCAATTCATTTTTTCACACATCAGTCTAATTGGAGGGAATATACATAATGTGTTTAATTGCCATTTAACTTTTAAGGACATAAAAATAATATCTTGTCATTTTGAATAGATATAAATGATGATTATGTATAAGTATCAATTGAATATAGTTTTTCTTCTTTTCAAAATAAAAAGAATCATTAATGTATATTTTACTTCAACAAAGTGAAATCCACTGAACAATGAATGTAATGAAATGTTGCAATCTGTGATATTTAATTTTCCAGCTTCCTAATATGCCTTATGTTTAACAATTCATTGTTACCACATATCGAAAGGTAAAAAGATACGTTTTTGGTGTAAAAGATTTAAATAGAATCCTCACTACTTTAAATACCAATAAAGAATCTGATAACATAATGGAGTCTATCACTTAACCTATGTACATACAATCTTTGGAGAAAAAAGTGCCCTACTAGCTACAGTACATATAGTATATTTCTGTCTTCAAATTTAAGCAGAGAGATGGCAATATATTCTTTCACTACTTTCAGAAATAAATTTTACACTATTTAACATGAAATTTTGACAGTGAAAGGACAAAAAATTCATTGATATGTTACTTTGATTCATATGAAAGTACTTATTCTTGAAGGATGTACAATAATTTGATATGTGAAACTACATTATGATTCTTAACAAAATGAAGAAAGGATGATTTATAAAATATAAGTTTAAAAAGTAAGACCTTTCCTTTTCTAACTACTTACAATGGGGGGATGCTACATAAAAGTTTGAAGACATGATTCTTGTAAAAGAGAAAATGAAACCCGCAATCGGCTGCATTATTTATATTTGGACGTTAATACCCGTAGCACAGCAGATGCATGTTATGGCTCAATAATAATCATAAATACAAAACATCCATTCAAAATTGGTCTTACTTTCATAATATATTAAAAAGACTTATTACTCCACACAAATTTGAATTTGATTGAGAAAAAATTCTATACAAGCAAAGTGGAACAACCACAATAAGTTATAAGTGAGCAATGTGCTTCTAGCATATGAACATGGCTGATTAAATAATTTGTTTGAAAGTAAGATATGAAAATGAGTGAGTACAATCCATCAAATTTGTGGAGTAATAATTCGATTTAACAAACAACAATATTACCAAAAAAAAAACCAAGTGCACAAATATGTATACAATGTTAGGGCCACTCCATTTAAAATCACCTCAGGGGTGGAAATGCCACTTAAAAAATGATCTGCATGTTTTTCATACAAATTTTGGAAAAGAAAATCCTCTTGGTTGATTCCCATAATACACATAACCAGGAAGTTAACAATATATTATTATTCTTGTGTAACACATGCACCATCAACAATATTAAAGGCTAATCCAAATTGTATATTACAAATCACCTTTTTTCTTTATTCAACATTTTATATAAAAATCATATAACCTTTAAATAAATAATTTATTCATGCATTTATTGTAGATCGATAAATATTCATTATTTCATTTGAAAATAAACCTTGTAAATTACAAAATGTGAACAAACTAGCTACATCAGCGTAACTAAGCTTGTGACACAGTAATATTGGACTTTTTACACGCCCAATGGAAACGATCATTGGATAAACTTTGGGAAACTTCAGATGATTTGGACCCTTTCTTTGTTAAAAAATTCTTTCGAGATGAGTTGAGATTTTTGTTTCGATGAGAATAGCTACCAGGATGCTGCCAATGTACTTGGTCGTTGACAAGGGTGAAGGTTTGGTTGTCATGATGGCCATTGGGTTGGCGTGGTTTATTGTGAATAATTTGATTGAAATTGTTGTTTGTGTTGGCGTAGAAATTCCGAGAGTTCATGAACTGTACATTTTGCTGTTTACTACGTTCCACCAGATCTTCCAAGTCTATGGTGTGTGCCTTATTATCAATCTGACCATTTTTAAAAGAAGCAACAAGGCAACAGGCTCCAGTTGTTTCACCAAATCTAGAACAGAAAAGATTGTAAAATTGTCAAAAACATGATTAACCAGTTTTTACTAGTTAATGGTCAACTGTACAAGTATTGCACAAAATGCCCACTATGATCTTCAGTACGTTGGACGGAACTAAAAGAGAATTTTTCTTTGAACTCGAATAAATATTACATGTACAAACAATACACTCCCTTTTCCATCAACCTTAAACAAGAAGTACGTGAGTTGATTAAAGAATTTAAACTTAAGTTATATTGACAGCATGAGCAGAAACGTTAAACTTATTAATTACCTGCAGTACACTTCGTGTGGGTCGACCCAAAGGGTCATCTCACTGGGCATGTTCAAATCCCAGAATTTCAGGCCACATTCTTTTGCAGCCTGATCGAGCACATCATCTTTGGGGTCACATGGATTAATTCTAATGCATCTGTAACCTTGCCCTTTAAAAGGCTTGTCATCATACCAATGATTTCGAAATCGGGTAACAAGAATACTAGAAAGGCAATTGGAAAATTCATCCACTTTATCTTTGGAAAGAGACTCATTCTTTTGAACAAGTCTCTTTACAAACACAACAGCTGCAGCTATTTCTTCCCTCATGTCTATTAACTTGAATTATTTCAATTTTGAACATTAATATATCACGCAACTTTGATGTAGGTTATTATGGGGAAGGGTTAATTGGTGAACAACTCCTGCTTCTCTTTTATCAGATGGTAGACTGTCCTTCTGAAAGAAAAAAGAAAAATCAATACCACATACTTATAATGCCAAGAAAGAAGGTTAATTTAGGCTTATTTGTTCTAGTTACACTTACACTGCAAGTGACTGTGTCCAAAGTGTCTTTTAATCTGATACTGTACAGTTAACCTGCCCCAGCATTTTTCATATTTTTGTGTGTAGTAAAAATTCTTAATTTCGAGAACTGTAGACCTAAATATATATACATGAATGAACTAAATAATGACCAACGAAATGAAATGGGGTTTAATGGCCTACTGTTCTGCTCCTAAACTCGGCAAATGATAACGGGCATAAGCTATGAGTTTGAGTGAAATTTTGCCCGAGCAGTGGCACTATGACAGGGGATCTTTTACATGTATGCCAATGTGTACACGGGCATTTCGGTTTTTCATCCCATCCAAACGACAAGACAGCTGTTCTTGTCAATTCCTCTGTCCTGCATCAAGGGGGAAACCACGCCGGAAAATCTGGACGAACTTTCTCAGCCAATGCAGAGGTCGAGTGAGCCCCCAAAATAATGACAAAACTGAAATAGGTTTACTGAGTACCATCACTGTTAAATAGCCAGTACTGTGGTCAGTGGGGAAAAAAGGAAGAGTTTGCCTACGAATTTCCATTTGATTTAGATTTAGTTTAGTCTATACTCTCTGCAATGCTATTATTTATTATTAATTAGGGCCTAAATGGTTTGTTGTAGGCTACTCACTGGGCCTACTATTAGTATTACTAACTTATGGCGTAAGGCTGAATTACTGCTACAGAAGTAGATCTAGAGTAGAGTAATATTTAAAAAAAAAAGGGTGTCTGTCCATCATTAAAATAATTAGTGTACGCCGGTCCTCTTCAGTCGTGTCCAAAAATAATAATGCTTGTTTTCTTTTGACATTAGTCTAGATTTACTACGCCTTTTTTGAGATGAGTCCACCTAGTGACCTACGTAACCTACTTCTTATATAAAATACCTAAATCAAGGCTAAATCTCCGTTGTAGATAAGTCTAAAGAAATGGCAAATACAGTAGTATTGAAAATAAAAGTATGAAATAGTGTCCAAATTATCTTTTTACCCAGATAAATCCAAAGCCGGAACCTTCGTTTTTCTACTGGTAATGTCTGCTGCCGATGACGAAGAATGTTTTGGTATGGCAAACTTTAGCCAATCAGAAGCGATAATTTTGACATTTGTGACCAATACTGCCATCTATAGGAAATACCCGATCAAAGGGAGTTAATTCTTCTGTGGTTAGTGGATGCAAACCACCATTTATTTCCACAATTGACTTTAATGTTTGTTAAAGCCCCAATAACACTCTTGTTGTAATTGAATAATATGTCCCAATCTTTATTCTGGCCAACAAATTGTATTATTTTACAATATTCAAATTAATTGATGATACAAATTTCATCTTAACACACCTAATTTAAAGAATTTGAAAAATTCAACTACATGATTTGAAAAGATTAACGTAAACCTTTTCAAATGTGACTTGGATTTTAAAATATTTTCGAACCCTCTGAACAAGCAAAATATGATGTAATGGATAATTTACGCAACAGGTAGGACAAATAAACATCTAGTACTTAGAATAAGACTATTATTTATTTTCTAGAGCCACCAAGAGCAAGAGTGTTATTGTCCCTTTAATACTGGTCTCTTTGCCCGGCCCCAACTTTTCCCCGAATTTTCATCAGACTGAACGTGTTTCACTACAGACAGAGCTACACATATCTTTGCTCCGAATATTGTATGAGTTAGACCGCTGAAATTTGAGTCCTACTATATAATTCACATAATTATCACCGTAACCAGCGTCTTAACACATTTAACCCCCACTTAGAAGTCAGAAATGTTTACCAAAACCTAACAGAAAATGTTAATTCAAATCTGTTTCTTTCTTTCTAGGCCCCAAAATATCTACAAAATGGCCATGCAAATCGGGAGAAGGGAGCATTGCTAGAAATAGACGAACTTTAATGGTAGTCTGCCTCCTCTATATATAGGCCTATGGTTTCAAAAGTTCATATTATTATATCAGCAATTTTTTCTGTTAACATATGTGGGTAAATGCCATGTTGTAAGTGTACCTTCCCCGTACTTGCAAGACGTGTGAATTATTATTATCATGGAAATAGCGTCGAAAAAACTAACGTGCGAGCGAAGTATCGCCACCGATTTGGCTCGAGAAATCCCTGTCTGGCCATTGCTGGATTGACTTCTGATACTTGAGCTTTTGAGGGAGTGTTCTATTCTTCCCGTTCAATCAAATCTCTCCTAAGTAAAGCAACAGGGAGTAACAACTTTCGTGAGCTCTGTTTAAACACAAATTACGAGCAAGCTAGTTATTGAATTAAAATTAGACCATGTTAGTCCCGAAATGACCGAGTTTGTGTCGAGTGGACGTTAAACCCCATTTTTCTCCCTCTCTTTTAAACGCGAATGATATTGTTGCGGTGTTAGATATTGGTTGTTAATCGGACTACTAGTATTGACCAGTCATAGTTTAGAACAGAAATTTGCTTTCTTTACGGCAGTGCCTGAATGGGATTAGGTATAATCAAACGAAACACTGCAAGCAGTAGGCCCTATGTTATTTTGGCGCTTCTGATTTGATCAAATTCGCGTGTATAGCCTCCCCTTCCTCTCCTCAACCTAACGCCAAACTTCTGTTGTCTCTGCCTTGGACCCCACCCCCTGATGTTTCGAACTGAACAGCTCAATTCATTTTTAAAGTCATTTATATTTTACTTGGCCCTCTTTTTACCCCATTTCTCAACAATGACATTGACATTTCTTGTAATACTTAGCTAATCATGACTTACACTATTCTACAAAGATGCTGTTTTTGGAAAATCCCCCACCCCTTTCGTCGATTGTCTCCCTTATTGTGTGTGAAGTCTCTATCATCATAGTTCCATTGACTGGATTTGATAGTAGTTATATTAGTTATTACTTATAATGTCCGTGCGTTATTTGTGTGGTGTGTTTGTACATGAATATACCACTCGGGGCCACCGTGGCTCAGTGCATTGAGTAGCCTAAGGATCTGGCCAACTAACCAGTAGTTCTAGGGTTCGATCTCAGTGTGTGGCAAGAAAGAGTCACGGGATTTTCCATCGTAATTCCGCTTATCAGTTGTGTATGACTGACTGTGTGCTCGTAAAATTCCCTCATAACACACATGGCGTATGCACCTTTTCTTCAATAGCGGGACTGGTGCATAAAAGTAGAATGGTTTAACATCGTACTTTTCTGCAATTGCACTTGATCGCATTCTCATGCTATCTGGCATTCGGATACTATTACCGTTCAGCCCACTGTCACCTAAAACGTATATGGAATTCTGAAGTTCGGTCCAGATTGTATATTGAAAAGACAGATAAGACAATGTAGGCTATACCCTTTTTTTTAACCAATATTGGCTGGCGATGGACTCATTAATCCTTAGATTTAGAGCGTCTTGATCCGAAACGAATTCTGAGATTCGTGAGAATATTATTTAGTCCTACCCAAAGCCCAATTTAACCGGAGCGGGGCCCTGGGCCTGGCTAGAATCGCGGGGCCCCTGACGCGACGAAAAGATTATTTCGTATATTTTTTAATGGTACGCATGCGTAACACACAATTACACGGTCTGTAATACAAGAAAAATTACATGTCAGGTACGAATGGCCATGGGCTCGATGCGAATGGCATAAAATGCGCGGAAATGACATATAAGTGTGGGGAACTGGTATAACAAGTGAAATCGCCGCAAGAAGCCTAGACCGATCATCATCAGAAGAATAGCCCAGTCTCCGCCCTCGCGTCTGTAGATTTATCACCGTTAAACTTTCATCTGGAATTTGAATTGTTGCTCTTTTTGCCATGAACCGCGGGGCCCCCTAAACTGGGCCCTGGTCCTACCCACGTCGAAGAAATAAATATGACAACATTCAGTCAAAATAAGAACCTTAACAAGTTAAAAGATCATTAGTATATATACCTATATGAAATGAAATGAAATGAAATGGGGTTTAACGTCCTACTTTTCTGCACCTGACCTGGGCTAATGGAAGACGGGATATATACCTATGGACTTTCCGAGTCTAAACACAGGTATTAATATTTTCAGTCTAAAACTGCATAGAAATACTCCTTTGGGACAGCATACACATGCCTAGCTTAGTACGTATAATATAGACATAATATTAACACAGAAAAACAGGGCTAGGATAGGATCACAGTCAAATAAAATTTACGGTAATGAAGACGAGATTATGAACTTTAGTTCATCTAGCGCGGAGGACTTTGGTACTGGTTGGAGTGTAGTGAGGGTCGCCTGACAAACCCTATCAATGTTTAAAAATCAAAATTACAGATCCTAAAGACACGTGGTGTTAAGAATAGATCATATTTTCGGCATGATAATGTGGCGTAGGCTAATCGAATTCCATTGACCAGTATGATATTTCAATGGCAATCTTAAAATAGGATCGTAAATTCAATAGTTTCATTACTGGTTAACCTTCTTCTTTTATAATATATACCTACACACTAACAATATGATTACCATGATAAACTAATATTTAAGCTTTCATATTACATATGAAAGCTTATTGTTTCTGTTAAGATTATTATTGTTATTTTTTTTTTGTGTTTTGTCCACAAATCGGATTTCTCAGAATCTAACCATAGGATCGTTCTGAAACTTTTACCTATCCCCCCAAAAATGGGTGGTGGCTGTTGATTAAATATATTTTCAAAACGTTTTACGAATCCGAAATCACCGAATTTTACGAACGAAAAAACTGACAATGCATAGTCGTAACTTTGTTATTTTTTGACCGATTTTACTAATTCTTTTTTCTTTGAATACCTTGAAAAAAATCATTTTCATCTGCAGTTTCGCATTTTCCAATTTCGAAAATTCGTCGCTGTGATTTCGAACCGGAAGTTTAGACCAATTTGAGAACTTCTTTAATAGTTGTACGATTTTCATGAAATTTAGTGTATAAGTAGATGTTACCGATGTGACTTCAAAAATATAATTATAAATTTTCTAAATTATCTCCCCTTGACGAAATTAAGGATCAAAGTTTTCAAAAAAATCGTCGAAATATATGTCAGAATGACCTAATTTTTTTCTTTGATACTAGACAAGTAATTACTGATTCGTACACAAAATATGGAGTTTGTCGATCGAACCGGAAGTGCCACCATCTTTAAACGAGAAAAATCAAAAAGGCTTTTTTGCTATTTTACTTACAGACTCGGGAGTTATATTTTCAGAATCCTTGAAGGAATGCCTAAAAATCTGTCGGATCCGAATTTTGATTTCGGTCACGTGATGGTCACCATTTTGAATTGAAAATGAAAAATATAAGCAATTTGAAGGGCCGGGACTTTGGAATACAATAACTCTCCTTCTAATTAAGCTAGAATGTTCAAACTTCTTGTAGACTTTCACTAGGTCAATGTCATGATTGAGTTCAAAGATGAGCATTTTCTGCTTAGGGTAAGCAGAGATAAGCATGCTGATTTGTTGATTCTTTAGGGCACGATAACTTCGGTTATAATGAAGGGAGGGCGGAGAAACTTTTGTCAATAGAGAGTCTAATAGCTAGCCTGTTGTTTGAAATCATTGTATCATTTTTTTTAAATATCAGGGATAGCCGAAAAAAAGAGATTGAAAATCCAAAAAGTCGTATTTTTACAATTTGGAGCATGTTTAGAGGTCTTTCTCGTAAAGTCAACATAATATTTTTTGGGAACTTCTTCTACAAAGAGTCTTATTGGTAGTCTTTTATATGAAACCATCGATCAACAGTCCAACATATCAGGAGTAGAAGAACAAAAGGATCGAAAATTGAAAACGGCACCCTTTCATTGTTAAGTGAAACATGCAGTGTGGGTGACTACAATCTACACATTTAGTCATCGTATAGAGCTTATTCAACAGTATCGAATTCCAGCTGCTTAGGGATATTTTACGTGCACTCCAATGTGTACACGGGACCTTGGTTTTTCGTCCCATCCGAACGACTAGACAGCTGTGCTTGTCAGGCCCTCCGTTCTCCCTCACTGACAACGGGGAACCACGCCGGGAAATCAAGATGAACTTTCTCCGTGCAGAACTTTCAATTCAGGCCAAACGTTTATTGCATACGATTAAGCTGGTCAGTTGGAGCTTATTTTCAAAAGTTTTGTAATAATCGGTTGGTAATTAAAGTACCGTGCACATTAAACTGTTAAAACAGAAAATTTCGCCCGGTTGAAATGTTTCTTGCTATAAGTCAGCAATTTTCCGAATTCAGGGAGGCTGAATGGTTAGCATGTGCGCGCTCTATCGTAACGTCTGTCATTGAGTCAATGGGCGTCGTTTCGATCTCCAGGTTGCACGTGACATGAAGTATGATGTCCAACCTCGTGGGTTTTCTCCGTGTTCTTCGGTTTCCTCCCAACGGCTAAAGACCAGTAAGCGCAAGGGGAGTTTTTAAATAAAATTAAAAAACATATGTTAGTCACGAAATGACCTAGTTTGTGTCGAATGGGCATTAGGCCGCATTTCTCTCTTTCTCTTTTATTTTTAAAGTTTTGTAATAATCGGTTGGTAATCAAAGGTACTGTACAAGTGATAAAACAGAAAATTTCGCCCGGTTGTAATGTTTCTCACTTTAAAGTCAGCAATTTGCCGATTTTAAGGGGCAAACGTTTATTGCGAACGCTTAAGCTAGTCAGGGGGAGCTTATATTTAAAAGTTTTGTAATATTCGGTTGATAACTAAAGGTACCGTGCAAATTAAACTGTTAAAATAGAAAATTTGGCCCGGTTGAAATGTTTCTCACTGTAGGTCAGCAATTTGCCGATTTTAGGGAGGTTGCGTGGCTGAATGGTTAGCACGTGCGCTCTGTATCATAACGTCTGTCATTGAGTCAACTGGCGTTGTTTCGATTTCTTGGTTGTACGTGACAAGGAGTATGGTCGCCTGTCCAACCTCGTAGGCCGCAACGCCGCTGCCCGGGTAAAATTTCCCTCATTGCACACTTTATGGCATATGCCCGTCTTCATTAGCCCATTTTAGGAGCAGAACAGTAGGACGTTAAACCCCATTGAATTTCATTTCATTTTGTCTATGTTGCTTATTTATTATAGTGGATAAATATTTTTCTGGTTCTAGCAATTATTTAATTTCTGCATAGAAATCTTGCTTTGGCCAGTTTTTTTATTGCAGAGTGCCATTCTTGTAAAATTCAGTCTATGATCTTTTGTATAAAACATGCTTAAGAAGTCGTCACGATTTCCTACTTAAAACCAAACACATTGGAAATATTAGTCTGGCATTATTAAATCCTAATTTTATTGGTCTTATTTAAAATTAAACTTTCATTTAACTATGAACAACCCATAACGTGTCTCTTTAAAACAAATAAATACTCTAAAACAGTAGCTCAACCCTTTGACCTAAACTCATTAATTTACGATTTTGTTGTGAGCGACTTGTTATTCTCTCTATATGACATATTGCAAGTGTCTGATTTCAAAGGGGTGGGGTGGCTGAATGGTTAGCACGCGCGCCTGTCATTGAGTTAACTAGCGTGTTTTCGAATGCCCGGTTGTACGTGACAAGGAGAAAGGTCGCCTGTCCAACCTGCCATTTTTAATTTTTTTTCCCGCCATTTTCATTTCATTTTCTCATCCGTCTCATTACAGTAATACAAGTTTCAGTTATTTCCCTTTAGTTTTTAGATTATTGTTATGCCTGGGTGCAATGTTTCATACTATATTTATACTTGTAACTTCGCGAGTTTTTGACCAATTTTGATAATTTTTTCTTCTTATCCTTTTATTTAGGATACTTGATACAATCAATGACACGTGACGATGAATATGAAAGCTTTCATATCTGCATGGGACAGTAGCAGATCTAGTTTCATTTATGACTTTAGTATGTTAATGAATAGATAGTGTTTGTTTCTATGACTTGATCCAACTCGCAAGACGTTAAAAATCTAAATAACGCCATGGAAAAACGCCATACTATGCCGAGAAACTTGAGGTGTTTTAAAATTTCGAGAGATGAAAATGTGGTAAGTTTTTTTTTTTAAAATTGATATTTATTAAAGCCTAAATTTGCGGTAAACCAGAAAGGGTATTTAAATCTACTTATATCGCAGCCATCCGATTTTACTGAGGGTTGATTATTATCTTTGTAGGTTAATAAATGTCTAATCAATAATTTATATACACTGTATAACATTCCACAAACAAAGACCTGGAATAGGCCGACGAGAGAATTATTGTTGAAACGTATCTTTAATAGAAAGACAGTAGGCCTAATTGTTATCCATAGTCACTGTTCGTACGTATTGAGTCACTGTTGTGTTTATTTTAATGTATTCAATTACTATATGCTATTCAAACAGTATATCAGATCACAATGTTTCATCTCGGTCTTCACTCGGTTATTATAGGTCTACTGCTACTTGCTAATATATCATTGTTTGAATTTCCATTATTCCTGCATAAAGTTGAAAGTAAATCCCACTTGTAAACAAGCGTTTGCCAGGCAAAAAGTTACGGTCCGATAACGAAAGAAACCGAGATCTCTTTGATATAAACAAAATCTAATTAAAAAATTCCTGATATCTAGACGGTTCACAACCTTGGTATAACATACTTTTACACTATTTGCTATAAGGAGCGGCCATTTTATCGGACAGTTTCGATCCAATTTTCATAAAATTCGATCTCAACCATCATTAGTGTGTAACAGTGATATGTTAAAACGATTTGTTCTCATTCGCATCGAAATTGTGACCTCTAGGGGGACCACTGGCCAAAAGGAAGAAGAAATGCAGTGAACCGAAAGTTGGTTTAACGTCCTACTTTTCTGCACCATGCAACTGGGCGACCTAATGAAATAACAAAATAAGTATCCTAACCAGCCCAGGAGAACATTCAAACAAATGGAGGGATCACCAGCAATTTGCTTGAAACTGTATCACCTGAAATCCAGCTGTGGAAGAAGAACCAGTAGAGTCGAAGATAAAAAAGGAAAGACCAGCGGGACAATACTGACAATGAGAGAGAGAGAGGGAGAGAGAGAGAGAGAGAGAGAGAGAGAGAGAAATGGGGCTTAACGTCCACTCGACACAAACTAGATCATTTAGGGACTAAAGATGTTCGAGGACCAGACCAAAACGGATATAACGGCTAGCTCCTTGTTTGAGTACCTAAAGACATACAAATTCATGTTTATGACCGCATTTTTACAAGATTTATTTACGGGTATTGGCATTCTGAGTCGTGGACCCTTAAGTCAACATATCTTGTGGATTCTCCCGAATATGGACCAAAATTACGATTGTTTTTGAGTGAAACAGTAGACCCAGGCGTGCCATATTTGGGACAAACTTTAACAAGAAAATCTCGTGACAATTCCTTGCTGAAAAAGATTTCCGAAATAATTGCCGACGTTGTTGACATCATGGAAGCCCGATTTCCCCTAGAACGAGCTACTATCTGCATTTTCTGTGTATTCACCGTCGAATTTTCCCAGTGCCGACGATTTACCCAGATATGATAGGAGTCAGATTTCCGTCATCCAGGAACACTTCAATAAAGATGTGGAGGAAGCCATCCATCACGAATAGCCGATGTTTAGGACAATGGTTTTTAAAAATTATTGGGGGTACAATTATGCAGATCTTCTCGAGCAATGCGTCCGTTCTGGGTTGTCGGATCAATTTCCGAATTGTGTTTCGGCAATGCAGATTGGAATTGGACGCGTTTTGCCTGTCTTCGGCGTAGAGTAGAGTGTGAGAGGGGGTTTTCAAGACAAAATTTGATTAAAACCAAACTAAGAAACCGCCTCCCCACTACTACACTGGATGAACTTATTAGAATAATTAGCCCAAGAACCGGCTCTCGAGGACTTCGACCCAAATGAGATCTTGAAAAGTTGGATGTTTAGTAGGCTAAAAATCGGAGATTGTTTGAGGGATCTATCAGCCATAAAATTACAAAGTAATTTGTATATTCTTTTGTTGGTGTTATTCTTGTTATTGTTGTTATTATTGTTGTTGTTACGTACGGGAATTGAATATTTTGTTGACACGTGATCTTTAAATGTGGTCTGAACCCACCTGCTTAAATAATGTTAAGAGTTATGTCCCTTTATTTTCGGTAAAATGTCGGTGAAATAAATGTCCGACTAGGAATATTTTGAATCCTCATCACTGGGACTAACATAATATTTATTTAATTAATTCGTTTGCGCGTCGAGATAGAAAGTCCACGAGGTTGGACAGGCGACTAGACTTGCCAAATCGAAACCACGCCATTTGGCTCAATGACAGTCCCAATGATGCAACGTCGTAGGTATACTTTTCGTCTCCGACTGGGCTAATGAAGACGGACATACGCTTTACAGTGTGCTATGGGGGACATCGCCAATATGGGAGATGAGTTAAACTTAAGTTGCCAAGGGGAGGTGGGGTATCGACGTTATACCACTCTTTTAAACCAGGCGTTGGAGAAGTTCACTTTCTATCTGGTTGCATCGTCAATAAAATGTGGAAACTGACTTGGATATCAACGTTTGGATTTCTAAGATAGCCAGAAAACTTCTCAAAACAGGGACTTTCCAGAAAGAACAAACCAGAAACCATAGGCGAATTAAAAAAAAACAACATAAAAGTGTCCGTGTAGTGAAGGCTAAGCCATACCCTGAACCGGCGGTTTCCTTCTATTTCGACTACGGTTTTATAACAACAGATTATACGGTCTGATGGTTTTATTATCCCGACCTATATACCCTCGGCTCTAAGTAGCTTAGATTCCTCGATAAAAACATCCCATTCCGACTACAGCCCATAAAGAACAGATTATACGATCTGATGGTTTATACTGCGATGATTTTAAACTGTTATACCACTACTCATCGCATATACAGATTGATCTATTAATTGAACTGAGTTGATTTTTAACTGTTATACTAGGACTCACTGAATACAGATTGGTCTATTAACTAAACTGAGATGATTTTAAACTGTTATACTAGTACTCACTGAATACAAAATTAATCTATTAACTAGACTGAGTTGATTTTAAACTGTTATACTGGTACTCATTGAATACAGATTAATCTATTAACTATATTGAGTTGATTTTAAACTGTTATACTAGAACTCACTGAATACAGATTAATCTAAAATGCCATGTTGAACCCCATTTCATTTCTTTTAAACTGGGGTGATTTTAAACTGTTATACTTGTAGGCTAGTCACTGAATACAAATTAATCTATTAACTATCAGAACACAGATTGGTCTTCAAACTTGAGACAGTTGACTTTAAACTGTTAAACTAGTACTCACCGAAAACAGATTGATCTATTAACTCGATGGAGTTGACTTCAAACTGTTATACTAGTACTCACCGAATGCAGCTTGCAATCTACCAACTAATGAGATGCTTTAAACTGTTAAACCAGTAGTCACTGAATATAGATTTTTGCTAACAATTTTCATGCTCAGATCTGCAGGACTTAATCCCTCAACCAAGTGTATGTCATGACTCAGATATACGTCAAATCAATTTGATTTGATCTTCATTCTCTGAATGGTGGTTATTGTTTGAAACAATTCGAATGTATGTCAATTGTGATACATTTTCCAGTGTAAGTTGCTGTCACAGACTTCAATTGAATACATTTACCTAGCTCATTATCCATGCAGTTTGACTTGCAGCTTACCACTCTTAGAAACTACAAATTATACACAATATGAATAAATAAATAAACACAACATTTCTACTTCCAAAGTCTTGAAATTCATCTCATTTAGCTAAGCAAGCATTAAACTCCAAATTTAAAACAATTCATCTAATATAGCTAAGCAAGGACAATTCATCACATGTAGCGAAGCGAATATTAATCTCCAAATATTTATCAAAATAAACATTTGATGCTAAGAACACAAACTATAATATATTGAATAAGCCATTTTGACATTAATTATTACATCTCTTAATCATTGGAACAGTTCAATGCTAGTTAGTTGGGTTGTCAGAATTTTGGAGGAAATAAAATCTGTAGTCGAAATGGGATGTAGCCGAAGTGGGTTGAACCGTACCGACATGATCCATGCGTCAGGTTTAACGTATACAAGGCAAAGACAAACATGGTGAGGGCGACCAACGGTGATATAATAGAAAAAACTCTGAACTAAAGACCATTCCAATGGCCTACACTATATTTCCACGACTGGTTTTATTAATTCGAATGTTGTATATTTCTTTTTCTTTTTTAAACAAAACTTGTTGTATATCAGGGTTTTAGTTTACACTTGGCTAATGGGGACATTAAATCTAGAAGAGTTATTTTAAGAGGATTATAAACCTATTTTTACCCTAATATCGTCAGTGTTATTTCTCTTGGTGCAATAATACTGTACTTTTATGATTAGACAACTAAGTACAACTGTCCGATATTTCAATTTGTTGTTAGTAGTCGGAAATTGTTTATAATCTAGTATTAAATGAAATACAGATGCAGAAAATTTCAAATTATTTTGCCCTTAAAGAACAAATTAAGGCGCCGACTGTGACGTAATTAGGGTAACTGTCCACCACTGTTTATAAATAAAACTACATGATTATGTAGTTGGACTACAAAAGCTACTTCCATACTTTGTAAACCCGTTGCTTGAGAATATTATTTTAGAACGCGCTTATATGTATAACAGTTACCTCTATAACTTCATAGTCGGCATATTATTATGCTAATTAAAATCAGACTATTTCGAGTTGGAACTCGTGTAGAACATGACTGAAACTATTTCAATAATAGGTAATAAATAAAATATGCAATCTGCAATCATCGATTTTAAATATTATATAGGCCTACGTGTACTACGTTTGAGCGCTGTTCTAAAATACTGACGCATTGTTATTATACTGTATAGCAACGTTTAACAAATCGGTTGAAAAATTTTCTCCATATCTGACGACGTTCCATCATCTATCTATAAACCGTTTTTCTTGATGTTACAAGCGCCACAAAGTACTGACGATTATTTGTGCAATGACATGCACAAAATATTTAACTTAACACCCACGGGTAGTTCTAAAATTAATCCTAATCATAATATATAATATTGTGGGACCAGAACTTCATTTACACATAAATACTTTATCAAAGCTCACTTAACACTACAAACTGTCATTATTTGGTCATTTGAGAAATTACTTTGTCAGGAACAATATGATACCGGGCGCAACGGATTGTAGCTTAACTAGAATTTACTGTTCTACTATAATTCCTATATCATTACAGAAGACATTTCAGGTCATTATTCTTAACTGTTATTAAGTATTTTGTTCATGATTAGTTCCTTATTTCTTTAAATGACGTGATTTCGATTCCCCGGTTCTACGTGACAAGGAGTAGGGTCGCCTGTCCAGCATCGAGGTTTTTCTGTGGGTCCCCCGGGTTCCTCCCACCCCTAAAGACCCCTACGCGCAAGCGAATTATTGAAATGATATTGAACTACACGTTAGTCCCGAAATGACTTAGTTTTTGTCGAGTGGTCAATAAACCCCATCTCTCTCTCTTTCTCTCTGATATTTCTTTATAAGTACACATTTTATAAATTACGATTAATATTTCTTCATCGTCCAATTGAAAATCTGCCCAACACATTTAGATTGTTCTCGGTATTATATATATTCTATATAATGTCATGTTTGTCACAGACGAGACCATTAAACATCCGCAAACATCAATCACCAGGGCATTTAAACCATAAATGATTCCTCATTCTTTTTAAAGAAAAGACTTGATAAACTTGAATGAATTATTCAAGACATGAACTCAAAGTGACAAAAACGGACTTGTTTGAAAAAACGTTGAGACGTTTTGGGGGTTACACAATGACATTTAAGGTTGAATTAGTAAATATGTATTTTTGTAACCATATTACAACTACATTAGACAAATGTTTATTAGAGTAGTTTGTTACGCTCGGTGGGAGCTATATACACATTAAAGGATTAAGAAAATAAGTGTTGATACAAGAGGTAAGTTCGGAGTTAATTTCATCCCAGGACACTGCATGCATTTCTCAGGAATTTATATATATGATATGCCAGTTCTTGACAAATATGGTGGTGTTGACTTCATTCCAACAAATCTAATTGGAACTGCAGAAGTTAATTTGTTCTATTCATTCGCTTGGTCACAACGATGACGAAGTTGAATTAACAGCTGAAAATAAATCGGTACGAAAAGTTCGCTTTTAATCAAACTAGAGCACATATATATTTATATTAATACTATCGCCCGAAAACTAAATATAGCTTACTGCTTCTCCATAGGTAGCGTGTATCTATGTTCAGAATAATAGGTGTTGTAATACAGAAATACAAAAGAGCTCGAAAACTTCAACAAAATATATTTTTTGGTTTCGTCTAGCCAATGATTGATAATGTAGAAAATATTAATATGCGTTAAAAATAACAATACAAATTTTATATACATATGACGCCCTGCCGGCAGTATTATACTTAATTACGAAAGTAAATTGCAACCTTAGAATTAAAAATAAAGTCAAGTTATATCTGAAAATTTAATGGAGTAGGCACAGATTCTTTGCTCGAAAAAGACGGGAGAACCATCGCCAGAAATAAATCCTTCAAGAAACTTGTATTTCATATAATTGTGTCATGTGTTAAGGCATAGATACGTCAGATATAAATCTTAATTACAAGAAACTATAAAATTTAAGTTGCTCATCAAACAGTTTTTTGACGCTGACTTTTATGACCTAAACCTAAAATATGAACCTTTATGTCTTGATTACCACGGATATTTTTAAAATGGTAGTAAGAAACCTAGCACCCGTTAAGAATATTAAAACCGATGTTTTCAATAATAAATATAACAATTTAGAAAAACTCTAGCTTCTATGAAATACACCCATTAGGGTTGGATTTAATTGAAACATGAAACATCAAATTTTGGCTTCGGTTGAGAAATAAATATGTTTACCAAAAAATGTTGGTTTTTGTTTAGTAATGACGAGTTTTCCTGCACTGTCTGTTATCTTATTATGAGAGGGAGGTGCTGGTAAAACACCGTAAAAGCGAGTATTAGAATTCTGATTATCAAGATTGTTATCCCATAAAGTATTTTAAGGCTTATAAAGATAAGAAAAGATAAACGTTTTAACCACCCATTTAAAGGATAAATCCCACAATTGCTGCGCTATGGGCACCAGGTGTGAAATGCCCGACCCCCTTTTCCACGGAATTAAAAAAAAATAACACAAGCGGTTGGTATGCAAAGTATACACCGGGATGTAAGAGAATAGAGCCAAATAAATGATTTTTGTATAGGGGCCATATTCCAGGTTGTTACGGCCCGACATGCGTCAGTATCAAAAGAGGTCGAGATCTTTGGGATATCAACTTGTATTTGAAGATTCATTATTATAGTATTTTGCGTAAAGGGGAATGGCAATTTTTGCGAGACAGTCTCTGTCAAGTTTTCAAGCGCAACTATGGTGTAATAGTGACATATTTGAACTCTTTTTAGAGTGTAATAAATATTGTGTTTTTTTCGTAAATCTTTGGTCTATAAACATATATTTTAAGTTTCATAAAATATGATAAAAACTAAAGTATCCACCACGACTTAAAAATGAGGCCCTAATTCGCGAAGTTACAGTCCAAATGCCAATATAAACAGGAACCGAGATCTTTGGCATATAAACATATCTTTCAAGTTTCGTCAAAATCGACTAAAGGGGATGGGGGTAGAGCGGCCATTTTGACAAGAAGTTTTTTTGTTCCCATTTTCACGAAATCAGCTGTATACAACCAAGAACAAAGATCTTTTGGAGATAAACTTATATTTCAAGTTTCATCAAAATGGGAAAAAAATTCTGACCTGTCGAGTGTCCAGAAACAAATTGTAGACAGAAGGGCGTACGGACATGGGCGAGGACAATATACTTCCACATGAAAATGTGGGCCTTTAAAAATTGACATAGTTTTGCTTTGTGAATTCCTATGTGATTCACACTGACATCTTCCAGAAAGAAGTACATAGGGTCGAAAGATGAGGTTTCTTATCTGCCTTAACGGGTTGTATGGCCGAATGGTTAGCACGTGTGCGCTGTATCATAAGTTCTGTCATTGAGTCAACTGGCGTGGTTTCAATTCCCCGGTTGTACGTGGCAAGAAGTAGGATCGCCTTTCAACCTCGTGGGCTTTCTCCGGTTCCTCCAGTTGCCTCCTGAACTGCTTATAAAGATCCCTACAATTGCAATGTATTGAAATAAAACTGAACGATGTGTTAGTCCCAAAACGATCTAGTTTGTGTCGAGTGGAGTTATCTCCCCCATTGTCTGCCTGTCTCCCTTATCTACCTTAATCTCAGCACAGAAATGGTTGCGAATTATATTATTCTAACACATGGACTAAAAGAAAATACCACCTTGCTTCAAATATTACAGTACATCAATTTGCACTTTCAATGTATCGTACTTAATGTAGGTTACTTATGGAAGATGATATATTTATTTTATATATATATATATCAATTACATTTCAATATGCAGTATGTTAGGTTATTGCAGTGTGATCAAAGATTAGTGTGTCTAATCATAACTTTACCGTTACTAACATTAGATGTTCAATATTAGATAACCTCACAGGTCATTGTATTATCAGCAGGACCTTGGAATAAAATACAATCATAATCTATACAGATCATCTACCTACGAGCATCATCTGGGCTTCTTTCTGGACCATCTTTTTTTTCAAATCTTATATTTGGATTTTCGGTTAAATTTTGTATTGAAATAGCTTCACTGGAAGTTAATCCACAGTAAGTAGCACCATTATTTTTTTTACAAATTTTAACATTTATCTTTTAATAAAATATCTGTAATACAGTATTTGTTAATCATTTCCAATTGTCTAACCTGGGGATTTGTGAAGCAGCCTTTCACATTTTTATAGTTTATAACGCAAGTGTTACATGAAATATACAGCATGCCCCAACATTTCCTCGAAGCAAACTCTTAGGAACAGTTATTTAGTACTAGTAGAGGGTTGGGATGGTGTCCTTCGATCTCTACCTGGCCGCCTGTCTTGCGGTCTTAGTTTCGATCCCTGGTGTGAGCGTATGTGATTTGGAGATTGGGTCGGTTACATATCTTCCTGGATGAACTCCGGCTACTCCGATTTCCTCCCGTAGGAAAGAACCCTGCGTGTGTGCTAAGGTAATAGAAAAATAGAAAAAGGAATAAAAATAAAGCAACTTGTCTGCTATATCACCCTTGGTGGAATTAAACAATAAGACGAACAACAATAGGTACAAATATGTACGAGGGTTTATTTGCTTGTATGCAGTGATTATATAATGAATCACTAATGATACATTGTGCCCCATATAAATTAATCATACCTGCTCTAAGGGTAACTGCTTGATTATTTTTTAGCTCACGATACGCCTGCTTATGTAATTCTGAATGTAATTCAAAAGAGATCCCCAAATCTTCTGATAATATATTATGATAATTAGGAATATTAAAAGCTCAAAACAATGCAGATCGTTAGGCCACCTTCGCAATTTACAATCGTAAAGTTTGAATTTAGAACTTTTTAAAAGTTCAACAATACTCACTCATAGTAAAAACTAAACCCTTTTAGTGAGCATTTTAGAGTGTCTAACGGGGACAGCGTCGGTCGTTATACCTTATATAAGTTATACGTCCTTTAACATATCTGGACCCCTTGGTTTGGTGGCTCTTAGAAGCCATTCTCATGTCCCTTTATTATACTAGAAATGTAGGACAGTCTCCTCAATCACCGTCCCCGATTTTATCACGAACTGAGGCCTCTGTCGCGTTCACAAAACCGACAGTCTTAAGCTTGCGAAAACAACCCCCCCCCCCCCAGACCCTGCAAATTAAAAAAAAATGAAAAATACAAACATGAAAGGTATCACTATCATAATTAGAAAAGTTGGACGGACAATGAATAGATGAACGCTTGTGACGACTAGAAAACTTATGTCCATTAGCCATAATTCGCAGCGTTATGGAAGCGATTTACACATTTTTTTCGGTGAATAGAGAGGGTATACATATTATCGTCGTAAAAAGTCGATTTAGATTCTACCAAATGAACTTTGAAAATGTGGTAGTAGTTACATTGCTAAAAGAGACACGCCCAAGAAATGAGCGCATGTCTGTTGTAGGTTCTTACTGACCTTAGGATTATGTAATGTCCACGATGATTGGACACGTCTGCTGTGAGCAGCTAACTTTACCGTCACAAGTTTTTCTTCATTGTATCAGGTGTTGAGTTCACGTAAGAAGAAATGAAATGTATTGTGTTCTTAGGTTTTTGGAATAACTGAATTGCTTCCAGTGCTAAATTAACAGGTAGGCTATATGTAACGTAAACGTAACTTTACTATTGCCTACAATTGCAAGAGAAACCCCTCTCTGCCCATTGCTGGATTGACTTCTGATTCTTGAACTTTTGAGGGAGAGAGAGAGAGAGAAATGGGGTTTAACGTCCACTCAACACAACCAGGTCATTTCGGGACTAACATAATATGGTTTCAATTTTATTTCAATAATTCGCTTGCGCGTAGGGGTCATTAGCCGTGGGAGGAAACCGGAGTGCCCGGAGGAAACCCACGAGGTTGAGAAGGCGCCCCTATCTCCATGCCACATACGCTCACACCAGGGCTCGAAACCACAGCCGCAAGCCAGAGGTGACCGGCCAGCTAGAGGTCGAAGCGCGGCACTCTAGACCACTAGGCCATCCCAACCCCCCAACTTTTGAGGGAGTGTTTCTATTCTTCCCGTTCAATCAACATGACAGTCCTACGTTTAATCTGGGTCTTACCTAAAACTTTGGACAGTGATTTAAGGTATTAAAAACGGTGAAAGTATGTTCGTTTCCAAACAGCATTGTTTACATTTCATTCGACTTGATAGCCTCGTTTGTCACGCAATTAGTTTTACTGCAGTATTCTGGTATGTACGGGTTAATTGACAGTCACGGTAAGGTATATAGTAATGAACGCCACATTGTGAGGAGTCACTCTTCTACTACCTAGAACTTTCCCAAATCCCCTCCTATGAAACACTCGTTAAATATTACGTGCCGGTCGCCGGAAGTAGCGATGAAACATATTTTAGTAAACGTCTTTCGTTACACCATTTTGGCTTCTTAAGAAATAATAATAATAATAAAAAAATCAGGAGATAATTTGTCGTTTCATTGACAGTGCTCATAAAAGAGCCTTTGCGCGTTGATAATTTGTTTCATTGAAAGATAAGATTGGCTACATAGATACCACAAATATTTCGTTGGGTGAGATTCATGTTCCGAAATGAGAAATGAAAAGGGGTTTAACGTCCTACTTTTCTGCACCATCTGTGCTAATGAAGACGGACGGTCGCCATACACAGAGCTTACTCTTTTTTCAAATTCCAATAATTAAGACCTATTTTACTACACACCAACGTAACATTGGACCGCGGGTTTTCGTAACACCGGAACGACGTTGTTTCTTGTCAGGCTCTCTGTTCTGGAACACTGACGAGGGAAACAACACTGGAAAATCCGGGGAAACTTTCTATCTTTCATTAAAAGCATGCATGCGCGTTGGATGATAATAGAGACTTTTGGCAAATGGAATTTCCCGCATCCGTATCGCCACGTGATACGTTGCGTCAATGTAGTTTTAGAATTTTGGCAGACTTTCGCGCCATGTACATATGGGTCCGGGTTCAATTTAAGCGGTATCGCATCGCAAAAAGCGACTCAAATCGCGGTAAAAGCGATAGAATTATTTTATTCATTAATTAGCCAAAAGTTGCTTTCAAATTTGTGAAGTGCGATTCATTATATTTTGGATGAATGTGGAGTATATTTAGGCCTACGAAAAAATCAATTTATAAATGCAGGACTAACTTGTTTAATACTCCAAGTTGTGATTAATTTGAACCAGTTTTTATTTCAATATATCCGATAACTAGAACACAATGCCGACTCCGTTTTTAATCACACGTGTTTATAAAATATGTTACTAAAAATAGAATAAAACAACGCAGTATAATATGATTGGTTAACTTAACTGAAAACTAAAAGTATACATCTCAAGAGACGCGTGAAATGTGCCATTTTTGACGAATGTCTGACAAAAATTTTATGCTGATGGCATATTCTCGGGTTGATAATATTTTGAAGGCGGTGAGGGGGATGTTTTTAAATAAAGACATAGACAAGCAAAGCTACGTCTACAAATATTTCTATTGGAATGGTGAAACTTAAAGTACATGTTGTGTTGTTTTAGACGATTATAGTGCGTCCGGCATCGTGGAGAGACGGTAACTGAATTTTTTTTATCCATACATAAGTCGAAGCGGAGTATACAACGAATACCGGACTTCGGCGGAAAAAAAGTATCCACTTCTACCCCGAAATAACAGGATTGCAAATTTTTGTGATGTAAGGCTATGTTTTACTGCTCCTCAAATCTGAGCAAATGCTATTCAAATTTTGAATTGATTAGCCAAATTGTGAATCTGTCACAAAAATTTGCTACTCATTGGCTTTAGTCTAAATTGAACCCTGATATGGGTAGTTGAGCTGAGCTTAGTTCTAATACAGCATGGTGGCAGTTATCTACCAATACCAACACCAGTACTAGTCAAGTGCCTAGCCTACAAATTCCTAAGTGGAATAGAGTCGCTCGACAGTGGCTGAGCTATTTAAAATTTAAAAAGAAATTTAGTGTCGAATCTTTTTTGGGTTTCACTAATGTATCATTTCAGAAAGTATAATATACCCCTTTTAAATGAGGATTTGCAAGGCCCCACCTCCCTAAATTTAGCACGTAGATCAACCAGCATGCAGATTGACAGACAGTGAGACGGGAAAATATGAAAATTCTGCGAAAATCTCATCAAAAGTAATCATTAAATTCCTGTCTTTATCATGGTTAATCTGATCAAATATACACCTTCGTGTTCTATGGTACACATTATGACATAGATTCATAAAAAACACTATGCCACAACATTTCAACGTCTAAACGTAGCATAAAGTACGGTTAAAAGACGACGATGTTATACGGACCTTTTCCGTATGAAAGCTGTTCTATCCATGCTGCCGTATTCGTGTGCAGTATCACGTATGAGAAGTACACAACATTGTTGACGTAACATACAAAATCTATACGGATACACAATACGGACCAGAAATTTACGCTTGCCAAAAGTCGCTATTGATATAGGGTTTGTCTCGTGTACCTGATTATGAATTTATGCCATCGGTAACAAAAACCTGACTGTACACCGTTTACAAGAATTGTGTACAGAAATGGGGGTATCAAAATGACTTGCATGTATTTGTAAGTTAAAGTAAGATTTGTTAATTCTCTATCTTCTAAAGTACGACGCGCTCTTATCATCATTTTCATCTTTACGGCTTACCTTATTTAGATAACATTTAGATATGTGACTTTTATATCGCTATTAATATATTTATAAGTTTTAAAAGGATTGGTAAAACATTTTGCAAACATTAATCCATGTGGGTAATAAAATGATAACTTTATGTGTGGTAAGGTGGGCTACTTGATAATTGGAGAGGGTAAACATATAATCCGGAAGAGGAGCGAAAAATTACGATATATGCAAAACTTATCAACGCAATTAAAAGAAAGAATTCTATTGAAGTTCTGAATCTTTCGCTCGCAGATGGGTACCTGCAATATTTGTAGCGGTGGTAATTGTCACCGCTACTATTGACACACTCTTCGAGGCTTTCCACAAGTAATAATAGCTTCTTTTACAACATTTTCAACACAGATGGTGTGGAAATAAGTTATTTATGTTACAAATAGTGAAGAGTGGAACGCTTAAGTCTTAAGGGGTGGTTGAGTGACCGCATGGACTGTCATTGAGTGAAGTGACGTGGTTTGGATTTCCCGCTTCTTGTATGTGACGAGGACTATCCTCCCACTGTTAAGACACCTACGCACAAGCGAAATATTGATTCAATAGACCTTATGTTACAAAGCACACACGCTAACACCCCCCAACATATAACAACCAGTGATAGTTGATATTTGATGAAAGGTAGAAGGAAACGAGGTTGGTCTTGTAACATTCTTCTTTTCCCCAGCAAGGTTTTGAAAATTACATCGCCGTAGATGGGTTTTAGAACCATCTTTTGTCGGTTTAGAGAATAAATGGAGTCTAGGATATCGTTTCCCAAATCAGAAGATTGCAAAGACACCGAATGCATTAGATCTGTATACGCATCTTATATTACCCGGTCAGTTTATTAAAGATTTGAAAAAAAATGAGAACTGCAATCATGATATTTTCCATTTGTCCGACGAAGTTACATTGTCCTGTAAGACATTTAACAAAATTTTACCTCGTATATTAAAATTTTAAATACAAAATAGCGACCGTAATCTTTGAAATAGAACTAACCAACATTCGGATTAGTAGGGGAACACTAACAGGGGGTTACATAAAGACAACGAAGAATAGGAAACCTGATCAATCAACTTTTGATGCTTATAAAATAGGTTCAATATACATGTATAAAAAAAGGAAACCAAATAGATACGCACTAATATTGTAATATATACTAGACATATCCTACGGTTTACAAGTAGACGGACAATATGCCATTCCGAAATGGATGGATGTTGCACTGACTTACAGAAATAACAATAAAAATGAACACATATTTTTTTCGCCTTTTTTGACAGTACATATCAGTCTACAATCTTCTATGACTGTGGCAGGAGCATTGTAAATGTTAACAAATTGTTATACAAATCCCAATAATTTAAGCAACTTGCAGTCTTGGCATAAACCAGATATACACGGCATATTTTCGTTAACCATAATGTTCATCGCCTTAATTAAAAAGGTGTGTAAATCTACAGCTATTATTAAAGTTAGGATGAGAACCTGCAGGCTGTACGAACTGTGTTATCTATGTACAAATTACTTATGTGGATATATACTCAGTTTATCATTAATCAAACTCTTCACTAGAATCCATTTTGTCACGTATAATTCATCTGTCTGATAAAATAATATTACTATTTAGATATGGTGACTTCTAAACAATGATAAACACCCCTGTTGGTGTTGAGAAAGTTGAAAATAGAAAGATTTACAAAAGCTCCAGGGCACATGGTTTTTTGATGATAAATGGTTTTAGAACCGACGGTTATCCCAAAAGATAATTCAATAAATTTCACACGACCTTGTTAACCTGAAGTTTTCCAGTGATAAACAAATGTCAGGAATCGTGTCACCCTCACCAATATTATTCTTTGTATCATGGTATAATAATAATCTGTATATTTCAAGGAAATCATGTAAATAATACAATTTGTTCCAATCAACGTTTTCTGATGCAAAAGTAAAGCCGATGCATCTGTGCAAGGTAACAATAAATGAGGGGACCGGAAGTAGCTTTAATAGAGATAAACGCCGCAGCCAATTCGGTCCTCTGTGACAGCTATTAAACCAGGCCATTCAATTTTGTTGACAAATTTCGTTGTTTGCTCAACATCTAGGTTCATTTAAACTATAATTTATGCCAGAGAGCAATGTTGTCTTGAGATCCGAAGCTAAACACCACAAACACCGTGTTAACATATATTATTCTTTTTTGTAGACAGTTTAAACGTTGTGGGTCACCATATTGATAGTTGTATCAGATATCAAAGTTAGTCTTTTTTTTACTTACGAGCATGTCTGGCAAAACGATTCATATTCAGATATATGAACGGTGCTAACGAATTCTAGAAAGGCCAGAAACCGTTAGAAGTAGCGTTATTTGGAATTTCAAATTATCGCTATAAACTTTAATGTACAGTCTGTCCTACTTAATTTGAAAAACCCAGTTTATTTCATACTTTTTTGCGCATTTAAAATGTCTTCCCTTCTCCCTAAATCCCTATATTTGAGTCCTGGTAACATGTAATCAAGGAGTGGGCAGCAGGCATTATCATATAGCCATATTATCAAGCCACTGCACATGTGATTTTAGCTATTTGAACGTCTCAATAAGTGGCATTAAAGGAGCTAAATCTCTATTCTTTGACATCTAGAAATGGGCACAAATGGGTCGCAACGCATATAATAATGTAATATTAATGTATATAAACTGATTTACATTCAATCATTTCTGTAATTTCTAATCAGTTATGTTTGGCGAAATATGCGAACAGTGCAGATTGAATGGAAGTCTTTGGTGTTGTTCCAGTCTACTTCGGAAGACTTACCTTGTGGGATATGTTTAGTCTATTGCAAATGAAGGCATCCTGACACGCGATTCGTATATGCTAAGTTTAAAATTTTCATTTTGTCTTAAATATTTGATTTCAGAAGCTCAACTTTTCACGGTAAGGTTGATCTAAATTGACCAATAAGTCGTGTTTGCAATGTCGATTACAGTGGATGATACTGAGATGAAGACTTACCCACTTTAAGTTTTCTAAGTGTGAAATAATTAAGACAATACAGTTCAAATTCTAGTATTTTTTTGTATTTTTAGACAATAAATACTTTTTTTTAGAAAAACGTGTGGAAAAAGATCAACAAGATAGCCTGGGTTTGTCTTCTGGTATACACAGATGTAACTCGGGCTATAATATAGACAAGTTCCTGCCACTATCAGGCCGCGCGAAACTGCCACAGAGCAAAGGTGTTTTTCTCTGTATTGTACGACTAGTTTTGACGTAATGTTTTGGTTTTCAAAGTGTGTGGGATATGAATGCCAAGAAAGGTGTAATTTATTTTGAGTTCTGGGTTTGAAAGTACATCTGGTTTTGATTACATTCTGTTGAAATTGTTCCTGGCTCTACTGTTTGACAGCGTTGGATTGTTTTATTGATTTTATTTGTTCGCGTTTAAACATTTTGGTGGAATTGTTCTCGATTTTTTTTGTTTATTATTTTAAAGTTATGGAACTATACTCTAGTTAATATGGTAGGTTATATTAAATATTTTTACCAATAATCTCTGATCATCATTTTTACTCGCTAAAATTCCTTTCATGCACCTCTTTTCCGAGTTAACCCAATCCAGGCTTTTATCCTTTATTGCTATTTTTATTTTGTTTTCTTCATTAAATGTTACATAACCAATTTGCGTACTTTTTAACTCTGATTAAGCGCAGAAATTGAAAAACTGGAAATGACGCACAGAAGTTAAGAAATTTAACAAGAATCGTCAATCTGGAAAGAATTCAATAATTTTAACTGATATGTCGAGATATGACCAAAGAAAAACATATTCATATCTGTATCATACTTGCACAATTTGTTTAAAATTCTTATTTCATGTATGCATCAGAAATCCCTTCATGTAAGTAAAACAATGCCAACCCTAGGATAAAAATCAACAATTGTTCTCTTGATAGGTTTGTTAGTGAAATGGGATTCTTGGAATTAGTAATGATAACCATTATATCTAGATTATATATTTTGATATTGCTGCTTGGGTGGTAAGGGTTTGGTCCTGTAGCTTTATACAAGGTTGTTTTTTTTTTTACAGAAGGAACCATATAATATAGCAAATCGAGTTAACAGATTTCAAAGTGGACATAAATTAACCATAAATCGTGATGATGATAAATATTTTGATATCGTATATTTTAACACTTTAGCTGTTAAATATAGAACTAATCATATCAGTCGAGACACGTCATTTGTGTACTTATGCGAAATGAAATGAAATATGGCTTAATGTCCTACTTTCTTCGCCGACTGGGCTAAGGAAATGAAATGAAATGGGGTTTAACGTCCTACTCTTCTGCACCTGACCTGGGCTAATGGAAGACGGGCATACGCCATACAGTGTGCTATGAGGGAAATTTTTGCCCGGGCAGCGGCGCTACGGCCTACTCTTATATCGAATTCCAACTGCCAAGGGATCTTTTACGTGCACTCCAATGTGTACACGGGACCTCGGTTTTTCGTCCCATCTGAACGACTAGGCAGCTGTCCTTGTCAGGCCCTCCTTCTGTATCACTGACAAGGGGAAACCACGCCGGAAAATCGAGATGAACTTTCTCGGCCAATGCAGGGATCGAACACCCGACCTCCAGGCTAGCGAGCCAGCGCCTTGCCCACTTAGCCACCGTGATTCCCAGGAAGACGGACATGCGCCATTCGGTGTAATATGGGGGAAATTTTGCCCAGAGAGCCGTCCGGTCACCAGTGGCTTCGATCCCTGGTGTGAGCGTATGCCAGGAGACAGGGGCGCCTACTCAACCTCGTTGGTTTACCCCGTGTATTCAGGTTTCCACTCACAGGAATGTCCTGCGCGCGCCCCAAGCATAATAAAATTAGACAACTTGTCTATGATATCTCCATCGGGGGAAGCGGACGTTAAACACTCATAGAAAGACAGTCCGGCGGAGAGGGCTCACATATTATTATTGTTTATAAGATTTGATATTACTGGTTTTGAAAATGGCTTGTGGCATAATTAGAATGGGGGCACAAAGCTTTTTGTAGCCAGAGCTAAGCTTAAATTTTTCCCTGTGTGTAATATGGATAAAACAACAAGTGATGCGACTCATTACATTCGCTTGATTTATAATTATGTAATCAGCATAATTTACAGTGTGCTAGACGGTAGCATTTTTTGAAATAAACAAATACGCGTAAGTGATCATAAATTTAAATACAGAAGATTTAAGAGGTTGTCGATGCCAAGACAATGTACACAATTGTTATGCTGATATGCTTTCAAAAGATAATATATATAATACTAAATATGAGTGGTGGTGTGAATTGGTTCCACGTGCTAGTTTTAGTTGAAACGAAGGAGACTTTTTTTTTTATTTTAACGTTTACTTGATAGTTATAAAGTGATATACTGTTTTAATAAAACGATGACGTTACAATTATGATATATGTTATGTCACTTTGTAACCAGAAAAAATTTATTAAAAACTGTTAACATGCCTAGATGAATAAATAAAAGAATTCCCGACACTCCTTTTCTAATTAAATTGTAAATGTTACACAGCAAGGGGTACAATTCGGATTGTGTCAAAGACTGTAGATAATGCTATTGTAAATTAGACATAATTATGAAACCGTTTCGAGTAGGTCTATGTAAAAGAATTTTCTAAAATATACGCCAATTGACTAAGGTATGGTGATTATTTGCAATTAATTTGCTTCGGATGTATTTGTCAAACTAAAAGAACAGTGACTTTTTAAATTGTTCATTAAGATTTGAAAATATTCTTAGTTACAAAAGTTTGTTGTATTGGTATGTCGTATAGTAATTCCATTATGATTTTATATTTTTCAAAAATTTAAACTATATTCTTTGGGTTATATGTTAAAACAAGTTTCCACAACATGTTAACCTTGTCATATCCTGTTATACGCTATCAAGTAAATAAACTATGACACCCGGTGTTGTTTTTTTTTTTGAAACGGTACCTAAATTTATAATGAGGTTCAGCTGGAGGGAGCAGTCGATACCTAAACATTCCAAGATGTAACCATACGAAACATTAATTTATTTTGTATATATTTCAGACATCCACAGCTACTTTCTTCATTACATTCCAATACAGAAACAGACGTGAAAAACAGACGACATGACCATTATCTATCAATACAAAGTGGCTACCACATCACTCGGAGGCTTTGCCAAATTATTGGCAGCCTGGAAGGGCAGTGTTTATAAACTTATGTTCAAAGAGATGTTAATTTTCGCGGGGGCGTACTTCCTGATCAGCATCACTTATAGATTAGCTTTAACACCGGATCAAAAACTGTAAGTTATCCCAAAACTCCTTCACATGTCATTCTATTTATAAGCACACCCATCCTATAATTTGTAAAGTAAAGAGTACGTTTTAAAATAGCTTACCAATACGCCCGCACTGCACAGGCGCATATCACCATTGGCCGTATCAATAGGTGCCCTTGATACAGATGGGATTACCACTGGGCAATGTTGGAAAGAAATATATTGATAGGGGTTCATTAGTTTATACCTGCCATGTCCCCGGGACGTTCTCGTGTGACCGTATAATCAAGTTTTGGGCTGTTGATTTGCTATAAATTATCGTCTTTTATTTTTAATTTGTAGTTCAACTATAACAACGTTTAATCTCCCTGCACTGATCAGAGGCGGATTTAAGGGGGGGGGGGCGGGAATGGCGCTCCGCCCCCCCCCCCCTAATTTTCGACAGTGCCCGTTTTTACTGCTAAATGTGCCTTTTCCCAGACCCAAATATGCCCACTCCGAACGTTTACTTGGACGAAATATCAACCAAATAGCTCTTGGAATGGCTACAGATGCAAGGAAATGGCGAATAGTTTTCTTGCCCCCCCCCAAACCCCCCTCTCAGCGGCGTGCCCCGTCTCCGTGCTCAGTGCCCTCATTTTGCGGCGCCCCCCTTTTCAAAATTCTTAGATCCGCCCCTGCTGATGTGTTTTGCCTATGTAAGATTGTATTTGGATCACCTGTCAATTAGAGAGAGAGAAAAAAATGTATAATAGTCATATTATGGTCACACGACGACTCGTTTTGAGAGCATTTGTCAATAGACGTAAAACTTTCAGCGGAGAGAAATTGCCATCCCACAAATCAAATCAGCACATAAAACACTGCAGTGTAATCGACAATTCTTTTTAGGAAACTATATCATTGGGCTACTCTACTTTCCTGTCTTGTCAATTCATAATTGACTTAAGAACACCTGTCTGAAAGATACATTTTATATACAGTACTTTTTATCAAAAAGGAAAAGCGCATGTATACAAATGAAAAAAAAACCCCTCAAATCAAACCCCAATATGCCGTATCATTCGGTGTGGAATTGGATGTAAAATACTAGTAGTAGAAAACTGGAAGGATGATTAGAATGATAAAAAAATGTTTCAGTATTCTTACTCGAATTCATTACATTTTGTCTCCCGGTTATCTTCGTATCGGTGGCAGATCTTAATGGAAATTATAGAAGTATCATTATCTCCTTGAAATACCAGCCCAACATGGTGTATATAAACATACTGTGACACTAAGATCTAAATCAAAATGAATGATGTTATAGCCTTTATACCTTGTTGTACATACACATATCTTACATTCCCTCAACTAACATACTTTTGTCTCCTGTAGCATTAATTGTTGTTTTCTTGCCCTGTAATGTCAAATAGAGTTGTTTTTGGCATTATTTTTGTATTTTAATTGTTGCTTTATGGTCTCTCCATTACGAACTGTTTGTTTTCGCTGTAATGCTTGTGGAAAATAAATGCGAGACTGCGTTCTGGGAACGTCAACCAAGGGCACCATTTAATTAATAGGACATAGATACGAATTATAATTGAACTAATTGGCCTGTACTTGGCTTTTGATAATCGAGCCAAAAATGAAATGTGGGATTGGCCCAAGACAATATGTTTGTTATTAATACCTGTTCGCGTTGAAATCTGCTTAAAGGTATCATATTTAAAGTAGCAAACCGCTTTTATCTGGCACCTGGACATACATGGGTGGCAACGCATATAATAATGTAATATGAATGTCTATAAACTGATAGTATGTTTAGCCTCATTCGTTCATCGAGTCGCATCATTGAAAATAACGCTCGAAAGCATTCTGACACGCGACTCGTGTGCCAATTTTAAAAGTTAAATTTTGTCTTAAATATTGGATATTAGAAGGCTATCATTTCACATTAAGATAACAACGCCAATGTTGATTGGAATTAATCAATAAGTTGTGTTTGCAATGTCGAAGATGGTGATATTGAATTAGCGAGTTACCTGCTTTAAACTGAGCCTAAATACTTTTAAACTTTTACCTTTCAGCCTTTTCGAAAAAATCGTAACTCATTGCAACACTTTCACAAGTTTAATACCAGTTTCTTTTGTGCTGGGTTTCTATGTATCGTTTGTTGTAAAAAGATGGTGGGAACAATTTATGAATGTTCCCTGGCCAGACAGGTAAACTACTCTTTTTTATAAACAAAATTAAACCATCTGTTGATTACTAAAAATATGTTAGAGATGATATGATTAGAATGAATATTACTTATGGGGGGTCTGCTATAAATCATCGTCATAAAGATAAACGGAAAACTCAAGGTCACGGTTGCAGACGATCAAAACGTGAAGAAAATCGGCACTAACCGTTACTCAATTCCACAAAACAAAATTATCCAACATTAAGTGAATTATGCATAAAATGAATGGAAGAAATGTTGTTTCATGGCACGTCTGCTCCAACCGGGTTATATATTGCGCCAAGAATTATGTACAAAGGCAAAAATTCTACCTGTTAACGTGTTTTGGAGTGGTTATAGCGTGTACCCCGCCTATTGCACGAAATCCAATTTGGATTCAAATTTAAAATCCAGTCATTCAATAGCCGTGAAACATAATTTATTTAAATGTCCCCGACCTCCAGAATCAGGTGTTATTAAAATATGGACTGGAAGGGAGAGAATTTCAGTTTTTAGTTATTTTTGAATGTTAGCACATGGGGTGGGGGTTGGGGTGTCCAAATGGTTTAACGCGTGGGCATTATATAATCTGGTCTGTCAAGAGGAATGGTTTCGAATTCGATGTGCTGCTTGTACGTGGCAAGGAGTATAGGGTCGTCTGTCCAACCACCCCACAGCTAAAGACCACTACGTACAAGCGAATTATTGCAATAAACCATATGGACCATATGTTAATCCCGAAATAACCTAGTTTGTGTCGGATGAACGTTAAACTCTCTCCCTGCCTCTATCGTGGTTGGGGCCGGAGATCTATAAAGTATGGAGATGTTCCCCAACACCAGGTTCAGGTGCGTCTGCTCTAACAGAAAATATTAAATGAATTCGCTCTTGTCTATCAAAGTATCTCATTGCTTTTGCGGGAGACACGGATGTTCGGTAGCTCCACCATTCTATAACAGGAGAACGAAAAACTACAAATTATTTAATTAATAAGGTGACGGACAGGGTATACTGGTAAAGAAGTACTAAAATAAGATTAGTGGGTTGAAAAAAGTAACTTGGCAGTGAATCTCAGTCCTAATATCAGGTTTGAGGTGACATTTAGACAGTTTAATGGTATTTTTGTATTGTATTTTACAGAACATTATTTATAATGAATACCTACTTACACAGCGATGATGACAGAGCTAGAATAATGAGGAGAACAATAGCTAGATATATGTTACTTGGTCTTATTATTATATGCCGTTCTGTTAGTGTAGCTGTCATGAAAAGATTTCCTACTATGGACCATCTGATCGAGGCAGGTAAACACTAAACTTGTACTGATTCCAGGCCTGGAAATAACGGTTTTAGATGTACCTGACAAATAGCAAGCACTAATGAAAAAGTACCTGTCAATAAAACCCCCCAGTCGCCCCAGAGGTTTTGTGTCTGACAAAATGACAAACCCCAGAGGTTTTGTGTCTGACAAGGCCTGAATCTGTGACATGTGCCTTATTTCCAGGCTTGTGATTCTTTTGATTTATCTTTAACGGAGATAAATCAACTATTTCTTTTATTCTAACTTATAACAATTCAATACTTTCTCAACTTCTTCTAGACACTGTTAAGTGCCACACCTAATTAAACATTGCGTTCCTGACAAACGCTGTTGGAACCAGGATTAGCAGTTGTCCTTTGGAAATGATATAAACACCAGAGAATCGTTAATTTCAAATCAATAAATTTAACGAATGTCGCTATAATTAAGCCCGGAAGATCATATATTGTTTATGCCGATGACCCGTGTAAGTAGCTATCGCCAGCGATAGTGCCCTCCGGACCCAAATAGTGTCGAAGTCACCAGCCATTTCTTCGAGATATGCGAACACATAAAAACCACCCGAATAGTTAAACTGGCTTCTAACAGTAAACGCTGGACAGTGTGATCAGTAAGGGTCGAACGTACGAAACACAAAACAGTCCCGATTATAAAGCTGTCAGACTGTTTCCTAAGTTCAAGTTTATTCCCAAAGAGAAGATTACTGAATGAGCTTTATTTTATAGGTTTTGCAACTAAAGAAGAAATTGAGATGTTTGAAAATACTAAATGTAAATACAACAAATTTTGGGTACCCTTGATGTGGGCTAACAATATTTTAATTCAAGCCAGAAGGGAGAGAAAAATCGACAACGATTTTGGTCTTCGAATGATAATTGAGGTGAGTAATAACCATAAACTCTTGTAAGGTTTGAATTACTTTCTCAGATGAAAGAACACATTGAACCGTTTATATTCTGACAGGTGCTCTAGTTGTAGCTTGGGTTTCAGATCAGGCAATCATTATAAATGTCATTATAAACCCTGGCCATCATTACCAATCGGATTTCAGATGGTCTATGTTACGTTTTTGGGCTTTTATACAGTCTGTAAGAACACGTACTCAGTTTCAACCGGAACTACAGGCATATTACCTTAGTATGAATAGAATTTTGATCTCATTTTACTTATCTTGATCGCGGTTCGTGTGATATATATGGTACAAGATGGAATCTCTTACCTTAATCATCTGCTGTAAGGTCATTCTTAGGACACGGCATTCGTCGACACGTTGAGTTCGTATTTGACTTGATAACCAATATCATTCCTCATCCCATATAATGTTCAAGTATGAATTGATAAAATAAAAGCCTATAATCGTAACACCTTAAAGTTGCAATTTCATATTTTTAAGTAATATTTTAAAAAATGTATTATGAAAAAGTCCTAAAATAGATCGTTTCTATAAACAGTCCTACCTTGTTAAAGAATAATCCTATTAATCCTATAATTCACTATTGTCAGTTGAGAAATTGGCAAAAATATCATTTTCAACTTCAAATTCAAACGTTGGAAGATAGCCATACCATGGGGGTGAATGGAAAAACAAGGTAATTGTGTTATTATTTCCTGTGTCACTGATTTTAATGCCTGGAAAATAATGTCCATGATCGTATAATAGTGAGTTGACAATCTATTGAGCAAAAGACATGGACATAATTATGTTTTGACTCTCTTAGAAAATATGAAATTCCTGCTTTAAGATCAATATGAAAACATGAAGGATTAATAGATATTCTGTTTCCGGAAACGAGTAAAGATGAAGAAAACCTTAAAATCTGCATGCGTTTTACAGATGTAACTTTGTTTCAGCAACTGGCGGCATTTAGAGATAGATGTTCTTTATGTTTTGTTTATGATTGGATAACGATACCTTTAGTATATACACAAGTGAGTATATGATTAGATACACGTTACAAAATAATTCCCATAACCCATTTTATCAAATTTAACCTTTTATCAATTCGGTGCATTGATGGTATTCGTTAGATTGGATTTATTTAATTGTACAATGAAATTAACCGTTCAGGGCCTAAATAATTAACGATGTTAAAAGGACGTCAATCTCCTTATAGTTAAAAGGTTGAATTATTGTATCTTCCAGAACCGGATATCCAGTCTTAAATATTGGCGGGAATGGAGGGTGGGGGGATGTATATGATGCTGGGGGGTCAATTTCTAATTTGATGGATGTTAATAATAACCAGTTCTTACAAATTTTAAATAATAATTCTAATTTTATTAACTGTTGATAGATTTCTTTAATGAATATCAGATGGTCTCTTTCAGGTTGCTACTCTATCTGTTTATATGTTTTTCGCTACATGTTTATTAGGACGACAGTATCTTGATACAAGTAAAGAATATCCTGGTTATGATATTGATTTCTACTTTCCTCTATTTACCTTACTACAGTTCTTCTTTTACATGGGTTGGTTAAAGGTATGTACCAATTATTATAGGCAGTGAGATGGGTTGGCTGTTGTAGTCACGTCGCTGTAAACCAGTTGTTGTGAGATGGGACTAGCAGAATCATTGCTGTTTTGTAAATTAGGAATTGATTTTTAGCAAATCAACCTTTGAAATGCCACCTATAAGGTGTACGCAATAATGACACCGTAGATCCGCCTTTGGTGGTACCATAAATTTACTCCAGTTTGGCTTTTGTTGCATTTATGCATAATAAATATCCTTGCTTCTTAATGACATCATTCACCTTGTTGAACGTGATCGGCGCCTGTGGTATAAATAGTATTTGACTGTTCCAATTTTGTCTGTATCCAGCAGTTAACAAATGGTTCTGTAGACTTAAGGAGTTTTTCCCCAACTAATATTCACTGCACGGGAAATTTTAGCTAGGACGACCGATATGGTCTTAGGTTTAAAACCGTTCGATCTCCTATGAATCAAACTAAATATTGCTATAGCTTGATATCTAGTAAAATTAATAGTTTCTCGTTCTTTGACAGTAGAACTTGATTATTTTTCAGGTTGCTGAACAACTAATCAACCCTTTTGGTGAAGACGATGATGACTTTGATATCAACTGGTTATTAGATAGACACACGGAGGTATATTTGACTCTTATTTTAAATTCCAAGAGTTCTTTTACGTGCACGCCAATGTGTACACGGGACTTACGTTTTTACTTCCCATCCAAACGAACTGAGGCTCTCCACTCTGCATCACTGCCAAGGAGAATATCGCTGGACAATCCCGGGGAACTTTATCGTCCAACATCAGGATCGAACCGCTGACTTCTATATCTGAGCCACCGGGATGACCTTAGGATTAGGCCAATGAAATATCGAAAATATAACTCGGTGAATGTTGAAATGTTTATTTTTAGTTTTATGTTGTCCAGATAGTAACGATGATTGACCTTGGCAGTAGGATCGCACCACACACAAAACTTTTAAAAAGACATATTAATTAAATTTCAATATGGAGTGTATACGTGTATTTTATAAATATAATCCATTGCCATGTTTGTAGGTAGCGTTTTCTCTAGTAGACCAATGTTATGGTAAATATCCTAAGTTAGTTCAAGATAAATTCTGGAATGATGAAGTCGTACCAGATTTACCATATACAGAGGCTTCCAAGAATTCCAAGAAACCAAATTACCTAGGATCTACATATAATTTATCGTAAGAGTAACTTTTTATAAAAAGCTTCTTTAATAAAGTTAGTGATATCACTCTCCCCAGACAACAGAACCTCACTGATAATTGAAAGAAGATTTTTGTTGGTTAAGACGTTGTAACATGGTATTGATGATACAATAGTAGTAAAGTTTTTAATTTCTTGAATTTAATCAAATAAATTAATAAGAAATAACCCAATTAACATATCATTGGAAAATGTCTGCCCGGAAGCTTATGAAGTCTATATATTCAATTCTTACGGTTGATTATTCCTTTTTTACAGTAAACCCTCCACGGACGATCAGCGTTTTTTTGTTCCTCATGTGAATGTAAACGGCTTTGGTGTGAGAAACAGAAATAAGGACTCCCTTACAAGTAATATAGGTGATTCAGTGATAAGTTTATTTACTGGAAGAGGAAATGTCCCGTATGTATATTTAGTATTTATAAACGTCTTTGCATTATTGTGTATTTTCTATTATGGTTCCACTGTCTTATAAATATACACCTTGCTTATGTACCCATCAAATAATATTGCCATAAAGCGTTTACGAAATGGTCGTATGCGCAGGTTTAATGTTTTATTGATTCTATATTTGGCACATATCCAGGATCTATTTTTATATTTTACGACGTGTTAAATAAATCTCTTGTTATTCTTGACTGTAAAATACCTTTGAATCTGATTGTAGGAAACAATACTATGATTCCAGAGAAACTCTATGTTCTGTTACTGGCAGCGAGAAAATGTTTAATAATTTACATTCTAATGGCGGTCCAGGTTATACACAGCTACCGTCCATTATCATCAGCGAGCCACGACAGCGTCGGGCGTCTGCAGATCTTCCTGTAAAAACAGATGAACTGAATGAGTTAAGACGAGAAAGGGCTAGTACAGATTGTGACCAAAGAGGTATGTCGTCCGATTTGAAGTCAGAAAGAGAAAGAAAGTTCAGTACACCATTTAACTTCCCTTTCTTTAGTCGTGAAGAAAAGAAAACCGAAGATACACTTCTGCCAAAACCACCTTCAAGGTATGCTTATCTTTCTATTGGCCTGTCTTCGTTCAACACCTCTATCATTTGAAATTTGTCGATATTCTTTGCATAATTCACGTTTTGTGCATTGTTGGCGCCACTATGTGTCCGTACGCCTATCTGTGCATCCATAGTCGTAGTTTGGGAGATTTTTTTTAAAAAACTAAACCAAAAAATACAAAAAAACTTATCCACTTGGTAACCGAAACCTTGGTAGTTTAAGCGACCTACAGCTACCAGATCATGATAATTGCCGTCGTGAAAGTGGTAGATTTAATAATGATTGCCATTTGGAGAATAAAACATGAGATTATTAAAACTTGCTCAGTCGAATTTCCGTGTATAAAAAAGTACCACGGCTAATCTATGGACTGACGTGCATAGTTTTTTTTTGCCTTGTGAAATGTATTTTAATTGTTGTGGGGAATATGGTGGCGATGGGGTTATGCCCCGTATTATCAACTCGAAATACGAAGAGGCTTAAGGGAGTATTGTCAACTCCAACCGGGCTATATTGTGCCAAACATATGGTGATTATTTCGAGACAGGCTAAATTATATCACAGAACAAATTACATGCACAAATAAAAACAATATCACAGTAAATAATATTAAAAATGAAATAAATCTTTTATGCATATAACTATCTAAAATACAAAAATTTATGATAGGCCCCTAAAACCCTGTCTCTTTTAAAAAGTCTACCTTACCATATAAACCCGGTTGGGCTCTAAAGGAAGTAAAAATTGTCCGAAACTGTTATTTTTTAAAACAACTGATGAAGTCGTTTTATGAAGATACCCAGAATCCGTTCCTATTATTTCATGCAAGTCTTGCAAGTCTCACTATCCAACAGTTGTGATATCTTCAAGGAAAGACAACTCCGTTTGGCAGAATGAGAGAAAAATGACTAATAAACGACGTCATAATGGAATCTGTGACGTCAGACCCTAACAACGTCACGGCTTAGCTACAAAATCCTAGGAGATATTAGAAGTCAAAGAGATTTTAGCCATATTGGTGAACCTTTTCGATATTGTCTAAAGATATCTTGGAGAATTTCAACAAGTTAATGATGATTATGTCACCTGCGGTCCAAGCGTTCGACCACAATGTTAGTAACAGCATCGTCAACATCATTCATCTGAATCATCGATCGGATTCCCGGGATGAGACTGAAAGTAGGCATTCTTATTCTACTAAATTCTAGGCCTAGGCCTACTGGAAGGCGATCATCATTCTTTTACAAATTTTTTTCATCTGCTCTTGAGGTAAGTTCATCACTACTTACTTTACACAAAAACATATATAGTACTGATAGCAATTTTTGATAAAAATTTTCTGTAGACTATTTAGTTGACTATGACTCTGATTCTGATTGATAATGATACCGGTAGGCCTACCGGGAAAAAAAGGTCTCAGCTCTTTCTAGTCTAGCACATAATAATGATTAATAATTTATAAGTAAAGTATTCCCTAGCCCTAAGATCAACTAACGAGTAGTCTACGGTCGTACATTTTAAGCAATGACCAGATTACGAAAAATAATATAAAAAAGCGCAGCGTACGGTAGCCATATGGCTTTTATGGTAATAGTGTGAGGCCTACTTGATCTAATAATAACTATATTTTTTTTTAATTATTGTAGCTTTGTAAGCAGGAACTACGGCTTTTGGAAACTCAAAGAGTTTCCTTGGAAATAGTTGGTCGTGATTTGCAAAGGTGAAATAGTAGTTTCTAATTCTAAAACCGAAATTAACAACTCAAAAGGTCAAGGATAATTAAGATATCTTGTTTTATGTTTTTGTGTTTCTGTAGTCATGGTATAATTATTTTCTTTAAGTCCGGTGGAAATTCTGTCTTCATTAAAGATCTAACATTGTATGTAGTAAGATTTAAAATTGGTAAAAAGACTATTTAACGTATGAGGTTCAAATCAGAAGTTCATAAAAGACCTAGTAACTCAGACTACATGTATTTTTTTTTATCTTCCAGAAGTATTGTTGGTGGGTATACTTTCACTGAAGAGAAATCGCGGAAACAAGGGAATGACGAAACTGGTACCTTCAAACCGGTTTGGTTAAAAGGATGTGATCCCCAACAAAAATTCTGCATAATTCCTTTGAAAACGCACAAACCTACCTCTACCACAGCATCCACACAAACCAGTGCTCATGCTTCTATCAATGATCTGGAAATACTGCTCTCAAAACTCGTTAATAACGACAACATTAAAATAGAAGTTTTGGTTACAAAGAAAAATGGTGATAAGTCAAAGATTAATATCAAGACGCTGCTTGGAAATATTGGAGAGCACGAAGACGTTTTTGATGGTTTGTCTCCACCATCCATGTCAACTCAAACCATTGATCCAGTTATACATCGAGATATGGGCTGCCAAACTGTTGATCCAGATATATATCGAGAAATTAGCTGTCAAACTGTTGCTCTTAAACATCAAGATATTAGCTGCCAAACTGCTGATCCTGTTATACATCGAGATTTTAGCAGTCAAACTGAAAGTCGTCAAACCACTACGGAGTGTCAAACTGCTACACCAGATAGCACAGATACTTCAGTACAAGCCGCATCATTATCAACCAATGTATCTGTTCAAGCTGTGCCAGAATGCATCCAAGCCGTTGTTCAAGTTGTGCCGACACTTATTACCCAAGCAATTCGATATGTTCAAACAACACAGGCTTCAAGCCCGACTACCATAAAGGATTTGTACATCCAGGGCGAGTCAAGACTTAAAGAAGCTTATGCTAACAAATCAAAATATTCTGTAGTCCTTGCCTCGACCAACAGCAACGTAGATACAGTTTCAGGTCTCAAACTCTCAACTGTACACGGAAATGAACAGTGCAGTCATTTAAATATAGAAATAAGATCTTCATCACCGAATGGAAGAGGTCAAACAAAATGGGCTACCAATGCAGCTGCTGGTGAAGCACCGTTATTTTCCGGCGGCGTGGATTTCAAAAGTGTCTTTAGGTGCAATTTACTACTGCGGTTTAAAAATCATTCTGCCAATTCTGCCATACTTCCTGAGAAAGCTCCCATCATACCAAAGAGGATGCATTACAGCTGCCCAGTACCAATGATGGGTATAGATTTTCTAAACAAAATACGTAAACCAAGATTAGAGTTTATATTGGGAGATGAACCAACCGTTCAGCTAACCAGTTCAGCTGCTTTGCTGGATCTGACGTATTTTGTTAAGAAAAAAGAAAGTTCCCACCAAGAAGAAGATGGGATCGTACAAGAAAGTCTTTTGAACGGCAGCTTCAAAGAAAAGTTTGACATTGCCAGTCTGATATATATTGACAGCTTTGGCGATTTCTGCATGAACCACAGTGTCATGATGGACATGTTCGGGTACGATCCAAGAGATTCGCCCTTCCTACCATCAGGATATGAAGCTTCAAATGATCTACCCAAAGACTTGGATTCCGTTTATGTGCCCTCCATTCGATCAAGGGACATTGAATTTTTCAAGAACGAGGACGAATCCTTTAAAGAGATTGGCCGAGGTAGCTATGGTGTGGTATATCTTGGACGCCTGCTCAAAACATCAAAGAAGATAGTGGTTAAAGATTTCTTCAATGAAACAGTCTGTTGGGAATTTGTGGAACATGAAGCCCAGATTGTAGCTCTGCTACAAGGTAAAGACATAACACCAACATTCCACGGACTTCTAACATCTAGCATCAACGAGAATGATCATTCGCTGGTGCAGGACTTTTTCGGGTCGGGCAGCATCGAAACCATCCTGAAAAACCATGATGAACTGTCAGCTGCATCATGGATAAAAATCTGCATAAATACTAGCAAAACGCTTCTGAAAATCCACAGATGCCATGTTCTGCATAACGATGTTAAAGCTGACAACATCCTGGTGGATCTCGATGGTTTTGATGTGCGTTTTATAGACTTCGGGATGTCCACATTTAGGAAAGGCTTGGAGTTTACTGCCAGCCCCGACTACATGTCTCGGTACCAATTCTTGGCTCCCGAGGTCCGCGAAAACTGTCACTCGACTCCTCAGGCGGACGTCTTCAGCTTGGGATTTTTATTTGGTCAAATTATGACCCAGGCTAAAGTCGTCCAATTAAGGCCCCTCTGGAAAGCCTGCACCAGCGTCCGAGCTCTGTCTAGACCAAGATTACCAGACATCGTTGCTACTTTGGAAGAACTATTTATCAAATTTGCAGCCTAAATTATAGTTAAGTCAAAAAATATTTGTAAATATTGGTATTTTAACATTGTCACTAAATCGTTGAATGCAGAAATGAAAACCCAAAGTCCTTGTCGTTTTATGAACATGTTTCTATAGGATATTTGAAAGTTTCAGAAGTTTTGAAATTATCCTGACCAATTACAATACATATTATAAACTTGTGCTTTGTATTTATATTGTATTAGCGGTGGATTAACCAGACAGTATGGTCTATACATTTTGTTATGGATACTGGCTATCAGCTTGATGGTTATTTAGAACAAAAACTGTATTGTACACATGTACTTGGAAAGGTCAGGATCTATGAAGCGTTTTAATGTATACATACGTGTATCTAGATAACAGTTTTTCTACCGGTATTGATAACTAAGCTTATAGTTTGTATCATTAAAGTAATGTTAGCAGATGAAGATATAAATATACGGTTAAAATAAGTTTCTCCACGTTGTCATGTCACCCAAGGTAGATAATACCAAAAGGGTCGGCTTTAAGCCAAAAAGACAAATTGCTTGCAGGGCATGTAAATAATTTTGTCAAATAAAACTACCCTCGTACGTATCTACCTGTTTCATAATAATAAAGTAGTCATATGCAGTCTTTTTTAATAAATCATTTTATTAAAACAGACTATGTCTGTTGTGGTCCGCCAGGCTGACATCTTCATAAATGATCCCGCAATGTTTTTCGCCAGTAGGAATAAATTATCTGAGTAATAAAAGCTGTGTAGTATTTTACCATTTGTGAACAATTCAAGCTAGATTATAAGTCATAGAGGGAAATTACCTCGACCGTGGAATTTCTTCGTGGATTTAGTTACTCTGCAAATAATAAGATAGATATATTTACAATTTTTGTTTTACACACCCTTTAAATATGTTACAAATGACATTGCTAGAAGAACTAACAGGTGATTAATATATTAAATTGTAACGCATGCCTCTTGATAAAATGAATAGTATTCATGATAACTATAAAATTATAGTAATTGTTACCCATACAGAATATTATATTAAATTGTCACCCATATTTATTGGTAATACTGAATATGTATTCTATGGTAACTAGATTAGTATTAATTTGTTACCAATTTTTGTTCGTAAAAATGGATATTTATTGTATTGTAACTAGAAAATTACATTAAATATGGCCCGTACGTGTTGGTAAAAATGAATATTCTATGGTAACTAGACAATTGTATTTGTTATCAGTACTTGCTAGTAAAAATGAATATGTATTCTAATTCTATTGTAACTAAAAAATATATTAAATATGCCCCATATATATTGGTAAAAAGGAATATGTATTCTATGGTAACTAGAAAAATTACATTAAACATCACCCTTAATAGAAACTAGAAAATTATATTAAATTGTCACCAATACGTGTTGTTAAGAATTAATATTCAAGAGAATTAGAATATTATAAATATTGTATTTATAATGTATAGGCTTTTAATATTGTCTTTCTGTAAGAATATTTTGTATTAAAATAAGATATTATAAAGAAAGCATAAATATGGTGGTTTTATATAATTTTATTTATATAGTGTATAAGAGCTAAATGTGATACTACTGTACATAGTTCATCTTTTTACGAGATATTGTTACAAGACTTTTATTTCTATTTTGATATCATTTAGTATATGTATTATAAAAATACTACCGGTAGTATTTATTATTTACTGAATATTTTTTTATTATGTACACTATCATTTAAGTATCACTTAATACAATATTGATTGATTAAAATAATCAACAACGAAAATGATGGATTCTTTTGTTTATTTGGTACTGTTTTCAAGGGAACATATTGGGAAAAGGGTTGACTGTGTCTCAGCGAATTGTCTGTGTTTTGTGTATACACTACATGATGATCTGACAAGTTATAGTGGGAGTTCACGTCAGGCGTTGACGTTTCTAATGGTATACCCACAGTTCCGTGCACCGAACAGACTAGATCTCGCCGTAACAGACCGTTTCATTGGCTAATCCAGATCCTAGTGTAGTAAATTATAGTGTTTGTGTTTTAATCAGATTGTAAACTTCAAGAATGAAATGGGAGTACGTCACCACCATATGCAGAGTGCAAGAAAACACCAGGGCCGATAAAACATGAAACCAAGAAAAATGAAACCAAACCAAACGAAATGAGTCCCTAAATTGACAAGAAAGATTACTATTCACAGAAACAGTCCCGATAAAAGTTTATCCATTTGCAATTGAATTCTTCATAGCAACACAATTTCTACGAAGAACCCAATGGGGACAATGTCCAGTAACCCACATACCCCTCGCAGTGTTCCGTTTGATTAGAGCTTATCCCATTACTCACTGCTGTAAAGAGTGAAGATTCTTGTTCTAAATTATGATTGGTCAATAGTCCAATTAACAAACAATCGCCATCTGCGTTACAAACGCATTACTCTTAAAAACAAAGCGTCAAATTGGACCAAATACATAATGTTACGTCATAACGTTTCTTTTTGCCCAATTATCCAGTGCATAGCAGAATATTGCAGTAAAACAAATTGCATGACAAACGAGGCTATCAAATCGAATAAAATGTAAACAATACTGGTTGAAAACGGAAACACTTTCACCGTTTATAAAACCTAAAATCAGTGTCAAAAGTTTTAGGGAAGGCCAAGATTAAACGTAGGACTGTCATGTTGCTGTACTCAGGTGATAGATTTGATTGAACGGGAAGAATAGACACTCCCTCAAAAGTTAAGTATCAGAAGCCAGTCCAGCAATGGTCAGGGAGGTCTCGGGCCATTGCTTCAGGAATATGAGTAACCCAAACCTTTATGAATTGTTTGTTTGTGGTCTCTAAGTATGTATGATGTCTTGTCCATATATTTGTTTTGTGTAAATTGTGTGTGGTGCAGCCCCCCTTACTAATACAGTCGATATTTTTATCAGATGACGCAGAACTTATAAATCAATGTTTGCCCCGGCTTGCCTACAGTTTTAGGGGTTTCTTTTCAGATTTTCTGTTGAACCTGTTGTGAATGATCCAGAACAAGATTTCATAGCTCCTCGTACAAGACGAACAGGACAAATAATGTGCCAGCTAGATAAACATATGAAGCATAATAATGTTTCACGACCACCAGTATTATCAGCAATAGAGGAGGGTGGAACAGTTAACAGTATAAGACAGTTATTACCTAGATCAGATAGCGATACATCTGACCCTTTTAACGATTCCTCGACAAGGTAAGGCTTTTTTTCTCGCTTCCCATATCGATGAGTAGTGGAGGACCTTAGATGTGTGTGTATGTGAAGTAGGGGGGTTGTTAGAGGGTTGCCTTAAGTTTGTTACGTTAGCGTGATGTCTTTCGCATGCAGAGTCGTCAAATCCGCTTTTTGTTTGACAAACAATTTTAATTGTATACACAGTTAACACGGTATTCGCCATAAGCTATTATGTGGGGAGCCACCGTATAGACAAGTAAAGCGCTGGATCGCTAACCTTGAGACCTGGGTTCGATACTGGTGTTGGCTGAGAAAGTTCCTCGGGATTTCTGGCGTTGTTTCCCCTTGTCAGTGGTGCATGACGCAGTGCCTAGCAAGGAAAGGCGTCATGTCATTCGGATGATACGAAAACCCGAGGTCCCATGTACGCGGACATACACATAATAAGGCAACTAACATAAACGTAGGCCGTGGCACCGCTGTCCGAGAAAATGTTTATTGATAGCACACTTCATACCGTCTGTATTATAACTCATTTGGACGGTTTGTTCGTATACCCAATGACGTCTACTAATACCCATTTCTACTTTGCATCATTCGCTTAGCGTTTTTAACTCTAACCATGTCAGCTGATGGAGATGTATTTATTGTCAAATTGTAAGTGAAAGAATGTCTATTCTCGTCTCAGTTTCTAATAACCCATTTATTATTTATCACAGATCTTCAAGCACACACTCCCTAGAAGAGAACAGTGAATCTGAAGAACATCCACATAATCAACTTATTCCTGAAATTATTATAGAGGAATATTGATCACCAACGAGTATATAATACTACTTTAAAACGACACTTACGACGTTTTTATAAGTGACCAGGTCACTGGAATGTTTACTAGTGATTAATTTCAAGGAAAGAAACCACGTTAATCATGTGGACAGTACATTTTATAAACACATAAGATCATAATAAAGGAACATTGAAGCTTGATCTCTGTGTGGATTATTTAGGTGTGATTTTACTGTGGTGTTTCTAATCAACTGGTGTTGGTGTTTTCTTTGCATAAAGTATTCATGAAATTGTATAGTATAAAGTGTTCATGAATTTGTATATAAAGACAGATAAGTGATTGTATCTACTGGTAACACCCTACATGAAATTGTATATAAAGACAATATAGATGATTTTATATAGAGGTAACTCCTACGTGGAATTGTATAACTTATAGTCTGTTTCCTGTTCAAGGTACCATTGTACAAATCATTGCTTTAATGGGGATACCATGCGTTTTAGTGAAGATTTCGGAAGACATATTTTGTAGCTATAAGTTTTTAAAGAGTGCAATAGTAGCTAAATAGTAAATACCTGTACAGTTATTTTCAGGGAGAACTAAGTACAAGCCTTCACATTAAAACAATACCTATTTGATACTCAAGGATAACCACAACCAATTTCCTTTTTTGTATTTTGCATTATGCTTATTTAACCTTATAAAGTATTCAGGCTTTTTTCAACTCGATTAAGCAAAGCAAATTGAGTACACATAACAGTTCAGTTGATAGCTTTACACAGTCAGTATTAGCGCTGTGGTGGATGATTTTGTTTGGAATTGCGAATGTTATGGGTTATTTTCCTTGCAAAATATGAACATGGGTATTTTTCTTGTCCCAACCAAATAACTACTATTCATGGAATTCCAGCTGTCAAGGTTTCTTGTACTAGCAAAAGGTGTACATGGACGTCTGTCCGCTGGCTTACTGGTAGCCAAAAATTCTATGGAAATGTAAGGTGTGACATATACATGTGTTATTTATGTTCAGATTGTCTATATTTCTCGGGCCGAATAATTCGAGTTGTGGACAAACTCAAAAAAAGATGAGCCTTATAATTTATATTGAAATTTTTCTATCAACAATAAATATAATTTGTTTTAAAACTTTCTTTTTCTGTCTGACATATCCCGTCTGTTGTGGTTGGCACGTGAAGATTTGTGTTTGTCTTTATAAGATCTATTACGATTTACATCATCTGATTGACCTTGACCTTTAGCCTGGCCCTCCACATTATATTTACGTTGTGGTTGACCACCTCCTCGTTTTGCAAGTTTAGCAGCACGTCTTTGTGCAGCTGCCTCTCTAAGCTTAGCTGGGTCAGCAACAAACTGGTCTCTTTTTCTGGGTTCAGATTCATCTGATGGTTTCTAAAAAAAATTAAATTAAAATGAAATGAAATTGGGTTTAACCTCATACTGTTCTGCTCCAAACTGGGCTGATAAAAATGGGCAGCATATGCCATACAGTGTTAGGGTGACCCACCGCAAATGCAAGTATGGAAGGAAGGTTGCAGAAAGTCGATTTTGATAGGGTTCATGATTCCACCCAAAATTTAAACTATAGTCTGTATTTAAACTATATGGGCATATACAATAAGTCAAATTTGATGTACTCACATTATCTGAATCTGATTCACTACTTTCTGATTCCTCGTTTCCATCATCTTTACCACGGAATACACGAGGTGTTGTAAATTGTCTGAAAAATTTAAAATATTGTGAAATTTGAATCTCGTAAAGGTAGATCAGTCCAAAAATGGATGAATTCTGTTCAGTAACCAAGTTATATTTCCCAACATTCGGCTGGTTCCTTGGATTAAGACTGGAGAAAAAAAAAGATATTGCCATATTGGCCAAAAAAATCAAATGAACATACTGTCTCAAACAAAAAATCAAATAACTATCAGTGGTTTTATCTTTTGAAATGGAAACTTTAAGAATTGTAGTCTTTCCTGCACACTAATCATAATATCATCTCAGAATTTATTATTTTGACATCAATTAAATAGGTTTAGTTCCTCTATATGTATTCTACCCTTAATGCACAGTTCCATGAGTTTGAGGTGAATAATGCAGACAAGGTGGTAATTATGACATTATTTATAAACATGTCTAAATTTCCAATACTGAACAGTTCAAAACTTTCTAAAGAATCAATATAGTCGATCACAGTGGGCTTTGCTGTACCCATAGGTATCTTTTAAAAAGTTGAAGTTATAACCTTTGATGCTATCATATCCAAATTACCTGGGGAAAATGGAGACCTTATGGCAAATATATTGTTTTATAGACGTTTGAAAGGATGTGAATTAAAAATGATAATAGAGATGTTATTACATACCTTCTACTTGTAAGTTCATCTGCAGAATCTGCATCATCAGCACCAACATTATTGATATCATACGTATCATCATATTCATCATCATATAATATTTTATCATACATACTATCCTCTACATCAGCTGAGCCATATGCATCATATGTAGCTTTAAATTCTTTTATAAACTCTTTATCAGTTAATGCTACTTTCTCCTCCCTGATTTAGAAAAAAATAGAAGTTGCAAATAAACATCACTTTGATTCAATTAATATTAAAAAATTTAGGTTATACTCAAGTGGAATGATTGGGTTTAACTGCCTCCAACCCATGAATGGTGATAATGAAATGAAAAAAAATGAAATGGGGTTCAACGTCCTACTTTTTTGCTTCATCCGAGCTGATGAAGATGGGTATACACCATGCAGTGACCTCAGTATTTCCAATCATCTGAATGGTGTACCTTGATAAAGGTAAATAACACTGGGAACAAACAAGGGATCTTCTGACTACCAAGCCAGAACCTTACACACCAAGCCACTGTGGCTCAAAGTGACAATCAAGTAAATCAGAAAACATCTGGTGACAAAGCATGTGCAATCTCAATATGTACATATATATCCAATGGTTTTTGGGAGTGACTGAACTGGAATTCTGTCAAGAATTCCACAGAGATATTTCATTAGTTATAATAATACTACTTACTTTTTGCCCTTATGAATACGTGACATAATAATATCATCTCTTCTAAAAACATCAAACTCATCTCCATCATATATATTACGTCTGGTTTCTACTAGTAGTTCAGGTTTAGGTGGTGGTGGCTGTCTAGAAAAAAAAAAGAGAAAAAATTCTCAAAATTATTAGAGAAACAAAACTATTGTCAAAACCGTTTGACAATCTGACTTCCATTGATCCTGTAAAGTTTCCCTTCAACAACATATATACAACAACCTGAAAAGAAATCCAGCTGATGCAAAATTGATTTACTTTGGAAAGGGTTCTGGGCCCCTTTAACATAGCATAGATAAGACATACAAACAACTGAACTGACTATTTTATTATATAACTCTCCGAAATTTCCGTGCACTAAAAATTCTGTTAACATTTTGAACTTGAATATTATTTATCTATCATAATATAATGGTGAGGCACCTTTGTCTATCAATGTAAATGTTTTTCCAGTTGACAACCGAACATTTGAGTTTATTTAAATTTTGAATTCATTAGAAACTGAATATAAATAGGAAATGAAATTATTACCTTTCATGTTTAAATTCATCATACAAAATATGACGGTATGGCTGTCAAAATAAAATCGCTAATAGATAGACAGAGGCTAGTAACCACCGAATCTTCTATTTCAAGATTTAAACAGTTGGCAATAAATACATACCTTGGTAAAGTTGTATCTAGATCTTCTAATGATGGTGGTAGTTTATCCTCTAAAATACAGTTAATTACTCTTTCTACACTATAATTCAGTTCTTCTAATGCTAACTATAATAATTATAATATGAAACGAAATGGAGTTTAACATCCTATTATATAATAACAATTTAACAAATAAAAAAAATATATAAAAACAAGAATATAATAAATGATAACAATATTATGTTTTATAGTATGAAAATATATGTAAGGATTTTGGAATTATACAATTTAAAAAGTCTTTGCATTGTAACTTAGTACACAATTTGCCGCTGACCATTTGTTTATTTAATGGAATGTTATGTATTCTGTCTTGTCTGCAGGTTCATCTTGTAGATTTTGTTTTATGTGTAGTGCAGTCCTCCTGGACTTACTATTGAGTGTACAATACATCTACTTGAACAGTTCCTAATAAGTTCTATTAGTTTTATATTGAACATTTATAAAAAAATATATATAAGGAGAGAGTGAGAAATGTGGTTTAAGGGTCACACATGGTTCAATCTTATTTCAATAATTTGCTTAAGGGTCTTCAGCAGTAGGAGGAAACAGGAGGACCCGGAGAAAACTCATGAGGTTGGATAGGTGACCCTACTCCTTGCCATGTGTAACCAGTGAATCAAAACCCTGCCAGTTGATTCAAAGACAGACCTAGCGCGCACATGCTAACTATTCGCCCCCCCCCCCCAATACATGTATATTAGGAAACAACATATATGTTTGTCAATAATCAGAAGACAAGATGGTATACCTTAGAAATATTCTGATATATCAATCCATGTTTGAAAAAAAGCAAGAAAACATAAATGGGGATTTAAAACATTATTTGGAGACAAATTAATATGACTTATGAATTTATAGAGTGACTGAACTCCAGTAAAGATTACTGCTCAGCGGTGCTATTTCATTTTATAAAATAAAAGATTCACAAATTAACAAAACATTTAAAAATGGTTGTCGCATATTTTCCCCTTAGTCACTAATGAAAGATTTACAATACAATGAAACCTGATTAAGAGTAACAACTCATTAAGATATTCTCAGAAATCAGTAGAATTTGTTTGACTTCTAGTTCTACCCCCTGCTAACGTTTATATATTTAAGTCTTTTTATACTTTTATTGCTTTTTATATCAGTATTTACACAATAATAATCTAAAAAAAACATCTTATTATCATCAGAGACCTGCGTTAAATAACATAAGAGAATCCAACATTCAGTGAAAGACAAGATATGTGTTTTAAAGTATAATGTAAAACCAGCAGGTCCCTGAAACCAAATGGGGCAGAATACTTTAAATTAGTGTAAGCCTTAGATAAAGACAAATCGTTGCCTGAAAACCATATTGTTCTATCGCCCATTACCTGTAATGGGAGATAGAACAATATGGTTTTCAGGCAACGAAATGTAAGCTGCATACCTCTATAAAGCCTTCACCTAAATCAGGTAATAAATCTTTTACAGCTGATATCATTGACTCAAATTCAACAGGGGATACATTTGGTGCACCAGGTACTTGTTCATCCTATTACAGAAAAAAAGAACAAGTCATCAGTGAGGCTGATGTCTCCCACTGATATCAAAAATAAATAGATGACACATACTGATCAATTGCACATTGAGCAATCAAACTGATTAACTAATCTTTAAATAAAATGTTTACAATCAAACTCAGTCAAGGTTTTAAAGTAAATGGTAGTAAACTACATACTATATTTCATCACTCTCCATCAGTTCGAATCAAAGTTATCTTGTCCCAAATCAATCAATGATATTGCTTAGCTTTGCTTTAGCTCAAAATGTTAATCATTGAACTCAGTCAAGATATTTACCTAATGAACATCTACTGCAATTAAAAGCCAGAGTTGTTAAGTTCTAATCGCTTCTTAGTCTAAGTCGAAAATTCTCACCATCCAACTTAGTCATGGTTTTAATATAATGAATCTACAGTTTCATCACTCTCACCCAATTAGATCCATAGTTATCGTTTTCACGATTCCAATAGCATGCCCTACCTTGTTCATGGCACATCAATAAAACAAACTTAACAGTTATCTAAAGAACACTAGCAAGTTCGTGCTGTGTAAATGGTGAAAGCTCTTTACAGTTTTCAATATAAATGACTGGATCATATATGTTATTAAAAATAAATATTTCTATCAATTAGTAGTTTGATGTGCTAAAAACAAAATACTACTGTTGTGAAGTTCCCCGTCTCAAATAAATAATATCCATCTTCATTAGTCCAGTTGGAGCAGAACAGTACAATATTAAAACCCCATTTCCATTTAATTTCTCAAATAATAATATATAATTTAAACATTTCGAATAAGAGCAAAAAATTCTCAAATTGTCATAATATGTCTTCAAACTTACATAATCATCAACTTGAAAAGCTTCATTGGTGTAATTAGATGTTTCTGATTCTTCTCCAACTCCTGCACCACCCCAGCTAGCAGACGCACCACCCCCACCCCCACAAGCTCCTCCTACAGCTCCATGGTCATCAGGAGGTCCTGGAGATCCATCAGGACTAGTTCGACCACCAGTGGTTGTTGCACCAGATGGTTTCTTTCTCTTTCCATACGTAGCAAAAGCTGTATTAACTGCATTTCTAATATACTGCAGCTGTTCGTCATCTCTATTTTAACTCAGCTAAGGACAAATAATTCACTAATCAATATACAATTAATTGATAAAAAGTTTCATATGCGGTTTGTTTCGATAAATTAAATGCATAGTTACAACTCTTATGGGGTATAGATCAGGGTTTGTGTTTCAAAATTTTGCCGGTCGGTTATTTTTAGAGGGTGTTAAGAGAGGGCAGAAGTGGGTCACTATAAGTAGTCAGCTTCAGGAAATATGGTCCATTCACTTCAACACACAATAAAACAATTTCTTCATATAAATCTGTTATGTTGTATTTTGTATTCTGAATAATATTATTAACACAAGAAAAAGCACCCGAGCACACTGACTCAGTATTTCCCATATTTAATTCACATACCAGCTTCTTCTTTATAAAAGGGTATTTCAAAATTACAGCTTCATCACTCAACAAAAGGCATCAGGGACTCCCCATATTATCAGGGTTTTTTGTTATTTTGTTGTCCAATTTTCACACCAAATTTAAAATTAGTTACTACACCCGCAGTATGCAATGCCTTATATGGCATGGAACTGTATATGGCATTGTCGACTGCCACCTATTATCAGGTCTAGTTGTTTTTACTATTCATGACAAAAGTTGTAACTTATGGACAATAAGTTTACTGCTTTTTATTAATAGGTAAAAATAGAGAATGCATTCGTGTTGACATATCGAATGTACCAGTATAGCATATTTTGTCACAAAATGACATGAAAAAAATGATTACAACATTGAGTTATAGTGAATACCGTGGAAATCTTGTTTTGCTGTTTAAAAAAGGATACACAGTACAGTCTGATTGGCTGAATATATCCATTATATCTTGAAAACTATAATTACTTTCATAATCAGCTAAAAACCTGAAATAATAGATAAAAATATCAGCCTTTAGTTATCAGAGACAAACTTATTACATACACATAAACATGCATTATAATTTACATCATTGTTCCCTGCATTTTTTGAAATCTCATAAAGAGCCACAAATAGCGTAATAGAGAGAGAGAGAAATGGGGTTTAACGCCCACTATTATTATTTAGTCCCATTTGAGTGTATTGCATCATGTTCTGTAAAAGTGAAAAACATTATATAAACTGTAATACCGTCTTTCTCCAAGAATAGCTGACATTGTATGTAGAAAGTCTTCAACACAAGATTCCATTTCATCTTCATTGCTGGAATAAAACAAGTAATTCGTGAATAAAAATCTGAAAATCCATGACTTTAGAAACAAGCTAACAGTGAAGCTGATGTCCCGAAAATTCTAAAATAAGTCTCTACTTAGCCTAAGCAGAAATACTCATCATCAAACTTACACAAGGTATTGATGTAATGAATCTATACACAAAGTTTCACCACTCTCACTCAATTAGAATCAAAGTTATCGAGCTCCAAAGTTTTTTGACCCATCAAATTGTTTATTTCTGTTTAGCCTAAGCAGAAAATGTCAATCTTCGAACCCAATCAAGGCAATAACCTAATAAACACCTACAGCAAGTTTACAGTTTCTACATCTATTAGAAAGAGTGTTTTGGTTTTCCAAAGTCTCAATCATGTCTTATGGGGATACTGGATTGAACGTTTCAGAATTAAATCCCAAAATTAGTGAAAATCGAGTAAAAACAGGGCTTTCGAATTTCACTCACTTGATGGTAATTCTGTGACTTTGGAGAGAGAGAGAGAGAGAGGAATGGGGTTTAACGTCCACTTTACACAAACTAGGTCATTTCGGGACTAACATATGGTTTAATTTTATTTCAATAATTCGCTTGCATGTAGGGGTCTTTAGCAGTGGGAGGAAACCGGAGTGCCCGGAGGAAACCCACGAGGTTGAGAAGGCACCCCTATCTCCATGCCACATATGCTCACACCTGGGATCGAAACCACAGCCGCAAGTCAGAGGTGATCGGCCAGTTAGAGGTCGCAGCGCGGCACTCTAGACCACTAGGCCATCCCAACCCCCCCTGTGACTTTGGACATTTTGGGTCGGCAATCGAGCTCCTCCCAAGATGTGGTAAAGGGACATAACTCAGATAATAAGATGAATATAAACATTGTTACTCGTCTGTTTACCTGTTTTCTAATATAGGTTGTATACAAGTATGAGATATAATATTATTAAATATCTTCTGTAAAGAAATCTTTCCTTGATGTAACTTCTGCTTCATCAGATGTAGATGACTAAAAAAACCAAATACAACAATATTTACTCTCAAATTATAGCTCCATTAATAAGATTAAATATTACTGCCTTGTTGAAATTAATTTATGAATGCAGTTTTGATAATTCTAATTTCAATCAAACTAACAGTGATACTTATGTCCCTCTGCCTCAATCCCATAAAAGATAGAACTCATTTATTACTTGCACAAGCACAAAATGCTCACTATAGAAAGGAGTCAAGGGAACTGAATGAGAGTCATCTAAAGCATGGGCAAATTGCTGATCTCTCCTTAGCCCAAACATAATCATCATTAAATTCTGTCAAGACAGTCAGTCACCAGATGAACATCTACACTTAGTTTGAAAATTCTACTTCAATTAGAAGTGACATTGTGTTCCAAAACCATTTAAATGGTCCCAGTGTTTTCAGAAAGGTGGGGGCACAACTAGATAAACTATAAGGAAGTTTGTTGAATACCTGATACTGTCAAAGGTTCTTAACTTTACAGCCTGAACTAATTCTGGAATAACCAATTCATAGAATGTCGCCAATCTGAAAAATAACATAATAATTGTTACAACATTTTTATTGTTTTTTTTTCTACATTTAGTACCAGGTTTTTCTCTTGTTTTATAGAAATAAGGTCATTTGCCCTTTAATCATTTCAAACGCTTAAAATGTTTTTATCCCTTACAGTTAATATCTAAAGTCATTTATTTTATTACTGCGCTTTTTACTACATTTATCGAATATGAATATCTATAAACCAACTTGTTTAATGTTCTGGCATTAAGATTTCTTGTAGCATATAGCTGATAATGACTCGTACTAGAATGATATGTTTGAGAAATGTTGCCCTTTGTAGGTTATCTGTTTCTATTTGGAGTAAAGTCTGTATCATTACAAGCATTGTTTGTATATATTGTGTGGTGTGTCTTGTCGACCAAGCCCGATTGTCTTTATGGGTTTTCCTTTGGTGTGCACTTTATATTCCGCGTCAAAAAATTGATTGACATCTATTTCATGTATTAAACATTTAAAATAATTACCTTTGTTCAAAATGAAATTCATGTAGGATCTGACATCCTTTAGGGTAAATTTCTAAAAAACTTGACAATGTAATTCCTATATCAGCAATATAGAATAATATATCCTGAAAATCACTTGCAGAAATAGTTAAGAGAGTTTCGCTAGAATGTACATTTCCTAGTTTTTTGGGTTCTGTAGCACTGTAATCTGTTTCCAGTTGACACTTGGCAACAACATTATCAAAAACCTAAAAACAGCAAGGTAAGTATACATTTTAAAGACAAATTTAATAGGAATACTGTCAGAGCATGGAACTTTTCAAATAACAAAGCCAGGTGTCAAACTAACACATAGACTATTTAGATTACAAACTAATGATGAATGAATAGAATGGGGTTTAACATCCTACTTTTCTGCACCAACCGGGCTACTGAAGACACGCATACACCATTACAGTGTACTATAAAGGGACATTTTGCCAGTCAGCAATTGAATTCCAACGGTCAAGGTTTCTTTTACAAAATGGTACCCCTGAAAATTTGAAGCCACACCCAAAAATACTGGTGAACTTTCTCAACCATAACCGGGAACAAATCAGAGACCTTGTTAGTAATATAACAGTGACAGAAACTGATAACTGGTTGTTACAAGAATTCAAGCTAATTTCAATATGCACCTTATTACACACCCCCTTTAATGATGCATTCATTTCTTGTAGTTTTCTGTTTATTTGCTTGGTCAGAAACTTAAAGTAGCTAAGTCTCTAACTCAATATCATACAACTCTTACACGTTGAAAACATAAATTATTTGTCAATTCAAATCAACATTGATGTAGTTATCTTACCTTGAAAAGGAAGGCTTCTGATATCCAATATTTAAGACAAAATAAATATTTTACTATTGGTACATGAATCGTGTACCATAGTGCATTTCAGCTTCCTTTGTAACAAGTGACCAGGAAGAATGAGGCTAGACATGTTCCACAACTCAGTCAAACAGCGATGGCATAACGTATGAGGAGAGTATGCGCAAAAGACGGGAATAAATCAGACACTAGCAATTTCTATTGGATTGAGACTCATGGCGTATTTCGCTGGAAATAAACTGATTTGACATAAAGAGTCAAAATGAAAACAACTGAATGTAAATCAGTTCATATACAATCAGATTACATTATTATATGCATTGTGACTCATTTGGGTCGATTTCTAGGTCCCAAACATTAGTGATTTAGCTCCTTTAAGGTAACACAGCGCTGGTAATCCACAATATCTGAATATATGACGACCCAAGTCCCAAGATATGAGATAAATCTGTATGTTTCTTGAATAAAGCATCCATTTATGTTAAACTATTCATCAAATATTAGTAATATAAGATAAAGAAACTGTTTAGAATGACAGTGTATACATACATGAAGAATTGTAGGTATAGTAGCTCGAAGATCTTCTTCATATTTAGGTTGCTGTGTAAATATATTAGACACCATCTTGGATAATAGTTGAGAATTTCCTTTTCCGTACAAAACACACAGATCAAAGATTTTCGGAATATCAAACAAAAAATTCTCATATAAAATATCACCAAAAACCTTTGGTGTTATAAATTTATCCTGAAAAGAAATAATAACATGATTTAGAAATTTCATTACGAAAATTAGTTTTGATAGCTCCAGCACAAATTGTGTCTGCTTCAAATGCTGGTCTGAACACAGTCTGATTTGTATATATGGTAACTTGCTGTTGAAGTGTTTGCTGTGAACAGAAATAACAAAAGACTCAACTTCATAGCTGAATTCAAAAAAATATATCAGTGTTCTTTATTACAGCTTTCCTACTACTTGAGCATTAAATAAGAGAGAGACATGGGGTTTAACGTCCACTCAACACAGAGTAGGTCATTGTGGGGCTAACACATGGTTCAGTTTTATTTCAATAATTTGCTCGTGTGTACAGCCTTTAGCAGAGGGAGAAAACCCGGAGAACCTAAGAAAACCCATGAGGTTGGACAGGCGACCCTACTCTTTGTCACGTACAACGGGGTAATTGAAATCATGCCAGCTGCCTCAATGACAGACCTTATGATACAGAGTGCACCTGCTAACTATTCGGTCATCCAAGCCACCTGAACATTAAGTAAAACTTACCTTAGATTCTTTATGAGTTGCCATTCTTAATGATGTCATAAAAACCAAACGATGTACCTCCTTCTGTTTCTCTCTCCCTGCTTCTGGTAAATCATAAATAACATCATACGATCTGAAAAATAATACTGAAATACTCCAATCTTCAGATTCTGTTTTAGAAAGATAGGTTGGCAACTGAAAATGCATATATGCAAGCTAAGTCAACCGGGCAGTCTAAAAAAGTGGTCACAATATGAATATTAGGTAAATAAAAAACAAAATCTGTATAACAGATTTTGTAAAATATGAAAGATGCATTGACAAGATTCTATGATATGGTAATAACAAAGAAGTCAAGGTCTATAAACACTATAATGAATAGGGTTTAGGGGTTCAATTTTTCTTCTCCGACTGGGCTAATTAAAACAAGCATACGCCATACAGTGTGCTATGAGGGAAATTTTGCTCAGACAGTGATGCTTAGGCCTACTCTTATATCAAATTCCAACTGCCAAGGCTTCTTTTACGTGTACGCCAATGTGTATATGGAACCTTGTTTTTTTATCTCATCCAAATGATTATACTTTGACCCTTGCCAGAATCTCTGTCCTGCACCACTGACAAGGGGAAACCACCCCAGAAAATCCTGATGAACTTTCTCGGCCATCATTTTGGGAGGAAACAGAATTAATGCCCAATCATAATACACCTTCTATTCTATTTATTCCATCTTTGATAGCATTGATGTTACTTCCAAAAGCGATAAGAAGGACTTTGTTTATTGTCAAATATTTATTACAGATTTTGAAACCAAAACTGCTTCATTCAATAAATATTACTCAAGTTGGTCCTATTTTAAATCAATTAATGTTATGCGCCATTTTTTATTCAAACATTGGGACAGCAACGGCATGGACCTTACAATATGTAACAGATAGCGATTTCACTTCTGTAACTCTTTAAAAGATTGCCATGGTGTTTAATATCACTGCCCGACATAAAAAATGTAAGATACTATGATTCAACTCATATAAGTCAAATCAACTTACTATACCCAACAAAAATGCTGGTCACCTCTGGCTTGCGGCTGTGGTTTCGAGCCCTGGTGTGAGCATATGTGGCATGGAGATAAGGGCGCCTTCTCAACCTCGTGGGTTTCCTCCGGGCACTCCGGTTTCCTCCCACTGTTAAAGACCCCTACACGCAAGCGAATGGTTGAAAGAAAATTGAAACCATATGTTTGTCCCAAAATGACCTAGTTTGTGTCGAGTGGACGTTAAACTCCATTTCTCTCTCTCTCTCCCAATAAAAATATGGTATATTAATTTACCTTGGTGCAAATCTCAAATATGAATCTAGAAGAGCATGAAGTTTCTCATCAAAGACAACCTGCAAAATGGTTAATAAAATAAATAGTGATTCATTTCAAACTTTCAAAAACTGGTTTACTTGAGAGACTAAGAGATCACTGGATTGGACATTCTGGAATTCGATTATCTTCTTCCCAAAATTTGTCATAATTGAGTGAAAAGGAGGGATTGGGGGCTATAATCGAGAACCCCACAGGACATAACAACAGTTTTTACTGTCACCAATAAATTTGCACGACAAAAATTCATCACCATATACCCTTACCTGACACCAAAATTTGTCATGAGGTTGTTGAAGTAGCCAATGAAGATCTTCTGCTATGAATTGTAATCGTTCAATCCATTCTTCAAATTCAGCCTTGTCCTGAGTATCTACAGGTGGCGCTTTGTAGGGGACAAAATACTTCTTCTCTATTCTGTTTGGGTGCTGAAAAAAAAAATATTTTGTACTATAATGTATTTGAAATCTTTTTATAAAAATAAATCATTAAAGCTGTCGTTTTATTATCTAATTTAGAAGACAAAATCAAAAATGTTTGTGGTAAGTTAGATAATCTCAAAGATTATAATTTTTTTCCCCTGAGTTCCTAAATTTCTTATAGCCGATGCTATTGCTTGTTCGACAGGGTAAGCCTACCTGTTTTTGAATACCTAATTTCACCAGCACGTTTTGTAAGAATTTATGTTAGAATGCAATTAACTTGTTCTAAAGCAAACTCGTCGACACGAAGTCTAGTTACAGTAAGTCGTCCATTGGTTGAGTGTTGAGTCATCCATGATGCATTGGTTGAGTCGCCCAGACATCAATGCCGACTAAATTTGTTATTGCTATTCTTTATATTTCGCCAAAGCAAAATTCTACTTGAAAGTTGAAAATAGTGTTAAATTATAATAATTATTATAAATTTGTGTCAGATGTGGCGAGACATGACTCCTTTCGGCGAAAAATATGAAACCTCGTTGAAAAATAGAAGGTAAGAGGATTCCAAAATAGCCTTATATATTTGGACTTAGCAGCTAGCCTAGATGGATGTAGTTACTTTTGCAACTGTCCTTTAGCGAACGATATTCGCTGACAGTTGCTATCCGCCCTTCTATAGCTGTAATATGAAAATACGGTAAAATACCGCTATTCCCCACCCCTATTCTCAGGCTGTTTTACAACCTTTGCCGTCTATTTTTCACAACAATTCTTTATTTTCCACCAAAAGGAATCCTTTCTCACTATATTTGACACAAATTTATAATAATTCAACTCGATTTTCAAGTAGAATTTAGCGATGAAATAAACATGCGGTTTGCGCATGTCCAGGTCTCGTTATCGCTCTTCAGTTTAAACGCATTTGGTGTATGTTTCTAATCGCAGAATTCTACTTGAAAATAGTGTTGAATCTTTATAAATATGTGTCAGCTGTGGCATGAAATGATTCCTTTGGCGAATAAAGTAGAATTAAGGTGAAAAATAGTAGGTAAGGATTCCAAAATAGCCCTAGAAAAGAGGTGGGGAAGAACGGTATTTTCATACTGCAGCTATAGAAGGCCGGATAGCAACTGTCAGCGAATATCGTTCGCTAAAGGACAGTTGCAAAAGTAACTAAGATGGATGATAAAATAAAGGAACTGTCAGCGGACAGCGTCTAATCAGAGACCGTTCCTAAAGAAACTAACTTATTACCAATGCAGGGATGGAACATTCTTTTCCCTTTTCATTGTCTGTGATTTGTTGCTGATCAAGTGGCACCGACATCAGTCAAGAAAATGCGTAAAGCTAAAAGATGTTGAGTTTACAAAACTTATTTCCAAGCCGATTGTAATGCGGCCTTCACCTTTATCTTCAAGGGACCAATCATTATGATATAAATTTCATAATCAGAATTTTACGACAGGAACCTATCAAGCTCAAAAATATAAGATTTCATTTACCTTTAGTATTACAAGATAGGCTATCTTAATCCATGTGTATATGTATTTTTCCATGTAGCAGAGGAATTTATGGAAAGAAAATGTATAATACTGAGTTCTCCCGTATATTCAGTGCGAAACTGAAAAATGGCAGCCCACATGAGTAAAGAAGAGTATCTTAAACGTTATTTATCCGGAGATGATGCATCCACTTCTAAAATTAAGAAAAAAAGAAAGAAGAAAAAGCCAGAAAATGAGAAGATAGTTCCAAGGTATTCTCCTAATTTTTCGAAATTAAGGTAGTTTAGGGCCAGTAACATTTTTGTCATCAAATGACAACAAATGAAATGAATGCCAGTCAAGTCGCCCACAAGCAAAGTCGTACACATGAAAAACCTGGTTAAGTCGTCCACACCCGTTGGTGGAGTCTTCCACACCTGTTGGTGGAGTCGTCCACACTCGTTGGTGGAGTCGTCCACACGACTTAGTATAATTTCTGGATATAGTAACTCGTTGGTGTAGTCGTCCACACGACTTTTATTTTTAATTAGTATAGTTTTTTATTTTTAATTAGTATAGTTTTTTATTTTTAATTAGTATAGTTTTTCTGCGTGGTCACCCTTTCTCCCGGCAAATAAACAACAAAGTAAATCATTTTATTCAATAAATAACATATTCATAAACAAATTTAACAAATTCAATAAAAAAGCATTAATATAACAAATTCAATAAATAACAAATTCATAAACAAGTTAATTAATATAACAATTTCATTAATATAACAAGCCCCATGCACAACTGAATTCCTATACCGCTACCAAACGACCCACGTCCTTTAAAAGTCCCGATACACTTTTTTCCCCCTGTTCATACAATTCCCATATTTTAAATTGTGTAATTGTGTACGAGTCTTATTCTTAGTTGTGGACGACATCACCAATAGTTGTGGACGACATCACCAATGCCTTGTGGACGACTCCACCAACGGGTGTGGACGACTTCACCAACGGGTGTGGACGACTTCACTATGGACGACTTTTCTTGTGGACGATTTGACTGGCACCCAATGAAATGATGGCAAAACTTCCTCAATGAAATGAAAAGATATCCTTAGAGCAAACCACTACTGTGGCTGGAGCAAGATGGAAGGCATCAGTAATGAAACTAATTCTAAGAAGTAGGCCTACACGTACATGTAACACAATTGTATGGAGTACAAGTTCTGCTGAGTTAATTACTATGCCACTAAGGGGATGAAAGTAAACTATGTTACAGTATGTTGTGTGGACGACTTGGACGACTTTATCATCGTATTATTATATCCTGAAATTAAACTAAGTTGTGTGGACGACTCTACCAACGATTGTGGATGATTACGCAGAACTAAGCACAAAAAAATATACCAATAAGTAATACCCATGTCCCGAAAGTAAACTATGTCGTGTGGACGACTTTACCAACGTATTATTATATCCCGAAATTAAACTAAGTCTTGTGGACGACTCCACCAACGAGTGTGGACCACTTAACCAGATTTTCCGTGTGGCATTCATATGGATAGGCCATCAATGCATTGCACCACCACTACCGGACACTTGCACCACTACTGTTGAGAGCTTCATAGAAACGGTATCCAAACCACTTGGACCAAAGACCAGTCGGACCAAAACAGAAACCACACGGACCAAACCACCACTCAGACCAAGTAATTTATATTGTAAGAGCACTTGGACAAATATTTATCTTTGCTACGCGGACCAACTTAGCCTAAAGGACCACTCGGACCAATTAAATTATGTTATAAGGCTTGACTTATTCATTTTAGAAATAAAATATAAACAATATGCTGTTTATTTATTATTTATTCACAATACAAAGAAGCGAATAATCCAACGTTAAAAGAAAGTTTGCAGTGTCAAGCTTACAACATTTTCCATTTATTGATTGATGTTGATGATATATTTTATATTACCCAGTTTAGATCGCAATGTGTTACGATTCGTATTTTGGTATTCTAAATTGATTCTTATATGGAATTCTTATATTTAGAGTTGTTTAGTTCCATTTAGTGTACAGAAAACAAATCAACGATTAGTTTTAAAGTTAATTAATAATGGTGCCGAAATAATATCAATCTAATTTGTCTTATTTACTCTTGTAATGGCAGTTTCTACATATACTGTTCTTATCCGGCCTTGATGCGTAAATATTAGCAACACGAACACATAATAATATATTAACGAAGACTGGACGTTTATATATATGTAGGCTCAAGAGTTTGATTTAGAGTCATTTGATCGTTTCTTTCCAGAGTTTTACGTCCTCGTGATATCTTAGACAAGTTACTGTGAATCAAATTCTCAAGTATAAGTTCAGTAATAAACCCAGGGTATAGTGGAGAAGAACTGAATGAGAACATTGGGAATACCGAGGAGGCTTTTTCCGGTACCTGTCTCTTTTTAAACGTGACTTGTACATGTAGGTTTCCTGATTTTTTGCCATCTGTGATACAATTATCAAGTTAATAAAACAACACTTTATTTTTGGTTCGAGTAGTCATATTAAAACAAACACAATTATCAATTTATTAAAAAAAACACTTTTTTATTGGTTTGAGTTGTCTTGTTAAAACAAACACAATTATCAATTCATTAAAACAATTTATTATTGGTCCGAGTGGTCTTTTTGTTCGGTCTGAGTGGTCTTGTATTGTCTGACTCTGAGTATTTTTTTTGTTTGGGCTGGTGGTGTATCAGTTGGTTTGACTGGTCTTGGTCTGAGTGGTCATTGGTCCGAGTGGTCATGGATTCATAGACACTCTCACACTTCAGAACTACTAGAGCTGAACTCTTGCCTGATGCACTATCCAGCAGGACCCTGCGCTGTATTCTCACAGATACAGGTCTACATGTTGCTCACACGGTCACAGACTGGAAAATGTTAATTCTTGTATTTTCCTACTTTCAGGTCTAGAATTGTGGATGATGATGTTGATTTTCACTCATTACTACCAGAAAATATTGAAAATACTTTAGAAGAGGATGTAGGGGATAATGATCCGACTGTAGCAGAATTTATTGATGAAAGACCAGAACATGTCAAGAGACTTGAAGATTATCGAAAGGATGATAGATGGAAAATCATGGGAAATACTGATGGTTTGTAGAAATAACAAAATATGAAATGCATCCAACCCTTGGTCATGATGTCTTTTTTTTATACAACATTGAGAGAATATGCCTCGAACTGTTGCCCAAATACATTTATAGCTGTTTTCCATGTAGGCCCTATGTGTTATAGTTTAATAATATATTACTTGATCCTTTAACTACTAAATGCCTCTTAAAGACTACAATAGAAAACAGTGTGAACTATAAGGGGCTCTGACTTTGGATTGGTCAATTTATTGTGTTTTTTTTTTGGGGGGGGGGGACTGAAAGTCTACACATACATGTAGGTATTGAATACTATCGATACATCACATGCATAACCTCTTCATGGAAGCAGTTCTATCGTGATTCACAAGTTTAAGGGCACAACACCCCAAATCTTTCACATATATTATAACTATAACTCATCATAAATCAAAGACATGTACAGTTATACATGTTATATGATGTAGCATACGTATAATGTAAATACTGTTAAACACTGTAACAAAACACATCAATCTATTGAAACGAATTGTATGAAAATGGAATGGCTTCTCCAAAAAAAGATGTCAGAATTAATATTAGTTTATTTGCCTTACACACGTACAAGTATTGGTTTGTTTAATTTGTGTTTTATTGTAAGTACTTTTGATTGTGTGTGGTCTTAACGTCAGTATTTCACCTCTATATTGGGATGTTGGGGCTGTAAGAAAAAAAAAATTATTTATGTTTTCCAGATGAAGATGATTTTGGAGTTATAAAGCAGGGTAATCAATATGATTCTAAACAAAGAAGACAGAGGAATGATTCAGATTCTGATCAATCACCAATTAGAAGAATGGTAGATTGTGAGTCACTTCCACAGAGAAATAAGAATGATTCCGATTCTGATCAATCTCTTCCCAGAAAAAATCGAAAAGATTCTGATTCTGACCAATCACCTCCAAGGAGAAAAAGGAATGTTTCAGATTCAGACCAATCACCTCCAAGGAGAAAAAGGAATGTTTCAGATTCAGACCAGTCACCACCAAGGAAAAAACGGAATGGTTCAGATTCTGACCAATCACCTCCAAGGAGAAAACGAAATGATTCAGATTCTGACCAATCACCTCCAAGGAGAAAAAGGAATGGTTCAGATTCTGACCAATCACCTCCAAGGAGAAAAAGAAAATATTCAGACTCTGAGAAATCACTTCAAAAGAAAAATAAAACAGATTTGTTAAAAACAGTAAAAAGAAAAAATAGTGACAAAAATACAAACTCTGGTAATTCCCCCAAACATAAAAATCGTAATTCTGATCCAGATGTGCCCAGAAAGAAAATGAAAAGTGATAACAAAAGTGAAGCTAAACCCACCAAGACTTTAGGTGGTGCAAAAGCTGGATTATCAAGTGCTAAAGAAATGCGTGAAGAGGCTGAAAGAATGAAGAAAAAAGAAGATGTAGCATTTAAAAAGGTATGTTCTTGGAACTGAGTTTGATAACATCCGTATTGGGCAGGGTTGCCGTTAATTATGTACATGTAGATGTAGACGGTTTGAATTTTTGCCAGACATCTATACGCTATGAAAAGTTTCATGTTTTCAGTACAAGAAAAGATGCACAATTCTCTTACTTTCTATATGTACATTTATCAATAGCCAACAAAAATATCTAAATGTGTATAATAAGATACACTTATACATGTATTTAATAGAAATGCACTACTTTTATAAATGGATGATTGTAAATCTGGTTAGGGCAATACACTTTAGTCTTGCAATTCTTAAGAGAGAGAGAAATGGGGTTTAACGTCCACTGGACACAAACTACATGTAGGGCATTTCGGGACTAACATATGGTTTAATTTTATTTCAATTATTCGCTTGCGCGTAGGGGTCTTTAGCAGTGGGAGGAAACCGGAGTGTATGGAGAAAACCCAGGAGGTTGGACAGGCGACCCTACTCCTTGCCACGTACAACGGGGGATTTGAAAGCACACCGATTGACTCAATGGCTGCATTGGCAGGCCGTATGATACAGCGTGTGCAAGCTAACCATTCGACCACCCACCCCCCCTTGCAATTCTGAATTTGTATGTGACAAAGAGTAGGGTTGTCTGTCCAACCTCGTGGGTTGTCTCAGGGTCCTCCGGTTTCCTCCCACTGTTAAAGACACCTAATTGACGTTTAACCCCATTTCTCTCTGCATGTTTTGTACGTATGATTGAACTACTTGGTATGTTGTTTCGTAATTCTGTTGATTCACTTTGTTACCAATTTCTTTATTTCAAATTCACGTTTTTTGCATTTTATAGATTGGTGATTCACGGCTTGGTAAAGATGCAAAAACTGTTTTCCGTGATAAATCTGGCAAGCGCAGAAATTTACAAGAAGAACATGAAAAACAAGATGAGGAAGATTCTAAAAAGGCTGAAGAAATAGAAAAATATAGAAAATGGGGACAGGGGTAAGAACTACATCTACATGTATGACTTTTAAATTTTAAAATTCACCAATTCTAAAATTTGCTGGTTTTTGCTGCCATTAATCACCTTATCAATGTTAAATATCTTCACAATTGAAAAATCAACCCAAAGTGATCATTAAAAAACAAGGTCTACCACAAAAGGTAAAGTGACTTTAGGATGAAAGACAGTACATGTAATCGTATCAATTGTTGTTTATTTCAGTTTAAAACAACGCCAAGAACAAGAAAAATCGTTAACAGAAGCAGTTCATGAAGCTTCCAAGCCCATGGCTAGATATAAAAACGATCATGATTTAGATGATCATTTAAGAAATATGGAAAGAGCTGAAGATCCTATGTTAGCATTTATTAAAAAGAAAAAAGCAAAAGAAAACACAAAACCAGGTATTTTAGGGCTAAAGTTCTGTAAACATTTCCTTGTATAAAAAAACTGAGGGCATGTTTTAGGGCTAAAGAACGGTAAAAGTTGGCTTGTATAAAAACTGAGGCATTGATTTCGGTGGAGATTTTTCGAAACATTTTATGGAAGGAAAAGTGTCTGAACTTATGAAAAATGCAAGCATTACCCTTCCAACCATATATATGTTGATCACACTTTCCACAACATTGAAAGTGTTTTTAAATTGGAAATTATATAAAAGATGTTATTTACTATCAAAAGGTGCATTGTACTTACCCTTACTACATTTTGTACGGGGGTTTAGAGTGCCGCGCTTCGACCTCTAGCTGGCGGGTCACCTTTGGCTTGCGGCTGTGGTTTCGATCCCTGGTGTGAGCGTATGTCGCATGGAGATAGGGGCACCTTCTCAACCTCGTGGGTTTCCTCCGGGCACTCCCGTTTCCTCCCACTGCTAAATACCCCTACGCGCAAGCGAATTATTGAAATAAAATTGAAGCCCAATGTTAGTCACAAAACCTAGTTTGTGTCGAGTGGACGTTAAACCCCATTTCTCTCTCTCTACATTTTGTACCTGTAGCATATTTCTATGTGAATTCTGCATGATTCCAATTCTTTGGAAAAGACCTTCAAGCTGTTACTTGTTTCGATTTTTCAATCAATGATCATCCTTATAGACATGTTAAAAATAACAAATTGATCAAGTTTTTGCCTCTGTCATGTTACATGTATATATTATCTGATCTTTGCCACAACAGCTAATGGACTCTTATGACATCCATGGACTCTTATGGAAACATCAGGTACATTGTTTTGCAGTATATGAAATTGCACACTATACTGTTACTGTAAATAAACTTGTACCATCCAATACGGAGGTGTGGGTTTAGTAAGTTACTGAACTGGATCATACATGTATCCTAGTAAAGCATGACTTTTTGTTTCAGAAAAGCCAAAATACAAAGGACCAATGCCTCCACCAAACAGATTCAATATCATGCCAGGATATAGATGGGATGGGGTCAACAGGTCAAATGGTTTTGAAGCTCAAATATTTGCCAAAGCAGCAGAACAAAAAGCTACGAAATCTCTGGCTTATAAATGGAGTGTAGAAGAGATGTAGTGATTTAACTACATTATTTGTATATATTTGTATATTATTAAGATTATATAAAAAATACAAAACTCATAGAGTAAAATTGTATATTGATTTTGGGTTTAATCCAAATGAAATTTGCTATCACAACGTAACTTTGATAAGATAGTATTTTATTTGGAAAAAATAATACAACAAAAAACAAGCAGGAATGATAATATAATAAAGAAAACAAAACAACAACTATAGGGGTATAAATATATACTAATGTCGTAAACAAGGTAAAATATCATCTTAAACAGCACTGAGATACAGTTCCATTGTCCAGGGACTAGTCTTCTCTTGTGCTTGTCAGTCACAAATGTGGATATTTTCTAATTTTTGTTGATATTTTAAAGAAGCCACCTCAACAGTGTCTGATATATTGCCAGGTACAACTAAAATAACTATTCACAAGCCTGTCAATGGTTAACGAAAATTAGTTTCATCTTATAGAATTTTTACTGCATATTTATGTTATTTTTATAGTTAACAAAGGAAGCTTATAAATTTAACAATAATACAAAAATGTTTAGAACAAGTTAATCAACAAAATATATTTTTAAAAAACTAAATAACAAGTTTACATGAGCCAGTAGCAAAGCTGATAAATGTGTTATTACATAAATGTGACAACGTCTTTCAGGTGCCATCCATTTTTTACATGAATCGTTAATAGTGTGGTTACTTTTGTGTTATCCTAATCAGGCCAGTGAAATCTATAAATACATGTATACTGGTAAACATATACATGGACATATTCCACATGGATGTAGCCTATTCCACATGGATGTACAATGTACATAGTCATTTCCACATGGGTGTAGCCTATTCAAAATGACTGTAGCCTCATGAATATAGCCTATTATATGGATGAGTATATAAAACAGTATCATAAAACAAGTGGCAAATAGAAGCCTGAATCAGTTTGATGCTTTACATCATGAAAATAGAATTTTGACAATGTCTTGACATGATTAAAATAGATTATATTTTATTTCACAGACTCCATATTTAAACATGCATTATGCAAGAGGTAAATCTGCCTATTGCGGGTCTTTCTTTACGCCTGAAATATTATATAAACTAGTAATTAGACATTTATTTATTAACATGAAAAGCCCACAATCAATTTTCATTGGATTTGAAACTGATCTGCTATCCAACGTCTGTTGAATGATGATTAAATACAAAAATGGATAATCGAGACATTGTTAATTATTGTGACAGCGGCAACGTTGACAGTTGAAGCTACAGTGATTTTAAAATAAGGTTTTCTCAGCTTAGAGTGAAGTAATTTAATTGAAATTTTCGGCATATTCCCTTTACATTATCTAGTTTTTATTATTATTATAGTGAGAACTGCCAGCTCTTTATCTAGTCCACCTTTAAAACATAACCAAATAAATAAAAGTAACTTAGTCCCAAATACAATAAATTTTTTGTGGCAGACTGCAACAATATACTATACATGTATTGTAGAATGGGTGTATCAGACATACCCTTAGAGTTTGTGTATAGCAAGTTGTGCAATATGGTTTATACCTTTTGGCAATTGGGTTTGCCACAGGGAATAATATAATGTTTTTGAATTTTACTGCCCTACTGCATGTAACTCATCACAGCTTGTTTTACTACTTGTTTCTCTGGAAGTATTTGTACATGCTATTTGGGGTATGTGTACATCATTAGGCACTAGTGAATTAGAATCAATTGAGTTCTGCAGGATTAACTCCCCTGTGGCATTCATTGTTAACATCGTTTCTGATTGTAAATTGTTTATGATAACTTTCTTATTTTGACCTTGATCATAATTTTTACCAGTATGTCTTTTCATGTGATCTTTTAAGGAATTAGAATGGCGGAACCGATTTCCACATATTTCGCAGCAAAAAGGAAAGGCATTTTCATGAATTAGTTTATGTCGTTTTAGATTTCTAGGATCTGAGAATTTTGTTCCGCACTCATCACACTGAAACGGCTTCTCTCCAAAATGCATGGACTGACGATGTAAAACCATGCCACTGTACTGATTAAAGGCTTTTCCACAAACGTCACACAAATACTCTCGCAGTTTATAACATGCTCGATGATGACTCTGTAATCCATTTACTTGAGAGAAAGTTTTACCACAATTTTCACATGTGTAATCATACACTTCTTGATGTGTCTGTTTATGTCTACGAAGAAATTCATGCCTTTTTCCTTTGTACTCGCATCCTGGATGATTACATTTAAACGGTTTTATTTCATTATGTTCACTTTGACAATGCTTCCGTAACAATGTTTCTGCTTGCATTTTGATTCCGCAAAAACGACAAATAAGATGCTCTAAATGCAAATGTTTGACTCTTTTATGATGTGTTAAATGTGACTTCATTTTATAGCCCTTACCACATATGTCACAAGCATATGGAGATCCATGTGTGTTTTGATGTAATATTAGCTCCTCAACGCAGCCAAAAAATGAATCGCAAATTTCACACGAATATTCTGATGACTCGTCTATTTCTGGGACATCTTCCACTTCCTGTTTAACGATTATTTGACTGAAATCTATTTTTATTGGGCTTGATTTTCTTGATCTTGTTCTTTTTGGTCTAATCTTGATGGGTAGATCCACAATGTCTGTACTATCACTGCTGTCTGCATTTGTTTCTGTGTCTGGTTTTTCTAACTTTTCTTCAACAGGGACAAAGCTTGAAGTTATACACTTTGCTTCTTGTTTCATAATTTTCTCTACGACGTCAGAAGAGTTTGTTTTTATCTGTCGTTTATCTGTGTATCTTTGTCTGATTTTTATTGGACCCCATTTATTATTTTTTCGTTTACTTTTTCTTCTAGGTCTTACCACTTGGTAAGAACTTTGTTCATTTACTTTGTATGTTGCTGTATCCTCCTCCAAATCTGCATCTTTGGCCTTTACTACTTCATTTGTTTCCTGGCATTTTGTTAAATACTTTTGACATCTATCTTCAGCCGTTTGCAGTTTCATGAAATGTGCCACACTCTTAATCTCTGTTACGTTATCTTTTGATTCCTGTTCTAGATCTAGAATGCCAGTATAAATAAATTTAATCACAGGATCAAATGCAATTTTGGAAAATTGTTCCAAATTCAAAATATAGCATCCAGAATTTCCACTTTGAATTTCCAGTATTCCTTGTAAACTTGGACAAATTCCAAAAAGAAGCCAAGCATGAACTTTAAGTGATGTATCTCTTAGAGTAATTGAAAGATCACAGAAAATTTCATTTTGCCACTGTTTGATTAGCATCTGGTTTATTAATTTTCTGTGGTCTGAATCATCTTGATTTTCATCAGGATCATCATTAAGTTCAAACTCTTCCATTTTGAGACCTGAAAGTAGAAGGAAAAGATATGTAATGGACAAGGACTAAATGGTGAACGAATTGTTCAGTATTTATAATTGGAACACAATCCTAAACTCAAACTCATGATTCGCTTGTGCACAGGGGTCATTTACCTGTGAGATGAAGCCAGAGGACCTGGAGAAAGCCTGCCAGGCTGGACAGAAAACCCTATTCCAGCTTGTCATGTACAAGATGGGAGTCAAATTAATCACACCACTTGCCTGAATACCAGACCTTGTGATCATAAGGGAATGCATTTGATTATTCAGCCGCTCAACTCAACTGTTATATTAGATTATATAAGTCTTTGTTATTCATTTAGAACACCGCTTGCCCCTTCTCATTATGGGGGAAAATTCAGGACCCTGATAAACCTTTGACAATAGGCTTACTTAGTTGAGCACACACAGTGAAGGCAGCAATTGTGTAAATATTTGGTTCCTGCATGGAATCCATTTTATAACAGCCAAGAACAGATTTATCATGTTATTTCACTTTTCTTAAAGGACAATATTGGTGCCAGTCATTATCACATATGTGATAGAACTGATTAAGCACATTCCAAATATAATCAGAGATCATTGCTACGATAGTGGAGTAATAAAGGAGTCATGAATCGGAAGTGACGAACGCCAAAGGAAAACACTAGGCATTCCTCTATATAACTGACTGAAGTGACTAGTGATAACAGATACATGGGCGAATTTCTGCTCACTAATAATTCCTTCGAATACCAAAATTTGTGGTGTGACACTGTGAGAGGATATCTGACAATTCATAAAAAGAATTGACTGCCACTAGATAAGAGAACACGAAAGAAAAACTGATGAAAAGTCCGTGCATTACCATTTTTTTATAAGGTAGGGGAGACCGGGGTACATTGAACCACCATGGATATATCCTTAATATATAATAACAGACAACCCAAGGCTATACAGAAGTGAGATAACTTCTTAGACCAATTTCTCCATCAATAAAGAGTAGTCACGTGCTGTCAATTATTTTTTTATGCAATGAATTTTTCAACAGAGCCCTTAAAAGCAAAAAAAATAATTCATACTGGTTAACTTATAATCAGTTCATATGTCTAATCTACAATTCAGATAAACCGATACAGGATAGCATCTATGATATGTCTTCAAACAATACAATTAAGTAAAGACATCTGCTAATAAAAAAATTTGATATGAAATGAGGACAAACATGTATGTGAACAAAATGGTTCAATGTGCCCCCGGTCTCCCCTATAGAAGGAATAAAAACACGGGATTGTACGGACAATTTCAATTTTTCTTGTGTTCTCTTATCTTATGACACTTAATTACTTTATTGAATCGTCAGATATCCTCTTGCGGTCCCATATAACAACTTTTTGTCTTCGAAGGAATTATTAGTGAGCAGAAATTCGCCCATGTATCTGTTATCAATAGTCACTTCAGTCAAATACATAGAGCCAGAGGGATAACTCGTGTTTTCCTTTGGCGTTCATCACTTCCGATTTATGAATCGTTTATTACTCCTCTATCGTTGCAATGATCTCTGTGTTAAAATTATATTTGGAATGTGATTAACCAGTTCTATCACATATGTGATAATGACTGGCACCAATATTGTCATAGACTTTATAATGTATTTCCATGATGAAACCCTTCAACAACGTATGGGCAACTGTTATTTCAATCTCGTTCTCAGAGGCAGCTGCGGAACCAGTTGCCTCTGGTACATTGGACCGGACATTTTTACCACTTTTTTCAAACCTAAGCCCCGCCCATTCTGACCTCTGATTGGTCAATCTTTTTGGGTTGATTTCTCGAAAACTAGAGGTCGGATCGTTGTTTCGTTTGTTGTAAAATGATCCTTGAGTCAAAGTCAACTCGCTGAGATAAAAAAAATGGATCCTAAACGTACAAATTCAAGTTTTTGTAAAGATCTATTTTTCTACGCGTGGGTATATTTTTAAGTGATTCGGTCATCCAGGCACGTAAAATAAATACATGTCACGTAATAGTCATGTGATTCGTCACTTTCGGGAAAATAGCTACCCCGATTCACCAGAGAAATTTCTTCAAAAATTTTTCTAGTTTCGAGATAGCTGTTATTTATTGTATAAATATTTCAATTGGTGGTAACTTTCAGGTTTTTCTTTACCTATTATTATTAGGACTTCAATTCTTTGAACAATGTTATGGCTAGGGTAGCTTTTTTATGCTAAAAAGGGTACCAAGCCAAACTGGGAACCAAGCCAAAGCGGGTACCGAATCAAACCGCCACACACCCAGCCAATAATATTTTATCATTTTTCTATTGTTGAAAAAATATATTATTCTAACCTATTGTTTGCTTTTAAACTCCTTGCTTCATCAACTGACATGTAAAAAATATGGCCATGCCATAGTAGGGCTCTAGTTTCCAGTATTTCACGGTAAACTGGACGGACCTTTCAGGCTTACCAAATAATTAACTCTTTGGACACCACAGACTGATATTTTCTGCGTCAGTTATCAAAAGGTTATAAATGAGTTTCCAGGATGGATTAATGCTTTAAACGTAAAACTTACCACAACACAGAGCAACAGCTCGCCCCTTAATGTTTTATTTGATTACAATTACTTACAAAATCTTTCACAAAATATGGCGGATCTAGGGTTTATCCTTAGAAAGTAGGTCACATTGAATAAGTACAAGGAGTTGTCTCCCATTATTCTCTTTGGACAGAATACTTTTTAAGTTCCCGATGTTGCAAATAAAATTACATGAAATGCTGTTGCTAAGGAAACGGAAGCGGACGTTAATCCCCACTAACAAATGAAGTTAAATAGGGTCTAAAAGTTTTACTTTGTGGCACGAACCAGTTTAATGAAATGAAGTGGGGTTTAACGTCCTATAATATATTCTGCACCATGGCAACCGGGCTATTCAAATTTGAAGACGGACATACGCTATGTATTGTGTTGTGATAGGGGAATTTTGCCCAGGCATCGGCGCTACGACTTATCCTTTTTCGAATTCCAATAATTATCATGGATTATTTTACGTGCGCGATAACGTGTAAGCTACACTACCTCGATTTTGTCTTCCCATCCGAAAAACTAGAGGGTGCGCTATGAAGTAATGTTTCAAGCTCTAAAAAGGTGCTATAGTGCCTGTCATTTTGTACAGTCTGTCGTCCCAGACGCTCGCACTGTACTGCTAACTGGACGGGAAAATGATAGTGATGATAAGAATATAGGCTAAGACCACAGAGGAGTGGAAGAATAATGACACATGAAATCGAGCGCCGTTGGCGTGAAAAATATTTCAGATAGCGACCCGACTATATTATGTAACTGAGCATTTAATTTTGTTGGTTTGGCGCAATATAGCCCTGTTGGAGCTGACGTGGCTTTCAGCAACATTTCAGTTCATTTTAATTTTTGGGGGACTGGGACTAATCAATCTCCTGGCATTTGAGTTCATTGATGGGAGCAAATTCTTGTGAATGGGAGGTTGAGACATTCGACAAAATATCGAGACTATTCGAGACCTGCCTATTTTTGTGAGAGTTGACAGAACATTAGTACAGCCTGTCGCCCCATACCTGGTGGTACTAACTGGGCGATTCACTATAACCTTGAAGGATCCACGATGGCTAAGTGAGTAAATGCTGGCTCGCTATACTTGATGTAGGAGGTTCGATTCCGATGTTGGCATTGAAAGTTCATCATGATTGGTTTCCTCTATTCAGTTGTGTGGCACGGAAAGGCTGACAAGGACTGCTGCCAAGTCGTTCGGAGGGTACAAAAAACGAAGTTCCGTGTACACATTGGCGTGTACGTAAAAGATCCCTTGGCAGTTAGCTTTCGATATAAGAGTAAGCCGTTATAGCGCTGCTGTGCTGGCAAAATTTCCCCCATAGAACACAGTACGGCGTATGTCCGTCTACATTAGCCTATTCGGAGCAGAACAGTAGGATGTTAAATTCCATTTTATTACATTTTTTAAACTGTGAATATTATTGTGATGAGATAGTTTAAGCAGGTCACAGCTTGTATCATAATCTCAAGTCGCCCATACACAGGGGGTGTTGGATGGCCGTATGGTTAGCGTGCTCGCGCTGTATCATACGGCCTGCCATTGAGTCAACTGGCGTGGTTTCAAATCACCGGTTGTACGTGGCAAGTAGTAGGGTCGCCTGTCCAACCTCGGGGGTTTTCTCTGGGTATTTATAATTTTAAAAACCCATCCGACCAAAGCAGTCAATGTGTCATGGGTATGATTTAAAGGGACTATCAAATAACAAAAGGTAAATTTCACCTACATATTATTTTTATAGAAAAAAGTCTAGTTTTAACCAGATACTGAATACAACGGTCTCCATTTTTAGATGAAGACTGTCAGGTTTAAGTTATTTACAAGCGTATCACAAATATCGCGTTGGTTGGTCGGCCTTAGGTAATGGGTTTTAAGGGATTTTAACACAAAATTAAGCAGTTTTATTCCCCCAAAAGTTATCGGGATTGGCCCTTTAATACTCTGTAATTTTGAAAATCCGTGAATGTCCACATCTCCGCCTCCGCTAATTTCTCCAAATTTTAACTAAATTAAATCGTCTAGAACTTTAGACAAAATTTCAGTTTAACAATTCGAAAGAAAAATAATCCTCTACGCATCTATTTTATCATTCCTAATATAAAAACAGGTTTTCATTAATACACTCTTTCCGAAAAATGAAGCGCTTTTACTAGATGTTTAATTAAATTTTCACGAATTCGTAGACTAAAAAGCGCCCCTTTGCATGGGCTGTTGTAGATATAACGAAGACTATTTTGATGAGTTGTTTTTAATAATCCGAATACCTCGTATTAACCAAGGGCCCTCTTGTGACCCCCCCCCCCCCGCCCAACCCCCAACTTACCACGTATATTTATGGTAGGCCTACAATATGAAATTTAGAGGGCCGTGTTATTCTTATGTCTGTACATATTATATTATCTGAATAATAAGATCATTAGCAAATCAGTGATTTAAAATGTTTCACAACGATAGAAAGAATATTATAATCCTGCCTGATATTTTAAAATTTGCCTGATATTTGTAACCCTTTTGGTGGTCTTGAAGTAAATATCCCCAGTAACCTTCCCTGGTTCCGCTGGTAGACATATGATGATATGTCAGATATATTGCGCGAATATAAAATGGAATTGTATGTCATATTTTCCCCCAGGTAGGCCTAATTTAAACATGCAACAAACTGTAAAGTCGAGTTTGTCGGTTCATTTTTTAAAAAAAAAATCCAGTATCCGCCCCGGCTGACTGATTATAAATTCAATTGGTATTAGTCATCGAGTTGGCCTAATATAATTTACTTTTCGGATACATAATTTGGTGGGGAAAATTATTGGGCTTTCCTCAACATAGATCGTAGTTCTATGATCTCAAGTATATTATATTATAATTCTGCACTTGAAAATTAAGTCTACATACATTTTTATGGCAGAGTTATCCTTCACAACCGAAGCTAAAAACCGGATATGAAGGTAACATAGCAACCGTTGTTGACATTGTCGACCATTTCAACAACAGCTTTGTAAATAAAGTGAAGAAGCGTTCACTGGCACAAACAGTATTCCATCAATTGATTTTATCGGGCACAGGTAACGGTCTATAACAAATTACAGCAAAGATGTCTAACATTGGATCTGAAGAAATGGAAGAAGAAGAACAGGGGCCATATTTGGGGGTACGTACTGTGTGACACTATAATACTGGTCACTGTCCGTCCAGTGTCAGTCAGTGTCCCGACTGACACGACTCACGAGTGTGTGGTGTGGTCAATCTATCTGTCAATCTTATAAGTTATATACAAACAATGAACAGGCCTAATGATCAGTTTGAATTATTATTTGAATGAATAATTAACGATACTTACGATAATCAGAGAGAGAAATTTCAAATGGGGTTTAGAATCCACATACACTAGGTTATTTCCATACGACACACCTGTGCTTGCCTACTCCATGATCAAACACGATAGCAGATGGCTTCCATCTTGTTTACTGACGGTACTACTTATTTTAAGACAGACTCGGCTTTCCAATTTATAATATCTACGTCATTGGGGATTTCCAATTTATACTCACTGGTTGCTATGACCCGCTATGGCGTTGTCTAGAAACGCGCGTGCTCGCGTTAGTGTAAAATTTTTGCTATACGTTTAACATGGACTATTTGATGTAATTTGCCTGATTTGATTTGGCCCCATTTCCATAAATTTAGGTTGTTTTTTAGAAATTTTTAGCAAATGTTAATCTTAGGTGTTTTTTAATTCTAGCCGAAGTAAATTTTTTTACAATTTATAGCGAGTTACGTTATCGCCTCTAAGAGGCGGGCGTATTATTTTAAATGGCGGCCATTTGCCATCATGTGTATTCTTGAAGTAGGTACACATGATGTAATCGTATGGGTTATTTCGGGAGTAACATGGCTTGAGGCTTGGTTGATTTTAATTTAATTCATTTATTTACCGGTAATGTGGTTAGCCTAGTCTATTATGCCTTTACTGATAGTGATTCATCACTTCAGCACAAACATTGGCCTAGACCCGCATGTTCAATTGACATTTGATTTTTGCATTTAAATTAGATAATATGTGTAAACAAATTAGATCTACTCATTGAAATGGATGTTGTTAATAAATGTATACAAATTAACTGATCTGTTATGGTCATAAATCAGTACAGCGTGTACAATCATAGTCAAAAAAGTAACCCACCCCGAAACATTAATAATACTTCTGTCTTTTCCAAACATATTTGGTTAGTGTAGCTTTTTGTTTAATTTGTATAATTCTAGGAGTATGAAGGCGATCGAAATGAACGTGATGAAAGACATGGTCATGGTAAAGCAACACTACCAAATGGTGATACATATGAAGGAATGTATGAACATGGTAAAAGACATGGAACTGGTGTATACAGGTATTACTAATTTGTCAAAATGATGCACAAAACATAAATGTGCCTGAAAAATCTCAATCTAATAAGTGTTGACAGTGATAAGATGTCCTATCAAGGTGACTTAGAGTAAACATGAGAAACAAAACACAAATTGTTGGTATCAATTTAATTTAGCGGTTTACTGGAAAAATATGTAAGAATGTTGATAAAAGTATTATGACATAAATTTATTTGCTAAATGCCCTAGAAAGAAGAATCGAAATATTATACATTTTTTATGTCATTTTGTGTTGAGATATTAACAATAAGACAAAGTTTCTTTTTTCTTCAGATTCAAAAATAGAGCTAGATATATAGGTGAATATAGTAAAAATAAAAAACATGGCCAGGGAACATTTATATATCCAGATGGCTCCAAATATGAAGGTATGGTTATTAAATTTCTTTCTTACTCAATTTGTCATCAAATGAGACGTTTCCTCAACCGCTTGGGTAATTGAAAGAAAAAAAAAACATAGTAGAATTTTGTTTTTACAAAGCTTAAAACAGAGGTTTTCCAGTATAATTTGATTGTTTGGGAGGATTGGTGGATGAGGTTCACTGTATTAAACACTAAATTTGGTGTTCGATTGTGGATTGCAGTATAGAATAAGACATGTAACTAATATCACTTGCATTATTATTTCAGGTAGCTGGGTTGATGATCAGAGATGTGGTCAAGGAAAATATTATTATGTTAATGGTGATTTCTATGATGGTGAATGGCAAGGTCACTTACGACATGGCCAAGGTGTATACACATATGCAGCAACTAATACAAAGTATGTGGGTACATGGGTTAATGGAAAACGTGAGAGCCATGGTGAATTGATTCATGCTAATCATAAATATGTAGGAACATTTAAAGATGATAGAGTAAGTAAAAAATATTTACAGTAGTAACTTCTTTGTGACGGATCAGAATAAAACTATCCTGTCGTTTAGTATTAAAATTAAAATATGAATTGTCATTTTGTGATAAAATATGGTAATTTTATTAGAGATTGGAGAAACTTAAGCCAGGTATCTCTGCTTTTCTCAAACTCCCAGAGTTACTTTTTACACAAAAAAGTATCTAAAACAACTGAATTTCATTGCCAGAAAAGCAAATTTATAACATTTTTTTTAATAATTATTTCAGATGGAGGGTAAAGGAAAATATGTATTTGATATTGGTTGCGAACAGCATGGGGAATATATACCAATAGAACAGGTATGGCTGACTTTCTAATTAGATACCATTCTACAATTAAACTGGAAGAATTAAAATGACTTGTTTTCTTTTGGTGGGGTTGTGTAATCCAGTGTTCTAAGGTCTGAAATTGTGTCAAGTGGGGTTTGACGCCAAGCTTGTATTTGGTTATCTGTCAAACCTTGTTTGTTTTCCACCCGTCCCACTTCTAAAGTCCCACACGTGCACAAGTGAATTATTGAAGTAAAATATGTTAGTTCCGAAATGACTGGAGTGGATGTTAAATCCCATTTCTCTCTTTTTACTTCAGTAAAATTCTGCTTTCCTTATTTCTTGAAATGATTTTATTTTGAAGGAAAAAGAGGATAAAGGAGATGATGAGGAGCCTCAGGCTAATATTATACCAAAATGGAAAGCTGGACTTGTCACTGCCATTCATTTAAAAACAGAAGAAGAAGAAACAGAAGAAGCCAGACAAGCTGAATTAGAAAAAGAAAAAACTGCTGCAACTGCAGAGGGAGAGAAAGCAGAAGAAACTACCGAACAAACAGAAACTGGTAAGTACCCTAATATAGAAGAAAAGAAAAACAATCACGGAATAGTGATTTTTACAAATAATACACATTCTGTGCTCTTCTATAAAATGGTTATATTACTTTCACTATACTAATATGTATAATTAAACTTGATTCTTATAATAGTACTGTATAGTTTTTAAAATAAAACCTTATAAAATGATAATCTGGTTTTAAATGAGTCGTGACCTGTATAGTATCATTAATTACCACACATAAATATTTTTCACCCGTTAACTCTATATTAAAATGATTCTGCATGTCCCATTATCAAATACACAACCCTGATAGATGTTATTGGCAGTCATAAATGAAACTGGATAATCATGCATTCAACAACATGATGAAATAAATGTAATGACTTCTTGAAACATGTTTTTGCGGAGTCTGTATTGAGTCATTTGACAAAATACAAAAATGTAAACCTCCGTCCTTTATCAGATTTTAGGAAGCAAGAATATTTCATTTGTATATTATGACCTTATTTATATTTAAAACTCTGCAAATAAATATAGCTCAGAACTAAACTATTTACCGATATTTGAAAATTCATCATATTATTGTCATTACTAATAGGTCACTGCACTTTTTTTTTAGAAGACACATTATGGCATTGAAACAACATATTTTGTTTTCTAAGCACTTTTCACTTCTTTATACTATAACATGTACTTTTCTGTCTTTCTTTCCTTTATTTTTCACGCTTACAACAGCCTAAATCAAATAAGGTATGATTACAATAATGTTGCGTGTTTTACCCTCTGTCCACCATTTGTATTTGCCAAAGTTTACCTAGATTTACTTGCTTTTGCGCCAAAACTTGCTAACATGTTACAGATTAGCTTTTCTGTCAGATCTCATGAGAATAATGTCATGTACCCGTGTATGAATGAGCCCCTTCAGGGGGATTGCATAGCATACAATTTTGCATTTCTGTCACAAGAGTTAAACAATTCCTATGATTACAAAATGGCATCCCATGCAAGAGCTTGTAGGTCTATTTGGAATAAAACCCACCCTTTTCTTCAAAATGTCTTTGTAATATTTGATACACTTGAATGAACCCCCTTCATTAATTTTGTGTCATTGTGTTTGCCTCAGTGTGTTTCTGCATTCCTATTGTCAGAGCATCATTTTATAATGTGATCGATTTTCATGCTTGGTGTTGTCCTGTTTGTATTTTGTTTGCCCAAAGTAACATTTAGTGCATGTGTCTGAAAAATACAACTAAAAAAATCTTTCAAAGCATGATTCAGGTTGCAGGGTTTCTGTTTAAAGGAGAATGATTCATAATACACTCAATGTTAAAATTTTATATTTTTCACATCGTAATTTTGAAACCAAAATAATCATTATGGATGGTGTATATTATTTACTTATTAACTGCAGTTTATAAAAATATGTATTAAATATTTTTTTCTTTTCTTTAGGTGCTGAAAATACTGAACAAACAGGTGAAACACAAGAAGAGACGCCTGCTCCTGCTACAACTGAAGAAACTACAGAACAACCCGAAGAACAATCTGGAGAACAACCTGTAGAACAATCCACAGAACAAGCGACTGAAGAACAAACAGAACAAGAAGAGAAGAAAGAAACAACTGAAGATAACAGCGAAGAAACAACTCAGGAAAATCAAGAAGAAGAAGAAAAAAATGAATAATAAATTTTAGGAATCTATTTATAAACTTTCATTTAAATATTTCTTCCAAAAACACTTGGTACAGAATTAAAATTACTCTTCAGCATTAAAGTTTTAAAATAAATCAAAATTCAATAGCCAATTGAAGTAGACAATAGCCAGAAAAAAAGAGCAAACGTCATTTCTTGAGTTTCACAGCATTTGTTCATGTTTTTAATTGTATCATATTTATCATAATAAATTATAGTTTATGTATTATAGTATAATTATTAAATGTTGAATTTATATTGAAAAAAAAAAATAGTTTGTTCTCCATACATGTAGGGGGTGGGTAGTCGAGTGTACCTTATATTATAAGCTCTGGATTTGTTCTGCTATCCCCTCCCTCCTCTGATGCTTAAAACCAAAGTTCTCCATAGTCATTTTTTAGCTGACAATCAAGCAATTTGTTGGTGGAGATGAAAATGGTACGTAAATAAATCCAGGAAAGGTCAATGTCTGGAGGGCGAGGTAATTGTCCTTGTTTATAGGGTAAAGTAGTCTTGCCCTGGTTAGGATTTACCTTTACTAGCAGAAGGTACAAATTTTTCACAGGGCTTGCCTTATCATTTCTTTAGTCATTGTCAGAAAAAAAATAATGAACAACACAGTGAACACTTGCTCAATAAAACATTGAACAAACAGTACCCTTATGAATACAGCACAGACAATCTCAAATATCCAAGTGGCCCCACCATAAGATGTTATCCTTCTCACAGATGACCTCAATGGCAAATGGTATCCAGTTATGTCATCCAAAACAAGTAAGACTACGCTCTCTCCATATTCCTGAAGCAATGGCCCGAGAAATCTCTCTCTGACCATTGCTGGAATAGCGTCTGTTTCTTGAACTTTTGCGGGAGTGTGTCTATTCTCCCCGTTCAATGAAAGCTATCACTTAAGTACAGCAACATGACAGTCCTTCGTTTAATCTGAGTCTTCCCTAAAACTTTGGACAGTGATTTTAGGTATTAAAAACGGTGAAAGTATGTTCGTTTCCAAAGAGTATTGTTTACATTTCATTCGACTTGATAGCCTCGTTTGTCACACAATTAGTTTTACTGCAGTATTCTCCTATGCACGGGTTAATTAAGCATAATAAAAGCGTGAGCCATGACGTAACGTTATGTAAACATATTTGATCCAATACTGGCACTCGTTTTAAATGTAAAGCTTTTGTATGGTAGGTAGTGATTGGTTGGTAATCGGACTACTGACCAATCAAAATTTAAAACAACAATATCCACTCATAATAGCAGTGTGTAGTGAGATTACCTGTAATCAAACGAAACGCTGCGCAGAGTATGCGCTCTCTCATGCATTACACCAGTCAATTTTTGTGGGCAGAACTCTGAATTAAATCCTCAGACAACAAATCTCATTTTGTGGTAATTGTGGTTGGATAACATGTTACTGATATTAATGTGCAATGTTGGTGTCAGCCATTATCACATTATCAGTGACCGCCCTAGACCCTTAAAACCATTAGCCAAATTTTTAGCCAAATCAAAATTCTATTAGCCAATTCAGAAAGTTTTAGCCAAATATTTTATATCATTTTTATTCATATGTTTGTTAATTAAAAATGAAACTACGTGCTTGTTGCTTTTTAAACGTACCGGTAATACAAGACTCATAGCAGCCGTAGAAAGGAAATAATAAACAGCACAAAATCCTTACGAGTATCCTTTACAAATCTAAATTGCTACGTATTTTTTTTTTTTTACTTCGTTCTATCGAGTTCACTATATTGTCTGTCAATATATGAGTAGAAGTTTTGGAAAAGGTGGGAAATATCACGTGGTTTGCGCGTGGTGGAATAAAGGATGAAAGGGGGGATATTCCTTTGATGTCACGTAATCACTGTCTAATACATTCCGTCTTCTAGATGCCGATATAAATTCAGAAATAATTTAGTGATTTATATTGTTATGCTTGGTTATTGTGTCGACAAATAAAAACTCATAATAAAGATCATCCTTTATTAATTGATAATATTATCAACAAATAGGTTCCCATTAGATGTTTTATTTTTAACAATAGTTCTAGAAATGGCGGGAGTATGTCACGTGATAGCCACTGTTGACGAACGGGTCATGAAGGTATCGCTTTGATGTATCATTTCATTACCGCATGAACTAATGCACACGTATAGATATACATGTACAGATGCCGTGCCGATTACTGTAAGGAATTATATAGTAATTAACACTTAAAATATGATAATCTCGACCATTAATGATACAGCAAATAATTTAATTCATGATGGATGGTGTATATTTTTGATTGCGTAAGAAGCGTGGCCCAATTATTACTTCAACAACACAGGGTTTATGTTGATTCCCGCAGTAAAATAGTAAAAGTACCATGCGTTTCCCGACTAAAATAAAGACAAATATCTACATAGATCATCATGCCATTCGAGACATTTTAATGTGTAATGGTTTTATATCCACCACTATAGGTAATTTATTTGTATCGGCCGATATACTTCGCTGTCAATATCTGATATCGGTAAAACCGACAGGTGTCATATCGGAACATCGCTACGTGTAGTGAAGCGAATGTACACTCGGCAAGTGGCGAGCATATGTAAACAGTGCAGTGCCACACAAATTCGGCGTAACTGTGTTGTATAGTCTCTAGACTCGATCTTTCAGTCGTTTTAATGCGTGACATTGACTGATTTGCGACTTGTACGATTGAGACTAGAGAAATTAATGTACTAAAAATAGACATTCCATTGAATGATCGAAAGAAGCGTTTAACGAAACGATTTCAACTTTAATATTAAAAGATTTACAAAATAATTCATTCGCCAAAATTTTCGCCAGAATCATCACTTTATTTGCCAATAAAAATATTTGTCGTCATTGGCGAATTGGCGAATGTCTAGGGCGGTCACTGCATTATGTAATAGAACTGTTTAAACACATTCCAAATACATTGCTATGGTAGATGCCTAACCAAGATCTGAAGAAACAGAAGTGATGCAAAAACTCCGCTTTCTCCCACTGCTAAAGACGGTTAGACCCCTAGGTGCAAGCGAATTATTGAAATAAAATTAAACCATGTTAGTCCCAAAATGACCTAGTTTGTGTCGATGGACGTTACACCCCATTTCTCTTTCTCTCTCTCTTTGAAATCTTCATAGCATAACAGTGGTAAAATTATATTTGGAATGTGATTAACCAGTTCTATCACATATGTAATAATGGCTGATACCAACATTGTCATAATGACACACTATTTAAGAGTTGAATAACCTATAGCTAATATCTAGTCAGTGGTATGTAAATCAACCAGATTTCTGGTTTATAAAGCTGAATTAGTTTGTGTATATATTCAGCTGCGACCAATAAATACCTATATCCTTGATTTTTATTCATTAGATGGTTGGGAACTAACTCATTTCAAGCCAAGTTGAAAGTATCAAAGAAAATAAATGAAATGGGTTTTATCGTCATACTTTTCTGCATGGACTGGGATAATGAAGAGAGGCATACTCCATACAGTGGGTTGTGAGGGTGAATTTGGGTGGACAGTAGTGACAGCACCACAAAAAAGTACTCTTATTTTAAATTCCAACTGTCAAGGGTTCTTTTAAGTTTGTGTAAACAGAACCTCAGTTTTCTGTTCCATACAAACAACTAGACACTGGCCTTGTCAGGTCCTCTGTCCTGCAGCACCAAGAAGGGGAAACCGTGTTGGAAAATCCTGTGGAACCTCGGCCTATACAAGAACTCCTGGTTAGTTAGCCAGCGACTTAGTCACTGAGCAAAGAAAAACACAATTTCACCTAACTATTCCAGTCTCGTAAATGGCCATCAATACACAAGGATTAGGGAGTCCCAAATTTGAATAGAAAATAACCTGGGCTAATTCTTCTACATGCATAATGTCAGAGTATAATTTCAAATACAGTATGACATAAATTAATGGAATTTATTGAGGAATGCTTATTGAAGATAATGAATTAATCATACTGCTTACAGAATTACAGACCAACAGCATTCAGTGAAAACTGCAGAGACATAAAAATGCCAGGTTAACAGAGTACATAAAATAATTTTAATTTCGAAAAAAAATTTCATTGACTACAATTTTCACATGATCTTTTACTCTCTCAACATCCATTCAGTCCTGAGATTACTATGTTTAAGTACAAATGGTGTTTATTAATCACCCACTATCAGAATAATCTTGTCTCTTGGTCTTATGTTTATGTTTAGATTTTTTTTTATCATGGCGCCTTTCCCCATTTTCCTGTCTGCCTTTCACATTAAATGTCTTTGCATGTTTTCTGGACCTGTTGTCCCGACTTTCTGAGCTGTCACTCTCAGCTTTTCGTTTGGCTGATTTTTTTTTATCACTTTTCTTTTTCTTAAGTTTGTTATTTTTGTCACTACTTTCATGTTCCTGTTTTTTATGCTTTGATTTTTTTTTCTTCATTTTTTCTTCTTCCAACATTTCTCTTTTCTTTTTCTCTTTTTTTCTTTTCATTTTTTTTCTCCTGAAATTTAAATAGGCATTATCATTTCTACCAAGGCAATGAATATGCGTCATTTTTCAAAAACAAATAATATCTAAAAATACAGTATTGAAAATCCAAGAACAAAAGTATTTAGAACAAAGTATTTTGTACATTGAAGTTTCAAAATGGGTGTTAAATGTTAGTTTGATATCTGATCTGTCCAAACAATTTAACATTTGACCAGATATTGCGTCCAGATAGAGTTTGCCTGATCAAGATATAATGTACTGATATACTGTTTAACGGAATGATACATATGATCTAAGTATTTATTGTACAAGGACTCGTTTCTCTTCAATTCCTTCGGGGGGAATGATTGTGTGAGTTTCACACCATGCCGAAACCAGTTTTATGAAATCTGACTAGAGTCTTTTAAAGAAGGTGGGCCTAGTATTAAAACAGGGGGATCATAAATTTGATGTAAGTATTTGAATTTACCTTTTTCGTCGTTCTTCAGAACTAGTTGATGTGGTAGAACTAGAGGAAGATTCCTGGTCTGATCTGCCACTGTCAAAATCTTTAGGATATAATTCTTTATAACCACTATGACCCCATCTGTAATCATAACAATGGATTATGTGAAGTGGTATCAGTTGTTTTAGAAAGAGAGAGGTTAAATGACTTTGAACATCACTCGAAGGATTGTTTATCACTTGCAGACTAACAATATTGTGAAATTGAATTTCTAGAAGGAATATCAACAGTCCAGAAATAGTTCCATTTTGTATTTACAAAGAGATGATGAATTGAAAACTTCATAACAATCGAGCTCGACATTCTCTGCAGAAGATAAACAAAGGATATAGTCAAAACAGACACAATCTGATTACAATACACAACTATATTTTGTTTTTATACTTTTGATGGCTTTGACTACATAAAGATCTGACCGGTTGCAGTGGAAGGCCATACGAACTGCTTTAACCCTTTGGTTGTCAAACATTTGATTAACCAATCAGCGTTAAATGTTTCTAGTTGGATACCCACAGTTCTGTGCACCGCACACAAAGAGCTGGCCGCAACAGACCCTTTCATTGACTAATCCCTCACATCAACCAGAACGTGGGTTATATAAAAACTCTTCCAGATCCTAGTGTAGTAAAGGCAAGTAAAACAAAATTTTGAACTATAAAAAATGAAACAAAACAGGATCTGTGTTTTAATCATATTGAAACATAATCAAGCCAAAATGGAAAAAAAAAATGGTTGTCAAAATTTATCTAAATATATGTCACAGGATTTTTATTAAATAACAAACATTTAATCAATCAGTTTAAATCAGTTTAGATTTCTGTATGGCAGTTTTGACTAAAACTTATATTGACTAAAACTTAAACAGACTGTCGCCATCTTTAATTTTTGCTTGATTGGTCTTTTTTTAAAAACTGATTATACGTCAGACATAAAACCAGAACAGAAGGATGGATAGAGCCCATTTCAATATCCCTTCCATCAAGAACTTGTTTATACCCGTAAAGAATTTGATGCTGTAAACACATTTCTTCAGAAAAAAGCTTTTGATTGTTTATGGTCTTAAACTCTATTTTAATCTTTATTCTGCCATGTTGTGCTATTTTAAATATTGGTCAATTATAGAATTTGTGATACAAGTTGAATAATGACCTTTCTGAATCTGCCTCTTCTGTTTTCTGTAGCTGCCTCACCCAATAGGTGCTGGTGTCTTTACTTTCATCCATGTGAGCTGATCTACTCTTCATATTATATCTACAATCATTCATATCATCTCGTTTATCTTCTAGAAAAGATTCTCCAGTTTTCGGCTTATACATATATTCTTTCTTGTCTGTTTCTTTTATCTTTGCATGCTGCCTCCACATATCAGTTTCTTCAATAATCTGTAATAAAAGTAAATTGTAGCTACTGTTTAAATACGGTAACACTATCAACATACAAAAAGACTTATAATCATGCCACAATCCATAGGGCAAAACCTTTGAAATATTTTATGAAGTGTGCCTGAATTCTATTGCTAGTTTTATATAGTGGGCTTCACTTAAATAATTGGGGTCATATTAATAATCGATAGTTATGTATCCATTTTATGCAGATTTGTTGCTCTTGTAAACTGTCAGTGCTGTTGGGATATTATAAAAGAGGCTATGTCATCCAAGCAGGTCATCAAATATTTATGATTTTGTAGGTTATAGGAGTATCAAGTGCAACAACCCCCAAATTACATGTAATTATCAGAAGCACTTAATATTTGATTGCACTATAATAAACAAAACATATACGGTTATTTGATGGTATCTTTAATTGTTTGAACTTTTGCCTTCTAAATTTTACCTTAAATTTGATGGGAACTGGATACAGTAACTACATGTAGACCATCAACCACAATAATAACTCACTTTAGCTTTGTCATTTGGGGACGAATATATGCACATTTATATCGATAATTCATTCGTGCCCAGGTGTCTTTGTAAGGAGTACCCTTAAGGTTAGATTGACAACCCCACCCCCTGCTACATTAAAGCAAGGATCAAACCCATTTTTGATATGGTTTTATCTCCAGCATGCATTAGACCACTTGGCCTTACAACCCCACATGAATTTTGTTTTGAAGTCATGTGTACTGACATACATGTGGGACCATTAAAATTGAGAATAAGACACACAGTGCATAAAGAGAAAATGACTTACTCTGTTATGTGTGTCTGTGTGAAGAATGTAGTTTTTTAACAAACGCTTTGTTCCCGTGGAAAACATTTTACTAGATTAGTTCAACTGTCAACACTAGTAGAACGGGTCTGAAAGTAAAATTTATAAAGGTAATATTTAGATTTTAAACATCTTAAAAGAAACGTTGTCAGGCAACAAATCATACGCCCACAGCAGTTAAATTGTCTGAGCAGTTGACAAGGGTTGTCACATCTATATTCTTTTAATTTGTACGTAATGCAAGTGTTTACAAGACAGTGAAGACACTGATATAAATTACATTCAGATAAAATGATAACTTTTCACAACAGGCGTCTTTGTTTTAATAATCTAAATTATGCATACAAATTTAATACAGATCGGTTGATAGCATTTTGATAGGTGTTCAACAAAAAGAAACAAGGACTATTATAACTCTAGAAGTAAGTAACAGAATTTGCTGAAATTCAACAAACTTCTTCCTTTTACTAATCTAAATAATGTATATAATTTTAATACAGATCAGTTGATAACTTTGGTGGTCTTAGTGTTCACAATGTAGTCTGTAGATGTTAATAAGAAATTGTGGATGACGGGTAATGGCCATATGCAACCACATTTCCATGTGGGCATATAAAAAAAGGAAATATGAAATGATTTGCTTGATAAAGACGGGTCTATCATTTTCACAATCTTTCAGGTTTATAACCCAGGAATTTTTATAAAACAATACATTCTAGTGTGTTATTCTTTAATAACCTAAATGCCATTCAAAGAATATGTTAAAGGAGCTAAATCGCTAACATTTGAGACCTAGAAATTGACACAAGTGGGTTGCAACGCATATAATACTGTAATATGAATGTATATAAACTGATTTACATTCAATGGTCTACGTTTTTTAACTCTAATTTCAAATCTGTTATGTTCGGCAAAATAAGCAGCAGTCTCAATCGACTATTCCAGTCTACATACGTCGTTTGATTTTATGCAATGTTTCTAGCCTCGTTCCTCGAGTCTCTTGCTAGAACTGGGGTTCAAACTCATTATGGTACACGATTCGTGTACCAATGGTAAAATGTTGTTTTTTTTCATAAATATAAGATATCAGAAGCCCATCTTTTTCCGGTAAGATCATAGTATCAATGTTGATTCAAATTCAATCTGATTAAAACACAGATCCTATTTCGTTTCGTTTTTATAGTTCAAAATTTCGTTTTACGTGTCTTCACGACATGTAGTGTAGGCCATCGAAAGTATAAAAAACGAAATGAAATATAGATCTGAATTTTAATTAGATTGATTCAAATTCAGAAATTGACAAATAATTCGTGTTTTCAATGTTGAAGATTTTGGATGATATCGAGTTAGAGACTTAGCTACTTTAAAGATATACGCTCAGACAGCTTTGAAACACTGTCTGATTTTTGTTTAGATTTAATGTATTGCAGTATTTTTCATGTCCAATTACATGTACGACTAGTTTTAGGGAATTTGTTTAAATATAAATTTCATTATGTTTCTTTCCACTCCTCTTGATAGCTTCCCATCCATAATAGATCTGACCATCTGATTTGCTGTGGTCCCGACAGGCAGTTTAGTCTTTCTTTGTGGAGCTTCTATTCAGCTTTTCACTTTAAAGAAATGATGTGGATAAGTTCCCTGATTCAATAAATGATTAGCATTTGCACCTTTTTTTCCCCCTTTTTATGCAAAATGAACTTGAATTAAGCCGAAGTTATGATTATTTTGGAACTGTGTCTTGAGTTCCTACTAAAGGAACTAATTAGTATGATCCTTTGATCTAATGCAAAGTCTGTCATCTGAATAAGCTTACTAGAGATGAATAGTCGAAGGCCGCTTCAAGATAGATAGACCGGGTCCAGTAATAATAAAGAAAACGTTTGGACGCGATTCTAAAATAATAAATTTTTGTGGTAAACGTCTGAGAGTTATCTCCCATTAAAATTTAGATTATAAATAAAAATGAATTACGAATGCAAGCCAAATCTTAGAAAATGAAAAGAAGCATAAAACCAAAATACAAACCATTAATTCAGCATGAGTAAGAGCTAAAATATATGATTTCAATTATATGATCTAATATTTCTAACAATTTGATATAAAATATTGCAAACAATTAATTTTTATTTCGGAAAATCAGATTTGTGATCTGTAATTCGGGACAACCCGGTACTAAGGACGCTAACTTTCTCAATTTCTCGGTCCCACTGATTAACCAATAAAGTTATTTATTGTGTGTTGTTGTAAGTATGGTTATACAAAAGTACATTATATCGATAAATCTTTCCGCCATTCAGTCCAATGACAATGTTCAAGAGAACAAAATAAAACCACCCATAATTTTCTCGCACAACAGTCAGTCTGTCTAGTTGAACAGTCTACAACAGTAACACTGTCTAAAGACTAAAGTAACAGTAGACTAACATTTGTCATTTGCAATGCCAATTGACCTGTCTGTTCAATCAATAATCACAAATTTTGTGTTTTAGTTCTATATATTTCATTACACATTACCATGACATGGGCTGTATGATCCATGGACCAAATAATAGAGTTCATTGCATTACTGGGAAATTTATTTTAATTTTATTTCCAGAAACAAATAACTTACCATGTCTGCATCCAGTTTTGATCAAAAATCAGTGATAAACCAAGCTCAACACATATGGACAATGTTGGATGATATGGCAGCAAATGATCCAACATCTTATAAAAAGTTTATTGAAAGGCATATCAAAGAAGGTAAAGAAGAATTGGCGCCACCTAAACCCCATATGTGTATTCGGACAGTTATAAAGGTAATTTATAACACGTAAATATTCCTACTTCAAAAAAAAATCAGGAGAACAAAATAGAAAAAATATTGCAATACCTGTAGGCTGTAGCCCTAGTAATTATGACATAGGCTTATACTATAGCCATTTTCTGTAAAAAATGCCATTTTCTCGCATGAGAGAGAGAAAGAAACTAGATCATTTTGGGACTAACAGATGGTTTCAATTTTATTTCAATAAATCGCTTGCACGTAGTGGTCTTTAACAGTGGGAGGAAACCGGAGTGCCCGAAGGAAACCCACGAGGTTGAGAAGGCGCCCCTATCTCCATGCCCCATACGCTCACACCAGGGATCGAAACAACAGCCGCAAGCCAGCGGTGACTGGCCAGCTTGAGGTCGAAGCGCGGCACTCTAGACCACTAGGCCATCCCAACCCCCCTTTCTCACATGAAGTGGAGTTAACTTTTCTCCACAAATCAGTCAAAAAAAGCTGGGGATATATACTATGAGATAAATTTTGCCTGCATTTTCACCTACTCTTAATCCAAATTCAAGGATTTTTTTAAACATGCACACCAATGATTACACGAGTGGACATCTGCTACTAATTGTACATCCAAATTACAGAAGCACTCTTTCTTGCCAGAAACATTCTTGGCCAACACATGGATAAAAAAAACCCCAGGACCTTGTGGTTCTTGCCATACTCACTGATGTGACTGAACCTACATGGTTCCCCTCTCAAATAACCTTGCATGAATAAATTAAATTTGAATTCCAAGATACAACAATCTTAATGGAGATTATATGATAAAATATAATTGGATTGATAATTCCATTTTAGTTTACAGATTAAATTTCACTCTACATGGTATACTCTTTTCCTTTCCTCAGGCTCCTCAAAAAGAGACACTGTATGTGAACTTTTTTAGTTGGCAGCGAATACCTGTACCTAAAACACCAGATGATCCTGTACCAGCCATGGGCAGCTGTATAGAAAAGGAAAAAGATGATAAAGGTAAAGGCACAATAAGTTTTTATACTGACCATTTATATATTTATGTGTCTGCAATATTCCAGCATAATTTATGAAATATAGGTATAAATTCCTTATTGTGCTTGGGTGGGGGTGGGGGGCAAGTGGTATAACTCATACACAATTTAGATCATTACTGTGCCATAGAGTCAAGTGTCATGGTTTATATCCTGAGCTTGTATGGAACAAGCGAATTATTAAAAAAAGTTTGTACCAATTTTAGTCCCAAAAATGAAATAGTTTTTGTGTAGCTCTTTCTTGTAATTTTTTTGGTAAATCTGACAATAATGTGTGCATTTGCTTATGGATTATTGCATAATCGAGGTAACCGAAAATATAACCCAGGGTTCTAAATTAGCATTAGTCCATGGGCCTTTTTACATTTTTGAGACTAATGATTTTCTTGCAAACTAACAAAATTATTATGCAAAAACAAAAAATCTGCTGGACAAACCGTTCATAAAATTAATTTCTATTTGTTATTAGCGGTGGGCTATAAAAGTGAAGGTTTTCAAATACCATCTCTGCAGAGCTAAATTTGTGCAGAATTCATTTCTGATCATTTTGGTACCAATTATATTGAAATCGGATGAAAATTGAGAAGGTGCAGGCAAATTTAGTGACCTAGGGTCGGGGATTGCGGTTTTTCGGTATAATATAGCATATTGTGTGTTTTTTTTCATATCTTTGTCAATTTTCAACATATTTTGATAATTTTTGTGGCTATTTTAATGTATTTTATGTCAGTGAATACAATGAGAGTGTTATATTTTACTTTTGGGTGCAATTTATCTCTGTAATTTGTCAAATTTGTAATTTTTAGGATCGAAATGAAAATTTTTCAAAGCTACACACCCCTCGATTGAATAATTAATTTAATGATATCATGAACAATTATTATCGAACATAGAAAACAGGTGAACATAAATATTTAGTTAAGGTAACATTCAAGCAGAAAAGGCACAATTAGTAAAATGAACAAAAAAGAACATCAATCATCTCCCAGTTCTCAAGGTCAAATGTCATTGCTCTTTTTCTCAAATACCTTGATCCAATAATATTACATGGCAGAATCTGAATTACGTCTACAATCTGAACATCAGTATGTAAAGGATGTCTCCATAGCTTGCTTTCATTGGAAATGCAACGTTCTAAATCTACCAAGTATGTTCCATCAGTATCTTCAGGTATGCAAATCCCAACATACCATTGCCTACTGGTACAGGTGTCCCGAATAACTACACACGGCTCGTTGATGGTCACTTCTGGCTCAGATATTTTTTCTCTTTCAGGACTCTGCTTATTAATTGTATGGACACCAAAACATATGACTCATATCATCCTCAGTATGCATGTCAGGAATATTTATATCGGCCATATCCGTTTCAGTTGTCAGAATTAATGTCAGGTTTATTTTCATTTCGGCTGTAGACAGTTGATTCAATTTGTGTAAGTGTGGGTGATAAGCTTGCCCAGAGATCAGCAGCTTGCTCAAATAAAAGATTCACTGGCAGAGGCATTCGGGATGAGATGACAGTTTACAAATCTCCACCAGTCAATGTTGAAAAAATAACCAAGACTTTGTCGAAAATACTTGATAAACAAGAACAGCAATGGATGGAGAAACAAAAACTTCTGAATATTGAAAAATTAAAGAAAGACTGTAATGCTGCCCTAAAAGCCACTAAGTATGTTCATATACTACTCAAAAAGTGTAAAACTTGGGGTGGTCCCATTACAGATGTCAATGAACTTGAAAAAATTGTACAAAATGCTGATGACGAGCAAAGTCTGAAGTCTATTTTGAAAAGTGAAATTTCTTATCGAAAACCATATTCCTGAAGCAATGGCCCGAGAAATCTCTCTCTGGCCATTGCTGGATTGACTTCTGATTCTTGAACTTTTGCGGGAGTGTGTCTATTCTCCCCGTTCAATGAAAGCTATCACTTAAGTACAGCAACATGACAGTCCTTCGTTTAATCTGAGTCTTCCCTAAAACTTTGGACAGTGATTTAAGGTATTAAAACGGTGAAAGTATGTTCGTTTCCAAACAGTATTGTTTACATTTCATTCGACTTGATAGCCTCGTTTGTCACACAATTAGTTTTACTACAGTATTCTCCTATGCACGGGTTAATTAGGCATAATAAAAGCGTGAGCCATGACGTAACGTTATATAAACATATTTGGTCCAATACTGGCACTCGTTTTAAATGTAAAGCGTTTGTATGGTAGGTAGTGATTGGTTGGTAGTCGGACTACTGACCAATCAAAATTTAACACAACAATATCCACTCATAATAGCAGTGTGTAGTGAGATTACCTATAATCAAACGAAACGCTGCGCGGAGTATGATCGAAAACAAACGTCACACGACTCAAAGACACGCCCACACTTATACAAATTGAATCAACTGTTCACAGCCGAAATGAAAATAAACCTGACATTAATTCTGACAACTGAAACGGACATGCCTACTGAAGATGATATGAGTCTCATATTTTTTGGCGTCCATACAATTAATAAGCAGAGTCCTGAAAGAGAAAAAATATCTGAGCCAGAAGTGACCATCAACGAGCCGTGTGTAGTTATTCGGGACACCTGCACCAGTAGGCAATGGTATGTTGGGATTTGCATACCTGAAGATACTGATGGAACATACTTGGTAGATTTAGAACGTTGCATTTCCAATGAAAGCAAGCTATGGAGACATCCTTTACATACTGATATTCAGATTGTAGACGTAATTCAGATTCTGCCATGTAATATTATTGGATCAAGGTATTTGAGAAAAAGAGCAATGACATTTGACCTTGAGAACTGGGAGATGATTGATGTTCTTTTTCGTTCATTTTACTAATTGTGCCTTTTCAGCTTGGATGTTACCTTAACCAAATATTTATGTTCACCGGTTTTCTATGTTCGATAATAATTTTTCATAATATCATTAAATTAATTATTCAATCGAGGGGTGTGTAGCTTTGAAAAATTTTCATTTCGATCCTAAAAATTACAATTTTGACAAATTACAGAGATAAATTGCACCCAAATGTAAAAATTAACACTCTCATTGTATTCTCTGACATAAAATACATTAAAATAGCCACAAAAATTATCAAAATATGTTGAAAATTGACGAAGATATGAAAAAAAACACATAATATGCTATATTATAGCGAAAAACCGTGATCCCCGCCCCTAGGTCACTAAATTTGCCTGCACCTTCTCAATTTTCATCCGATTTTAATATAATTGGTACCAAAATGATCAGAAATGAATTCTGCACAAATTTAGCTCTGCAGAGATGGTATTTGAAAACCTTCACTTTTTTTGCCCCCGTATAGCCCACCCCTATTGTTATATAATATATAATAACTAATAGAACTTTTATTTGGTTATTAATATTTGGATGCTAGCTAATGTCTTACCGTTTTTTTCTAATGATTTTAATTTTAATCTTGTAATTTACAGGAGTGCATGCCATATCTTCTGTTGCTTTTAATCCTAAAGTATTGGAAGAATTTGGCAGAGAAGCCAAGAACTTAGCAGATCAGGACACACTTGTAAACTTGGCTCTAGATTATATTGATGATTTAAACAAGGTTAAATGTTCAAGAAGTTACATAATTTTACCTAAAGACAACCTTTACAAAGGATCTCTACCAAAATTACAAAAAAGTTTTACTAAAAAGACGTCTGATAGTGATAAAAAACTTAATGAGGATTTTGATGAGATGTTAAAAACGTTTGGACCATTAGGCGGGTCTTCAAATTCTAAGGGATCTTTACTTGAACAATTAGCTACCATAGCAGTAGAAGATGATACACCTCCAGCATCGTCCCCCGAAAAGGAACCCAAAATTATTCTTCCAGATGCTATAAAGTCAAAACCGGGACTGATAGAAGAAATTGGCAGAGATGACAAAGGTGGTATTGAAACACCGAAGCATGAAATAGAAAAGTCTTGGAATGACAAAAATCATGCAATGTGTTGTGTTAAAATCTTTTTACCCAAGGTGACTAGTGTTAGTGAATGTGAATTGGATATTTCAGAGGTAGGCCTATATATATCTAGTTATTTATCTATTTGTATTTAAGACACATTTACTGTTGAGTGTGGATGGTCACATGGGTCTGTCAATAATGTATTCGGAACTCACTACTTTTAAGTCATGGGCATATACAATCTCACTAAGTATTAAAATACTTTTTGAGATTGTAAATGCCCATGATCAATCTGATTAAAATACAGATCTATATTTCGTTTCGTTTTTTTTATACCTTCGATGGTTACACTATATGAAGATCTGACAAGTTATAGCGGGAGTTCACGTCAGAGGTTATACAAGTGCCTTTTGACCCTATGATGTCAGACGTTTGATTAACCAATCAGCATTGATGTTACTAGTGGATTGCCAACAGTTCCCCAAAGCTTGCCGCAACAGACCGTTTCATTGGCTAAAGTCTCGCATCATTCAGAACACGTCAATGATAACCACTCTTCCAGATCCAAGTGTAGTAAAGACAAGTAAAGCCAAATTTTGAATGAAAATGAAACGATAATAGGATCTGTGTTTTAATCAGATTGGTCCATGATAGGCTTCACTAAATTTCTGCAATTGCCTTCATTTCCAGACTTAGAGAAAATCTGATAGAGGAGTTTTTGATATCTTGGCAAAACCTTTTCATTGGGTTGATTTATAAGGAAGTACACTTTTTAAAATTAAGGGCTAGTTCTAAAATCATTCTGCCAACAACATTCTGCCACTCGGCAAGTTAACTCTATCCCAAGGTTAGATCAATTTGATATGGCCAACTTCAAGTTTGGTCAAAGGTCACGAGATATAAACAGGGCTAGCACTAATCCCAACCCTAACCCTGGATCTAGCCCTAACCTACCATCTTGCTAACAATCACGAGTCCTAACCTTATTTACATCGCAGTAACCTTGAAGAAAATTGAGCTGGCCTAAACAGATAGATCTAGCCCTATCCCAATCTTTAACAATCTGTGAACGGAGAGACAACTCTGAAATAGATGTTTGTAACTACTTTATATTTCATTTTTACTGTTGTATGTTAGGGATTTAAGGAGCAAGTGGGTTGGTACTGGGCTGTGGACTTATATGTTTTTGGTTTCACTGTCGAGAACCTTGAGCGGGTGACAGGAAAAGTGTAACTTGCCTTTCTGATGGTACACATGGGTTAGCTTAAAATGACCATTGCCATTTGAGATTTGAAGAAGAGCTTAAATGCAAATGCCTGAAAAAATCTCCTTCCTAACATGTGAATACTGTGAAAAATATTTTAGTCTTGAAATGAGGTATCATGTTGGTGAAATGTTAAACTACATTCTTTTGTTTACATTTCCCAAGCAGTTATCATTATATTAAGATACAATTATTTAGGGTATGATAAGTGTAATCATATTATATATTTCAGGATGATTTATCACTAACAGTACCAGAGAAATACAGTTTCAAGTTAAAGTTGGTAGATCCCATAGACGAAGACAAGTCGAAAGCAAAATTCATCAAAAAAAGTCATTGTTTAATGGTAACAATGCCAATAATAAAGAAATAAATTATTGTTTTCTAATCTGTCTTGAATTTTTAAAGAATGAGCAACTGCCTTGGCAGATACATCCACAGAAAGGTTTGTAAATGGGAGTAGTCAAACAAAGACCAGTTTAAATCATGTTTAAGACATACAATGGCCTAAAACATTTTTCACAACATATATTTTATCAAATACTGCAGTTTGAAAAAAAACAATTTTTGGGACATTGGGAGCCACAGTGGTTGAATATGGGAATTTGAATGAGTGGGTCGTAGTGCCGCTGCCTGGGAAAAATTTCTCACACAGCACATTGTATGGCATATGCTGGTCTTCATTAGCCAAGTCAATGCAAAATCGGAAAAATATTTTCTCCTGTTTTGTTTTTACAAGATTTTTAAGTTTGTATGCCAATCGCAAGTTGGAATCTAGACAGGTTCTTCCCCCACCATTAAATGAACAATCCCTGTGAAATTAAAAACCATCAGACAATAAATGGAGTGTGTGGAGCACAAAAGGAGCTGGACTTACAGACAGTCGCAGGTGATGACAATATACACATTGTGGTATTAAAAACAAAAGCATGTTCAGATTTGTCACGCATTTACTTCAGAAATCTATATTTACAAGAGCAATTTGTTGATGACACGAAAACAATTGTTTAAATTAATCTAGACTTATGTTATTTAAAATATGGTTTATAATTTTCTTATTCTAAAGTCATAGGTTAATCCTTGGACATACCAATTGGATCTAATTCAGGGTCTGCAATAAAAATATATAGGAATAAATATATGCTGAACAATACTGCATGTCAAAATTCAGGTTGATTCTCTAGCTTGAAATACAAACATTAAAATAAATAGGAGAAATAACATCTTTCCAGAGCAAAGAAATGCTTCACTCACATATCCTTATCTAACACAGTTGTAAACATGCATCCTATTAATGTTTTTGCGATTGGGTGATTTTTGTTTTATGGAGCCTATTGAATAGTAATGGAATGGTATGGTTATAATTTGGGAGAGTACATAATTACTGAGGTAATTTAGAGGGAGTCTTAAACACTTTATTTGAGAACAATTTCATTGTGCTGAAAGTCCTAATTTCAGTCAATTCTTTCAAGTAACATTTTTTAATTCACAAAGACAGAGCTCCCAGCCCACCACTGCCTATAAGACTGGTATGGCATGGCTAATTTGAAAAGAAAATTTCTCTGGGCAGCATTAACTGTTATTGAAATAATTCCAGTATTCCTTCAGATTTTTTTATAACAATGAAAAAGGATTAGATGGTATTTCGTTGCATAAATTCTCCTGTTTGTTTTCAAACAACTTGACAGACCCTGCCCCCCCCCCCCTTTAAATGAACACATACCTGTAAAGTTAAAAGCAGGGAATTTGGTCATATCTTGTCCTTTAGCATTATAAACTGTCTCCAACTTCGCTAAACTTTCTTTTAGGGCTTTTTCAGATTCTGGTGTAGCGTCTACTAATTTTCCACCACTTGCTCTATAAATAAAAAGAAGTGAGTGACCAGTGAAATAAAGAATCATTTTATTATCATATTTAGTTGTTCTTTGACCAATGTCTTGCACTTAAACATTTCATAGACTTAATCATGTGTAATGATATTTACGACTGACATGCATATGAACAAAAGGTGTCATGCAATGAGAGGAGAGAGAAATGGAGATTAATGCCCAATCAGCGCATTGGATCAGGTTTGTCATCGAGTGGCATGGTTTTGATTCACCTGTCCAATCTTGTAGGTTTTCTACGGGTCCTCTAGTTTCCCCCTTCTACTAAAGACTCCTAGTCCTACGCCCAAGTAAATTATAGGAATATAATGGAACCATGTTAGTCCCAAACTGGCCTAGTTTAGTGTCAAGTGGACTGGACGTTAAAACTAATTTCTCTCTCTCTCCCTACCAATCAACACAAGATACAACTTTATTTCAATAATTCGCTTATGCATTTGGGTCTTTGGTAGTGGAAGGAAACAGGACCTGGAGAAAACCAATGAGATTAGGCAAGCAACCCTCTTTCCTTGTCACATAGGTATGTGATCAACACCATGTTGCTTAACTCAATGACAGACCATATGATGTGGTAGACCATTCAGTAGCTCAATCCCTCCTAAAAATGATGAGAGGGTCCAATATCAGACACAACATGGAACCCATCATCCAGACACCTGTACCACATGATACTATCTGTTTTCTACTTACTTGCTTTTCTGAGCATATTCCCTAATTTTATCAACAAACATTTGTTGAATTGGGTCTAACTTTGCTTTCTGTAAGGCTACTGCAGAAACTCCAATGTTTCTTTTGGCTTGTTGAATAAGAACATGTCTAGATGTACCTACTGATGACCAAACCCTTGTTAGCACCATCTGAAACAAACATTCTACATGTAATATATACTTTGATGCAAATTGGTATGATCATTTAGCTGTATGACTAAATCCAAAATCACTGTTTTTCATTTTTGGTCCTGGTTCTTTTAATTTACATGCATCTGTTGCCAAATTTGTCAGCATTTTATTTATTTATTACACCTATCTGACCCTTTGCATTTGCATTGTTCACCGACTATTTAAAAGCATTTGATAACAAAAATAAAATGGGTTTTAAATAAATCAATACCATTCATTCTCCCTGGACATGTATATACAACATTACTCTACTAAATTGATCCAACTACAAAAACAAATATTATATCAAAATCAAATACCATGAATGGAGTTTAACATGCTACTCTCCTGCTCCAACAGGGCTAATGAAGATGGGCATATGCCATACAGTATACAGAGTGCTATGAGGGTAATTTTGCCCGGTCAGAAGCGCTATGACCTACTTTTATATCAAATTCCAACTGCCAAAGGATCTTTTATGTGCATGCCAATGTGTACACATGACCTTGGGATTTGTTTGATCCAAACGACTAGACAGCTGTCCTGGTCTGGCCAACGCCGGATTAACCATGGGGCACAGGCCCCAGGGCCCACCACATTAGGGGGCCCCCCGCAAAAATCTCAGTTGCGCGCCTTGAGCATGGTCGGACCGAGGACTCCAACGTCAGGTGACCTAGTGACGGGTCCCCTCCGATGCTTCTAGGGCCCCCTCAATCCATGGTGTGTTGCGATCGACATCCGAGAATTCGGTGTAATCCGTGATGGGTGTAACACATGTTTTTTTTATTGTCGTGAGATCTTCTATCGCACCGACCATCGTCTAACTCGAATTATCGTATAACTCGAACAAATTATACGTCCCCATCATTTCGAGTAGCGCAAATTTTGCCTCAGATTGACGTACGATTGTATATAAGCTGTAGTTGTTGTTGTTGTTGATATTTGTTGTGGGTATAAGCTGAATTTGATGAGATGCACACCATGATCACACGAAATATTCATATTTCGTGATTAAATCTCGTATTACCATTTTGTTTGTCAAACATCGAGTCCGGCTTGGTTGTAACGTTACGGCCTCCATTCATCAAATCATTGTGGGGGTATAATACGATTCAGAATCAAGTAACCCCGTTATTTATCACTGAGCGACTTCAAAATTAGGTTTGATGTCGCTCTGCCCACTTACAGTCCCCTCCTCTAGAAATGTCATCATTTCATAGCACTCGCATGGATTGGTCCACTGAAATAACGCCAGAATGCGCTAATTTGGTGGCAGAATTTTATTTTTTTCTGGGGGAAGTACTTCTTAATGGCTCCATCACAAGTGCCTGAAATGCCAGGAAATCTTGTTTCTGGCCTCCAATTTCTGAAAATTTCTTGGGGGGGCGGGGGGAAGAAAACCCCCAGACCCCCCTATGTGGGGCTTCGCGCCTTCGGCGCTCGCGGTCAGTGATCAGGGGGCCCCCCACATGTTCCAGGCCCCAGGGCCCCCACCAATGGTTAATCCGGCGTTGGGTCTGGCCCTCAATCATTCACCAATGACAAGGTGGAAACCTCACCCGAAATTCACAATTAACTTTCTCAGCCAACACACATCGGGGAGAAAACCTGTGACCTCAATCTTTAGTCACTGTGGCTCCCCATTTAATAACTATTTAGTGGTAGTTAAAACATTACATTTAGTGGTAAAAAGAAGCAATATCGGCTACAATAGCGTTTCTGTAATGTTCAGCCACTGAATCACCTCACAGCATTATCATTTATGTTTCAACAACAGATCTTAACAAATGGTCATTCATTCTGCTATTTAAAGGTCAAGGCCTACCAGTAATCTGATTGAATATGAATGTCAAGTTATTCCAATCTATTGTGCATGCTTTCCAGATAAGTTATGGCATCGTGGTTTGAGTTGTGCAATCTGTCTAGCCTCGTTCTTTCTGGTCCCTGTATACACATTGGCGTGCACATTAAAGATACCCTTGGCAGTTGGAATTCGATATAAGAGAAGGCTGTAGCACTGCTGGCCACGCAAAATTTCCTTCATAGCACACTGTATGGCATATGTGTCCGTCTTCATTAGCCATGTTTAAGACGGGAACCGTAGGTAGGACGTTAAAGTTAAACCCCATTTCATTTCATTTACTTTTTAAATTTAAATTGTGACTTGCTGTTTGCACTGAGAAACGCCCCATGGTCTGTCAAAATCAAGTTTATTACGAAACCGATTTCATCATTTGAAGCCCTTCTATCATATTTTATTTTGGTTAAGATTACTGATTGAAATTGGGAATTTTTGGAGCTACCGGTTATGACATGACATGTGCCATGACAATGTTAGAAATTAGAAATATGATGTATTTTACTATTTTTATTATTAAACTTTTATAACAAAAGAAAAAAAAATGAAAACAACATTAGATATGGCAGTCTGCAAGCTGACAATAAACATTTAAGCTATCTATCTATCTATCTATCTAGAATATACAGTTAGCAATGGTGTCTAATAAATTGTGTTTAAGTAAAAAGAAATAACAACCTTGATGTTCTGCTTTAATGCACAAACTCTCGAGGACGAGACTTAAGACGTGATAACACGAGAACGGGTATTTTACTAAGTTATTCATCACGTGACATCTTCTTATTCTTGGTATTTTTGCGCCGTACGGCCGATTTCCGTTTTAACAAGTTTCCGGTTGAAAATAGACTAAAAACATTTCATTTTGTGTCTAAAATACACATTAATTAGGTACGTATATGTATTTAATAGGTAAGGGCTTATATATTTTATCGGTTCCGTACAGTTAAAATGGTGACCAAAGAGAAAATTTGAAGAACTGGGTCAGAATGTTTCGTTTGATTGAACAGGATGTTGAACGTGGGTCTGGCGCCGGAAGTTTTCTTGTAAACATATCTCTGAGCAGACATCTATTTCCTTTTCCTTATTAGAGTCTGGCACATCCGTTTTGATTCCACAATAACATTTACGCCGATACCCTGACTTTTCAGATATGAAATTTCAAAGATTGAATATGGCCCCATTCACCACCAGTTCTTTATTTAACCACAGCCGCCATTTTATACCTGACCTTATTTTATCAACTTCTTTTTGTTGTGGGCTTGTCGACATTTGGTAATTTCTTTAAACTTGTATCAACCAAGTATTGTTGAACGTATTGAATACAGCTAGTTAATTAGTAGAATATTAATAAGATTGTGATTGGCTGTTTACTTATAAGTTATGTAGGCCTAGTATAGAATACAAATTATATTATCTTTTAATTTGTGTTAAGTAGCTTATCTACATACATTGTAGTATAGTCGGTAGTGTTAATGAATATGATTTTCCTAGAAAAGAAAGATATCTAAAAGAAAAAGATAATGAAAACAAATACATGACATGTAAATATTCTAGATCATTTTCTGCATAAACTATTTATAAAGTAATTCTATAAGTACTGGTAGGGCCTACATGTAATTAGACACATGACCTCACTACCAGGAAAAGTCATACATGTTTAAATCCTGTGAAGTTATTTGCCTGGTTACTGAACCATATCCAACATACCATTTATTACATATTGTTTTGTAGAAATGAAGCGGGCAGCTTCACCAGCGGTGCACGAGGAAGACACTTCAGATCAAATTGACACTTTAGAAGGTCAGTTAGAAATTGTTCAGGATGAAAAGCGGCCAAGAACTGAGGAAGTTTGTCTTGAGGAAGGGTAAGAATAATATTTTGTTCTTTTTGTTTAAAAATTGGAAATATGGTTTCAATTTGATTATTATTATTAAACTCAAGGTTTCTTTATTATTTTTTTGTTGATCATACAAAATATACATTGTAGTATAGTCGATAGTGTTAATGAATATGATTTTCCTATTAAATTTAAAAGTTTCAGACTTTTTGATTGTCCTGATAGAATACAGGACTTTGATCTTCTATGTTCAGGATGCTTTGCAGAGTCACTAAGTTTTCTTTTGATTTTTTACAGAGTTGTTTATGCTGAAGAGGTCATCCATCAGCAGCCTGCACCTAGCTATCAAAACCTCATCATTCAACATATGGACATAGCTGAACCATTAATGACATTAAAGAGATTATTAGAAGTTAGACTTCAGTGTTCACTGGCAGACCATGAATTTTATTTACAAGATTCTGTACCTGTAAGTCCATCATGATTTATAACAATAGACTGGAGGGTGAAGGATGGGGGGAGACCATCAAATAGGCACAAAACCAGACCCAACTTTTTTGTAATGCCGTATAATACATTGCAGAGTGGTAATCAGTCTGTCATTGAGGCATTATTGAGATATTTGGAGTCGAAGGTCAAATGAGGTCATTTACACTGAAAGTGAATGCGCATCAGTTCTTTTATAATAAAAACATGCTGAGTCACCGAAAGTAATCACTCTTTCAATAGAAATGTAAACTTGCTAAATTTTCCATTTTGCACTAGGGTGATTTAAAGTAATAAATGTCAACGTAAAATTTTAAAACAAAAGTGAAGCCCCCCACACCGAGCCTTCAGACTACAATAAGATATTATTTGTTTGAATGACATGGCAAATTGTTATTTTTTTCACAGCTTATGCTCAGTTAAGTACTTCCCTTTTTCATAAAGGAACAATGTATAGTTGTTTGGATGAGGACAAAAATCAAGGTCCCGTGTACGCATATTGATGTGCACTGAAAAGATCCCTTGACCTTGACAGTTGTAATTTGGTATAAGAGTTGGTCATAGAGCCGCTGTCGGGGATAAATGGCCCTCATAGCATACTGTATGGCCGTCTTCATTGAACCCAGTCGGAGCAGAACAGTAGGAATACTGTAAACCCCATTTCATTTGATTTTGATATAATATTTGTTTTTGTAGTTGGATCAAGATAAGAGTTTAGTAGAACAATGTGTACAGGGAGAAGGAATGGTTCAGATTAATTTAGAGGTTAAATCACAGCCAGGTATTATATGACTTTCTTCATTTGCGTGGCATAATAGGATCTAATTGATTGATTTGTCTTGTAGTCCTGGAATGATTAAAATAGTCATCTTTATGTAATGCATGAAAGATACATTTCACAAATGTATTTATCAAGTGGAACTGGTTATTTCAAATAAAAGTATATCAATTTTGGTATCAATGTGGGAAGTAGATACATCCAATCTCGCTTGAAAAATACTGGATGCCCTAAAAAAACATGCATACAAGATAAGACAAAATTGAAGAGTGTCCCTAACTGACATTGTGTCTCCTCAAGTGTTGATCTAATGTCTACTGGTTGTGTGAACATTTAGAGAAATAAACATCCAGTTAGCACATGATACTTCAAGAATTTACTTAGGTTTTGATGGTTAATAGTATATACAGTGACTAATGTCTAATGCAAACCAAAAGTAGATTGTCCCCCAGTCATATCAAAATAAATTTGGGTACTTTTCTTCCAATTAAAATATTTTGAGAGGGATTAAAAACACACTTTCAAGTTCAAATTTATCATCAAATCTTTTTGTACAACCTAACATGAATTTTGTGAATCGTTTTCAGGGGTAAGTCCGAAGATTAACATCGTTGATATTTTGAAAACAGCAGATGAAGTTGAAGAGCAAATTGAAGAGGCACCCGCCAGTGAGTATTCTATCTTACACTTTTAAGGAGGTGTAACATTGGAGTTACCTCCCTTTTATGTGTACTCTTTGTTGTACAAGTTAATCTGTTAGGCTATCATACCCGAACAAAATTTATTTTCAATATAAAGCTATTGACTTGAAAATGGTACAAATAATTAGGAAATGCGGAAAAAAGCGAAAACTAGCTTTAGAAAAAAATTGTGCCAGAGTAACATATTTTTTTGAATGTGAAATTTTATACTGACAAATTAACTGGTACCGACATGTTTCACTTTTATGATAAATAAACAGCATTTCAAGGGTTAGTCCCGAAATGACCAGGCATATATACGGTAAACGTGAATCAAAACTACTATCACTTACACAATTATATCTCAAACTATTGTTCTTATCACAGAAAAGGTGATAATATAATTTGTGAGAGCTGTTTGCAAATTAAATTATATATATATTTTTTAATTTCAGCTACACTTGCTACCACATTACAACAAGCTATTCAACAAGCACCTGTTCCAGCTGTGCCTAATTCCACTAAAGTTGTTATTCCTTTACCCGAAGAGAGTGAGAATGTTACAAGGTGGATTGTAGATCAAAATTTCAGAAAAGAACAAGAAAGACTGAAGATACCATTTGGTGAGTACGAGTGTAATAAATACTATTTTTGTTTGATTCTACACCAGTGTTAAATATTCGGAAAGAAAAGTTGTAAGCCATTGGCGAAATTAACAAAACACACACTCTCACCCCACCCCCAATGCCTGGAATTTCAAAGTACCGTAGGTTTCTTCTACAGCCATTTGGGACTAGTGTTAAATGTTAAAATGAATACATATTCAATATCAGCTGACCGTTCACATTATGATTTTAATGATTATCTCTATGTATGACAGATGTGAATACTTCATGATGGAAACAACAGATTGTGCTGATCAGACGGAAATTATTAGTGTTTAGATATGAATTGATGGCATCAACATAACCAAATAATAGTGCATTTGGTCCATTCTTTGAATAATTGAATTGAATTGATTTCATTGTGTGTAATGTGTCTTATCTGTGGGTTTCTCTACTGAGTTTCTGTTTCTTTATCAAATTTCAAGTGCCAAGTTGGAAAATTCTTAGAAACTTTCTTGGCCAGCTCCAGGAACAAATCCCATTCATCTTAGTTAGTGAAATGGCTCCTTGGAATTTTCAATAGATCAATAAATAAAGTTAAGTCCTAGCACCCAAAACACAATATAGTTCACATTATATGTTTATGTAGGCATAATTTAAACAAGACATTTTTGTTTTCTAGATCCAATGCAGTGGAATGAAGTTCATGTCAAACATTGGATACAATGGGCTCTTAAAGAATTTGGATTACATGACGTCAATCCAGACACATTTAATATGACAGGGAAACAATTAGCTGAAATGACTCATGCGGATTTTGTAAAATATGTGCCTTCTGATCCAAACGATGTCTTCTGGACTCATTTAGAATTATTGAGAAAATGTAAATTTGTTGGTATGTGATGCAAATATTCCTTTTTATACGCCCACATTGAAATGTGGTCGTATATTGTCGTCGCCCCCGTCCGTCCGGCGTCCACAATTGCTTGTGGACGCTCTAGAGGCTAAAGTTAATATCCGATTGACTTTAAATTTATACACAGTGTTTAAGGTCATGAGATGAAGAAGCGTATTGTTTTTCAGCGATTTCCGATAATAACCACCAGAGTTATGGCCCTTGACGACTTCAAAAAATCTTGTGGACGCTCTAGAGGCCAAAGTTAATATCCGATTGGCTTTAAATTTATACACAGTGTTTAAGGTCATAAGACGAAGAAGCCTATTGATTTTCAGCGATTTCCGATAATTAGTGCCAGAGTTATGGCCCTTGATCACTTCAAAAAATCTTGTGGACGCTCTAAAAGCCAAAGTTAATATCCGATTGACTTTAAATTTATACACAGTGTTTAAGGTCATAAGATGAAGAAGCCTATTGATTTTCAGCGATTTCCAATAATTAGTGCCAGAGTTATGGCCCTTGATCACTTAAAAAAATCTTGTGAACGCCCTAAAAGCCAAAGTTAATATCCGATTGACTTTAAATTTATACACAGTGTTTAAGGTCATAAGACGAAGAAGCCTATTGATTTTCAGCGATTTCCGATAATTAGTGCCAGAGTTATCTCCCTTGATCACTTCAAAAAATCTTGTGGACACTCTAAAAGCCAAAGTTAATATCCGATTGACTTTAAATTTATACACAGTGTTTAAGGTCATAAGACGAAGAAGCCTATTGATTTGCATCAATTTCCGATAATTAGTGCCAGAGTTATGGCCCTTGATAACATCAAAAAATCCTGTGGACGCTCTAGAGGCCAAAGTTAATATCTGATTGACTTTAAATTTACACACACTGTATAAGGTCCTGAGGAAGAAGCCTACTGATTTTCATCAATTTCAAATAATTACTTCCAGAGTTATCTCCCTTGATCACTTCAAAAAACCTTGTGGCGCTGTAGATGCCAAACTTATCATCCGATTGACTTTAAATTTACACACACTGTATAAGGTCCTGAGGAAGAAGCCTACTGATTTTCATCAATTTCAAATAATTACTTCCAGAGTTATCTCCCTTGATCACTTCAAAAAACCTTGTGGCGCTGTAGATGCCAAACTTATCATCCGATTGACTTCAGATTGATACACAGAGTTTAAGGTGTTGAAACGAACAAGTATTTTGATTTTCAATGAATTTTGATAACTGAACAGCTAAATCCATGATATTAAATGTTTCCTATACTAATTGTTATCGTGGGGCAAAACTTTATAAAAAGCAAACAAATTCTAATGATTTTCTGATAATTACATAATGAGTTGTTACTCAGATTTTAGTGTATTACAAATGTTTCATTACCAAAAAAAAGTAAAAATATGCGACAACCCTTGTTGACTGCCCGGACGATTTAGCTGCTGTGGGCGTATGTTTCGTTGCCTGGCAACCTGTCTTTTTGTATTTTGAAAAATAAAAATATTAATATGAACAAAGCCTCTTCAAAAATTTGTCAATAACTAGGTAGGTAGGTGGGGGGCTAAATGTCTTTTTTTTACGCCCCAAATTATATGTTGTAGTTGCCCCTAGCAAGTCAATCCATTCTTGTGAACACTCTACATTGTTTCAATTTTCATCATGATATGAATGAATGGCTCTAAAGACAAAAATTGTTGTCATCCAATCTGTCAAATGCTTATTTCACCTAGCACAATCTTGTAAATGCTCTAACTATACAAGTTAGTTTTGGATGTGCATTAGATTTATAAAACAAGTTTTCTATTCTTCTTCAGCTGTAATGCAACAACCAACACCACATGCTATAACAACAATAACGGTATCTACCACTGATAATGAAGGTAAGTAAGACATTTACATCTTTATTGTTTCTTCCACCCATCTTCCACCCAAACTGGGTGGTATCTGGGACGCTGACCAGCCAAGTGCATTATTCCATTTGACATTATGTGTCTTGAAAAGGATTTAAAAAAAAAAAAAAAATATGCCCATATTGTCCATATCTTTTGATTAAAGACTTGATTTGTGGATAGAGCACATACCGGTAGTTAAAGGGGGATAATCAGGCTTTACCATGTCTTGAGAAACTCTGTTAGTGTCCACTTTAAATGTCCTCATTAATAATTGTTAATTGAAAATAAATTTTATCTTCATAAGAAATAATAAAAAACTTATTTACAAGAGATATAAAATGGAACAAACAAATCTATAAGATTGTAGTTAAAAACGTGATCGCCATTTAGTTTAGAAATCATGCTTTAATTTTTAGGCAGGATTAAGAGTGTTACTAAGCATCAGAGATCCCGTTCACCTCGTATAACCGGAGATGAGAGGTTATCTCCGGGCAACAGAACAGGTAGGGGTATGTTTCATTTTTTACATGTATATATATAGATACAATTAGTATGTTATTATATACGTGAAAAGACAGATTAATGATGTTCTCTGTTATTGCAGCATTTAGTAATGTAAGACAATAACTAATGATAGAATACTTAATCAGGGCCATCCCATTTTAAATTACCTGGGGTGTAACAAATGAAACAAAATTATATGTTGTATATTTATTAACCCTCAAAAAATTGCATTCAAAACATGCAGAGCACCTTTTCAATACCCTCTCTACCAATTTGTGGTTTCTTTTCCCCTCCAGATCGTTGGAAAAACTTATGTTCCCATCTCCAAGTACTTTTCAGTAGAAACTGATTTTTCTAGTCCCACTCTAGATAATTTTGAAAAGGGCACCCCTCCCCCTCCCTCCCCAGGTAATTTAAGATTTTGTAGCCCTCTGTTATTTTATAGTGTTTTTTTTTATTGCAATAAATTTTTATTCTTTTAGGAAATAATGGCCAGATACAATTGTGGCAGTTTCTACTCGAACAATTAACAGATAAAGATTGTAGAAGTATCATTTCGTGGGTTGGGGACGAAGGGGAATTTAAACTCATCAACCCAGAAATGGTAGCTCAGATGTGGGGTAAACGTAAAAATAAGCCAACAATGAATTATGAAAAATTAAGCCGAGCCTTGAGATATTACTATGATGGAGATATGATAGCAAAAGTAAGTCTGAATTTGTTTTGTGAGATGTTAAACTACTGTTGTTGATGATTTTAGAATAACACTTCAGTTTTTAAACTAATACAATATTTTATTCTCGTCTAGTTGAAAGAGGTTTTGCTTGTTTAAAATTGGCAAGTAATTAATATAAACCAGAAATTAATACTAAGGATGATCTCACAGCACTGTTTAAGATACCCGTTTTTCGCTAACATTAAGTGTGTGTAGTTTAGTAGCATTAGCCTGTAAATCACTGGTATAGTTGAATTAACAGTTATTTGTTTCTTTTTCAGGTACATGGGAAAAGATTTGTGTATAAGTTTGTTTGTGACCTAAAAATGTTGTTGGGTTATAATGCTGAAGAACTAAATAATCTTGTCAACGAATGTGTTTCTAAAAAATATATCGAAATGCCTCTTCATCAATTACACCAGATAGCCCCTGGAAAATATAAGACTTTATGTATTAAACGTGGAATTGACCAAAAGACCCAAACCATGTGAAATCCTGATTTCTGTAAATACCTGTTTCTACATCCAGCAGCCTTGAAATAATTCCAGTCTCCTTAAATACATTCTATATCAGTGAAATACGACCAGAGTTTGAGCAGTTTTTGCTTTACACAGATAATAGATAGATAGTTCTCTTAAATACTAAAAGGATTATATTTCAAGGGAGAAAGTTTCATGTGAAGGTACAAATGAAAAATTATTTGATGAAAATTAAAGCTACTATGACATGACATTATTTTATCACAGCTTATTATTGAGATTTAGAATGCCGTACAATGTATATTATATAAGTGTAGATTCTTTAATCATAACTTATTGCTATTGACACTTTCTTTACCTCTTTACATTTTATTAGCACATTCCTGTTTTAGGAAGAAATATAAATGCTCTCAATCCAAACTTATTGGTTGCATATTGATATTGTATTATTGAGTTTCCTTAAATTTAATATTTGCCAAGTTGGTGATAAATATTCTAAAATATACTGGAGCAATAGACTAGAGTTAAATATATCATACTGACAAATTGCATTGTTTCAGCAATTCTTGTAAAATGGTAGATTAGATAACTCTGACATTGCAAGAATTCTTGTCTTATGTTCATTTTGCTTACTGGTAGTAGACAAGCTGAGAAGTGGCAGTTTATCAGTTGTTTTGAATTTAATTCAATTGTATTGCAGAAAATTATCATTGTGTCTCAGGCTTGGTGAAGTGGAGAGCATAGGTTGGCGGGGGGATTGTTGTGTAAAATAGCTTTATTTAAAATGTCGCAGACAAGGGTGTGGTTACAATGACAGCTTACAATTTTGTCCAATTGATGATTTTGAAGTTACAATCAATTGAAATAGAATTGTAGTTGTCAGGAATAAGGCCCTTCAAATGACTGAAATAGTGATTAAGATTGATGTCCATGTCTCGTCAATTCATAAATTGGTCATCTTGACACAATGATTTTCATATGTATGTATTGTGCTTGGACCATGTTATTTCCGCTGCATCTACTTTCATTTTCAACTGTAAATTGGTGAAATTCGTATATGCCTAGCCCAAACAACTAAACACACTTGCCTTGTTTAACCCTGCAGACGGCCCCCCTTGAGAAGTGAAGGTCTTACTAGAAAAATCCTAAAGATTTTTGTTGACCCATGCTGGAATTTAAACTATGAGCATTGTAGTTGAATATCCAGTGCTCAGACTGTTCAACCGTCCACTGCCCCCAACACAATTAGTTTAAAGAGACTTGATATAGTTCTTTGTATTTAAAGTATGATTAGATACCTGATAATGAAAAAACTAATACATGTATTCTCATGATAAATTTAACAATTTATTTATAAAAACAAGTGCTGACTTGAGCCAGTATTTTATAAGTCAAAACAAACTGTATGTTATAGTATTGTTTTTCTAAAACACCAGCAATCCAGACAAATGAAAAGGAATGGGGTTTAACCTCCTACTGTCCTGCTCCGACTGTGCTGAACGAAGACGGCAGCACTAGAGACAAGAATAAGCTTGAATAATAGATATCAGTGTAAAGATTAATCCTTGTACAAAAACCAGAAAGATAAATCTTTGTTATTAAATCATGTTGCCTTATCATTCAATGCATTTATTGTGTACATATTGTTTATAAAATATTTTCATCATGACTTACATTAATATCATCTTCATCATCATATTTCATAGCATCTTTACAAGGTTTTCTTCATTTGTATCAAATATGTAAAAATAATTGTTCTTTAAGAGATTTATTATCATGTACATAAAAATGTACTCTTTTTTTTTTTCTTACCTTTAAGATGTTTATTTTTCTTAGGGATAAATCGATTTAGACATCCTCACTAAATGTGAAGGTTATAAAGGTTTTGTTTTCAGTTTGCAATTTAAAACCTGAAATTCTAGAATAAAAGGAAAATATGGACTTTTTAAGACCATGTACATTGTAAAAAAACCCAATTAAATCTGTTTTGTAAGTGAATATTATCGAGTTTTCTTTAATAGATTAGCCCATTTTTGGTGTTCCAAAAAGATCCCAATCTATTTCTTGCAACTACCATGAGTTACTGCACTGTTTTTCATTTTAATTCATTAAACATTATGAAAGGAGGTAATTTGAATGTCCAACATTTATCAGAATTTTCATAATTATGACAAATTGATCTCTTTGTATATAATTAGATTTGGATTCATGTAAAAACTATTTATTTCCTAATAGAAATAGTATTAGAATTTAAAAAGTGGTGCTTTATAAATACTGGTAATAATAATACAGATGTTCAATTTCTAATTGTTATAGTTTCTCTCATTGTAAATAAATCATCATATTATTATTATAAGTATAACTCTGGTTGTTGTCATTTGCCCCCTACCCTACACCGTTTTTTGTCAATTTGCTGAGTTTCGAGTTTTCAAGGCATTTCCTTCTTGAAACACCTTTAAAGGAGGCAAGTCTCTAACTCAATATCATCCACAATCTTCGACATTGCAAACATGACTTATTGGTCAATTTAAATCAACACTAATGTTGTATCTTACTGTTAAAAGATGGGCCTCTGATATTCAATATTTCAGACAAAATGGAAATTTAAAAAAAAATTGGCATACGAACCAGAATGCTTTTGAGCGGCATTTGTAAGGAATGGGGCTAAACATACCAAACAGGAGAATAATACTGGTGTAGACTGGAATAACCAGATGCCAAAGACTGCCATTCAATTTTGACTCTTGGCATATTAGAATGATTGATTGTCAATCAGTGTATATACATTCATATTATATTATTTTATTCGTTGCTACCCAATTCTAGTTGCCAAAGAATAGAGATTTAGCTCCTTTAATAAATTATACTTCGACGGAAATCCTATCAGAACAAGTAGACTATTATGTATGGCATATGGAGAATACCAGTTCAGACCAAACAACAGGCTTATCAGAAGCAGTTTGATGCATTGCGCTTGGTGGAGCCAAAAGAGGTTATATGTAAATCAACAATAACCAACCACGTAATACTATCTACACTGACTACCTTACAACCTCGAAATATGTAAATGTCTTTAACAATATTGAAGAGAGCTACAATAGGTCTTTAATTAGTACAAATTATAGATCAAGCTAATACACTAACACCTTAAATCATTACTAACATAACAACATAAAAGTTGCCGCATTCTCGGTTCTGATTAGCCTACAGCAAAAATATCAATGAAATTTAATATTTGGTTTTGGTTGCATGAACTAAACTGTAAATTATCACACCATATGGAGAGCTGTCACGTTGTCTTGAAGAAAGATGTCCGGTGTGCTTGTTGTGGGATCAAGGCGTATCATCCTCTCAAGGGAAACACAAAATCACCCGTCATTTCGTAAAAATGCCTCACGGCCGTCCGGCATTCTATTATCATAGTTGATAACTTTTGTATAGAAAACGTCGCTCAACGAAGCGGTCGCCTTTAGCGCCGAACGCTGGTCGTAAGTTTCCGCCAACAAATGAAGTCTCTTCGGACCTTTTTCCTTAAGCACTAGCCATTAGTTGGTGGAAGTACCCCTATAAAGTAGGTCTAGCTAATTATCATCTGACATAGCACACTTCAAGTTTCAAAAAGACCTTTTCTTTCTCCAATTACCCAAATTTAATTTTCTAGAGCTTTTTCTTTCTTTTACAAATATAAATTATTCTTGTAACGCATGTACATATATAGTGGACATCTTAGTAACAAAGCTTACTTTACTTAATTTTAAACGTGAAGCGACCCGATTCCTTTGATATTTGAAACTGAAATGTAATATAATAGGTTGTTTCGACATAAGTTATATAAGTTATTCTGACATTGTTCCAGAAAGAGCCAAAGTAATAAGAATTGTTTATCTTCTTTTTTTTTTTAACAAATAAAACTTTTCTGCAAAAATGTTTCTATGACCCTTTTCGTTTTTAATAGTTTCTTGTTAAGAGAAGCACACAATTAAACCGCCAAGATTTCTTTTACAGATTTGGAGAGATTGGATCGTGATATTACGATTTTCTAAAAATGTATTAGCATGCCATTAAGGTGCATTAGGGAAAAATCTGAAGATTTATTTTTATATTGATGAAAGACAATTATACCCATTAAATTCTTACAATAATTTGTACAACTCAATTAAATCATAATTAATTGATATTCTTTTAATTCCTAAAATATTCGACACATATGTGTAAAATATGCACGCGAGCTTTATTTTCGTCTTTTAACAAATAAAACGCGCTAGGGGGGAGTAACTCACGGGAATTAGACTCGTCTTCGATTAAAGGGTAGTCGAATATCACGTGGAGACCTCGTATAAACATCATGGAGGAGTAAATATTGAATCAATAATTTTGCTTTTACGAACAAATAAAAGAAGTTTATACGAGAATTTAATGTGACACCGCAGTGATCTCCGCTATGTGAATATTTGTTTTTTAGCACGGCGAATCTTCAAAACTCATTCATCTGGAAAATGAAATTGCACACCGAGTAATTTCGTTTTTATACCGCTCCTAAGGTGGTTTACTTAACCGTAGATTTATGAACTAAGTAAGCCTCTTTACAAGTGAAGATTATCATTTAAGCACAAAATGATTACACGCTATACGCCACTCGAAAATTAATTTAAAACCGCGGGTCGTGCACGTGTGCTTCCAAAGAGACAAAGTTTTTTCCAATCTCTTAATCTTGAAATGAGACCAAAATTAGCACTTATGCGAAACCAATGTTTTTGAAACACACTTAATTGCAGTTGGATAATTAGTCATTCTATTGTGGTGTATTTGAAGCTAGTAGCCTACTCGGAGATATATATTATGCTTAAAGAAGTCATATTAGGGTAATGAAAGTGAAGAAAAAATTGATCTTGGGTTCCAAGGTATGATATTTGTAATGACTGCAGGAGTAGCCATATTTATAGACTAAATAGAAAGCCCATAATAATTGAAAGTTTATTACAGATCGCCAAATACTGTAAATTGCCGTATCTTAAGTGTGACTTTTATACATTTGCAGATACATTTAAAATTCGTTGATTGTTCAATAAAGAATTCCTTCTGTATATCTAGAAGGTCATAATGTTTAAGGAAACAAATATATATTTATGTAATTTGGCAGAAACCAAGGAATCTATAAAGAGTTAACACCAGCGTTTAACATTTTAACATATACACTTTTGTTTTTGACGGGGAAACTGTATGGTTGTTTGACCAAGGGAGCCACGGAAATTAACTACGGCAATATGAATGGTTGTCGGAAAAAACATACCAATTCAAGGGTGTGTCCAGAAATTCGAACAGTCAAGTTTGGCATAGCTAGAGGGAACTTTCTGCGAATTTGATACAATAAGAAGTTCATTTAGCAAAATATTCCCCCCCTCCCCCACCTCAGCCCGTACACGTGGCGCCAGCTATTCGTTTGAGGAATTTATGTCGAAAAAGTTGGTGTATGTGATTGCGTTATACTTTTGAGCTCTTAATTTATTTGGTGTTGGAAATATGTTGGAAGTATACAAGAAATGAAATGGGTTTAACGTCCTACTGCTCTGCTCCGAATGTTGGAAATGTAAGACAGTTTACCTCGACAACCCTTTATTTTTCTTTGAATAAAATTGAATTCGACTGAAGCTCTTCCTTGCTTCACTTGCACTACCCCATAGTTTGTTCGTCATCTCTGCGAAAAAAATAGCTTTACTCTTTCCGCCCCTATTAATTACGCCATTATTGGTTTGATGTGAATATGCGAATGTTAGACATCATACTACATGTATTTAAAAAAAACCCCAAAACACTGACTTTAAAGAAGTATTATCTAACTCGACGAAAAATGAACTGTAATTCATTTATATACAATTTAAAAAAAAACCCACTAGCCTCCACTGAACATTGAATTTAGCTTATAATCGTGTAACTCCTCCACCCCCACCTCCACCAACGTTTTCCGGGCACAAACTTTAGAGAATGAGTCACGAAATTATAAATGTAAAATGAAAACGCTCGCGGTTTACGTTTTGAATACAATAATACTTTAAGGAGCCAAGTCTTTAACTCAATATCATCTACGTCATTGCAAACACGCTTATTGGTCAATTTAAAAGTGAAAACGGAAACGATTGAATGTAAATCAGATACTGCATTCATTTTACATTATTACATGCGTTGGGATCCATTTGTGTCAATTTCTAGGTCCCAAATTTTAACGATTTACCTCCTTTAATATATTAATTTTTACGATATTTAAAGGGCTAATGGCTCTTTTTTGGGGATCCATAAATGTGTCTAAAAGCACATATCAATGTGTATATAAAGTGATTTATTTTCAATTTTTAAAAGAAAATTGTAATTTCTAATCACTTATGTTTGGTGAAATACGCAAATGCCTAATTATAGTCCATCTTCACGTTTTTTTTATATTATTATTTTATCATTTGTGAATCAGTCATTACTATTTACTGCCGCATGGTATTTTTGGATCATTTTTCTTTGTTCATTCCCTTTGCGCCCGCAACGATAAGGTACACGACTCGTTTACGGATTTTCAAATTTTACGGCAACATCAATATAGATTGAAATGGACCAATATTGAATTCTAATTTCTGTTTTTAATTTCGAATCTTCTGGAGACCATTGAGTTAGTGATTTAGCTCCTTTAAGGGATCCGGGTGTTAGATCTGTATCATTATTACTAACAACATTAAAATGGCGATAAAAATAAATATAATGCACATTTCAAACTACGATACACATTAATTTCAGAAATTTCATAATCGTAAAATTATTACGTTTACTCGTTCATAAAATATAAACAGGACTAGCCCGTATTTTAGGTATTTTTATTTACAAAATTTATTTACACCATTATTCTAAGGGGGGGGGGGGGCTTATTCACTAAAATTTAAGCTAAAATATTCTAAGAAAGGGACATTTCAGTTGACTACAAGCATATTTATTTTAGGATCTTAACCCTCAACCAATGAAAGGGGCCTCATCCTTAAAAATATTTCATTTTAAGTTTTCGTGAATAAAGCCGCCGATAGTTTTAGTCTTTGTCCGTGTGAATAAATGATTTATTCAACAACCCTGATTTAATTTTAATTAAGACTATCATATCGAAATATTCAAACTCACACACATAATATGTATACCTGTTTTATTTTCTTCTCTCGCTGATTTGATCAAAAGATTTTATAATATTTTTCTATCTCATTAATACCATTAATCTCAGAACTAGTTTTCTTGCTTCAGAAAATAGTCCAATTCCCCAGTGACGCCGGCCAAGAGAATATAGTTTTCCCCACTCTCTAATTAGTCAAAACTAACTTCTGTTCCAAACATCTCGTCTGCAAAATTATTAATTAGTGGCTTTTAAGCTAACAGGAATCTTACTTCAAATGTTGAAAAAATACACGGGACACAAGTGAGCGATTTCGTTTCTGCTTCTTCTTGACAGACGTATCCGGAATCGATGCCAAATAAGGAAAGATGTGCTCGTGGACGGCGAACGCAGGTGCTAATTGCAAGATAATTGGCTAGGAAATGGCGCTAGGGCAAGGCAACAGACGTTTTCAATACGTTCAAGTATAGTACGTCAACTATTCAAAGAAAGTAATATATATTGAATTTCAATAACCATGATAATTGGAGAATAAACGAATTCTACAGAGAATTGCGAAAGAAAAATCACGCTTTTCGCCGAAGTTGACGACAAGCCGAGCAATTATTTTTACTGATTAATAGATCCCAATAATAATATATGTTTACCAGTCATTTTTGTCATGAATCAGGGAGAAAAATATCTTTGTAATCTTAGAAGATGACGTCTTGCATTATGATCGCTCAAATGAAAAGAAACAAGGAAAATGAGAATCATTTTAGTTTTCATAAGAGAATAAAATTAATGAATGGGTTTAATTTTTCTCTCGTTAAAATGAAAGAAAGTAATTACGAAGCCATCGGTATTTCGTAGTACGAATATTATGAAGGAGAAATATGACTGTTGCAATAAGAAAAATTTCTTAAGAGAGGTAAGAACATCATGATATGTGAACCGTGAAAATAAAATGTGCATTACGGGGTTATTCTAATTCATTTGCCAATAACTAGTTCTTTTTGTGACGAATGTACGATGTATTTTTATTTCAACAATTCACCTTTGGGAGTGGACGGAAATCAGGGACAACAGACAAAATACTCGAACTGAAATGAGGAGGTAAATCGATAATATTTGACACCAAGAAATTGACACAAATGGATCGCAACTCATATTATAATGTAATATGAATGTATATAAACCGATTTGCATTCATGTTCGGCGAAATACGCCAGAAGTCTCAATCGCATGGCAATTTCCATCGTCTGGTTATTCCAGTTTCACCAATAGTATTTATGGTATATAGGCCTACACGTTTCGGGTACCAATGGTAAAATGTTTATTTTGTCTTAGATATTGGATATCAGAAGCCCATCATTCCCCGTATAGAATCACAACATCAATGTTGATCTAAATTGACAAATAATTCGTGTTTTTAATGCCGAAGACTTTTAATGATATTGAGTTAGAGACTTTTCTCCTTTAAGATTCTACTGTTCTGTACTAGCAGGGATAATGAGGATGGTCTATTCTTATTTCCAATTAAAACTGTCAAGGATTATCTTTCGAGGATGCCAACGTGTACGTGGGATCTCGGTGTTCTTATCACCCGATTGACTAGACACTGTTCTTTGTCAGATCCTGACTCCCCAAATCCCTCATGGCCGGGAGGTGGTTATAATCAGCGTAATAAATGTTAGATCACAATAACAAATAACTGTAGAAATAAACCAAGTCCAAAAATATTTTATATAGAGAGGATCAAGGATTGGGTTCTAAACCTAGTTGAATCTGAAATAAGGTGTTGACCCTTAGTCAAGCTCGTTAAACATCCAAGAAATGATATAAATAAGCCAACTTGAATCAAATCCATGTTACATAGAATAATATCCTATAAACTCTTATTCAAGCCCTGTTTACACTTGTTAGGATTGGCAGCGAAGGGTGGGGTGGGATGCTTAGCATGGTAGTATTTACACCAGAACCCAAAGATACTGGAACTTTATACAAACAACTGTTGTTTCTTAATATGGTATATTGAGCAAATCCACGCTATGATAATGGTGCATGTCCCGTGTTGTTGAGTCGGTCAAACCCGACATATCGACTATATCGGTGTTGTAAAATGTGAAATCCAAGGTTGGGGTGGTTAAAGCGAGAGAGAATTCTACGTTTCCACCTGATTTTCGCAGTTGCTAAAGGGATATTTTACATGTGGTACCAATATGACTACTGGGACCTCGGGATGTTTGGACCACCAGAACGACAAGATAGCTTTCGAGGACTGGAACTAAATAGATTCAGACGATTCTTGACTCGGCCCGCGCCCATTATGGGGGATACAAATCTCCCCACCCACTTGCCACACCCCGACCGGTTAAAGTACTCCTTTGGGGATCTAGGAAAAATATTTTGAAAATTGTTATATGGACGGATTTAAAACTGTGGACGAGGTCTGATGTTCACGATCCGACTAACCAGTACAGAAATGTGATTTATTAAAATGATATCTTACAATTAGCACTATACAAACAACGGTATATTATGACAACCAGCATTTACCCTGCTAATTAAGTAACAAATACTAAGCTCCCATTGCTACATCATTAGCCAACTATATCAGGATTCGCATTATGATGTATAATAACCCAAGTTCACAATGGAAATCGATAGCGAACAAGAAAACATGAAAATAAACGACCAACAGTACGATTCCAGGTAGAAGATATTATGTCAATACTCTTAATGCAGTTAATCAGTTGTCGACTCTTACAGTAAAACAATGATCTAAGTGCCGAATAAACACATCATTAAAAAATCTATATAGTCAAAGATTTCATCAGTGCCTTGTCATTTTCCTAATTTCTCTATATTCTTACAGCCGCGGTTCATTGATTTCAGGTTCAACATTTCCATCTGTTCGTCTCGAAACCAGCTATTATGTCCCCTATATAGCATTCAAATATTGCCTTGAGTGATTGGTGAATTGAATACACGTGTGCACGGTCTTACAATCTGTCCATCTTCTGATCATAGGCTTAAACTTAAACATAGATCTACGATAGTGTCTAATACACCGAGTAAAATAACCAATACATATTATTTACTCACCATGATAAGCTCGCGGATTAAGGAATCGGATGATACCGTGGACAAGGATAATCCAATTATCATTTACGGTACCAGGTTAATAGCTTTATTTACTCCAGTGATTTGAACATTGTCTACGATATCACCCGAGGATGAAGTGGACGTAAAACCCAACAAACGAACGAACATTTTTGCTTTGTTAAGTGCACTTATGCGAACCTAAAAAAAGAGACTTTTTTACGCGTTACTTTTACGGTTTGTGTAAAAAAAATAAAAAAAAAATACACGTTATATGTTAAATTATCAGTTTATAGACATATATATTTCTTCAATCATTATTCGATAATTATTATTTTCAAAAATATAATCGTTTTATATTCAAATTTGAATAAACTACACGTATAAGCTAATCCGTAGATTTAGTTTTTTTTCTCGAAAACCTCTTTGTACGAATCATAAATAAAACAATTAAATGGTCTGCATCTTTAGCAAGTGCTTGGCACAATTTCAAATTTTGCATATACAGAATAATTTGAACACATGTAAAGTTAATGTATATATAGCCGTGCGGCGAAGCACTAATGTCTTTTAAGGCGCTGGCTTGCTAGCCTGGGGGTCGGGTGTTCGATCCCTGCATTGGCCGAGAAAGTTCATCAAGATTTTCCGGCGTGGTTTCCCCTGACAAGGACAGCTGCCTAGTCGTTTGGATAAGAAAGTTCTTCTGGATTTTGACAGAGAAAGTTCTTCTAGATTTTCCAACTTAGTTGCCCTTGTCAATGGTGCAGGACGGGGGGGGGGGGGGGCCTGACAAGGACAGCTGTCTTGTCGTTCGGAGGTGACGAAAAACCGAGCTCTCGTGTATTTGATATGCACGTAAACGATATCTTGGCAGTTGGAATTCGATATAAGAGTTGGTAGACCGTTGCGCCGCTGTCCGGGCAAAATTTCTCTCATAGCACACTGTATGGCGTATGCCCATCTTCATTAGCCTAGGTTAGGAGCAGAACAGTAGGACGTTTAACCCCATTTCATTTCATTTCACTTTTCAGAATTTCGAAACGCCACTTATACAAATGACGGAAGAAATCACCCATGCCGAAATGAGAAGCAAGTGGCAAAATGAAAGAGACATAAAAAGATTTATAAGCGCATGTTACAATTTACTGTCTCGTGTCAAATTTGTAATTCGTAACAAGTTTGGCTTGCTGTTTTAGGTTTACTTACCCCCCCCCCCCCATCCCCCCAAAAAACAAACGATATTTTTCACGTAAATGATAGAAATACAAACAAGTAATAAAGGAAATGAAATTCAAGAAGACTTCGACTCTTGCTGCTGACATTAAACAATGATTTCTTTGGCATGAATTCCTGTTTGTTTTCAAATCTGAGTGAAGTCTGTAGTGTCACTACAGGCCCGGGACTGTACAGCACAGTGGACGCTTACGGCTAGCCCCCGGACCCATTCACTCTTTTTGTTTATTGCTTCTGATTATGGTATTTTGTTCATATACATGTATTTGTTTTTGTGTAAATTATGTGTAATTTAGTAAATCTCTTTGTAACAGATGTTCCCCCATCTGTATAGCCACCCACAGTAGCTGTTAAAACGTTTCTACCCAAAACTACACTCTTTCGATTAATATTACTTTAACAATCATAAAAGGTGCCCAAATTCATAGTTTTAAATCTACATATCTATTTATGTCGTTTATAATTCTGCTTCTATGATCAGTGAAACGCTTTATCAAATTCAAAATGAAAAGTGTTCCTCGGTATTTCTTTCCATCCGAGCGACTAGGCACAATTTTCATAGGAGGGTCCAGCATAAATGACGTCATACGTATGGATTATGGGCCAGGTTTAGGGAAAAATTTAGAGCTAGGTCTAGGGTTAGCGCTAGTCCTGTTAACATCTTGAAATCATGACGAAATATGCAGCCCTAGCCCTAACCCTTACCCTAACCCCACATATAACGTGATATGTGATAGACCGTCCCCGATGTAGCGTTCTCCATTTGGACAGGTGAATATACCAGGTCCAGAGGTTCTTCTTGACGCATGCGTCCAGATTGGAACCAGGAACATTCTAGTTGTTATTCAGTTCTTTTACAGCTCAACTATCGAGTCACCTAACTTTTGATAAATCATCATTTGAATTGAAAAGGCCACAGCAACTATTTGAAGACTTAGATTCAATTTTATGTATGGGCTTTGACTATCAAAGAAAACTATGGTTAGAATTAGCATATGATAATTTTGAATCATGAATTACAGTTTTTCTTTTTTGGTAATAGGTGTATCAGTGTGAAGTGATCTTATCTTGGAATTTGGCCCGGGCAGTGACATCGTTATCATCTTTCGAAGAAAAACAATTTGTGAAATTAGACTGTCGTGATGTTTTAGTTCTTCAAGTTTTATATTTCTTTTTATATCGATTCCAATGGAAATTACCATTTCCATTAATTTATCTGTCGTTTTTAAAATTAAAACCATAATAGCCTTCGTTCCAGTTTTTTAGCTTATAAATGTGGACCTAATTGAGAATATCGAAATGAATACATTCATAGAGACAAAACCCCTTTTAATTTTTTTTTCATGAGATACCGCCTCTCGTTTCAATGATAACATTTTGTGATTATAACGTTTTAAAAACAGAATATCATAAGTGTATGCCTAGATATCTAGCCTATCAAATTGTTAATCTATCCTTTAAGCGCTGACAGTATATAATTTGAGCGTGCACGCGACCTTTCGATAATAGTGTTATAATGATGATGCATTAGATAGATAATTTTATAATCCCTTATCATAATCTTAAATTACCCCATCTCATGATAATAAGCCACTCTTCTCTTTATTTATCACTTTAAAAATCATATCGTCTCATCCCAAACATGGTTTGGCACGTGACCTATACAACTATCACATGGTCCGAAACAATAACATCACGCTGACTAAAAACTGGTTGGGATAAAAGATAACCTGAATGGACAATGTGGTGACCACCAAGGGCTAATCTAATGGTTCAAGGTGGTTCTTTTGTTACATTTAATTTTCAACGCTATTTGCCTTTTGCTTGATATTTTGCCCTCCTGGAGCGCGCTTACTACGTCACCGCACGCGCGAACCCCAGTCATTGTTGAACTCGGTGCCGTATCTGAAACGAATTAGACGAACTCTCATTAGCGACATCATTTACGTTTTACACCTGTTAGTAAGACGAGCTAACGGTCACTAAAAACTGACCACTGTCCACCAATAGATTAAAGAAACTTTACCCGGGACTGGACACTCATTAATTAGCAATGGTGAAGAAAATTGCCAAGCGTCATTGTAATTTTGTCGGAACGAATGGTTAAGTCTTTCATCATTAAGAAATTCTTTGTTTTCAGTCCATAAAGAGACTGTATTTATCATAATTTAATTATATTCTATCTATAGGCAGCTGTACGGTTAACGTATGATGCCAATATGTTTCGCTAAATTTAAAGTAATTTTATTAAAATTTCCAACCGGGTTCCAAAGTTTCCATTTTTAGATTAATAAAGTACACCTGGAGGTCAGACACTAAGGCTGGAATATTTCTTGGAAAAAGTGTTAAAATTGTAATTGAATTTACTCTCAATATAATGTACGAATTTAAGATATAAACTTCAATTTAATATTATCTTATGGTACTTGAAAATTCATATACATATTTCACATTATCATTTTACTTATATACCCAAAATATCCCGCCAAATTACTATTTATCATACTGATACAAATTAGCATGATCTATTTTCTAATCGAAAAGATCAAAACTAAAATGTAAGCGAGGTATTCTCGATGTTAAGAAATTCCTGGTAATAAAGATAACAATCTAGAATCGTTAAAACTTTGGTTTAGATAGGAAGGGTGTGGATTTTTCTTTTCGGCACATTTTTTTACCAATTGTCTTTAACTTCATTATAATTTATTTAGCGTAAATTATTCTGATGACAATATTCCGAGACTTTTGTGTTGTCTCAAAGAGTCGGATATCTCACCTTAAGGTAAAAAGACACGAGAATAAAGAAATATTATTTATATAATTATGATACAAAGTAAAGAAACATTTTATGTAAATTAATTTCGTTTACTCTTTTGTTAATCTATTACCGCTGATATCTTAATAACTTAGATACCAAAAATAAAAAAAAAGAAAGGCTGTCCAGTTATTGTTATGATCTTTGTAATTTCCTGTTAATTTCCTTAATTGTTTTTAAAAAAAAAAAAAATCAGCACAAACTGTTGTATGCGAAATAAAGTAAATTGTGTTACCGTCGAGTAGTTTGTATTGCTTAAAGACACATTGTTTAATTTGGACAAGTTTAGGTGAGTGTGGGTTAGATGAACAATTTGTTTACAGATCTGTCACTTTGTGTTTTGGGTTTTATTCGGTATTCAAGTTAAAATAGATCTTAGTTTTTGTAAAATTTATTGCATTGTTTTGCCAAATTAACAATCCAACACAGAGCTGGAACGGTATAGATTTTCATTTCTGGAGTTTATATTTCGGAAGGCAATTTGGATTTCCTTGCAAAATTCCCCTTTCTATACATTACAATACAACCTTGAAGCCAAACTACCGCATAATATGTGCTAAAAAATAATAGCGTTGATATCAAGTTTTTTTTTTGTTTAATTTCTTTGAAAATTTCGTGAAAGATTTAAATCGTTACTTCCTGCTGTGGTCATAATATTCAATTTTAGAAATAAATTTATCCTTTTTATAGCGTTTTATTAATTCAATATAATGTTTTTTTATTTGAAATTTTTATTCCTTCAATACTGGTCACATTTGAGTATCTTTGTTCCTTTTTACATAATTTGTCAATAAACATCTCTTCATTGTCGATGAATCTCAGTTTTATTGAACCATGATGCAGAAGAGTAAGCAGAGCCGAGAGGGATTATTGTAACGGTACATGTCGATTTCCGAGTCAAACTGGGATTTCCGGAAAAATCGATCAGAAATTAAATCACAATCGGCACGCGCCGACATCAACCAATCAAATAGAAGAAAACGCTAATTAATATCAACAACTAAGATCATGGAGGGTTACCAAATATTGTCGATCGTTTTGTATCTAGGTTTGCCACCCGGGGAAAACGTCTATTTAAATCTGGTCGTGTCGTCTGCCATCTCACAATGCTCATATAACGGAAATCCTCTGCAAGTCGGCACGAGCAGAAACAGCAAGTGGATATCACTTAAGAGCACTAATCTCAACAGACGAACGACACTGGAACGGCACTACTTGTCTCGTAAGTTATTCAAAACATTTAACAATTACTTTATTGCAAATAATATATTTATTCTGTATGTTTTATAACGAGTTTCACGTTTTAGTTTTTGTAGATGTCAGATATCATTGACAATTTTTGTTAATTCTTTCACCAATGGCGATTTCGAAATTTCGATGCCATTTCTTGGAATAACATATTAGGAACTGTATCAATAAAAATAAAGACTTACAATAGTGAATATTGATTTTAATTATTTAAATCTTATTTAAACTAATTTTGATATTCTCTTTTTTTTCCTTAGAAAACAGTCACCCAAAACGAAAAAAATACTATCACCAAAATGGATAATGATTCTTCTTAAAGGTATGGATTATCATTTAATGTAACTTGTATGTCCAACTATTTATTTACTTTTAGCATTTAATTTGTCGATGCAGGACTCGTAGTGTTCAGTTTATTCTGGTATTGGTTAAATTGAACCATTTTTTGTCTTGGGGATATTTTGGTGGCCGAAATTTTAATGAACATGTCGGTTCTATAAACAGATTGTCGGTTGTATTTTCATTCGATATTTTGAATACAGAAATAACATTTTGTCTTTGAGTCAAGCTAATTAAATGACTGATAATACCATATTAAAATTAATATTGTTTGACTATATCCCATCAGTCTGTCCAGAACAAAAGAACATTTACAGACGATGACCTCCTTAAGATGGTAATAACAATGTATATCAGAAACATATACCCAAAATACCACGATAACTTAATGGCTCATGCTAATACGGTAACATAAACATATATATAATTACACGTGGCTATCAATTCCAAAATAACAACGATATGTGTGTACTTGTTTAAACAGCCAACGAGGTTTATACTCTCTTTATATCCTTGCCATGTCATAATTTGATGAAAACCTTTCCAGAAGTTGCATTATGAAATAATTAGAATATTCATGTGAAATAATTAGAATATTCATGAAATGGTGGGTCCAAAAATATTTACTCACTAAACTTTACTAAATAATTTATTCGTATACCAGATTTCATGTTGGAGCATAGTTTTCAAAGACACTACCCTTCGTAAAATGTTTAAATGAATGAATATTAATGATTCCCTAAATAGATTGTTTTTTCTCTCCAATATTCTCTATCAATATTCGATCTAAAAAAACTGTCTGTAAGTCTGAAATCTGATTTTACTGAACCATTCATGGTCTTAAATACTCATTTTAAATTAACATTTTGGCAGATTTTGAGTCATCGTGTCCTCTTATATTGTAATAATTAGTGTTTTATTGGATATTTTAAATCTTATAACTCCTCTTGTTTTAGAGATTATTTTAAACGCTACCTTAATTAGATGAATTCTGGTATAAGCTATTACAATATGCTTTGCCTAGCCGTTTCTTACAGGCAGATTACAACATTATCCAAACTCACAACGCCTTACGCTTTCTCGAAGATCATAAACCACTTCTTATTTAGGTCTAATAAGACATACCGTGTCTAGACATTTTCTTTTTATTGTCGGATAACAATATATCATGTTATTGAAACAATTATCGCTTTAGGAACTAAGAAAAAAGAGGGATGTAAAATACTACGTATAGAGGATTACGTTCCAAAATGTCCACCTGAATATGAAAATCTAATTATATCCCAATTTCGTTTCGGTTTATTTCCTGACATCAAAAATAAAACGAAACGAAACTTTTTCATTTGACCAGATTGATGTAATAGTAGTATGATATAAAGAGAAATATTCACAATGTTCTAAGCTATCCATAATAATATAATGATATTATGGCACCAATGTTCAGAATTATCCATGTGACTATAATGCTATTATGACATATATTTTCTAAACTATTCAGTTGAGTATAATGATATTATGACACCAATGTTCTAAACTATTCAGTAAATCATTTGGATGTTCTGATATAATATCAACGTTTTAAACTACCCTGTTGAATATTATGACATTATGTCATGACGTGAAGCATATCAATTATATTCTAAATCATGTATTCCTTATACATATTTAAAACAAACAAAAAAAAATGAACAGTGTCTTAAACTATTCTGAATTTGAATAAACCGGATCAAAAACGAAGTGACGAGAAAAAATAGACGATTTTCTAAATCATTCAGCTGAATATCACATTTATTTCCTAAAATATCGCCGAGCGAATGAATAACAGCATGAGTAATTCACGGTTCCTAATAAACTCTAGTAACTTCATGACAATAACGTCTTTGGTATGATTCCTTAATTTGCCATGAATTAGGACTGATAACTAGCCTAATGAATAATTTTCTCACAAAATTAGTCAAACAAACATGCAATAGCTATTGTTGTGTCGTCTCCTTAATATTCATAATCGATAGGCCAAAGGTTGCTGTTTGCGCTGCTGGTCAAATGACAAAATATGACAATGTGATGGATTTCAGTCAACATCTGGCACGTGGGGTCAACTCATGCACACGCTATAGAGCAACAGAAGTGGGAGTATTGAGCAAAACTATGATTTAGAGGGGCTTAGGGAGAGGTTGTAAAAAACTGGAAACTATTTAAGTACTGGTTTGTCATATTTTCCAATTTGAACAGCCGGAGATAGACATCTTAGCATTTCTGCTGTTATCATATTATTGTGGAATATATTAAGTTAAAACACTCATAGAGAGAACTAGGTATACGCTGACTAAAGAATAATAAAATATTCTGTAATATTAAACATAAATTTGATAGAATTATAACATTTCTCAGAATTTTACACAAAAAGATGTTAACAAGAATTATGGAGAAAAGAAATCTGAATGGAAAACGGAAGTTGCACAAAATAATTAAAATCAGTAAAAAATGTCTAGCCTTAATAAAAAGCAAAAGATGAAGAGAAAATAGACGTAAAAGAATAATACTTTTCAATTAGAATTTTCTTTAGCTATAATATGCATTGTATGAATTGTCATTTCTTGAGGAAGAGCTATATATATAAACGCCGAGTTAGCAAAACTGGTACCGAGTTCAAAAAGCATTCTCAGACTTAAGTTAAGAATTTGATTAAAATATAACTCTTTATAAAAATATATGCAAAGTTTTGTAGTTCTGGATCAAAGATATTTCTCATAAACAATGATTGAAAGTCGAGTAAATTGTTAACTGAGTCTGATACTGAGAATGTTTTGTGAACTCGGGGCATGATGTAGTGTATGAAGAATTCTAATTATAATTATTGCTCTTTCATACTTTTTCTTTATTTGAAAAGTTCACGTGGAATGTTTTTTTTGTTATTTTACAAGCACCAAGAGTATATGTTTAGAGCGAAAGAGAAGGGGCGTTTAACGTCCACTCGACACTATATATATATACATGTATAGGTCCTTTCGACACTAAATATTATTTTAATAACTCGCTTGCGCGTATAGGTCTTTAGCAGTAGGAGGAAACCGGAAGACCTAGAGAAAGCCCCCGAGGTTGGGCAGTCGACCCTACTCCTTGTCACGTACAAGCAGGGAATCGAATCCAAGCGACCTGACTCAATGACAGACCGCCTGACACCACGCGCACTTGTTAACCATGCAGCCACGTAAACCCCCGAGTATAATGTAAGAACAATATGAGAAACAATGGATCTTATTATGTCCCTTGTTAATCCCCATGATCAATATCACACTGAATATAAATTGAAAGATTAATTACTCTCAAAATCTCCAGACGAACTTGTTCCTGTTATAAGAACATTATTCGCTCCATGTTGGTTCCATGCTTCCATATTGGGGTAATCCCAAGTCGTGTATTATATTACTGTACAGTCATTATTTCTTCAATAGATTTTGATGAACTGCGTTTATTATAGAAACTAACTATAGGGAGATCATTGATGCGATTATTATGGGTATTATTTTATATACATACACGATATTTAAAGGGCTTTATATACCATGCAGGCTACATGATTTTTTAACAATTAAAGAGGCGTCAGCATTTCAGCAATCTTCTGTAGTTGATATTTTTTTTAACGTGATTTGACACTATATCGGAGATTTTTATTTGATCACATTGGAAATTTGTGACAACATTCCTTCTGTCAAGCCATCTCGGAGATATATTTGAGTGACGTTCAAGGGATATTAACCACTGGGCATGGCAAATAAAAGTAAGAATTTCGCCTATACTTGATTTTAAAGCTTTGCCGCGGTTCAGGGGAAAATTCTGAAATATTTAATAATTAATGAAATATAAACAATACTTATTTACTATCAAAAAACCCCGGAATTATAGACCACTGAATGTCCGACCCATTTACCATTTTTCCAAAATATAATTAAAGACATAAATATTTATTAATTATTTTTCAATTACCGTAATTTTATCTATCAATTGCCTATTACTATAATTATTTTTTTAGCGTCTTGATTTCAATATTCTTCCATTATTATTAAAAAATTATTGGATATATTTTGGATGTAAAATGAATATGGGTTTGGATTTTTACGCCCATACTATAATTCATGCCTGTGATGTAGATTGGAATTTGGTTCGAGATCATTTTAAAGGATTAGCATTTTTATAATACGAAGAATCGTAGGGATGAAATAGAGACGGGTTCGCTAACTCGTCTTCAATACAATATCATTTTTCTCATCAGAAAGGAAGAAATCCTGTAACTAAATTTGACAGATTCGTTATTTGCAGAAACATGGTGACAGATTGCGTTATGGAAAGAGGTCACACGCCAATGCGTGTCTCGTGCATATTAAGGCGACCCCTGGGGAATAACGGTTTATTCTCAGTCAAATTATTCCGTGCCTGCAAAACGATTCCTTTTTGGAAATAAAGTAACCATTTCTTGACATTAAGCGAATATCTCATGCCATGGATTATTTGCCAAGATATTTGTATCAAAAAAAGACAAAAAAATGAAGAAAAAAGATCCCTGAACGCGGATTGTCTGTTACTATTAGAAACAGAAATTAAATTACGACTTTCTCAAATGATATTAGCCTCTTTCACTCTATAAATAGAATTTTTCCTTATTGAATTGATCTATAGAATAGACACTGTTTGTATGCTATTATTGGATTTTATTTGTTGAACAATTCATTTAATTGTCCACCTCTTCTTCTTCTTATTGGTATTTTTTAAAGTTTTTTTTTTTGATTTTGGATGTATACATAATGCAAAAACAAGCTTTTATGGTCTTTATTAAATTAATAATATTATGAAATGGGGAATTTTATTGTTTATCTTTTAAAAAATGGACTGAAGATGCAAAAAGCCAGACGGTTCACATTTATTTTTAGAAAAATTCGAAGAAAATATAATATGAAATGAAATGAAATGGGTTTAACATCATTACTATTCTACTCCGACTGGGATAATAAATACGGGCATTTGTCATACAATGTGCAATGAAAGAAATTTTGCCCAAACAGAGGCACTATATACGGCCTACTAAATCCAATTCCAACTGCTAAGTTTTTTCTAGGTACACAGGATCTCGGTTTTTCGTCCCAACCGTTGAACTTTCTTGGCCAACACCGGGATCGAATACGGAACCTCCGGGTTGTCGAGCCACAGTCTAATTGTTCCACTGCGGCTCCCCCCCCCCCAAAAAAAAAAAAAAAACAAATTTGAAATTTTTTTAGGCTAACTATAACATAATGTTACTGTAATGACTTGTTATTATGTAGTTAAACACATCTATAGGAAATTGATGAATGGGATGGTTTTTACGGAAAATATATAGTACACTAATGATTATTATGGTTGTCTAAAAGAATTAAAGATGGTGGTATGAAATTAATGTTAACTTCAAATAGCCATAACATAAAAACGGTAATCGCCATTGGAGGGAGTTTGATAACCCTTGTAAACGACAATATTCTTATAAACTATAACACAGCTAGTATTTATTTTGGGCGAATTTTCCAAGAGTATTCTCTCAACGTTATGTCGCAAGTTGGACCTTTAAAAGGGATACCAATCCGAAATGAAATTTTCACAAGAGTCGACATCGTCTGCAGACCATATAAAGAAGCCAGTACCACCATTAAGTTTTGGGTAAACTCTTCTTTATCCGCGTGAATTCAAACCGGGAGATTTTCTACCGTTGATTTTCTTTTTTTAAAATTCAATATTACGTGTAGATAATCCATTTGAGGATATGTAAGGGTGGAGTAGGTCGTGAAAATTGTTTTTAGATATCGTCTGAAGAATGCAAATCATATGAGCAGCGGTTTTAATTTTGATAAAGAAAACATGTATTGACCTATTGTTTATAATTTAAGACAATACTTATCAAGTTGGTGAATTTGATCAGATTTTAGTTTCGTTTCGTTTAATTTACTGATTTTTATAAACATTTACAATTGAGTATGACAAAAAAAGAAAAACACAATTTATATCTGATATTAAGCAGAATGGTGGCCTGGCCGCTGCACTTGTTTAAATACAGATTTTAAAGATATATCCGAGAAAAGTAATCTGATGATAACTTGTGTAATAGGAAATTTTAGACAACCTTAGCTATTTTACTAATAATAACGACATGTTAAATGTAAATGTTCTTCTTATCGGTCATTCCCACTGTTCTTCTTTCATCAAGATAAATCTGAAATACAATTGCTTTGTTTCTCAGCGATTTCCTCGAATTAATAAAAAAATCTTCATGCACGTGCACAATTCTAATCTTCACATCAGTTACTCGCGTGCAACCACCAGATTTGACAAATGTTAGCCTTGGGCAAGAAAATGGCATAAAAGATTACCGCTACTGCAAGTTTTGTCCCGTATTAAAACTACAAATAAACACAATTTGACCACAGTCGGGTCTGATGTCGAGTTGAAACAAAACAGCGGGAGTTCCGCAAACAGCAGAAACCCTGGCTTAAAACCGCTTTGTAATACCAATATAAGCGGATTATATACGGAATAGGCGGATTGATAAGTCAACGGTGTCCATCGCGGATGTATTGTGTGCACGAAGGCCAGCATCATCATGTTGTGCACTTTACGTCATCAGATACCGTGTGGCTGGATTAATAGATATGGCGCTGACAGATCAAGAGATGTACTTTAAAGCCGGATATTAATTTGTTGCTATAATCAGTGATTAGCCCGCCAATCATAACTATGAATAAAATATTGTTTGCCCAACGTGGATCAGATCCGCTCAAGTCGTAATAGATCTATTAATATCTGGTTGGAAATATGATCTTGAAGCAATTACCAAATAACTCTTATTTCATGCTGGATTCTCGAACTTAAAAACAAAATTCTAGTCCAAAATAGCTTAATAAATTATATAGATTGTCTTGGAAGTTAATGAAAGAAAAGTTACCTACATGATTTTTCCGGTTAAATGAGGATTTATAGAATTTCGTGCACGAGACTGTTATGTTTAGTCTATTACCGGTTTCCATTTTTATGGAAAGCTCACACTCATAACCATTTCTAGTGTCCTTTGTATAATACATTTCTATTTTATACATAATGTGAATACAATTTCTGTAAATAGGAACTATTTCTGCTGTACTTAATACATATAATTTCTAACCCATTTCTCCTATACTTTAGTATATAATTTCTTTAAATAGAAAATGTTCTATGATACATAGGTATACAATTTCTGTAAATGAGAAGTCTTTTTTTATTTAACATTATTATAGTTTCTGAAAAAATGAATGATTTCCATTATACTTCATATAATGTTTGGAGAAAGGGAATACATCCGTTATACTTGAGTACATTGTATATAGTTCCTGTAGATAGGAAATATTCATGTTATACTTGACTATAGTTTCTGTAAATAGGAAATAATTCTATATACTTGAGTACATAATTTCTGTAAATAGGAATTGATCAAACATATTTCGTAGCATAGGCTAATGACAAAAACAATGTTTTGTTTTATGCGGACACGCGAAGTATTATTCGTATCTTGAACAACTTTTTAAAATGAGAATTAACATTCTGAAAATAAGAATGACGGCCAACTAAATTCATTTTCGTCTTCATTAGCATCAGTTAATTTGTTGCTTAACTTTAATGTCAAAATATTCAAATCCATGTCCCCTTTTATTGACGCCATGACACATTGGTCACGTGTCGCGATTTTTTATATCACGTGAGCATGCAAATAAGTCAATGATAGGCACGCGTTGTTAAATTGATTCTCTGTAAATATTCACAGCACACACAGTTGCGGCAATCACCTCTTTTTAAAGCTTCTTTGCCCAAGAACACTCGAGAACTGCCTGAATTAACCCCAAAGTAAATAATGGGAGAAAAGTTTTCTTTTTAAAGTATCTTATCTCCAATTGATAAATAATGTCAGTAAGATTGTCATCTATGCATCGCTAATAGCAGTATAAATACTGACAGATTGATGCCACGTGATCACTATTAGTAGAACCTTGAAGGCAAATTTCTGATTGATTTTTGTTCCGCTTTTAGAAATAGAAATGCACATGCGTTTATTTAGTTATTGGTTCAAGATTGCTTTGGTTATTCGGTTTCATCCGAAGTGGTCTTCATAGCATTACTATTTGTTTTTCAACGTCACTTGATTCTCCGTGTTATTCTGAATTACAGAAAATGTAGCCCTGTTTCTGGTTGTCATAGCAAAGAACGCATGTCTGTGAAAGGTAGAACCAAGTACTGTTGGACTAAACTTAAGCGTAGGCCTAGTAATTAGCTCATATTACTGATTGTTGATTTTTATTTGTCATTTTGCCCGTCTTCGTTAGCCCAGTTTAGGAGCAGAACAGTAGGACGTTAAACCCCATTTCATTTCATTTCATTTGTCATTTTGTTTTAATAATTTGCTTGCGCGTAGGGGTTTTTAGCAGTGGGACGAAACCGGAAGACCCGGGATAAACCCACGTGCGGGGCGGAGAAAGCAAAAATCAAATCGTCTGTGTAATTTTCCGCAACCGTTGTCACAAAAGGCAATAATAATATGTCGTTTTGTGACACTCGTACATTTTGTAAAGCTTTTGTAGCATACCAATAAAGTATGCCTAGTAGTTCGGAAGGGACGAAAGACCGCGACCCATCCATGTCACCATTGGACATTAATATTAATAAAACAAAAGCGGAATTTTGAACAAATCGACGACTCCTCAATTTTCACAATATTATTTATGAATTGATTTGTTATCCGACTTTGGCGATGGCAAAAATGACATGAGCATTGAATTATCCCATTATGATTTAAAAATAGCTATTTATTAGTACGTGATGACTGGACCTTAGAAGGCAATAAACGACGATTTGGCAAATAAAAAAAATAATAACATGATTGCCATGGTTCCCTTCAGCTTTCTCGGTTGTTCAGTACAACAGTAAATACAGATCCAAAGCAATGAAATCGACCTGCTCATTTTTAATCGACCTGTTAGCAATTAGGTTTTTGGCCGTAATTTTGCTCTGGGATAATATAATTGTGCATTCCAGAACTCTGGTCAAACTGTATGAGACTTCGTCACGCAAACCCACAACTAAACAAATTACGACAATTATCAGAAATAGGTCTCGTGGGTGTCGTGAAAGAAGTGTAACTAGCTAGTATATTTTCCCACTAATGTCGTTTGGGAAATGGATGTCAAGTAAATTTACTCTTTTCTGTAATTTCGAGAATTACGACAAATGTTCTTCATTACCAACTTACTGGAGACCAAATTTTCACCTCATTTCCACACACCATTCGTCTACCAGCCGCCATATTAGATACTCCATGAGCAGACGAGAGATGTAATCCAATTTGGGTGACTGCCACCTGCTCTTGAGATTCATACAAAGTGGATCACCGACAGACAATTCTGTTTGTCTGCCGAATTTACGTTGTACAGGACCTTGTTACCGGGGTTAATTGTGAATTAAGAAATCGAAAATTTGTTAGTAGTAGTAATACAACACGCCTGGCGTAGTAATAAATTTCGATGAATACTGACTTTATTTTCTGTGTTCGAAGATTGTAAAACAACAATAAAATTTAATGGCATTATCCGCCAAATCCCCTGGAGATAAAAGTCCTAAACAATACAGCCGAACCGTGTTCTTTTTATTGGTTTTGTTCTTCATCTTAAGAAGATAAGACTACTATACTTTTTATTTTATTGGAGAACCCAAAGCAACAGATTTTTATCCATTGTAACGTTGCTGAAACTCAAGTCTATTCATTATTTTTGCACCAGGAACCCGCCTTGATCTTATTCGTCTTCAACTGTAAACCCAGTTGCAAGGGCTAAATCTGCATATTCCAGGTCCATTTTATAGGCCTGAAATGTTATCTAAATTATTAATAAGGCATTAGTTTACTTATCCAGGCCATAATCAACCCTCGATGTCATCGTTAGCCTGCGATATTTAGTGGATTTGGATACATTTTGTGATGAATAATTTAACCTAAAATGGATAATCCAGACTTTTTTTTATTATCGTACCGACGTTATTAATGACGATCGAGGCAAGCTTTAAATTGAATCGCTAATGGATCGATTCAGAGTGAAGCAATTTGAAATTTTCAACATATTCTGTTTTCATTATCTATATTTTAACTATTAGTATTATAGAGAGAACGGTTATCCTTTATCGAATCTTAACCAATGTCCCTTTAAGGCCAACACTCTTCGAAAAAAGCCGAAGGCTCCACCAATTCATATACAACCGAAACTTGGCATGCTTGGTTCCGGTACAATTCCAAGAAGGCTGTGATGACGTTCTTCTTCATTAGCCCAAGTTAGGAGCAGAACAGTAGGACGTTGAACCCCATTTCATTTCATTTCATTTCATTTCATGACGTGTCAGGTACTGGTCCATAGTGCAGTTATACTGGTTCAAGAAATAATAATACAGTTATTTGAGATCATGAGTCATGATAGTCAACAAATAATACTCATCACTGGAACATTTGGAACGATTTTATATGTCAACCAAATTTGGCCAAACCTAGATAGGATGTGTTCTGTATAATTCGGGTAATATAAGCTTTGGACGTGTCTAATCTAGAATTTCATCCACATTTAATTACATGTAGATTTAAATGGTCGAAATTCTCATTTTTTGTAGTTTGGACATGCGCCCCATTTTAGCCTGATCATTCTTATGAACAGTTAATTTATATACCAATAAACTTAATATATATTAACTGTATTATTTTTATTGTATACAATTTCTAAAATTTAAAAGAAAACTCTTCCGGTATTCCATTTGCATGGCTTATCCGGGGCTTTTGACTTGAACTGAATGCTGGGGACAATCAGTTTTAAGATAACCTGCATTCGACAAATTTGTCCCATTTTATCTGAATTGCGTCTTTGGGGCTTTGCTGCATTCAATTCATTATGAAACGGGTTGTTGGAAGAAAATGGCGTCACAAATTACATTCCGTTATACTTTAAACACGTGACCATGAAAAGGAGACCAAACTTGTCTCATTAATTAGAGAGTGAGCAAATCAAATAAACCCCCCAGTGGAGTGAAAAGATATCGATTTAGTTTAAAAGGATGTGCAGAAAGACTTTCAGTCTAAATCTAACGGTTTGATTCCCGGCACTTTGTTTCAGATCAATTGGAATTGTCTTCTTAAGCGATCAAGGTACTCGTTTAGTTAGTACCGATTTCCGAAATGCGAAGCTGAATAAATTGAAGGTGGCTTTTATCACTGGCAAATGACTTGAGCCTATAATGGGCCTATATTAATCAATCAATATTTTCATATAGTAGTAAAATTCAAGGCACCAGTCATCTTTTTAAAAAAAATGCCAATTTTCCTAGATTTCCAACAAATAGCTATCAAATATGCCTTTGAGAAATATATGATCCAAGAAGCCACTACCAAATATCCCATCTAGAGCGATCAGAAAGAAAGCCTTGTTTATGCTATCAATATTTATAAAAAAAAATATGCCAACTGGTGGACAGTTATATACCAACGACACACAATACTCGGTTTGTCGCGGAGAGTTGGGTGGTCGGATGGCTAGCACGTGCGCGCTGTATCATAAGGTCTGTCATTGAAGCAATTGACGTGGTTTCGATTCCCCGTAGATTTTCTCCATTTTCCTCCCACTGCTTGAGACCCCTACTCGCAAGCGAAGTATTGAAATAAAGTTGAACCATATGGTTTTTTGTCGAGTGGACGTTCAACCTCATCCCTTTCTCTCTCGAGAACCACATGCTTGTGTCGAGTGGACGTTCAACCCCATCTCTCCCTCTCTCTCTCTGTCTCTCTCTTTCTATCGGTTAGTCACAGTAGTCCCGGGCCGAATTACTGATCCAGTACCCTTCATCACCAAGGTATTCAAAATACTGACATAAAATTTGATTTGATTCTACTGACATAGGCAATTCTATACAGGGTGTTTATCTACAAACTTATTATAAGTTTTATTTCATGTCATTTTAACATTTTTTCTTTATTTTTTTAGAAATCAAGAGACATCGGTGATTGTCGGCCCTTTGATCATGAAGATGCACACAGAAGTTTCTCAAATGACATTCACGTGTCTGGATAATGCGATCGAAAATGATCTACCAGACTCCCCGGAATCCAAAGACACAGATGACGAATTTAAATCACATGGCCGAACTCGACGTGGGGGTGATCAAGAAAACTTGAGTAGGGAGGAAAGACGTCGTCGACGACGAGCCACACAAAAATATCGGACTGCTCATGCTACTCGTGAACGAGTACGTGTCGAGGCCTTCAACGTTGCCTTTTCAGAATTGAGAAAACTTTTACCAACACTACCCCCAGACAAGAAGTTATCAAAAATAGAAATTCTCCGCCTTGCTATTTGCTATATTTCGTACTTAAATCATGTGTTAGAACTTAATTAAAGTGCCTGTGCAGTTTGATCTCGAGTTCTGTGATTTCCCTGGTACAACTTGTTTAGGTTGTAACGGTTCTTCATCTTTATAATTCTAGTCATACTTTTTAATGAAAGGAAAATTGATTTGTGATGCCTAACAAAATAACAATATCGAAAACTTTGCAAGGTTGTGAATAAAATGTGTTATATTTTTTATGAATATTCATAAGACTATTTATGATATTTAACGACTGGCGGTGTACATATATTTATATATTTAACTTTATTTATTCATTTAGCTTACTGGACGTGTACTACGAGTATAATACTTTGATTCATTTCAGGACGCATTCTATATTCAGTTCTTTTGGGAAATCTAGTCTAGAAACTCTGAATCGGCCATGACAGTTTTAAGCCAGCTTGTTAAATTGTAACAAAAGTCCGCTTGAATGGCTATGAACCCGTAATCAAATAAGTTGATTTAAAGCTTAAGTTGTTAATCTTATTTCTCTCGGGCCTTAAATGAATTATTCATTGCCTTACGTAGAAAGAGAGAGAGTGAGAGACGAGTGAACGTTATATTTTCAAATACATTCTTCTAACAATTCGGCCATTGCACGAACTCCTTCTCGGTGCCAGACTAAGAACACTTTCAAGGAAATCTTGTCAATAAATAAGAGTCGAGTCAATAACTTTGCTTCCAGATATCGAGTTTGAAGAATTCCCGGTCAATTCCTACAAAATCAGACATCGTTGTGGTAAACTACAGCACAGATGGACGGACACGGTGTAATTACTTTCACTAATGTAATTTTTCTAAACGCCATTTCTAAAGTCACTGAAAATCGGCTTCAATTGATAGTGAATTGGTAATTCTCTTCAATCGTAAAGTGGGGGAGAATTTAAGCTACAATTTATTTATAAAAGTCGTAGGACGTGAATTTTCCCCACTTTGTCTAAAATACTCTATTAATGTCATATAATTGATGCTTTGAAGAAGAAGTCAAATCTCGTGTAAACGTGAACAATGCCCGAGAACAATGGCCGCCTCCTGTCACCATATGTTACTAAGATAGTGTAATTGTTTAGTTCAATTTCCTTCATTTCTTGAAATGTCTACCGTGTTTTTTTTTTAAAAAGATGTAACTTTAACATTGACACATTTATACATATTATATATACACATGTATATTGTAAATAAGAATGAATAAATTATTTAAATATTGAGTATTTCGGGTTATTAAATAAACGTAATATTTGACCCGAAAACTTTAAAGCCACACCTTAAATGTTGCCCATGTATATTCGTTCCGTAAACCACCCGTCAAATGCTGTTGATGGGAGTACGTGTATATCGTAGACTAGTATAGGGTTAATTATTTGCCTGGCCACATCTTCAATGCTAGGGAGGATTTTTTTTTTACCATACCCGAATTTCGACTGTCTTTTACATGCATGTCAATATGTTTACACAGGTGGTGCCAGTTTGGAACCAATCAGAACCACTAAGAAGCACCTATATCTTGTCAGCACGGCAGTACTAACCAAAGCAAGAGTTAATATTCAATCAGAGTATATAAATATATGTTGCTCTAACGAAAGGACTGAAGTGACATGGGGTTTAACGTATTGCTGCACCAACGGGGCTGATACGATATGCTGTGTGCTATGATGGAAATTTGGCGTAGGCAGCAGTCTTTCTACTCGCGCATCATCGAATTCCAACTGTATTACACGATATCTGGGTTATTAGTCGCACCCGAAAAACAGGCCTCCATCCCATGCCAATGATAAGGGGCAACCACGCTGTGAGATTCCAGGGAACTTTCTCGGCTAACACTGTGATAGAATCCGCGACCTGTCAACTTTAGTAAATCTGTAGAACCTGTATGATTTTGGATAATGATATAAACGACAAGATGATCTTTAGCACATATAAATAAAATAGATATGTATTAACACTGCCCGACTGAACTAAATCCTGCTCAACGGAATTCCGGTGTTAATTTGACAAATTATATAGAGTCTGCAGGAAGACGTATATACAAACATCGGCACCGGTGTTTATCGTAAAAAGGCTTATTGTTCTTACGAGAATTTGAGAATTTCCAGTCCCTCAACAGGGGGTATCTTATTTCACATTAACAGGACAAAACATTTCATTATCTGGAACGCAAGCTATTGATATTGTCGTTCGGTCTTGTGAATTTTTATCGTCATTTAGATAAACTTGAACAGATCGTGGTTGACCTTTGAAATAAGACGTTCAACATTTCTATTTACCATAAATATATATATGACAGGATATGTTATTTGTCTTATAGAATATTTGATGCCGTTATATCCCATAGCCCCCCCCCCCCAACCCCCCGCCCCCACAGATACTACATACTGGCAGGAATCAGCCCAATCTGATTAAATACAGATCTTTATTTGTACTGGGAGGTCGTGTCAGGGATCACACGAGCGGCGTTTGACACTATGACGCCAGGGATTGAATAATCAATCGGCGTTGACGTTTCTAGGGGTTTACCCACAGTTCCGTGCAGAGCACCAAAAGAACTCACCGCGACAGATCGTTTCATTGGCTAATTCTTCACATCAATTAGAACGTCTGCTATGTAACAACTCTTCCAGATTCTAGTGTTGTGAAGACAAGTAAAACGACATTTTGAACTATAAAAAAACGGAACGAAATAGGACCCATGTTTTAATCAGATTGGAATCAGCCAAGCCCCCACCACCCAAACACTATATAATTCTATTAGATATATCAAAACTATAGAAAACTATAACGATATTCTGTGGGTTAGACTTCTCCTTTGTGTCATTTTAAACCTAAGGGAAAGCTAGATATGGAACAAACCGAACGAGATTATAACGTCTCATCAACACATACTTATATATCATGTTACGTACAACCATTTTATTTTTGTCTGGCCACTCTTTTTACAGATTGTATAAAGAAGCGACACAGATAATAATGATACAGGCATAAAACTATTTTGAAGCGCCGAAGTAACAATGCAGCTTATAGCAGGTTTTACTTACTACAGAAAATATTCTTAAAATATTATAGAAAGATTTACAAAGATTACTCAATACAAAATATGATTCTCTTGATATTGTATCTAGATGATACTGAAGGATGGGTGATCATTGGAAACGAACATTTGTGATGTAGACTCCCCCAAGAGAGAAATGTCATATTTTCCTGATTGTCTAGATTAAGCCCCACAGATGCCCAGTTGTGTGCGATTTGTCAGTGAAACACTTCTAATTCGATTTCATCTAGAGCAACCTTAAAGACGCGGAACAGATTTACTGTTACTGGTTAAAACCAAACAGTAAATCGGGGACAACTAATAGGGAATCTGTTTGTGTGGTATACTTCCTCTACGGTATCCACAGTGGTCTTATTCCATTCTACTCCACTGTACCCTTGGTTCATTCATGGGGCCAGTTTTAGTCTAGAATCTACGCGGTTTTAAATGGAAGTTACACTCATCATTTACAATCTTTTTTTTAGGCCCCTACCCCCAGTCTGCCCCTGCAACAAATATTTAATGTTGAATCCAAAAGAATTAAAACATGCGTGCAAATATAATATATAAAAAAAAATACAAAATATAACAACAAAATACTTGAACTCATATCCAATATTTATATTTATCAGTGCTGTCGGCTCGACAAATACCCATAGCTATCCAGACAACAAAGCCGTGGTAGGCGTAGTTTCGTTGCCTATCAACCTATGTTGAAACAGGTTTATCTTTTTTTCAATGATTAGCTCATTACATGTCATAATTTGGCCAAACATGGGTTATATGTAGGTATGTTTATCTCAATATGGAATATACGTACGTAAGCCGTATAATTATTATAGTAGATGAAAATATTAGTTTACAGTATTGTATATTCAAACACTGGTTTTATCATTACTTATCTTATCTAACAATAGCTTATCAACATTAACCAACGCCCATTCATCAGTTGATTAATTATTTCGACACCTAGGACTTTATACTGCAATGAAAGTAATAGGCTTATAGTTATTATACAAAGAAAACATATTCCAACGTTGTCGTTGGAGACTAACCAAACAACAAACACCATACATGTACAAGTTTTCTTGATGCATACCGCTCCAATATCACAGGTTTAAAATGATATCCATATAATAATAACGGTTGTCGTATAGGAGACAGGGCACAGCTTTTACCGTTGCTCTATTTGTCATAGGGTGTTATTTTTGAATAAGGACTAGAAAATAAGTACATAAAAGTAAAAATACATTCATTTAAGAAAATCAACTACATTTACTATTCCATTTTGATATACATCAAACTATAACCTAATTGTCTGCATGGAGCCACGGTGGGTTAGTGGGTTTGCTCCCGGTGCTGGCCGAGAAAGTTCACTGGAATTTTCCAGAGTGATTTCCCCTTGTGAGTGGTACAGGACGGAGCGCGTGACAAGAACAGCTGTCTATTATAGTCGTTCGGATTGTACGGAAAATCGAGGCCCCGTGTACACATTTTCGTGTACGTACAAAATCCCTTGGCAGTTGGAATTCGATATAAGAGTAGGCCGTAGCACCGGTGTCCGGGTAAAATTTTCCTCAAGCACGCTGTATGTCGTATGTCCGGCTTCATTAGCCCAGTAGGAGGACAACAGTAGGACGTCAGACCTCATTTCATTTTCACGTATGCCTAAATAACAATATATGTGTGTTATTTGTATACATATAACCTTATATGACGATGTTTATCAGTAACTTAAATGATAACATCCATATCATATTTTCTTTGAACTTTGCACTAGCTAAACATTTCACTAGAGATGTAAAACTGACAGCTTCAGTTTCTTCTTCAACATCTGAGTCTGGAACACCTACTGGCAAACATGGGGTCAATTAGCAGTCCACTGGCCGTCATTTTTAGACTTTTATTGATATTTTTGAATATCGTGTTTGTGGTAAGGGTCTCTTCGTTATATTTGTATTTTATTAACAATATCATAATGAATTATTATGAAATGATTAAATTTTGACTTAGAAAGGATTTACTAAATGTTGCGGGCAGGACCTCTATAAAGTAACTATTCGGGCCATATTCATGCATTCCGTTGTCGCCGTTTGCTTCTATTACGAAATCCCACCTTAGATATTTTTGCAATTAAAATGCTGGACTTTGTTATACATGTTTTCATTACTTTCGTTTGTAGTCAGGCAGTTGGGCGGCCGAATAGATTGCGTTGCATCTTGAGGTCTGTCATTCAGTCAAGTGGCATGGTTTCGATTCCTCGCTTGTACTTGACAAGAGTTAGGGTCGCCTGTCCAGCCTCATGGGGTTTCCCCAGTTTCCCCCCACTGCTAAAGACCCCTACGCTCAAGTGATTGATTGAAATAAAATTGAACCATATGTTAGTCCCGAAATGACCTAGTTTGTGTCGAGTGGACGTAAAACTTCATTTCTCTCCCTGTCTCTATTTATTTTGATGACACGCCTCCATCTTGTTTCTCTTTTCTCTTGCACTGAGAGTAAGTCTATGATTGACATTTCATTAATGCCGTCTCCAGACAAAAAATAAGATTTTCTTAGCTCCCTTTCAGAGAATATTTTTCTGGAACATACATCGTTTTTGTGCTACATTTAATTCATTGCCATTGTTCTACTGGTGCTCAATCAAAGCTGGGTAGCCTTGAATTCAGGGATTAAACATCTTATTCAAGGCCTATGTCGGATTATGTTTAACATTTGAGAATGTTCAAATCAATTGCCTCATTTAATGACCTTTTGAAAGGAAATCTGAAGAAACACCAGGGACCAGGGCCTTATCATTCTTATTTTCCCTGACCTAATAACAAAAATAGTTAGTTACCCACGAGGTAATGACCCAATCGGAACCCCCAGAAGAATACGTATATATTAGTACCACAAGCTTCAAAATCCAAAGCTTATTTAACCACAATATCCTCAAAAGTTCTACCCAATTTACACAACTATTTTTCTAATTATAGCTAGTGGGTCTGATATTCATGGCATTGGGTATCGTGGTAAAATTCTTTCTTGGAACCATTCTTCAAAGCAGCCTTATGTCGGGTACAGTTAAAGACATCTATGAAGACATCAGCAAAGATCAGCCCATACCCAAAAATCTGGAATTTGGAACTTTCACAAATGATGCCGGTTTAGCACTAATTATTCTGGGAGTCATATTGTTTGGAATATCCGTTTTTGCATGTTGTGGAGCCTGCTACAAATGGCGTCCATTTTTAATAATCGTAAGTATTATATAACATATACCGCTATTCAGGGGGCGAAGTATCGAATATCATCAAATTCGTGTTAAATGTGAAATTCAAGTCGCACACAAATTTGTCAGTACCGACCACTTATTGTTCAGTCATTTCCTAGTTTAGCCTTTAATTTGCTGAAGGCGTGACTTTTATGCACACTTTTCCATTAACCATATATATTACAAATGTGCGCCATGAACATAATAAACCCTATTTAAAAATAAATTTTGTATCAAGAGCATCTACAAGATCAAGGGCCATAACTTTGAAACATCTAACTCAATATTATCCATTAAATTCGTAATTAAAAAAATGGAGAAATGAAATGAAATGGGGGTTAACATCCTACTAATCTCCATCGACTGGGCTAATGAAGAAGACAGAATTAAAAAAGCGAATCAGAATTGTGTACACCTCGTAACCTTCATCTCACCTGGAGAAATATAGTAATAATAGTCGTGTTATTATTGTCGTACAAGCCAGCCCATTCTTTATGGCGCGCTTTTTAAAGGACAATAATAGTGTCAGTCATTACATATGTGATGGAACTGGTTAAACACATTTCTAGGTATAACTGAACACAGAGATCATTGCAGTGGTAGATATGTAACGAACATATGAAGAAATTATCAGTGTAATGAAATTCGATCGTGCATCTGTTATCGCTTGATACTTTAGTCAGTTATATATAGTACGATAACTCGACGTCATATTTTGCATCACTTCTCGTTGCAATGATCTCTATGTTAAAATTATTTTTGGAATGTGTTAAACCGCAGTTGTGACATATGTAATAATGGCTGACACCAATATTGTCCTTTAATAGTCATCATATGCGTTTCAACATGCATTATGTAAGATTTAGATAGATATGTAACATAGATTGTTTATTATTGTAGCAACTGCACTTGACAATCGAGATTTAGTAAGTCCCTACCATTTTTTAATTGCATTGTGGCGACCATTTTTCAATCTAAAGTAGCTAAGTCTGTAACTCAGTATCATCCAAAGTCTTAGTTCTTACACAATGCACCTTTAACTACAAATGAAATGAAATGGGGTTTAACGTCTTACTGTTTTGCTCCTAAAGACGGGCATACGCCATACAGTGTGCTATGAGGGAAAAGTTGCCCAGGCAGCGGCGCTACGGTCAACTCTTATACCGAATTCCAATTGCCAAGGGATATTTTACGTGTATCCCAATGTGTACATGAGACCTGGGTTTTACGTCCCATCCGAACGACTAGACAGCTGTCCTTGTCAGGGCCTCCTTCCTGCATCACAGACAAAGGGAAATCTGGCTCAACTTTCTCGGTCAATTCAGGGATCGAACACCCGACCCCCAGGCTAGCGAGCCAGCGTCTTACCCCCTTAGCCACGTGCCCCCCCCCCCTTTAACTACAAAGTAAATACTATCTTTATATTAAACTAGTACATAGATTGGCCTTTTCAAATATATGTGAACGATCTACTTGTTTGCGGTAACTTTAATAATGGAAAATAAAATATAAGAGTTACTGTCTGAAGCTATCTAACAACTTCAAACTACTCTCCGTGGATCACCATAAACTACCGCCTGGGGCACCTTTCGCAATAGAGAAAAGACAGGGACGACCCAACATTAGACAGGGAACAGTCCTCGAGAGCGACGGACTCAAGGATTACGAAGATTTTTTAGGGAGTAAGATGTTAGCTTGCTAACCCGGAGGTTCCGTGTTCAGATGGGAGAAACCCTAGGTTCTGTGTACACACTGGCGTGCACGTAAAAGAACCCTTGGCAGATGATCGCCGCTGTCCGGGCAAAATAGTCCCTATAGCACACTGTATGGCTTAAGCAATCTTCATTAGCCCAGTCGGATGTTAAAATACATGGCTCAACGCTATCTACTATAATATAATTAAAGGGAGACTATCGAAGATTAAGGAAGTCAAATTTAGCCTCTCGTTTATTTTCCATGTGTGAGTCAAATAGCCGTATTTAAACCGTATGTCAAAAGATTTAAAAATATATTCTTTGGCAAAGAAATACATTATCATGTCAATAATTTCGTTTGTCACAAGAAACATCAAATTTTAAAAGTACGTTTTTTGGGGGTGGACATTATTATTACCTTTGTGTGTGACATAATTACTGTAATGAATTCAAAGAGGATACGTTTTTAAGCATGTTCAAATAATAAGTATGGTATGGCACTTATCACATGTTGTCGTATTAGATTACATTTCGTTTCGTTTATATTTCTTATTTGTAATCTAACTTATTATCTTTCACGACTTTGTTCTGCAAGTGACAGTTATATGCATAGGCGTACGGGGAGATTTTTGACTTGTTGGGGGGGGGGGGTAGTTGGTGCCCCAAAAATATAGTTAAGTTCTTAGTATTTTAGTCGTGGCTTACTGTACTCCAAACAATAGAGGGTTCGAGGTCTAAAGACTTCTATTTAATTGCCTAACTATAGACACTCTGAATTTTATTGCTGTTAAATTGGACACATTCAAGAACACAACATAGAGAGGGGTGATATAGGCTTTGCCTGTTCCCTGATCCCATTTCATGTATTTCTGAAATAAAATATTGTTTACACAAAAAAAAACACAATATATTTTTATACAACTTTTACAAAGTACAATTGTGTGCCCAAATCTTCCCAGCATTTGGTGCCCAAAATGGCGGGGTGGGGGGCGATATGGGAATCCCTTTCAAACTACAATATTGTAAAATTGGATCTCTACTAGGAAATGGAATGGGGTTTAACGTCCTACTGATCTGCACCGACTGGGTTAATGAAGACGGGCATACGCCATACAGTGTGTCATGAGGGAAATTTTGCCCGGGCAGCGGTTGTTGTTCTTAGTGCTTAACGTCAGCTTCCACCGAAGGTGATAACGCATTTTCATTATCTCTCCGATGGGAGGAAACCGGAGTACCCGGAATAAACCCACAAGGTTTAGATGGCACCCCAAGCCACATACGCTCACATCAGGGATCGAAAATACAACCGCAAGCAAGCCAGTCAGAGGTCGAAGCGTAACACTCTAGACCACCCGATCCCCTGGCGCTATGGCCTATCCTTATTGTTTACGTGCACGCCAATGTGTACACGGGACGACTAGACAGCTGTCCTTACCAGGCCCTCTGTCCAGGCCCTCAGTCCTGCACCTCTGACAAGGGGGAACCAAGCCGAAAAAATGAAATTTTGTTTTCTATAACTTGTAAACTTGTATTTCTACTTTCAGTTTTGTTGTTTGGTGATTGTTTTACTAATAGGAGAAGTCACAGCTACTGGATTGTTAATTTCAAAATCCTCACCAGTAGGTATTTAGTATTTGTGGGAGATACCCCCACCCACTTTTTCTGTCTTTGTCCTCTAAGCGTCAACGTTACTCGATTGTTCGTCATTGCATTACACTTTGTCAGTCGGGTTAAAATTGGTAGATTTCACAATAACTGTAGCACGAAGCACCTCGTAAATTATAGACAACGATGTTTCCCAAAACATATTTTACAGTCGCTATTGATCTTTGAAATGGATATGAAATAAGTATATTGTAATTTTGCTCTCATCAAGGTGCATGACAAGGCTAGAAAAGAATTGGCATCCCAGTTAAAGAACTATAAAGTAGATGGATCTGATGGCTTCTCAGCAACATTCAATTTATTTATGGTCGGGGTAAGTTCTCACTTGTAGTGTATGTAATAAGGTTAGCTAGAAGCTGCTTTTAATTTAGCACTTTATTCGTTTGGAAACGATGTTTTGTGGACCATGGAACAAAAAGCTTTTTATCTATAAGATTCGAACCCACATTTTAACATGGCAATGAGTGAAATCGCAGTATAACCTGGTGGGGTTTTTTATCTGGTACCACGGTTACCGCCCACGTCTAATTAAACCTACGTGATATTAAAATAAAACAATCTACGCACTCTTAACACTGTGTGCTTGTGCAATGCATACATTTTCAGAAACCAAGCTCATTCCCATCTAGAAGAGATCTGCTAGTTTACAAGCCTATTTGGATGAAGGGGCCCTAACCTATTCCACTTAACACGGTTCCGATTTCCATTGATCATATGGTCGGTTTATTTTGGAAAGTACTGTCGAAGAAATGAGTTATCTGTTTTTCGTATGGGAACAGCACCCTTGGGGTAGCGTATATCAGAATATGGTGTTCACAATTTCAGATGAAATGCTGTGGAGTTAATGGACAGGACGACTTTAAAGACCTAGTATTAAATTATAATGGAAATCCCGTCAAAATACCGCCAGCTTGCTGTAAAACAATGACAAGCAATGCAGGGGCATTACAACAATGTCAAAACGTACCAACTTCTGACAATTCATATACTGAGGTAAGACCAATTAACATAAGTTGTTCACCAGTATATCAATCTGGTTAAAACACAGATCCTTCGTTTCGTTTTTATAGTTCAAAATTCCGTTTTACTTGTCTTCACAACAATAAGGTCTGGAAGAGTTGTTATTTAACAGGCGTTCTAGTTGATGTGAGCAATTAACCAAAGAAACGTCTTGGCGTGCTTTGCACGGAACGGTGAGAAAGCCTCTAGAAATGTCCACGCTGACTGATTAATCAATGTCTGACGTCATAGGTCAACAGCCGCTCGTATGACCCCTGACTCGACCCCCATTACAACTGGTCAGATCTTGATGTAGTGTAGGCCATCGAAGGTATAAAAAGCGAAAGGAAATATAGATCTGTATTTTAATGACATTACCAGTATATCTCGTATTATACAATTGATTACAGGAATCCGTAAGTAGACTCGGTGGTCCGTAAATTAGTTCATGCTCTAACGCAGTTTGTGGGCCTTTTTCCGTTTGGGACTCTTTTTAGTCTTAAATTTTCGTCGTTTCTGATCAACTGGTAAGGTTGCCACGCGTTAAATTTGTTCTATCTATCTATTCCTCGTATTTATTAACTTAAATTATAACTGACCATGCTATTATCTCTAAACAATCCGTAAACATTTCCCCCCTTGAGCTACTGACTGGTTTATATGGTTTTCGATTTGATATAACAGCTGTTAGCTAGATTAACAGTACATATCTACTATTCTGTGATGATACTATGATGACTTTATCATAGGGGTGGCTCCATAATCATTTTGTAATTTTATTCTAGGGTTGCTATGATGCCTTCTTAAACTTGATAAACTCGGGAAATAAATGGGCAATTCCCGTTCTTGTTGTCATCTTCATTGTCCAGGTATGTATTTGGAATAATTCAAGGTAACATGATTCCTTCAAGTGTCGATAGTTAGGCCGAAAAATAGTCGAAGTCTTAAGAATTAGATTTAGTTATATTTCAATAAATGGATCGCTATGGTTTGAGATCAAAGGTCGACAGAAGATGAATAAAACCAATAAACTTTAAAAATATTTATCAGTGTTTCTGATTTCAAATAAGGATACAAAAAAACAATCTGAACAATGGGGTGACTACCTATAAAAAATACAGCTGTCATTTAATTTTCGAGCAATGGTTTCGTACAACAAATATGTCGATAAGAATCCATAAAAGAAAGGTCAATGAAAGATATATTTTAATTTGGACGGGGAATAATAACCAAAGATGAATTAATATGGCTAGTGTTGTCAAGGTTTTGATAATTACATAGTTTGATGGTATCCCATTATTTTAGCTATTGGAAGTGATTTTTGCTGCCTATGTAATCAGAGATATTGGTAAAGGTTCAGTTGGACCAGTGTAATGGAGGTTAGTGCATCTGTCAGTATTAATTATTTAATTAAAGCTGTCGTGTGTTTATAAAATCCATCTTATCTCACTAGTCCTATTCTTGTGACCTTATTGATTCAAGTTCAATTATTTACTCACATCCGAATTGGCGGTAATATCAGTGTTAAACTAGCGTAGCAACCGTGTAGGATAGCACAAATCAAACGTAAGATCGTTTGTGATCAACCATGCGAGCTTTTAAAATTAATTATTCCACAGCTTTTATTGAACATCCAACTGCATTATTCGAAAACACAAATATTTCGAGATGAATAGGATTTAAATGTGGATTTGTTTGTGAGATGTCTTACGTCTGTAAAAAGGTCAATGTTGGTTGAGATAAATGTGTCTTTGTGTTCCATTGTCGATACTAAAGACCTATATAGACCTTGTCCGAGCTAATCGAAATAAAAGACCTTAGCCAAAGACGTTTAGCTACTTTACTTTCAAGTCAATGAGGTAATAAACATGTTGACCTTCATAAGGCGACAATCAAACATCACATTTTAAGCCGGGTTGTCGGCCATACTCCTCTCAATACTAGGATTATGTATCCGGGTCACAAATCTGCGGTTATTGTGCTTATTGTTGAGCGACATTTCGAGCAATGATAAAAATATGAAATATAACAAGAGAATATATACATGTAAAGCAGGACCCCATTTCTTTTCATTTAATTTTCCCACTTTTATGCACCAATCGGACTACTGGGAGATTCTATTATGCGCATTCCAATATGTAGCCTAATACACAGGACCTTGTGTTTATGCTCCATCTACACAGCCCCTTCTCTTTGCCATGCCCTTCGTTCTGAACTACCGACAGCGAGAACCTAGGGGAAGTATCTTGAACAACACCAGGATCAGTGTACACAATTCTAGTATTGACCCGACATTTTAACCCAACATAACGACATTTTTAATGTCGTGTTGTCGGTTGAAATTGTCGTATTGCTGGGTTAAAATGTCGTGACCACATAAAATCCCCATTTCTCAATCCTTCTATTTAATTATGCTTATTTTGAATTTTACTTGAATTAATTAACACAGTAGTTAAACATATACAAAGTTTCAATGTCAGATAATTTATTTTCTTTTCAGAGAAGAAAATCAAGAATAGTGTAAAGATGTACATAGTATAATTATTAAATCTGAAAACCACATTCACGTGGAAAGAATTGGAAATAACATTTACCGTTCAGTTATAACCTGGGTGTGGTACGAGTTTTGATTGTATGTAAATAGATAATATGTTCTGATGACGACCCCCATTCAATGTTCTTCAAAAACTAATTACTTAAGGATGCATTATGTTGCGATATCAAATGACTTAAAACACGACACCTTTTAATAATTTAATTTAAAAATGGATAAACGAGACACTGTTAATAATCGTAATTGACAATCGAGACCATACTTTGAACACTTCAAAATGTGTTAAGTTAGCTCAGAAACGAGTTATTTGAAATTTTCAATATAATTTATTCATTATCAATTTACGAACTATTATATGAAGAACGGCCAGCTCTTCATCTAAATCTTACATTATGTATCTTTAATACAGACCCCTAATGATTAAGCAATCTCCAATGTACTTAACAGGGTTGGGTTTATTGATTTTCGCAATGATTTTTGTATAAAATTTAAATAAAAAGGTAATTCAAATGTAATTGTCCAGTACACGATACTTGAAATGGCATTTTAATACTTGCATAACTGTTACTGCAATACTGTGTCTGAATCAGGTGTGAATCTTTTGTTAGGCCATTGATAAGACACAAATCTATGTATTCTGTTTATATGAACATAATGTGCGATGGCTGGCTGAAAATATCGGTCAAAGACCTGTACAAAATCGGGGTGTACAGACCTGTGCCAACACTGTTGCAAGGACTGAATGCCGGTCTGAAAGAAATTTTCTTCAGCCATCCTAAAAAGGTCAACACAGCTGACATGAAGCCATGATTACCATTCGGCTAGTTCCTTTTTGAAAACATATGGAAGTCTGGCGGGTTGGCTGTAAAATTGCAAGGGTTTTGCTTCAAAACGGTACAGATTGCCACGGGACGTCAGGAATTTGGCACGTTTCTGATCAGCAGTCAAGAGCTTTGGCACCCACCTTGCAGATGCTGTAGTCATTCCTAATGGTGGATAATGTGCTTAACCTTCTCATGTCGAATGATCAATCGTCGATCAACCATTACCATATCATGCAACGGGCAAATGTTTCCTTGAATGGTTGCTGTTGATGATCATCTACGACGCGGGTCAGTTTTGTCCATTTCTGGTTATGTCAATGGGTAGGTTCACAAGGTAGTCTGGTAAGAAGACAATGATAATACTACAGTTGTCAATTCTTAAGTCTATGATTCAGTCAATGATTGTACTTGTTGGTGGTAAAACTTTGTTTCAACCCAACTAATCTATCCTGTCCAGACTTAGATCTTTTCATCCAGCCCCGTATATCCATAACTCCAAGATCACGAATAAGACGTATATAATGAAGGACAATAAATTTATTCGATGCCTTATCAAACATGCCCGAATGTCAAACGTTTATTACACAATGGGAAGAAAAGTGAACTCAAACGGAAAAAACAAACGATATAAATGAAATGCGTTTTAATGTCCTTTTCTGTATTAGTCGGTTTGGTTACATTGTAATGTTATCCAGTCAACATGTATATGAGTTTAGTTGTTTTGAAAAATAAAGTTTTTGTATAAGAGTAAAGTGTAGAAGTGTTTGTTGAAAACCATACGTTTTTTTAATCGGAATGTGCGTCATTTAGAAATAAATTTGTTCGACACTCGTCATTGCGGCCGTACTGCTCTTTCAAAGAAATCTTCTAAGAATTGTACTTTGCCGACAGATCCTTCAGTCTTCTCTGTTTATTTAATTTATGTGTGTGTGTGTGTGTATAAAATTCATGTAGAGCGCCATTGAATACATCAAAGATGTAATAATGAGCGCTATATCAAATTCAATAAGCATAAACATTCACCGAGTATTTCGATTTTGCTATTTTAATCAATAAACCAAACCAATCAACTAATTGAGAAGGGTAACTAATAGTCGAACTCTTAGTCAAATAAGAAAAGTGTTCGACAAATATCAAACATGTAAAATGTATTTTCGATTGATTATATGTAAAAAAAAGTACGATGTAAAAAGTTCCAATACCGGTAATGATAAAGTCAAAGGTATGTGTCATATGACAAATGCTTCTTTGTTGAAAACGCTATTTTTAACGTGTCAACATTTTACATTTGCGTTCTGTCGCATCTAGTTTGTCCTTCACGCTTCTACCTCTCAATAATAATTTTTTTTTCAAAACTGGGTACATTGAATTAGATAGTTATTCTGACCTCGATCTTATACAATCTGTTGATGAACCTACAAATATCATTTGGACAGAGCATAAATGGGTGGCTGTTCAATATGGAGGAAAGCATTTTCCTGAAGAGATCACACGAATTATCAAGGACGTTATGGAAAACATGGAGATGTTTGGAAATGGCCTGATACATCCGATAAAATATTCTCCAAACAAAATGTGGTCAAGAAAATTAATCCTCCAACATTGGTAACTCTCGATGTCAACGCTATCCTTCGATATTGACTGGATTTCATCAAAACGTGGATAAACGAGACTATGAGTATTATCGTACTGACCTTTGCTAATCATGATCCAGGCTATACGGTAATTTCAATTTCTTAAATCTCGGTTCATAGTGGATCAATTTGACTGAAATTTTCAGCAAATTATCTTTGCATTATCTAATCTCCAATAATGTATCTTTAAAGTAATTTTTTTAAAAGAAACTTTCGCCAAAAATCTTGACCGATCAGTGTTCATTACATAATGATTAGTTTGATTTTATCATTATGCTAGATCTGATTTTTCTTGATAACAGTATTACTGAGTTGTTAATATTTTTCTTGTTTCAGTATTATTTCTTGTACACAAGTAATGAATTGATATTGTTAGAATGATTTAAAAAATAAATTATTAAGGTATTGCTGTGTTTTATTGTTTTAAGTTAAGTCCAATATTGAAATTGAAATTTGCACGGGTACGTCCGTTACCGTAATTTAATTCAAATTATTATATTTCAAATCAATTTTTCAAGTTGAGTTTGTTGTCAAATTGAGTGCATTATAACAGGCTTTGTTTCACTAACTTTTGAGTTCACAAATATCTGCAAATTGCTTGACATAATATATTTTCACGCAAAATGATTGATTTTTATCATACAAGTTTTGAGAAATGTTATTCATAAGAAGGGAAAGTGTGCAAATGGCACGTCCGTTACCGTGGAATCGCCCTACATATGATCTGTGTACAACCTCGACCGGAATTCAAAGGGAGAGTTTATCATACCCTGGCGTGACAAATTCCATACAATTATGGCGAGGGAGTAAAGCCAGGCGCAGACGGGCAACTTTTTCGAGCAACCTTCAGGCAACAGTGAAATCGCTGGTCGTTGAAAGAAAAAATCGCTCGTCTGCGCCAACGGGCAACAATAGTTGCCTGCTGTTGCTCCGAGTTGCTTCTCGTTGCCAAATATCAAACATGTTTGATATTCGACAACAGAAAATCGCTCGTCGCCGAGCAATTGTTCATCTGTTGCTTCAAAATTGCTCGTCTGCGGCGGTAGGCGACAACAGGCAACAAGCAACTGGTTAACTGTCCAATCAGCGAGCGTTCTACTGTCATGTGATACTTCAGGATGGCGGCGTCGGAACAGCTAACAACATTAACATGATCCGTGGAGATGGAAGACATGTTGGTGGAAATTGCTTCTCGTTGCCAGTCAGCGCACACGGGAGACCTCGAGTTGCCTATTGTTCGGAGTTGCCAGTAGTTGCCCATTGCAGCAACAAGCGACGAAAAGTTGACCGTCTGCGCCAAGCTTAAGGCAAATTAAGGAATAAAGTCAGGTAAGAACTGGGTCCGTATTCAAAGGATCTTAAGTCTAAGATAGTCATTTAACCATTAGCCTTGACTTAAACATACGTAACTTCTTGTAAGTTAAAAGCAAGTGATATTCAAAGGCGCTGTTAAGTATCAACTTTTCCCTTAAAGTTAAGCTGCCTTAAAGGAGCTAAATCGCTAACATTTGGGACCTAGACATTGACACAAGTGGGTCGCAACGCATATAATACTGCAATATGAATGTATATAAACTGATTTACTCTGATTTTAAATCAGTTATGTTCGGCGAAATAAGCCAGCTGTCTCAATCGAATGCAAATTTCTAGCGTCTGGTTATTCCGGTCTACATTGATTGCGCATGGTCTCCAGATAAGAATGAGGTGCAATTTGTCTAGCGTTCCTCGAGTCTTGTTACAATTGAGGCTGAAACGCATTATGGTACACGATTCGTGTACCAATGGTAAAATGTTTATTTTGTCTTAAATATTGGATATCAGAAGCCTACCTTTTCAAAGTAAGGTAACAACATCAATGTTGATTTAAAGACAGATAATTCGTGTTGTCAATGTTGAAGATTTGGGATGGTATTGAGTTAGAGACTTACCTACTTTAACTTTTACGTGTTAGTCTGTAAGTGGTATTTAAATGCCAGTTTAAGTGAGAAATATCCTATGGGGGGTACCTTAAAGTTAAGTGAGATTATAATGACCTAGTTAGGGGATTCAGATTGAAACAAAGACAATGTCGTCGAGCGAAGCTGGTCTCATTTTTTTCCTCGTCGGTGGTTATTACCACTGAGATAGTCAAGGATATCTTTTCCGATCATTTATCAAGTTCGTATTGCTTAATCATGTTTGAACGACTGTCATAATATATTAAAGTTAAATTCATTTGTGATGACGTGGCTTTATAGATTTCAGAAATTATTTATACTACCGCTAGAAGCATATATACATAATCGATAGTATTGTGTAGGTACTTACACAATGTGTATGAATTTCTCAAATGATAGAATTATAAACAACACTGAATGATCTGTCCAGTCTAACTTAAAAGGCGGAGGTCCTTGTGTAATGCTAATATTTTGTTTTCTATTCGTGATACATTGTTAAAAAATTAAAGTTACAATATCCGTCATTATACTACCACACTATTTTTTGTAATCTACTGAAATGAAATTTTTCTTTTTAAAAAAGACTACGAAAACAGCTGTGTCGGCAAAGGATGCAAACAATCATAATCTATCATCAGAACAAGAGTTAATAACAACGGCCATGTCTTTGAGGACCTTATAATACAATGTTCCCAGAAACCTCTTTAGTCTGCAGCAAACAGAGTCCAGTTGCCCACTCTATGGAATTATTATGGGAATTTGAAGACGACACAGACACATTGTCCAACGTGTTAACCCCTCATTTGAATTGTTCTGTGGTAGAATTCCATTTAATAATATCCGTCATCGTACAAGCACAGCAATTGCCAATCCCAGCTGCACAACTAATGGAAGTTGCGCTGGAAAAGCCGAAGCATTTGAAACAACTTGTCGCCCAAAATATTGACATGAAAAAAGAGATTTATGTTAGAGAAAGACATATCTCCTTTGATAATTTGAAAACAGTGCAATCATGTTTTGACGACCAAGAAAGTTTAAATAATTTTATTCAAGTGAAGGTCATTTGATGTTAATGATTTGTATTTACATGATGTCATTCCATATATTGTATCATAATTAAGGGCACAGAGAATGCTATTATATATAGGTATTTAATATTATTGTACAAGTGTAATACGGAAGTTCCCCCCCCCTCAAAAAAAATAAATTATAAACATCTTATTTTCCAGTCTCAATCTATACATATGTATATGACGTCAATGGTCTGCTTTGTTTATAAAATTAATCGTCTGCTTCACGTTCTCAAATTCAACAATGGCAAGTTGTTTGAAGGAAAGAAATCGGTCGACAGGAGAGAGCACCTTTTTGATGCAGCTAGTTGAAGAATATAAAAACACAATACTAGAAAATTTCACCAGTTTATCACTGTTGGGAAGAAAAGGGAATGCGTAAGTGAGGCAGACAATCTCGAAACCTGAAAATTATTTGAAGAAATTTCCCTGGAGAATCGGGGTAGTCATTTTCCCGGAAGTGATGAATCACTTGACTGTCACGTGACATGTATTTATTTTACGTGCCCGCATGACCGAATCACTTAAAAATATACCCACGCGTAGAAAAATAGATCTGTACAAAAACTTGAATTTGTACGTTTCGGATCCAGTTTTGTATGTCAGCGAGTTGACTTTGACTCAAGGATCATTTTACAACAAACGAAACGACGATCCGACCTCTAGTTTTCGAGAAATCGACCAATCAGAGGTCAGAATGGGCGGGACGTAGGTTTGGAAAAAAAAAGTGGTAAAAATGGCCGGTCAAAGGAACCAGAGGCCTCCGGCGCCGCGGCTGCCTCTTGGATCGAGAATGTGAGCCAGGCCTAACCTGACCAATTTACAAAGCGATGGGTCAGCGATACAGTTACAACTGGGGAAACTCGATTGAACGTTCCGGAATTGAATCAAAAAATCCATTTAATTGCATGCCAGTTCAATATCCAACACTCTTGTAATTTTTTGTTGCATAATATTTTCACATTTTAAAAAACATTAATCCTTGAGTTTGAATTATGATTTTCTGATGATTACTTAAAATGCAACAACTCTTGTTGACTGCCCGGACGATTTGGCTGCTGTGTGGGCGTATGTTTCGTTGCCTGGCAACCTATTTTTAAAATCGGATAACAATTTTGACCTGCAGAGGAACCACAAGCTAAAAAGGGCGATTTTTCGGACAATCAGGGGCCATAATTCAGGAAGTTACGATCCGATGGGCGCAAATATCGAAAGGAACCAAGATCTTTGGGTTATAAACATACATGTCAATTTTAATCAAAATCGGTTCAAAATTGTGAAATCTATAAGGTCCACAACCTTGATATAACATATTTTCACACAATTCGCGTACAAACGGCGGCCATTTTGTCCGTCAATTTTGGTTCGATTTTCACGAAATTCGAACTCAACCTTCATAACCATGGAATGGTGATATAATCAAACGTTTTTTTTAAATCAGATAATAATTGTGACCTCCAAAGGGACCACAAGCTAAAAAGGGTGATTTTTCGTACAATCAGGGGCCATAATTCAGGAAGTTACGATCCGATATGGGCAAATATGCAATGGAACCAAGATCATTAGGTTATAAACATGTATTTCAAGTTTAAGAATTATAGGATTTATTGCGGGAAGGGGCGCAGTTCTTTCTTGACTTGGCCAGAAGATACTGGATAATCAACCACATTAATAACCATTTTTAAAGACAGATGTTTGCCCTAAATTTGTTAAAGCAGATATTAAACGTGAAAGAAAGAACACACTAAACAAGCCAACAGTGAGGCTGATGTCCCCCGCCGAAATCCCAAAATAAATAGATGACACATATTAATTAATCGCACATTTATTTTTTTCAAACGTATCGAGCAATCAAACTGAACACGAAGTGTCATCCAAAAATTGCTTATCTCTGCCTACCGTAAGAAGAAAATGCTCATCTTCGAACTCCATCAAGGCATTGACCTAATAAGCATACACACCAATTTTGAACATTTTAACTCAATTCATAGGAGAGTTATTGTGTTCCAAAGTCTTGGCAAATCAAATTGCTTATCGCTCTGCTTACCCTGAGCATAAAATGCTCATTATCGATCTTAATCAAGGTATTACTGTAATGAAACTATACACCAAGTTTCATCACTCTCACTTAATTAGAACTAAAGTTATCGTGTCCCAAGCATCAACCAATCAAATTGCTTATCTCTGCCTACCCTAAGCGGAAAATGCTCATCTTCAAACTCGATCAAGGCATTGACCTAATAAGCATATACACCAAGTTTGAACATTTTAACTCAATTAGAAGGAGAGTTATTGTGTTCCAAAGTCTCGACCAATCAAATTGCGTATCGCTCTGCTTACTCTGAGCAGAAAATGCTCAATATCGAACTTAGTCAAGGTATTACTGTAACGAAACTATACACCAAGTTTCATCACTCTCACTTAATTAGAACTAAAGTTATCGTGTCCCAAAGCATCAACCAATCAAATTGCTTATCTCTACTTACCCTAAGCGGAAAATGCTCATCTTCGAACTCCATCAAGGCATTGACCTAATAAGCATATACACCAAGTTTGAACATTTTAACTCAATTAGAAGGAGAGTTATTGTGTTCCAAAGTCTCGACCAATCAAATTGCGTATCGCTCTGCTTACCCTGAGCAAAAATGGTCATTATCGAACTTAGTCAAGGTATTACTATAATGAAACTATACACCAAGTTTCATCACTCTCACTTAATTAGAACTAAAGTTATCGTGTCCCAAAGCTTCAACCAATCAAATTGCTTATCTCTGCTTACCCTAAGCGGAAAATGCTCATCTTCGAACTCCATCAAGGCATTGACCTAATAAGCATATACACCAAGTTTGAACATTTTAACTCAATTAGAAAGAGAGTTATTGTATTCCAAAGTCTCGACCAATCAAATTGCGTATCGCTCTGCTTACCCTGAGCAGAAAATGCTCATTATCGAACTTAGTCAAGGTATTACTATAATGAAACTATGCACCAAGTTTCATCAATCTCACTTAATTAGAACTAAAGTTATCGTGTCCCAAAGCATCAACCAATCAAATTGCTTATCTCTGCTTACCCTAAGCGGAAAATGCTCATCTTCGAACTCAATCAAGGCATTGACCTAATAAACACATACACCAAGTTTGAACATTCTAGCTCAATTAGGAAGAGAGTTATCGTGTCCCAAAGTATCAACCAATCAAATTGCTTATCTCTGCTTACCCTAAGCGGAAAATGCTCATCTTCGAACTCCATCAAGGCATTGACCTAATAAACACATACACCAAGTTTGAACATTCTAGCTCAATTAAAAGTTATCGTGTCCCAAAGCATCAACCAATCAAATTGCTTATCTCTGCTTACCCTAAGCGGAAAATGCTCATCTTCGAACTCCATCAAGGCATTGACCTAATAAACACATACACCAAGTTTGAACATTCTAGCCCAATTAGGAAGAGAGTTATCGTGTCCCAAAGCATCAACCAATCAAATTGCTTATCTCTGCTTACCCTAAGCGGAAAATGCTCATCTTCGAACTCCATCAAGGCATTGACCTAATAAACACATACACCAAGTTTGAACATTCTAGCTCAATTAGGAAGAGAGTTATTGTGTCCCAAAAAGTGTGACGGACAGACAGACGGACGGACAGACAGACAGACAGACAGACAGACAGACAGACAGACAGACGGACGAACCCATTTTAATAGTCCCCTGCTTTCTTCGAAAGGCGGGGGACAAAAACAATGATGACAAATATGGAGAGGAAAATGAAATGAACATTAAAGCTGTAGAGCAACCAGAGTGGATGAAAGCCATAAGACCAAAGGCCAAATTTGAAGAACTAAATTCCGACTTTCAGTTTGATGTTGGTGGCCCAAATTTCAATTTGAACCAAGCAGCTCACTAGTACCAGAAGACTTAGACAGTAAATTTCTTAAACTGAATAAAGAGGATGAGGTAAGTGATAAAATTGACTTGCCAAAGGTAGACTTTAACAAATAAATTCCTTTTAACATTGGGATTCAAACTAATGAATTTCATGGATAAAAAAATATACAAACCACTTAGAATGATCGTTTCTGGTACAGGTAAGTCTTATCTCATAAAATGTTTCGTTTATGGTATACGCCCTCTCTTTAAAACCAACAAATCTGTTCCAGCTCTCTGTCAAACTGGGAATAGTGCTAACATAATATCTGGTGTAACATTACATATTTCTGACGATACCCACGAATGAAGGTGAGGAAATGAAACATCCTGATGTTTTAGTTTAGAATGAATTTGACACAGCAGTTAAGTAAAAAAAAAACATTGTGCGCCAAAATAATGGAGAGAAAATATTTCGGGAAGTACTATTGTCTTTAAGAGACTTTTCAACAACTCAAGTACAGGCAATTTGGGTTGCAAAATTTTCAATGGAATAATTTGAAAGCTACTGACAAGTATGAGTAAGTATGGACTTTATGAATTCCCAACACATGAACAAGAGTGGCAGCACAAAATTCTCAACTGATTCGTCTAAATAACCTGCAGTATCCAGATATAACTCCAGTAATAGAAGCTCCCACTCTAACACCATGGATGCAGCTGATGGCTTGCTGCATACTTTATTTATTGCAGATGATTCCAAAGTTATGCTTTCTGTTAATCTTTTTGTGAGATATGGATTATTTAATGGTGCAGTTGGAAAAATAAAACACATCATCTATGCAGAAGGGTGCCATCCTGCTGACTCACTGTCTGAGGTAGTCATGGTTGAATTTAGATCGTATACTGGCCCAGCATTTATGCAACAAAATAATAAAATAGTTCCTACTGTACCCGTTTTGCGTAATTTTGATTGTGGATGTTATAACTGCAAGCAAAGGCAAATTCGTCTTGGTTGGGCGACTAGCCGACTACCATTCACCAAGTGCCAAGGGATGACTACAGGTGAAGGCGAGGAGAATAGATTTATTGCGATTCATCCAGGATCAAAACAGTTTGAATCTAGAAATCCAGGAGCACTGTTTGTTGCCCTATCTCGAGCTAAATCTTCAGGCAATATCCTTATTTTGCATCGCATCCATCAGTTCTCTTAAATGAAGACAGGGTTTGGCATAAAGTTATTACTTCAACTACAGTTGCACGATCAAGGTAAATCAACAATAGTTCAAAAGACAGGTTTAAGATTCAAGCATTTGCAAGAGGAAATGTCTTTCATTAACCATGTTAGTAATATCCCTGTTTTCTGCTGAAGAATAGTTGTTCCTCATGCATCTTAATTATTTCTTAGCTGCCCCTTACACCAGTTTTTACTTGCATCTCTAAATCTTCTTTCAACCTTCATTTCCAGTTCTTTCCCTTGAATCAAGAGTGTTTCAATTAACATTTTCTGCCAGGTTTGGGCAAATATATGTGATTTTGAAGCGGAATGATTAGGATAACAGGATTATCAAGTTGGCTACGGTGATATGTACGGCACCTAGTTACATGCTTCTCCAGGTGTGTGTACGTGTATCTCAAAATTTTTGTGATCTACCTCATACAAATTTCAGTGCGAAGACACTACCAGTTGTTTCTTTGTCTGTAGTGAAAAGCATTCAGTCCAACGAAAATTTTGGGAAAAGTTGGAGGTAGGCAAAAAGGCCAGAATTAACATTAAAGTCAATTGGGAAATTATCAAATGGACCAACCCTAAAGTGTTCACTCCAATGGACGAATTTTAACGCGGCAAGACCAATAAAAAAAACTGAAAATGTGACTTTATAACCATAAAATCGACAAAGTATAGGCCATTATTTAGTTGAAAGTATGTTCGCTAACTGTATGTGGAATTTAATCCAAATTCAAACGTTTGAAGATAGCCATTCCATGGGGTGAATGGATAAACAAGGGAGGTAATTATGTTATTTCCTGTGTCACTGATTTTTATGCCTGTGAAATAATGCCCATGATGGTATAATAGTGAGTTGACATCCTTTTGTGCAAAAGACATAGAAATAATTATGTTTTGACTTTCTTAGAAAGTATGAAATTCCCGCTTTAGTGTTGGAAATTATACATTTGATGACAAATTTCTGGTAGACCATATGATATGCTCTAAACAACTTTTTTTTTATAATATTGAAAAATTGTATATAGGGGATTTCGAGACATCATCGGATAAACACGTCGACATATAACTTCATATCAGTTTTTAATAACATATATATATTCACGAAAACTATCAGGTTACAAGAATTCATTAAGTTTAAATTTACATTTTCATTATATTCATCCATTTCATTTCACATCAAACTGTAAAAATTTAACATTAATTAATAATATCTTGAAATAATATATACACATAATTTTACATTTGTGGGACCGAGAAAAATGACAATTTATTTTCAAAGGATTAATATGATTTTAATAGTTTGTTATTCTAAACATGCAATAACTCTGGAAAGAATTCGACCTCAGATTAAACCTGCGAATTGTAATAACCGCCGAGTGACCAAACTAAACTGACCTACAAGAGGGTTTCACTCGAAGCCATTACAAAGGCAATGCCAAATTCAAAGTTGATTTACTGCAACAACTTTTAACAAATGTATAACAATCGACAAACTCGAGATAACAAGCATCTGTGGATAATTCATGAAATAATTCATTACAAATGCACAAAACGGAAACGTCAGAGAACCATGAAACAAAGCAGGGGTCAGCTGAAGTCAATATCGTGTATGTCCACCCTGAGCTCTCACACATGCCTGACACGCGGGGGGGATTGTTTGGCAATGATTTTGGACAACTCTGCAACAGTTCGTGTTGGCACGGCTTGAATTCGAACCCGAGGTCGAAGTTCATTCCAAAGGGGTTCATGCCAATCCATAACACCGACATGATGAATGTTCAAAAAATCTTGTCAACCTGGCAGTGTGGGATCGGCAGTATACCTTGCTTGGGCATTTTGCTTCGATTGACAATGGTTAAGAATATTCATGTGCTTAGATTTTTAAATGTACACTTCAGAGTAAGCACAATCACACGTTCGTGTGTGTTCCAAGAAAAAAACCAAACTTAAACACAACTTTGTTCTTAAACATTGTCAATCTAAGCACATGTCTCAAGCAAGTTATACGGCTTGCTTACCAACCTTAACTGTTTCTGCTCCAAACAACTTATCTGATCATAGAGTCTATATTCGACGACAGTTCGGACATTTTGAAACCCAAGAGACAATTAAAAGACGGGGAATATCCTTAAGAAACATATTTCAGAGAAGTTAAGGCTATAGAAAATTTTGCGTCTACCCTGAAATCATTTTCTTTATTTGCCAACTAGTAATCCGAACAAACACACGCTCTAACGTTTATTCAGCCTGTTTGCGTGTGCTTGTTGCATATTTTATACGTGTATAGGCACAGGAATCTGACCTTCTATCTGTATACATATATGCATACACCATACTGAACTAGACAATATATAATTAAAAAGAACAGGAATGCAATGCCTGTTGAAGCATGGATTTGACCTGCTCTCGCTTCGGCCCGTTTTTGTTCCACAATTCGTTATGTTAGGCAATCTAACCTCTGCCAATTCACTCGGATATGATTTTTCTTCAATCTAGCCTTGTTGATTTGCACAAATTCTCCCCACAAAACGATATCATAGCCATTTGATTCCAATATTTACATTATTTTCCTTCGTTGACGTTTGTCCTCAACTCCATGCGCTGACGTCGTATGCGGCGAACTCCAATGTATCCCGTTTCGTTTCACGTTACGCTTAAAAGAAACACGGGTCGTAGAACGACACATTGCCACACATACTCACAGGTTTTGCTACCAGTTTGTAACATTTAACATATATATTCATTCTCTAATTTAATAGGATTGTCGAAGCAGGCGTTAATATAGCCACGGTGAAACAGTGAAATATACATGCCATGTCAAAATGAACCTAGCCTATATATTTTCATCTACAAATTAAAGACTCTGGACGGATGAGCTACGAATTGTGGTATTTTTTTTGGGGGGGGGGGGAAATTATGGAATCTCGATGATCGACAAGCACACAAATAATAATAGGACCGCTAAGTCTCACGACGATTTCTTTGGTAGGGTGCCCCACCATATATAAATATCTCCAAATAGCTAAACAATTACACCACAATATTTATATATATAACATGTCTTAAAACTATTTCACACATTTATAGTCACTAAATAAACGGTCATGTTAAACTTAATAAGCTATGACCATTTAAACATCATAAATAATACACTGAAAAATGGTTCGGAGCGTCGTCCATAACATCCAGACACTTTCGAGTAAAAAATAGGTTACGTGCCCTTGTTTTGAAACTAGTCTCACTTCACCAGCCTACCGACCATTCTCCGTCTGATTGACAGGCCGGGATAATCCAGACTACTTTTTACGAAACGTGACTGAAAGCTGGAACAAGAAATCGAATTTATAAATAACACACAGTGTTGACTCAACAATTGTTTTTTCTAACCTTGTAAAAGTAAAACGAAACTGCTGCTGGTATCATGATTCTGTCCAACCCAAGTTATTCATAGATATTATTTGTACTAAACCAAAATATGTCGCTTCTAACGGTTATGCGAAGGATAAAGCAATTTAAAAAATAAAACGAACGTAATTTCTAAAGATGCCGTAATAACCAAAACGATAAATATTACTGCTACTCAGAATCGTCAACAATAGATTTTTTACGACTGTAATAGTTACCAGTGTGTTTAGAATTTCCACGGGCTGTTGCTATTTATAGACTCAACTAGTGTGCGAGACTGTCAGAAAATTAGTAGTAGTGAACCAAGTAAAGCGTGCATATTCAACGTGTCTAGTACAACTTTTCAGTAGGCACGTGGGGCACCCTATCTTTGGTGATACTTCTGGTGACATGCACCCAGCAATGGCGAAAAATACGATGCCGCGCAATAAGGCATTGAATGTGAATCATGAAGCGTTCGCGGCACTAATTACTTTTGTTTTACAGAAGACAAATAACAGATATTTTAGTTTGTTTATCATGGTATGTAAATCAATTATTTAAACATCTTAATAAAATATTTCATAGTAATCTCGAAATAGTAGGTCCTAAGCCTTGGTTTCACAGTCTTGTATTAGCCATCGCGGTAGCGGTCTATTTTAGCTTAGATTTGTTTACAATAACAATCCCCATTAGCAGTACATTATTCCTCCACCTGCACATTTAGTGCTTCGAGAAATTTGTGCAGTACATGAACTGTGAAACGTCAATCTGTCGTAATTTGTTGTTGAACGTGTGAAGAAATCGAGATAAGCTAGAGATGCCGAGACTTACTGAAAATCAACGGAATGAAGCCATGGGAATGTCCAGGCTGGCATGTCTACACGTGTTATTGCCAAACACTTCAATTGTCATCAGTCCACTATTGTAAGGTTGGTGGAACGTGTTCGAGTTACTGGATCAACACTTGACCGCCAACGTCCTGGTCCACAACGCGTTACAACCCAGGTTCGAGACCGCTACATCAGGGTAACTCATCTGCGTGACAGATTCCGCCCAGCGACTCGAACAGGTGCAGCAGTCGTCGGAAGACATGGACCAGTAAGTGCCAACACCGTAAGACGTCGTCGAAGAGAAGTAGGGCTCCGTGCACGACGACCTTATGTTGGAGCTATCCTCAGGGATCATCGCTGTCAGCGTTGTTTGATATGGGCTCAAGGACACCAGATATGGAGAAGAGTAGACTGGCAAAGTGTGCTCTTCAGTGATGAGAGTCGCTTTCATCTTTATCACGCTGATGGCCGTCAACGTGTGTGGAGATGACTTGGTGAACGTGTTGCAGACTGCTGCGTCTTCGAAACGGATCGATGGGGTGGGGGAAGTGTAATGGTGTGGGTAGGCTTCACATTTCATCACCGGACCCCCTACACATTTGCAGGGGTCGCGTTAATGCTGTTGCCTACCGTGATGATGTCTTGCAACCAATTGTTGCTCTGATGTTTCGAGCGCACCCACAACTTCAGCACTTCCAACAGGATAATGCACGTTCGCATACCGCCCGTGTCAGTATGGACTACCTGGCTGCTAACAATAAAGGCTTGGACTGGCCAGCCATGTCTCCGGACATGGCACCGATAGAACATGTCTGGGATGAGATTGGACGCCGTCTCTAGCGGAGACCACAGATGCACACCATTGCTGCTTTAGAAGCTGCTCTTGTCCAAGAATGGAACAAATTACCCTAGGCCTTCTTTCAAACATTGGTTAATTCCATGCGACGTCGCTGCACAGCGTGCGTAAGAGTCCGTGGAGGGCACACGCGCTACTGACATCTGTGTCGTACTTTTGGTTTTGACCCCTCTGACTTTGTACCGTTCATTACAGATTAAACATCCATAAGAGTACAAATGTGTTGTTATTGATGTGTTCCCATTTGAATATTGTTCACAATAAGAAGCAAAATAAATAAGATATGTGAGGATCATTATGTTATACGAAAAACTAAGTGATGCGTTTACCATGGAGCTCAGTATATGATGGCGAGGAAATATTCAAGTTTTTAGCGCAAAGGGGATCGGCGAAAAACGGCCGTAGCACACGTTAAAGGTGTTCTGATTCGTGAAGTAGGTAATTTTATTGTCAAATAACAAATGCCAATAACAAATATGGACGAATATTAAAGTATTTAATTTTACCATTGATAATACCGTAAATAGTATGATTTTTCTTAGTCCTATAGTATAATCAGTACCTTTTTGCATTTTATGGTTTTACTTGACAGACCTATCTCACAGCATTTCCCGAAGATTTCTAAAAATACAATAATACTAATACTAGGCCTCAAGAAGATTTTGCATTTTGTGAAGATTCGTCAAGTTTAAATATTAGGCCAAATGATATATAGGCCTATCGTAAATATTTTTAAAAATGATCAGCTCTCTCAATAAAGTCCCGATAAGCAGGCTAAATATCCCCCTACATTTTGAGAGGATTTGAAATGTTAAAATAATATAGGCCTACTAGGCCTCATGAAATAGGCCTACCTATTTCTAAATACTGTGATCAGCTGTCAAAAAAATAGGTTGCCAGGCAATGAAACATACGTTCACGGCAGCTAAATCGTCCGGGCAGTAAACAAGAGTCGTCGCATATTAAGTAATTATCAGAAAATCATTAGAATTTGTTTGATTTTTATAAAGTTCTGCCCCATGCTAACGTTTAGTATGCGAAACATTTAATATTATGGATTTAGCTGTTCAGTTATCGATTTTCAAGAAATTCAAACTCAATCATCATTAATGTCTAACGGGGATATAGTCAAACGGTTATTTTATTCGGAATAAAATTGTGACCTCCATAGGGTCCACAAGGTAAAAAACCCCATGATATTAGGTACAATCAGGGGTCATAATTCAGGAAGTTATGGTCCAATGTGCCCGAATATCGAAAGGAACCGATACAAAATTTAAAACTTACATTTCTAATTTCATCAAAGTCTGATTAAAATTGTGACCTCTACAGGGTCCACAACCTTCATATACAATATTTTTACTCCATTCGCGTAAAAGTGGCGGCCATTTTGATCAGCAATTTTGGTCCAGTGTTCATGAAATTCGAACCGAACATTCATTACAGTGTAACGGTGATATAATCAAACGTTTTAAATCGGGTAATAATTTTGACCTCCAGACGAACCACGTACAAGATAATAAAGGCGATTTTTCGGACAATCAGGGGACATAATTCAGGAAGTTACAATCCGATATGTGCAAATATCGAAAGGAACCAAGATCTGTAGGTTATAAACATGTATTGCAAGTTTCATCAAAATCGAATTAAAATTGTGACCTCTATAGGTTCCACAACCTTGATATACCATATTTTTACATTATTCTTGTACAAACGGCGGCTATTTTGTCCGTCAATTTTGGTCCGATTTTCACGAAATCCTAAATCAACCTTCATTACCCTGTAACAGTGTTATAATCAAACATTGTATTAAATCAGGGGGACCACAAGCTAATAAAGACGATTTTTCGTACAATCAGGGACCATAATTCGGGAAGTTACAATCCGATATGCGCAAATATGGAATGGAACCAAGATCTTTAGGTTATAAACATGTATTTCAAATTTCATGAAAATCGAATTAAAATTGTGACCTCTATAGGGCCCACAACCTTGATATAACATATTTTCCACACTATTCGCGTACAAACGGCGGCCATTTTGTTCGTCAATTTTGGTCCGATTTTCACGAAATGTGAACCCAACCTCCATTACCATGTAACGGTGATATAATCAAACGTTTTTTTTTAAATCGGATAACAATTTTGACCTCCAGAGGGACCACAAGCTAATAAGGGCGATTTGTCGGACAATCAGGGGCCATAATGCAGGAAGTTACGATCAAATGGGCGCAAATATCGAAAGGATCCAAGATCTTTGGATTATAAACAGGCATTTCAAGTTTCATCAAAATCGGTTCAAAATTGTGACCTGTGGCAGTAATTACATGATGACACTGTTGTATAGGGAAATAAATACCTCTCACATGATTCCTTTCTCAGTATAACAGTGCTATCATGTTATTATCTAACAAACATTTATATATTTCTATGCCCAAACTGTTTTTATGATGTCAGAGAGCCCCAGTTTACCAGTCACAATGAGCTAAGATTGGTATTGGACTTGTGCTTACGTGAGAATGATCTTGAGAATTTTCTAGAGACACAGTATTTTATAAAGGTTTAAACGTAAGAAAAAGTGAAGCATGACTTCGTGCTTACTTAAGCGAATTTTCTAGGAACCGGGCCTAGCTTCTTGCACGATTTACAATACTTCAACGTGTTGCTGACAAAAGTATGTAGAAAGCCACTACAGCGTTAAGTCGATTACACAGCGTTATGAGAACAACGACATTTAATATGGCCACAGTCACCTACCATACTATTCATATTGTATTTCTACGTTTGCTTATATGACTTTTATGACTCTATGACGATTGCGTGTGATAAAAGTCTAGTTATTCGAGACCAGACCTGATTACAAAGAATTTGTTTCTAAGTGAAAGTACTTCTATCAAGCGTTAGAAAAGGGGAAAATGGCTGTAAATTCTTCGGCGCATGCCATCATTAGATGTTTTCTGGTATTAGTTAACCTATTATCTTTGGTGAGTGTATTAAATTAAATATCTTATTACATGCTTATAATTATTACACTAATAGCGTAAAGGAAAGCGGATAGTCTTAATCGGATTGTCATGAGATTCGAAGTCACTTGATATCATGGCTTAACGGTGATATATTTAAACGGTTTTAAATTCAAGAGGGACCACAAATTAAAAACACAATTTTACGTAGCCTACAATAGTACAATCGGGGACCATAAACAAGAAAGTCAGCACCATTAATTTCCTTGTTGACTAAACTTCAATGTTAATTCTGGCATATTTGCCCACAGGCACTTGAAGGGAGAGAGAGAGAGAAATGGGGTTTAACATCCACTCGACACAACTAGGTCATTTCAGGACTAACATGGTTTAATTTTATTTCAATAATTCGCTTGCGTGTAAGGGTCTTTAGCAGTGGGAGGAAACCGGAGTGCCCGGAGGAAACCCACGAGGTTGAGAAGGCGCCCCTATCTCCATGCCACATACGCTCGCGGTCGAAGCGCGGCACTCTAGACCACTAGGCCATCCCAACCCCCCGCACTTGAAGGGATTAAAATAAAACTTCTTATTTTATGATCAGTAGTGGAATACCGCGTTTATCCGTGAAATAAAAGTGTTATTCCACTGGCAGACAAAGTAGTCCATGTTGTTTTACCTAAAATGATTATAAAATCATAAAATAAATAGAACATTTGTCGTTTATAACATATTTTATTTAATCTCTAAGCAAGAAACCTTTATATTTTCACTCATGCTAAGCATTCGTGAAAATATAAGTTTTCTTGCTTAGAGATGAAATAAAATATGTTATTCACTCTAAAACGACAAATATCCTCTATTTCTACTGCTTGACTATATAGTATAGTATAATATGTAATTCAGACGCCATCTTTGTTATGACTTGTTTACGATATATCGATCGTCACCAAACACAAATTGGCGAGCTATTCGGCTGGCAACCTATTCAGAATTAAGACAACAGTCGCCCAAACTCATCTATTTTTACCAACCAATAAAATCCAACGTTACGTATATCAAATGAAAGTAGAATAATATATTATTTTTATCAATTCCTTTAGCTCTGAATAGAGGTGTAATTTCGCATTGTCTTACAAAATTCTATACACCCAACTAAATATATTCCGAAACTTGTACTAATAATATTCGGAAAGCTTATTCAATTACCTTTTAGAATATATTTAGTTGGGTCATCAGAATTTTGTACGATGGTCCGAATTTTTGACACGGGATATTAACAGTTTTTCCCTTTAAAATTTTTAAAAAAATCGATCATATTTAGGAAGAGAGTGCACCCCTTTAATATGACTGTGCCAACGTTTACTGATAATATTTGGAAAGCGTATTTAATTACCTTTCGGAATATATTTAGTTGGATGTCTAGAATTTTGTACGATAATGCGAAATTACACCTCTATTCTGAGCTAAAGGAATGGATAAAAAAATAATATACATGTATTATTCTACTTTCATTTGATAGACGTAACGATGGATTTTATTGGTTGGTAAAAATAGATGAGTTTGGGCGACTGTTGTCTTAATTCTGAATAGGTTGCCAACGAACAGGTTGCCAGCTGGATCGGTCGAATAGCTCGCTAGCCGAATAGGTCGCCAATTTGTGTTCGGTTCGATCGTCTGTTATCATCTCACAATACTCACTAGTTCTAAGACTTTCTATCGTTTTAAAGTTATATTCCCGGGTACAAACTGGGTGATTTGATGATATATTAGAACTAAAAAAATATTCAAACTAATTATTTTATCATAATTTTGCTTCAAATCGTTCTCAAAACATTGTAATTGACGAGTATAGTCTGCTATAAAAATCTATCGAAAGAGACCATAGGCGTTTTTATCGACCACTGATTAGCCAAAGTGATTTGCATTCAATCACATTTTCATCTTTAACGTCCATCTAATTCAAATTGGTTACCCTAATCAACAAATTTATCGACACCGATTTCCGAAGCGATTACATCAAATCGTCAAATCACTTCTGGGCGACCTTCGGATGTAGACTATGGTCGCGACTACAGTCTGAACCAGCAACCGAACGCAAATGGCCTTAGCCATTGACTATTCAATATGGTGGCAACCAAGTCAGTTGTTCCCCCTGCTATATTTTCTGCTATTTACTCACGTATTTTTAAAAACTGGTTAATTTTCCATACTGCGATATGAAAGCAAGCTTAAAATAGATTACCAAAAGGAATTGTCAGTATCAGAATTTTTTTTTCATTGGATTTTTGTCACCCAAGATCATTTCACACATACAGTTATTCGTCGTAGGCCTATATATATTCGAATATAAGAAGATCCTAATCTGTCAAATTCATCAAAAAAGACGATAAAAAAATCAAACATAAGATCTATACTCCAATGCCCATTCACTAACTTTCGGGTGTTAATATGGACCCTATAATACCGACCAAAGTGTAAATAACTCTACGGCAATCGGCATATTTATTATATTTTTCAGAAAATCTTTTCAAGTGTCAGTTTTGTCAGCCATCTTTGAACTATCCCGACCGTGCTTTATCGCATGGTACGGCTGGTCACGACCACTGGTTGAACTAAATGTCATTCGGATGCAGATGGTTCGACTGTAGTACGAAAATACGTGCAACCGAAGGTCGCCCAGGGTGCGATTTGATCGGGTGGTCACGTGTTTTTTTCAACGGTGTCCAGCCACAAAAATTGCTTACAGCTAATCGGAGCATTTAACTAACTCGCCAAAGTACTTTGAAATCGACTATATTGTCACGTGACATCTCTACTAAATTCAAATCAATTTGGCAAGTCGATAAAAAAGCCTAAAGTTTGCGTCAGGCGATTACCCCTCGCCGTAACCAATGGCAACGGTGGCGGAGGGCAGGGGAGAATGCATTGCATACATAAGACGATGTTGTCTGTAAGCGCTGACTATTTACTACAAATATCGAATCCTAATTAAATTCTCGGATTATCCACTGCCCGCGTCTTTTTCCGTGATTTTTATCCCAGAAATTGTTGTACGTCTCACTCTTCATAAAGTTTTTCAACATATACACAAATCGCTCAAGTTCGCGTGCAGCCTTCAACGCCAAGCGTGCAAAATGAAATGAAATGGGGTTTAACGTCCTACTCTTCTGCACCTGACCCGGGCTAATGGAAGACGGGCATACGCCATACAGTGTGCTATGAGGGAAATTTTGCCCGGGCAGCGGCGCTTCGGCCTACTCTTATATCGAATTCCAAATGCCAAGGGATCTTTTACGTGCACTCCAATGTGTACACGGGACCTCGGTTTTTCGTCCCACCCGAACGACTAGGCAGCTGTCCTTGTCAGGCCCTCCTTCTGTATCACTGACAAGGGGAAACCACGCCGGAAAATCGAGATGAACTTTCTCGGCCAATGCAGGGATCGAACACCCGACCTCCAGGCTAACGAGCCAGCGCCTTGCCCACTTAGACACCGTGATTCCCGCCAAGGGTACCTGCACGCTTGGCGGGAATCACATTGTCTAAGTGGGCAAGGCGCTGGCTCGTTAGCCTGGAGGTCGGGTGTTCCGATCCCTGCATTGGCCGAGAAAGTTCATCTCGATGCCAAGCGTGCAGGTACCCTTATTCGTTGGGTTGACTATTAAGGGAACCCCTTACATTTTTGTCCTGTATACGCTCCATGAGTGTTTTTCAGGGAATCCAGTATTTTTCTAGTAAGATTGGATATCTCTACTTTCCATATAATATACCAAAATTGTCATACTTTTATAGGCAATAGCCCAACTTTAATTGCCAACGAGACTTTATTTGATCATCATACATCCTCCAATGTACCGTAGTTAAATTGCTCATTTTACAGCGTTATTAATTACAAATCAAACTTTAAGTGTGTTCACTTGGCGATTGATATCTTGAACGGACCGGAATTACGACGAAATGAGGTCAAAAGAAGTCTGTATCACCCAATCTCTTTATAAACCTATCATTACTCGATATGTGCCTAGGACCTGGGTGATCAAGCCTCGCTCAAAGGCGGCCTCGCTTCGTAGGCTCTATCACCTCCAACTTTCCCCAGATTTTCGTTGAGATGAATGCTTTTCACCACAGACAGAAGAACAAATGGTCATGTCTTTGCACTAAAATTCTGCATGTCTCAGCTTTGTACTTGGCATGTGTATTCTTTATAGCCTATTGGTTCTAGTGATCGTCTCGGTCACCCAGAACCCCCTAGTCTTCAACGCACATAATATTCGTAGAATATTTGTTTGGATGATAGAGACTATTCTGGTGAATGTCCCGACCGCTAAGGCCTTCTGGAGGCCACAATTATGAATGGAATATCTTGGAACTTGGTGGGCTATATATTTATTCCTTCTACCTGAAGGGCGGCAACTATTGATGTTGGTGCACGCCGGCGGTTCCACACCCACTTTTTGTTGGTATTTGGTCTGTAAATGATATACAGGTTGCAATTATAAACCGATTTGAATTCAATTCAGTATGATCCAGCAAAGGGTTGTACCTATTTGGTCCATATCCGACATCCAGGGGCAGAGCTACGCCCAATTTTTGTCAAAAGACTGGAATTCTAAACAAATCATCTTTGAACTTGGCATATTTATTCCTTATACTGTAAGGATAGCAGCTATTTATTTGGTGCATTCCTCGGCCGACTGGGGTGTCTACTAGTAACTTTAAACTGTGTATAAGGTAACAATTGATACAGTCTAAGACCCCTTACGCAAGTTCAAATAGGTTCAAACGCACAATTGTCAACACACATCATTACAGTTTGTATTGAAATAAGTAATTCTATCACAAATAGTGAAGACTGGACCATTAAAATAGTTACCGAACAGTTTTTCTTTGCATGGCGCTGTTTATGTTGTAGGCCTAATGACGTATTACGCAACTTGCGGCCATGACACCGGCCAGTTGAAATTTCGCGTAGCAGATGGGTTTCATCAAATCATATAATTATGCGGTAAGGCCTCACCTTTATTTCAATAAGAATTGGTTTAGTATATGTTAAGCTACGTGCAGTACTGTTTTGGGCCAGTTTATTTGTAAATTAAGCGAGCTATAGGCCAGTAAACTTTTTGTAGTCATTTGACTAAAAAACTTGCGCCAAGGAACTCTGTAGGAAAAATCACTACTGTGGCTGGAGTAAGACGGAAGACATCAGTAGTGGAACCATTTCTAGGGTGTCTACCACATCCACCGTTTGTTAGTTTTTATGTGTACTCTACATGTTGCAATGAATAACAGATTTTGTTCAAATTCAGCCTATCAATCATTTCAATAACAGGTGGTACCAATTACTATTTTCCATATCCAACCCCCTTGGGCAGACGCCGCCCCCCCCCCCTATTTTCTGTATTTATCATCTATACAGACTGCAATTCTGAATGGATCATCTTAGAACTTTGCATATTTGTTCACTATACCGTAAAGACAGCAACTCGAACCCTACGGCGATGTCACACAAATCCTACGCCGAGCCTCTTGACATATTATTACAGCGATTTCATATTTCATTGTCTTCATTTTTAAAAAGTACCATATCAATCAAAGCAGGAATGTGGACGTATATTGCAGCGTTAGCGATGCCCTCGTTTTAAAATCGGATAAAACTTGTGATCTCTAGAGGGACCACAAACTAAACTCTGATTTTTCATGCAATCAAGTGCAATAGTCCACAAGTTACAATCCGATATGCGTGAATATCGAAAGAACTGAGATCATTGGTTTATACACATTCACTTCAAGCTTATTTAAAATCGAACAAAGGGATTCCAAAGAATAGAGTCATTTGCCCTTTAATTCTTCTCTTATTTATTTTAATATTTCAGATTGTTGGTATTACAATGTTTGGATTTGGTCTATATGTAAGATTCTTTTTAAGACCTTTTCTGAGCAAATACTTTACAGACACAGTTAAAGACATATTTAAAGAGATTAATCAGAATTCTACAGTACCGGACAATCTCAAAATATATGACTTTACATGTAATGTTGCTCTGTCATTGATATTTGTGGGACTGGTGTTGGTCATTCTGTCTATAATTGCATGTGTCGGTGCCTTTAAATCATTGCCACTGCTAGTGCTGGTAAGTATACTCCTGTCGAAATGAAATTCATACTGCTATTAAACAGGCATTATGCAAGCTAATTCTGTCTTAGGCTTTAAATGTTCTTAAACTATTGTATTTAGGAGAGTAAAACTGCTTAATTTTGTGTTAAAAGCCCTTCCAATCCTCTACTTTAGGGCCGAGCAAGTAACTGAATATACGTAATACGTTTACAAACAATTTCAATCGTCAGTCTTCATTTGGAAATGGAAACTGGTGTCCCAAGCTCTATAATGCGGTATCTGGATGTCAAATTTTAAGGAGATTGTTCATTATTATTTATGGATAATTTTCATCGCAACAAGGGTAACGTGGACAAACGAGACTACGGTGTTATTCGAATAAGAATATCTCGGCTTAGAGTGAAATAAATTTTCAGCATATTACATTAACTATTTTTATTTAATTTTTATTCTTCATAATGCCACTTTAACTTGTGCATTTAATAGACCCAACCAACCCATTTTGTTATATTATTTAATATCAAGATATTAATGAAATGGTAAGAGAGCATAGGTTGTTTATTGATTTTATATTTTCAGTTTAGTTTCTTGATATTGGCTATGATAATAGCAGAAATAGCAGTCGTTAGTTTAGTAATACCAGTAACATCGCCAGTAAGTTTTGGACTTCATAAATTACAATCATTATTTATTGACTGTATTGCAAAATATGAAGTCAACTTTCAGGGTGGCATAACGATATTTTCATACATAAAATTGGGTTTAACGTTCACTCAACACAAGCTGCAAGTCATTGGTATATTGTTATTTCAATAAATCGATTGTGTCTACAGGGTCGTTAGCAGTGGGAGAAAGCCACAATAGCTTAAGTCACCGGCAACATCAAAAATATTTGTGTATACATGTATATAACTAGTTCCTGTTTTTCGAATACCATTATTTTCTGGTTTAATAAGTCTACATAGCTTACTAAATTTTGAATCAAAAGCTAAAACGACCGGTTTATTTCTACTCCCACGAAAGGGGATAATGACTTTGTACGTTGATACCAGAAGAATTTAAAATTCACGATTCCACGTGTTTCTGACGGATTGTGTATTTTACTTTTGTATTTTATAAAGAAAGCTTTGTGAAATTTAATTCACTGGTTTCCTTAAAGTTTACAAGGCCTTTTAGCTTAGACTACCAAGTAAAAGAGAATTGAATAATGGGCGTTCAATTGGCATCAGCCTTGAACTAATGGTTTTAATTCTTGTCTAGATTCATGATGACAGTAAAAATGATTTGTTAAACAACTTAAAAAATTATGATGTGAATGGTTCTGATGATTTCTCTACCACAATGAATATACTAATGCTAGGGGTAAGTAGCATAAAAATTACTGACCGATTGTTTCTTGAATCTAACTAAGATTACAATGCGTTTCGTTTCCTCTCTCTGACATTTAGGAATTATTAGTTAATATAGTAAGATTACAATGCGTTTCGTTTCCTCTCTCTGACATTTAGGAATTATTAAAAATCATTATACACCAACTACGTTCCTTAAGAATATAAAATTACAACAAGGCTCCATTACACAACTTTTTCGTTTATCAAAGTCACAAAAAATTAAAATTATAAGTACTCTAACGCAATAAAATTTAAGTAAAAGAAGAAAATAAAAAAAATAAATCATAACTTGCAGTCACATGCCATAATTGACTCATTACCATTGGGAACCATATCTGTGTCCCATAACATCGTTGGTAGTCCTGTTTGTAAAGAGTCCGTAAAGAATGAAATGATTGTGCCCAAACTACTGCCAACAGGTTAAAAAAGAATCGCCAAAAATTTCGCCAGATTGAATATTCTAATGCCAAAATTATATTTTTATCGCAATTGGCGGAAATGGCGATCGACAGCGTGAGCGCTGGTTAATAGTAAGATTACAATGCGTTTCGTTTCCTCTCTCTGACATTTAGGAATTATTAAAAATCATTATACACCAACTACGTTCCTTAAGAATATAAAATTACAACAAGGCTCCATTACACAACTTTTTCGTTTATCAAAGTCACAAAAAATTAAAATTATAAGTACTCTAACGCAATAAAATTTAAGTAAAAGAAGAAAATAAAAAAAATAAATCATAACTTGCAGTCACATGCCATAATTGACTCATTACCATTGGGAACCATATCTGTGTCCCATAACATCGTTGGTAGTCCTGTTTGTAAAGTCCTGTTTGTAAAGTCCGTAAAGAATGAAATGATTGTGCCCAAACTACTGCCAACAGGTTTTCGGCTATATCATTAGTATATGCCATGAACTATAGACGTCCTAAACCAGATCCTTGGGAAACCCCATCAAAAACGTCACACAGTGAGGAAGAATGATTTTAAATCACTACGCGCCATTCAACGTAACTGTCGAACCAGTTTAGAAATTCCCCTTTATTCCACAATTTCTTAATTTACACGGCAACCATTCATGCAAGAAGTAAAAAAAAAACAAACTTATTTGTTCTCCAGCGTATTCATTACTGAAATCTAAAGTTCTAGTGACTATGATTATTGTTGAATGTTTGGGCAGAAATGCTTTTGATATGTTTGAGCCATTTGAGTCGTTGCAGTGCATTGCATGTCCCCATAAAAAGTCATGCAGTGCAGCAAGATGCAAATTGCCAATAAATCATTCCCGGGAATGCTCTGTTTTGTGTAATCACAGAAATATAGGTCTATGAAACTGCTATATTGTCCGAATCACAGAAATATTACGACCGGTATTTGTCTGTTTTGCATTAGATTATTTCTTTCATTATTAATTTCAGTTGGACTGCTGTGGAATTAATGGACAAGACGATTTTGATAATTTAACTATGATTTATAAAGGGGTTAATGTGAAGATACCACCGGCATGTTGTAAGATCGCACCTGGGGAGAAAACCTTACTTAACTGTGAAAACAATGCAACTAATTCTAATTCTCAGACTGAAGTTAGTACAACTCTTAAATTATTAACTATAAATATTAAATCTGGCCAATTTGCATCGGCCATTCATTTAATATGGATATATCATTCTAGAAAGACAAGACAGAAAGGGCTAAAGTCCTAAAAGGTATGAATATAATCCGAAAATAGTCGAGTTAGAAATTATAATGTCGATGAACTACTAGTTTAATGTCTTATTAATACACCTACTATAGATTGATTTAATTTTTCATTTCAAAATCAAACATTTTCTAAGTGATTATATTATATGGCTATTAGTATTAAAATTATTAGTAGGGGCTGTCTTGCCGAATACTTCCACGTAAATCATTGAATTCATAATAACTGGATTGCAATGTAACTAACGTTTCTTGGGACTACATTTGAATTTAACATTCCATAGCTGATGAAGTGTTACATTTAAGTCTAACAATTTAAATTCACAGGGATGCTACGACGCCTTCCACGGAGTCCTAACGTCATCAGTTAATTGGCTTATTGGATATATAGTTCTATTTATGTTAACGCAGGTAGGCAATTTGATATAGTTGAAGGAAAATGGGCCCGTATACTACAAATTTAGGGAGGCTGAGGATGTGGCCGGCTAAGAATACTCCTAAGTATACATTATTGTTGGCGAAATATTGGGGGGGGGGGGGTACTAAGCCAGAGGTGGTCAATCTTTTATATACCGTTTATGAAATTGCAAATATCCTCTTAAACTGTCGGCGTAGTGAATAGTTACGGGGCAATTTCAGAACTAACACAATGTTCCCTTATTTGATTGCTTAAGCATGTTGCTTTTATCTGAAAACACATTTACTTGTATCAATTTTTGTGATCTTCTAGGGAGTCACCGTGACTCGATGAGTAAGGCCCTCGCTCGGTAGCCTCGAGTGACCCGTTTGGCCGAGAAATACAAAGTGATTTTTTCGCATGGTTTCACCTTGTCAGAAGTGGGATTTTCCGGTGTTTCACCTTGTCAGTGTTGCAACAAGTGGGACCTGACTAAGAGAGCTGTGTAGTGCGCGTAAAATAACCCTTAAATTCGATTTAAGAGGAAATGAAGTGGAGTTTAACGTCCTGCTATTCTGCTTCGAACTGGCCAAATGAAGACGGGCATACGCCATAGTGTGCTACGAGGGAAATTTTGCCCGGACAGCGGCACCACGATCTAATAAGAGGATGCCGCATCTCCGCTATCAGGGCAACATTTCATTCATTGCACACTTCAAGACATTTCGCTGGTCTTTATTATCCCAGTAGGTGCAGAGCAGTAGGACGTTAAATCCCATTTCGTTTATTGTGGCCCACTAAGCAATTTATATTTTCTTATCATTAAGACCGAACCCTAGAGGGGTAATTAAATAATATGCTACGATCATTATTATGAAACCAGTGTTATCTATTTTAGGGTCTGCAATTTTGTGCTTCTTACCACGTGGTTATAAATTATGGAAGAATTGGATATCTTCGCATTTAGTGAAAGGTGGGTCTTTCTCTTATCAATTAGTTAAGTTGTAAAAATACTTATTAAAATTCTGAGTGATATTCTGTATATCTCATTTTATGACTTATTCATAAACAGCTGACGACACGAGCAGTTATATTGATTATTACACAGAACATAAACAGGAATGTATATTTCCTATATTTCAGACTCCGGGAATATGGTTGACCGTCTGGTATTTAATTGTGTTAAACATTTTGTACAAAAATTGAGAATTATGAAGAATTTGAGGGTTTTTTTTTCCGAAAATGTTTCAATGTTATTTGGAAGGGACTATTAAATTAAAGCTGCAAGACCTCTCTCTTAGAAAACGCAATTGTTTAGTGGCTGGGTATTTGTTAAAACTGATCCATTTCGAACATCAAAATCACCTGCAAATACTCAAATCACACACAAATTACGAATATATAACTGGTATGCACCAGAAGCCAATGGAAGACCAAACGTGTAAAAATTGAACATTTATTTTTAACTGAATTATCCACCTTTCACAACATTGTTTTGACGCTTGAATAAACATTTTGGTATTTGTCGTTACTCGTCCATTTACCAAACACACCGAATCCCAACCACATTTCACCGCTTAATTGCAGAGTCTGTTGAACGTTTAAATCCCTCACCCTTCGCACTTATGGCTAACCATTCGATCAACAAAACAAAACAAAACAAAACGAACTGTTATATTTAATATGCAAGAGCTAAATCTGCCTATTGCATGTCTTAATTTCTGTAGGCCTGAAATGTTTTCTAACGTATTAGACATTAATTAATTGATCCAGGCCTTAGTCAACTCTCGATGGCATCAGATTCCTCCGATATCAAATAGATTGAAACGGTTCAGCAATACTTTGATTTAATCAAATATGGAGGAACGAGACTAAAGCTTCGATCAACCAGGTTGGTGGTTGAAATTATTGCACACGTCTGTCAAACCATCAAAGTCTAATATCAATAGAGTAATTTGAATGAAATTTTCAAATTATTCATTTTACATTACCTACTTTCTAACTATTATAGCAAGAATGGCTAATTCTTTATCTAAATCTTACATAATATATCTTTAAAGGACAATATTGGTGCCAGTCATTATCACATATATGATAGAGCTGGTTAAACACATTCCAAATATACTTTTAACAGAGAGATCAATTATACGATAGCTGACTAATACAGGTTTCCCAAATCGGAAGTGACGAACGCCAAAGGAAAACACGAGTCACCGGTCTATTTAACTGACTGAAGCGACGAGTGATAACAGATACACGGCCGAATTTCTACTCACTAATAATTCCTTCGAAGACCAAAAGTTGTTGTGTGTGACTGTGAGAGGATATGACAATTCATAAAAAGAATTGACTGTCACTAGATAAGAAAACACGAAAGAAAAACAGAAAAAGTCCGTGCATTACCATGTTTTTATTAGGGATGGGATAATAAATAGGTTTTTTTTAAATTCTTTAAACGCAAAGTGGTTTTAGAGGCGAAATATACTGAAAATAACAAATTTGACCAAATTTTTGTCAAAAAATGAATTTTTCACTTGGTGCCAGCCATTTTTTCAAAATGGCTACCAAATTTAGTAAAAAAAATGGCATTTTCTCATATAACTAATCAGTAACTCATAAGATATGTCTTCTAATATGTCTTTTATATGGTTTCCAGGGTGGTTGAATTCAATTCTGGTCTCAAAAATGAATTACGATAATCCAAGATGGCGGAAATTCAAAATGGCGGTCAAATATTGCCGATTTTCAATTAATTGTTATTTTTATTTTTTCTGTTTGGTATGGCTTCTAGTATGTCTTTTATATGGTTTTTGAGGTGTCATAATTCAATCCTGGTCTCCAAAATGAAGTTAGAAAATTCAAAATGGCGGAAATTCAAAATGGCGGCCAAAATTGTCTCCAAAATGGCGGAATTTCAAATTAATCGTCATTTTTTCTGTTGGATAGGACTTCTAATATGTCTTTTATATGTTTTTCGGGGTCTCTGAATTCAATTCTGGTCTCAAAAATTCCTTTCGCAAATCATAAATGTCGGAAATTCAAAATGGCGGGCAAATAGATGGCGAAAATTCAAAATGGCGGGCAAAATGGATTCCAAAATGGCGGATTTTCAGGAAAACCGTCATTTTTCTTGTGAATATTTCTTTTCAAATGTACCAAATAGAGTTTCAGTCTTACTGAATTCAATTTTGTGGTCAAAAATAATTTCAGAAAGTCAATACCACCTACCCAGTGCCCTTTTTGTCGTATGCCTTTTCACCATTTCACCTGAAAAGCGTCTTCTGTTTATACAGTTGTTTAGAATTTACCTCTCCCGTTGGTTCAGAAATGGTAATATGTTTTACATAGACATTTTTTACAGTGAAGACTCTTATGCTCGGCATCGTTTGTGGTGTCATCTAAGCCGATGGTAACCACTGATTCATTTTTGTCAGTTATCTATTTCGCAACAATTTCTAAGTTTAAAAAAGAAGTGTCACGAAGGTAAATTGAAATGCATTTACGACTAGTAATCACGAAAGTTATGTAGCACTCACTATTCCATCTTTCGCTGTAGGTAGTTATCGGATTAAATTTTTTGATCATCACCATTGTCACTACTGAGGCCTTCTTCTGTTTCTTCTTGTACTTTAGCTCGTGTCCATTGTTGGTGAAAAACAGTATTCGCTATTACCATAGTTGTTGGTTGTGAATCTGTAATCTACCAAGCTCTGTACCGGTAACATCTAGCAAGTGGCGATATAGTCTCCATGGCAGTTATCCGTATAAAATGCCTCGTCAGCAGACGCCATACAGAAACAGTATTGTGCTCAAGGCTTTTTCGAAAGTTGATATTTTGCTCTAATATCGAATGCTCATTTAGTCATTCTTTGATTAATTTCATCTACGTTTGAGAATCATGTTTCATGAATACAGCCTCTCATTACTGTGTCCGTATGCCATCTGATGATGAGACATTTCATATGGATAACTGTCGAGGAGATTGTGTTGCCACTTGTACAAAAACCGTACCACTAAATTGGGCAAAACAGCAGAAATGAAACAAACGAAGAGACTACTATGCGCAACAAAAGAAACGGCCCGTAGAGATGGAACGAGAAGATATGAAACACGAACATATGGAACAAGTACTGCTATCTACAGAAGAAATGGTTTCTCCTAAGAAGAGCAGGCCTGGTCCAACTGTGAATGGATGTGAACTTGATGCTGATCCATCTACCGATTTTCCACAAATCAAAATACGAAATGGTCACAGAACAATGAATGAATCTCTAATGTGTAGTCACGTACAGAGCCTTGCGGATTATAAAGTCACAACCAACGACCTCATTGGAATTACATGTACAGTTGCAATCGCAAATACTGTTTTTCATCAGCAGTGGAAAAGACCAAGACCTCAGTAGCGACAATGATGATGCTTAAGACATTTAATGATACCTACCTAATCCGATGACTACCTAAAACGAAAGAAGGCATTGCGCTACATGACTTTCGTGATTGCTAGTCGTAAATACATTTCTCTGTTTTTCCAGTTCTGGCAATTAGTATTAACAAATCCTTAGAAATTTTCTAGCCAGCTCGACAATGGGAACTTGATCCCAGACAAAATCTGACCGGACATTCGCCCTGGGTGTGGTCCGGTCCCCAACAAATATGCTGATTGGTCCACAATTCAAGATGGCCACCGCCTTTTGAAAATGGCTAAAACCGTTGGAGTGACCATTCTAGTATCATTATTCAAGGGTGACTCCGAAAACCCCAGAACTGGCATATTACAAGTAGTATCTAAGAGAAAAATGACGAATATCTGTAACATCGGCCATTTTGGGGAATATTTGGCCGCCATTTTGAATTTCCGCCATCTTGGATTTCCAAAATTAATTTTAGTAGCTATTTTCATATTAGTGACACCGAAAAACATAGAACTGGCATATTACAAGTCGTATCTAAGAGAAAAATGACGAATATCTGTAACATCGGCCATTTTGGGGAATATTTGGCCGCCATTTTGAATTTCCGCCATCTTGGATTTCCAAAATTAATTTTAGTAGTTATTTTCATATAAGTGACACCGAAAAACATAGGAACGACATATAAGAAGCCATATCTAAGACAAAAATGACTATTATCTGAAAAATCGGCCATTTTGGATAATTTCTGAAAAATGGCCGGCACCAAGTGAAAAATCCATTTTAGAATTTTTTTGGGGCCAAATTCGTTTTTTTCAGCTAATTTCGCTTCGGAAACCACTTCGCGTTTAAAAAGTTTTGTCAGTATCCCATCCCTATTTTTATAAGGTATTGAATGAATATAAACAAGGGAATGTACGGACTATTTCTATTTTTCTCGTGTTTTTTTTATTTAAAGACATTCAATTACTTTATTGAATTGTCAGATATCCTCTTACAGTCCCATATAACAACTTTTGGTCTTCGAAGGAATTATTAGTGAGCAGATATTCGGCCGTGTATCTGTTATCACTCGTCGCTTTAGTCAGTTATATAAAGCGGTGACTCGTGTTTTCCTTTGGCGTTCGTCACTTCCGATTCGGGAAACATGTATTACTCAGCTATCGTAGCATTGATCTCTCTGTTAAAAGTATATTTGGAATGTGTTTAACCGGCTCTATCACATATGTGATAATGACTGGCACCAATATTGTCCTTTAAGAATGCCAACTCTTTTTTTTTAAAATCTCAACTAATGTTTCTTTAAGTATATTATGTTAATTTTATGTATATTATTATGATGTGAAATAGTTTACTACACTTATGAACATAAGACTTTATATTCAATTATTGATTAATGTATCCTCCTCCATGCATATTATTATAATGTGAAATTGCTTATAATTACACTTGTTCGCATAATATTGCTAATATTATATATTCAATTATTCATTTGTAATCGACGTTTCAATTGTGTTTTCAATTTATTTACTTGTATTCTGACGTCCATTCGTTAATAAACCAGTTCGAGGTCAAATAATGATTATTTATGTTTCTTTTCTGGTAACGTAAATTCTATCGGCTCTTTATTACGTTACTGTCAGGCACCCATCTCGGTTCTAGGACTATTATGGAATCTTACCGTTTTTTTTCACCGTGATTCTGCTTTGGACGCCAAAAGGAATCATTTCTTGCTACATCCAACACAAATTTATAAAAATCCAACACTATTTTCATGTCGAATTGTGCAATACAAAACATAACCAACTTTCATTTGAATTGGGCTGCCATTTTCAAACTAACGGTCAGCTAATATTCCAAATTTAGGAATGGAATTTCACCGTAAACGGAAATTCGTTCACACTTCAATGTCCAGTTGTCAAGTGATTGCGAGGCAGATACGGACCACGTGCATAATCCGGGCTATATTCCATTGGGTTATAACTAGCCAACGCACGTGGAATTTTGAACAGATCTATTTAAGCCGTAAAAAAACTACTGTTAACGATTCAGAATAACAATAATACTGAGCTTTTTGGTTAATTTGAAAATTAAGTTTTTGTTTTGTAATTGTCGGGAGCGGCATCTTTTGGTCTCGTTAGACAAGAATAGAATACTACACTGTAGTAGTTTTGTCCTTTTGCATTTACATGCTTCTCAAAACAATTTTTGAGTTGCCTAACGAACTAGCTCTCTGTAATGTTTTGTAGATAATCGCCTCGATTATCCAGGCCTGTTGATTAGTCGGGGGGCGGTCGATAGGCTGGTTAAAATGGTCTAATTCTAAAACAAAGGCACGTAACCTAGTTCGCCCGGATGTACTGGCTGCTTGTAGTTAACGTTCTCGGTGATGTTTAAATGGTTATAACCTGCTAAATAAATCAAATGCTATTCTTGGTTTTTGTGGTGATGAGGGCCACAATCTATACCTCATTAAGGTTGTTGTTGTATCTTCACATCTACAGAGCGGGACACTACATAGGTGTTGAGAGCCTATTTAAATGATGTACATAATCAGACAATATTGTTCCATGTTATTTGAACAGTTTGAGGTGATGTCACTTTGCAAATGAGATTCCAACAGCAAAACTGTCAGAAGTTCCATAAACCTTAAATCAAATGCTATTCTTGGTTTTTGTGGTGATGAGGGCCACAATCTATACCTCATTAAGGTTGTTGTTGTATCTTCACATCTACAGAGCTGGACACTACATAGGTGTTGAGAGCCTATTTAAATGATGTACATAATCAGACAATAATGTTCTATGTTATTTGAACAGTTTTACGTGATGTCACTTTGCATGTGACTAATGATGTTACTTGTCATCAAATGCGCATGATGATGCAGATAGTTTGACATCATCAAATACATATAGAAACATAATAATGTGATTGTCAACAGTATTAAGGTGGAATAGTCATTGATACCCAGTAAACTATTTACTGGTTTGGTTGCCTTTTCTTCTGAATAAGACTATCCTTTGAGTTTGAGGCAAAAATAATGCCAGTTTTTAAAACGGTTGTTTTATAATTACACTCAAGAGTTTCGTGACTATTGTTTAAAGTGTAGCCAACAGTACCACACACAAATATAACATATGCACCAACCTTTCACATCAACTGCATATATAGTAGACATATATTCAGTGCCACAATTATGTTCATCGAATCTACTGAAAATATTTTTCATCAAAAGTGGGACATAAAACTCTCCCTATAAGTAAAAGTATAATATTTAAAGTTATTTTACCCTAGAAATAAAGGTACTATAATATAAATTTAATACATTTTAGTATTGGAAATAGTTATATCATGATTTAGTAGATTTTAGAGGTTCTATATTTATAATTTAAAATAAACTGTAAGGTATTACTAATATAACATCAATAGCCAAGGGTTCAATCAGGTACATAGACAAGACCTTAAGTACGGTAACCAATTTTTGACCGGGCACGTTTCTTGTAAGGTTTTCACAGCAAGAACACTTGACGGCTGTTCTTCTGTATGCCGATTGTAAACAGGTCTAATGTCATACTTTGTGAAACCTGGAGATAATTATCAATATCAAAGACCTACCTTCCAAATTTGAAGCGAGTGAAATACAACTATGTCATGTATTGTAGTATTGCACTCTGAGCAATAGTATGCTGATGGGCCACAATCAATACAAAATATAATTTCAGGTACTGAAATACTTTAGAGGTGTAAATTCTCTCTTCGGATATAACAGACTTCGAATGATTGTTGAGTTCTTTAATATACCGGAACATAAATATACAGATATCGTCATACAGTACTGACAGGCCAGATACTGCACTTAGTAAGGGATCCTAACTAGTGACTGCCTTCAATGTACAATTTTTGTGATATTTAAGGCAAATCAGACAATAGGATGAAAGTAAAATTGATAAATGTTGTAATTAAAACTGACATGTCGATATATGAACAATGCATAAAAGATTAAACAATAATATAAATCAACAAAAACAATAGATTTGATTAACGTCGTTACCAATGACGGCTTGACAAGTGATGACAGGTTAACGACTTACTAGCCAGTTGACTTTAAGGTGGTTAATTTAAGAAACATTAAATATATTAGCCACTGGCAGATTATCACACCATTATAATACCACTCATCCTACAGACATTGCTTGCTGGACACATCTCTTCAATATGAGTATGAAGTAACTTTGATACCGGTACTGTTTTCATTATCTGAAAAGATATATTCATATGCAAACTAGACAGCAAAGAAAACGATCCAAAGTACTCAGACTCATGGTACCGTACACATAAATATACATGTATCAATATCATCATTTAAATATTCTGTTACGTTTATATATATGAGTGTAAGATAACATACACAGAATTAAAAATTTGATTGATTTTTATCAAGAGCACAAACTATTTATGAATCAGGGACAGTGAACAGTAGACATTAGACTTATAAGAGACTTACCAGGGGCAGAGTCAATCATTGGTTCATCAGTTGAATCAGTCAATGGAATTGGGAGCGGTATAGCACTAGCAGCATGTTCATGTGTCGGATCGAACCATTGAGTTCTTCTACTGCGCTTCCCACCTTCTGATACTACGACATTAAATTTCTTGATCAATTTTCTCTTATAGATAGGCATCTGCAAGTAAAACGTAATCATCTCCACCTTCAGATTTTCATTGGATTGCAAGTTAATATACTAATAGGTGCAACTATTGGATTTACCATTCCTGCACTTGTGTTGTGACAGGCTGTCGCTTTGTTCGTCATTCATCTCCTCATTCTACAAGGGTATGAAATTAGGCTTGCCTGAGCAGCCTGTTATCAATTTCTGCTGTGGGCACAGGTCGTGTGAATGATTCAATCAAAATCATATAATAATAATTTCCTCATTTCACAATGGTGAGAAATTAGGCTTGCCTGTTATCAATTTCTAATCTTGGCACAGATTGTGAGAATGATTCGACCGTTTAGTGACATTATTGACATAGCCCTCGACAAAAATAGAACTCTGTCTTTATTGAAAGCGAACAAATCTCATACACAAAGTTCATGTACAATGTCTTTCGACACGTTGTTGAAGCGAGTTAGTTTGTCATCTTCCGTGGGCGTCGTATTCCTTAGCGTTGTTCTTTTCCGTAATCGATGGTTGTTCTAGGTCGTTCTGAGAGTCAGTTGGTGTTGTAGTTTCGTCATAAGAAGAGTTGTTCCTTAGACGTGGCTGGTAACTTCTCTTCCTGATTTTCAAACGATACCAGATTATCTGACATTATTTCGTGACTCAGATCTGCGTTTGGCACTGGGATTTGCGTTGATGTAGTCGGTATTGACGATTTTGTGACATTCGTCTTCTGCTTCTCAAGACAATCTTTTCTAAGATGACCTGTCTGCATACATGACAAAGTGACTCTCTTCCCCATTCAACCACTAGGGCTCTTTTATTATCCGGTAGTTTGATGAGGTGGGGAATGTCCTCTTCGAAGCTTGTCCTGCATAAAACTGAGGCTATTCTAATTCCAGTGGTGATTTCTGTCGATAGCATTAACTCATCCTGGCAGTTAATGGAAATACACTCATCTGACGATAACACCCTTTCCACTAAGATGTTGCTAACATTATAGGGTAATCAGTGTATTCGAGATCTAAGTCTTGTGTTGTTTCATAGACGTCTGTGTAAAAACTATCAATTTTCCTCTGTAGTTCTTGTGGAATAGAGATTTTCCTAAGAATTGATGGTAGTATCTTTCTTCGATGTCAACATACTACTCTGTCTCTTGTTTATGTTGTCGAAGAGACAATCCAGTGTACGGTATATGTTCTCTGTGAAGTTTACCGGGGGCTGTAAACACTATATTCTGTTCACTTCTTCTTAGATCTCCACTTCTCTGTATTCTCGAACTGTGTTCACTTTCGCCATGTTTCTAGTTTCAATCAGCTAGTAGAGTAATTCCAATGTCAAAAATCCTGTAGCCATGAATGTCTGTATCTACCCAGATTCGAATCTGTAAGTGTGACCCTTGGACGCCTTGGTCAGTGGAGAAGAAAACGAGCCATCCTGTTTTTCTTCCATCACAAAAGCCTCAAGAGGCCACTTGACTGAGTGTACAACATATTTCATGGACACCATTAGCGCTATACAGGGTGCAAAACAGTCAAAACTCCACAGATCGCCATATTGTTTCGAAGGTAAACAATCACAATTATGGACAGTGATTTTGCTCTTTCACGTCGACGACAAATTGAAGGGTTCGGAAAGGGTTAGGAGTAATAAATGTACGAAATGCATCCTTAGTCGTCAAAAATCAATCGAGTCCATGGGTAGGCTTACTCCAGTTAGAGTCAAGGCCTGCCTTTATGACTATGATTTCGCCTGAATTCTATCGAGCTTGATCCAGATTTAGTGCATGAGCTGAGCTTACTTTTACATGTGTAAGAAGTTGATCTTTGGATGGTGTATCAAATTAACATTTGATGTAGAGCTGACTAATGGTTCTATCAGATTATTAATAAAATTCTCCAAAATTACAATGTATAGCAAAGATGGCGTCGAAAAAAAATGTTTTAGGAAAACGTTTATTATACAGCATGCGCAATAGCTAGAATTTCCGATCATCGCTTGTAGGCTTGACGTAAGGATTTAAATGCGATAAAATAAAAAACAATATGCTAAATATTATCCAATTGGAAACATGCTTACAACATGCGCAGCCGTATGACCATGTCTCAAGTCATCGCTTGAATGCTTGACGTAAGAGATTTTCCGATCATCGCGATAAAATTACATCACGTCCATTATTGAGGCGTATGACTGGGACATATGTTTTCTTGCTTGAAGCGTATGACTTGAGATGGATTGGGTGTGCGTGGTGTATTGTTGGGTTTGGAAAAAAACTCGTTTAAAACCAAATGCCAATCGAACCATGACAATAAATACCAAGTCGAAATCGCCAAATGACAGTTTTAAGGTTCGGATTGAGCAGGGTAATATTCTAAATGTATATGAACTAGTCTGTAATAGACGATGTATTTGTAATGTTGCCCTTTCCGATTAAGGAGCTAGCTATATGTCCCAGAAACTCTTCTTTTGAGCTTGCGCAAATATTCATCCTCCACTTCCGGCGAAACAATACAAAAATGTAAAGTTCGATTCAAAAAGGAGTCTTAAAGAATAAAAAAAAACCGCCAAAGTATTGCTGTATTTGCAAGGGTATTTACCGTGGTGCAATAATCTACTGAGACTGAAGGATCATAAAAATAGGCCTACACAGATTTCCCGGAGAATAAACAGATGAAGCTAGTCTGGATACGACGATGTAAAACTGTCACGACAACACTCCAGCGGACGTCACACTAAACCTCTGATACCAGTAACTTGACTCTTCATTAATTGCATTAGCGTTTTGAGAAATTCAAGATGGCGTCCAAGACGGTCGTCATTTCAAATAATCCCCTGTAACCCGCGTGCTATTTTGTCTAAGATGATAATTTTGGCGTCTAACCGTATGTGTTGGGGGCCAAGGAATACACTGAAATCATTAATTATGTCATGGAGTGATTAGATCATAGTTAAATGCAAAATTCCAGACAATATGGCCCTTTAACTCGGTAGCGGCGGTTTGGACAATAATTGTTTCACCGAATCAAACTATGTCATGATATCCTGTTGTCGGCTTACGAAAACGGCGAAGTTTAACTTAGCCACTATCAGCAACCATACTCTTTTGTTGTTTCGAAATAAAAGCCTGGTTAAACGTGACTTGACTTATCTTATTTCCAAGAACGTAATCATCGAGATGGTTACTTGTTATCAATTAAGGTGTATTTTGTACACGACGAACAGTCCATTTCCTGATAACACTATTTTGCATCGACCGTTTTTATTGAACTTCGAATTTTGACTAATGGTTTGGATTGTTCGTACTTGGTTTTATTTTATTTATATATAATATATCGATCTAAGTTTGTCAACCTCAGTTTTTTGTAACTTTATGAGAAATGGCGAAATTGTATAAAAATATAAATTAATTTGTCCCGCCAAACATTTTTTTCCTGTTGACCAATGACAATTAACCCACATATAAAAAAAGGCCACAATGAACATTTTAAAATAATAGATTGGGGTGTACACAAGGTATGATAAAAAATACGTTGAAAAACGGCATACCAAAACTTAGAAAATTGTGTTTCAATAGATACAAAATCATGTTCAACAGGGAAATTTCGAATTAGCAAAAGGCACAACAGCTGCTCTTTGAGATACGGACATCTACAGTTTGATTGGACTATTACTGCTCAGGGTAAGCAGGGTGATAAGCAAGTTCATTGGTCGAGATAACATTGTTACTTCTGGAATGATGAGACTTGGTGTATTATTTCATTACACCAGTACCATGACTAAGGGCGATGATTAACATCTATGCCTTATAGGCTAAGTAGAGGCTTCAATCTGATTGGTCGTTGCTTTGGAACAAGATAACTGATTCTAACTCATGGGGAGTGATGAAAATTAGTGTCGAATTTCAATACAGGTGCCGGGAATTCTCGTATTTAAGCCATGAGTTTAATTTCGAATTTGACTATTACAGTGATGAAACATTTATTCTGAAATTAAGCTCAAGGCTTAAATTTGAAAAGAGGAAAAAAGACAAAACATTTTTATAGTCACATTAATTAGATGTCACCTGCAATTGCAGTCGAACGAGTTTTAAAGATGTGAAACTCACTCGCGTATGGCAAGCCAAAGCGGAATTAATTGCAAGACCGTTTTTCTGTATGGAAAGAGAAAAAATCGAGTACATAACAATTTTCTCATCACCTTCCTAGCATTTTTCACAGTCAAGACAAAATAAAAAAATACACATGTCAAAACGGAAAAATTCACATATCAGTTGAAGCGATAATTTCATATTTTCTAAGAAAGTCAAAACATAATTATTTCTTTGTCTATTGTTCAATAGGTTGTCAACTCACTATATACATCATAGGCATTATTTCCCACTCTTATAAATCACTAACACCGGAAAAAAATAACACAATTACATGCCTCGTTTTTCTATTCCCCCAGGGGGGGTTGGGATGGCCTAGTGGTCTAGAGTGCCGCGCTTCGACCTCTAGCTGGCCGGTCACCTCTGGCTTGCGGCTGTGGTTTCGATCTCTGGTGTGAGCGTATGTGGCATGGTGATAGGGGCGCCTTCTCAACCTCATGGGTTTTCTCCCACTGCTAGCGAATTATTGAAATAAAATTGAAACCATGTTAGTCCCAAAATGACCTAGTTTGTGTCGAGTGGACTTTAAACCCCATTTCTCTCTCTCTCTGTCTTTTAAAACTGGGGGCTTTGCGCTAGCAGGCTTTCTGGTCCTAGATCCATGCATGATGTTCTGTTTGATTAAATCCTGGGTTTTGATACTTAAGATGGCTTTCCTAAAACTGTCAAAAGTTGTATTTACTTCCTGTGACTGAACTTTTGTCATTTGGAATATTGTTACCAGTGTCATCTACAGTATTTGTTGTGTAGTTCCATTTGCATTCTGATATATGTAAGCATTGTGATTGTGTGGGCATGGAAGCGGAAAAGACATAACTTGTATTTTTTATAGTGATGACCAACATCAGCCAGCAACATTTCAAAGTTTGCGTTCCATTCAATCCTGAAGCCATCTCGCCGACGATAGGCATCATTAGTATCCCTTAAAGGTAACACACATTTCATACATTTCATAAGCGAAGATCGAAATAAGCAGTAATACTAGGACTACCTGGTAATACAGTTGGTAATATTTATGGAATTTAATTATTTTATTATTATTTATTGTATAATTTGTATGAAAAATCATTCACCTACCACTTTGAACTGGCCTTACCATGTGCTTAGTTCAGCTCTTCTGGAGGCGACCTCTAGATTTCGCGCGATACCAACAACATCGGCTTCCGGTTAGTGTTGGAGCGTCCGATTGTATGTCCAGGACTCGAGAAGTGAGTACTCTTAATACAGTAACAGTATAGATTTGTCCACTAGAACACATTCCGATTAAAAACGCAATTTTCGTACAATCAGTGGCCACAATCCAGGAAGTTAAGGCATGGCACGGTCGAATGTATAAAGGAGCCGAGATCTGTAGGTTATGAACATTTCAAGTGTCCATAGGCTAAAATGTGATTTTGTACAATCAGGGGCCATAATTCAATATCGAAAGAAACCGAGATGGTTTGGAGATAAACCTGTATTTCAAATTTCTTCAAAATCAAAATCGGATAAAACTTATGACATGTAGAATGTCCACAAACAAATGGTCCAAAATTAGAATTATCTGATTAACCCAGGGCCGTTTCTTACGAGAGCCAGCGCCACAATACGTGGGCCACCTAAACCCCAAAATAAACAAACAAAACATTTTTTTTATCAGGTATTAATTAGGATATTTAAGATATAACTGAAAAATACAAGAATTTAATAGCAAATATTTAAAATCAAATTTTAGTTATCTGTAAAATAACAATGTAGTGAAATAAGATTATTACACAGTTTGTAAAATCCATTGGCCAATCATGCTATTTTACTGAGATTTCGTCTAATAGTTTGGATCCGGGTGAGGCGCCAGACAGGGTAAGCTTACTCTTCGGGAAACCTGTTATCACGGTTTGTCGTGCATTTTGTACACGGTGAACAGTCCATTTGCTGATTACACTATTTTGCCTCGACCGTTCTTTTAGGACTTGACTAATGGTTTTGATTGTTCGTACTTGGTTTTATTTTATTTTTATTATTATTAAACAACTTTGCAGAATAATAAATGAATTAATATATACTTTTTGTTTTCAATATGGCGAATCTGGGATAGATGGAGTCAGTAAAGTCAGCTACATAGCAATAATGTAGTTGTGGCCGTTACGTTCACAAACCCAAACACTACGACCTGAACGTAAATACCATACTGGAATATGACCCTGAGACTAAAAAGTCTACTATATGTTCTTTGAAATTCTGGAGAGTCGAGGAAGTGCATTTCAGTATAAATCCTGAAATAGAAAAATATATATACATGTATCCTGAAACGTAAAAAGTTAATAAACCTTAAAAAACAAATTTCATATTATTGAATCAGATGAACCCCTGTCTCATTAAACAGGAAACTAAGCCAAAATGTAAAAGTTATACTTCCTGAAAAAGAAATGATCTGTATTCAGTATAAATCCTGAAAACAATTATGTAATGTTGGCCTGCCCTGTGAATAAAATGGTTAAAGGGCTAATCCCGATAATTTTTTGGAGGATAAAACTGCTTATTTTGTGTTAGAATCCCCTACCTAAGGACAGAGAATGTAACTCAGTATTTGTGATACGTTTTCAAACAACTTAAACCCGTCAATCTCCATCTGGAAAGGAAATTGTAGTCCCAAGCTGCATTCTGCGGTGTCTGCTTCTTTTATAAAAAATAATGTGTAGGTGAAATTTACCTTTCGTTATCAAGTACAGTACACGGGTCACTCACTATATAGACCTCTCAATAAACGGGAGTCGATTATCAGGTCATCAACAAAATAATAGACCCGAATTCTTAAAAGGGTTACGTGTCCGGATAAGCAGTTTTGACATTCACGCCAAAACGACTCAATATATTAGCTGAAATTTTGGGACAAGGTAAATACAGCCTTCATGGCTATTTTGGTGCTTAAATTTCATACGTACTCAGACTTTCATTTTTGAGACTCTGATCAAAACGGGATTTTCCCTTTAAGCCCTCTTTATTCACTCAAGGTTTCTTACAAAATTTGAATTAAATTTTATATTAATTATTAATTAAACATTAATAAACTTCTTAAGGTCATGATCAGCTGCAGATGCCATCCGAAGAATCCGATACCCATTGAAAAGAGAAAAGTAATATTTGAATTTGAAAGATTTGGTTAATAAATGATGGAAAGCAAGACATATTATTAAAAGTACATGTATCTTAATTTTTGCAGAACAACTCCCCGGAAACGTTTCGCTTAATTTGGAAATGAATGAAATGAAATGGGGTTTAACGTCCTACTCTTTGGCACCTAACCTGGGCAAATGGAAGACGGGCATACGTAATACAGTGTGCTATGAGGGAAATTTTGCCCGGGCAGCGGCGCCACGGTCTACTCTTATATCGAATTCCAACTGCCAAGGGATCTTTTACGTGCACTCCAATGTGTACACGGGACCTCAGTTTTTCGTCCCACCCGAACGACTAGGCAGCTGTCCTTGTCAGGCCCTCCTTCTGCATCACTGAGAAGGGGAAATCACGCCGGAAAATCGAGATGAACTTTCTCGGCCAATACAGGGATCGAACACCCGAACTCCAGGCTGGCGAACCAGCGCCTTATCCACTTAGCCGCCGTGACCCATAATTTGGTCACATGACCAATGAAACCATTGTAAACAGTTGTGACATTCTATTGCCAGTGGATCAAAATCATGAAATTTGTTGCATACTGGACAAACAAGGGTGTCAAGATTGCTTCGATTCAAAAGATTCAAAATTTTTGTCGCGTACCATTTTCATCCTTTGATTTTGTCAATTTGTTTTTGTTTTTTTTGGGGGGGGGGCAAATGGCAAAGTTAACTAATCCTGGATGTCCTTTCTTTTTTGCAGCTATGTTAAACTAATGAATTTGAAATTGTTCTGGAAAAGTTTTGAATTTCATTGAAATGTCTTCACTGGACATATATCTATCTTCATCAAACAAAGGTAGGCCTAATGACGTTTTCGGCGTTCAAATACTTCCATGAAAAGTGTCAGTGTCCTCTGATAATTTAACTACCGTTGCTGAACTATGATTCAGAAATATAACAAAGTGTTTTTACAGGCAAATCATACATATGCTCCACTGTCCTGAACACAAAGGTAACAAACAAATGGTTCATATACAGATTTAATATGCTGATTTAACATGGACATTGTGGAACATCGAAAAACTGGATTTATGTTGTTATCTAAGCAACTTCCAGACATTATGTATTTTTGAAGCTCTTTCCGTTTTGAAATACACGGAACGGAATTCCGTTATCATGACTTTCATTGGTATAGATGGTGCTATTATTTAAATTGATATTTTTTATTGAAATTTCTGTTTCATCAATATACTTCTTGATGGTGTCTTCATTGTAGAAAGCGTGACATGTTTTCGCAACAGTACGTAGGCCTCTTGAACAATGTTTTTAAATTTCCGACCTCTTTTCTTAGATTTTATTCATTTACTTCCATCATGGCGCTCGTGTGCATTTTTCGGAAATTTTACGTGGGGACGGTATGGGTTATTTTGAATTTCTTTCGGCTCAGTTAAAGAATAACGATCTTGCTTAATTGGTCCATCCTTCCATAATTATAAACCAACGGTTATCATGCAAGAATCGCCCCAACTTTACAAGAGATGGACAGAGAACAAGCTAAAAAAAAGGCGATCAGGGGCCGCAATTAAGGAAATTACGATCCAATACGCGCACTTATCAAAAGGAACCCAGATCTAAGTGTCCAAAAGCTAAAAACGAGATTTTTCGTACTATCAGGGGACATAATCCAGGAAGGTACGGACGGTCCGTTAACTGAGCAAATCCTGCGTTAAAGATTGGGAACAGTTGTTTACATTATCATGTTCGTGTGATTTGTGAGTTAAAGAAAGAAGGGCATCTTCGACCAATTGGAAAGTTATTGCCAGTGAAGAAATTTCTGTGGAAGAAAACGGCAAGTCTGGATTCTCATCTGAATCAACCGCCTTTGAACAAAAAAAAAAAAAAAAAAATCATTTAGGACGTTTGCTTATTAATCACTATTTTCAAAATATATGTTATCATTATCATACGTTAGGGTGGAATTACTTGGCTGGTATATGACAAATGAAAGCTGATATATCACCGTGGTGTTTCGATGATGCCAAGGTACTCACCCGATCTCCTCGTTTTTGTATAACATGTCGCCCCTTGAATGGAAGTTTAAATCTGGTTTTATTGAGTGGGCCTACAACATCGAATGTTGCATCTAACATAAAGCCTTGTTAAATGCCCTCGAGCCAAACTAAAATGATTAAAAGAGTAAGTAAACTGACATCTAAATCGTAGCATACAACATTTTTATCCGAACCTGTCTCTTCCAGATATTTTCTTGAGCTGTGAGCTGCAATCTCGTTCCCAGAGGCAGCCGCGGGGCCGGAGGCCTCTAGTTCACTTGACCGGTCATTTTTTCTAAACCTAAGCCCCGCCCATTTCTCGAAAAGTAGAGGTCGGATGGTCGTTTTGTTTGTTGTAAAATAATCCTAGAGTCAAAGTCAACTCGCTGACATAAAAAAATTGGATCCTAAACGTACAAATTCAAGTTTTTGTAAAGATATATTTTTCTGTGCGTGGGTATATTTTTAAGTGATTCGGTCATCCAGGCACGTAAAATAAATACATGTCACGTGACAGTCATGGGATTCGTCGCTTCTGGGGAAAATGGCTACCCCGATTCACCAGAGAAATTTCTTCAAAAAATGTTCTGGTTTCGAGATTGTGTGAGCTGGTAATACAGTATCCGCTTTAAACATCACGCCCCGCTATTTTCAGTGAGAGCTGGTAATACAGTATCCGCTTTAAACATCACGCCCCGCTATTTTCAGTGAAACTCTTTGGGTATTGAATAGTCTTAATCCCTGCTTACAAAGCTGCAGTGAAAAAACAATGCATTTATAATATTAACGTACATGTATGAAGAAATACGACGGACACAGTTTAGCATATTTCATACGTTTGGGCCTAACAGGCATGGGCATGTCAATGTAGTTGTGTGAGTTGCCACCATTTTTCTGTTTAAAGAACAGGAACAAAACAAATAGAAGCTGGACCTACACTTAAAGTTACATTATGGGAGATAAGATAAAGAGATGCCCAGTTCCCACTATAATAATTAAAAACTAGATAGTGTAAAGGTAATTTGCTGAAAATTTCAGTCAAATTGATCCACTATTAGTCGAGAAAAAAGCGTTTGAAATATTCACATAGCCTCGGTCGTCATTACTCAAATCATTAATATAAACATCATAGTCTCGATTATCCACTTGATTGATTAAATTATCAACATGGCATGTAGGAATTTAATCCGCCGACATCGAAGGCTAGCCTTGACATCAAGAGTTTATTATGGTCTGGGTGTGTTAATTAATGTCAAATTGATTATTTAGATAACATTTCAGGCCTAAAGAAAGACCTGTAATAAGCAGATTTTGCTCTTGCATAATGCTATTTTAATGAACAAAACTAACTGCTTGTTATTAATACAGTTAGTGCTGTAAATTGTATTTGCGTTTTCAGAGCTTTCTGTTTTTATATGTTGGGTGGGACTGATGAAAGGCAAGAGTCAACAATTTCAAGGTACTGCCAAAGACCATAATACAGCATGTTGTTTGTAATAAAAATAAAATAAAACCAAGTACGAACAATTCAAACTATTAGACAATATTCGAAGTCCTAAAAAAACGGTATGGGGAAAATAGTGTTATCAGCAAATGGACTGTTCACCGTGTACAAACAATGGTAACACCCGCCATAGCTGCATCAAATCTCGGTAAAATAGCGTGATTGGCCAATGAACCATCAGTATGCAAAATGCACGTGATGAACAGCGTTAACGATGTAGTAGACATAATCAGGGAGATATTAAATGTAAGTTTAGTGCGCAATTATTCCTGTAGTTGAAGCTTAGATGACAAATGCCTCGTTCTATTTTTAAAAAAAAATCAGACTAAAAGGAACAAGCTCTCGCGTAACGAATTAGCAGAGACACAAGCACTCCATAAGCTGGTGATATTGGAATATCACTGCAAATAAATGGAAAGTTAACAGTCGGTAAGTCATCACGTGATATCTACAACTTGAAAATCTTTTATGGCCGTCTCCATTAAAACTGATACTTTTCGTTATTTAAGATACATTATGTAAGATTTAGATGAAGAACTAGCCATTCTTGCTGTAATAGTTAGAAAGTAGATGATGTAAAATGAATAATTTGAAAATTTCATTCAAATTACTCTTATTGCAAGCGAAGATATTAGCCTTTGAAGGTCCAACCACCGTATTGGTTAATCGAAGTTAAGTCTCGGTCCTCCATATTTGATTAAATCAATGTATCGATGACCGGCCTAATCTATTTAATATCGGAGAAATCTGATGCCATCGACAGTTGATTAAGGCCTGGATCAGTTAATTAATGTCTAATTAATACTTTAGAAAATATTTCAGACCTAAAGAAAGACCTGCAATAGGCAGATTTAGCTCTTGCATAATGAATGTTCAATCTTTATCTATGTTTCATTCAGCTGCCTCCAAATCGTATATTTTAAAGGGACAATAACACTCTTGCTGGCTTGGCAGCTCTAGAAAATAAATAATACTCTTATTCTAAGTACCAGATGTTTATGTGTCCTACCTGTTGTGTAAATTATCCATTACATCATATTTTACTTGTTCAGAGGGTTCGAAAATATTTTAAAATCCAAGTCACATTTGAAAAGGTTTACGTTAACCTTTTCAAATCATGTAGTTGAATTTTTCCAATTTTTTAAATTAGGTGTGTTACGATGAAATTTGTATAATCAATTTATTTGAATATTGTAAAATAATACAATTTGTTGACCAGAATAAAGATTGGGACATATTCAATTACAACAAGAGTGTTATTGGGGCTTTAAAACCAAATGTTGTCATTTTGTATAATTCGAATTTTCCCGCCAAAACTGATGGCCATCTGCAAATATTCCCAAATTATCACCAAAATGTGTATTGAAATGAATTCAGCTACCCCGAAATAAAATATTTTGATACCAAACTCGATCGTATTATGACTGGATAAAATTTATCGTTTTCCAGTCAAAACTGCCGGCCATTTTGATTTTTACCACTTTGACCCATTGGGCACGGATTTTCGGACTAGCGGTAATATTCATCTGGACCGACCATAAACCGTGGTTGGCATTTCCAATGCCGCAACTGCCCGGAATGGTGCGAAATTGAGTTTAAAAATGACAAGACTAATAATTGGGGATTTTGGTCAAATAGCGCAATAGAACGTTTTCTTGATTTTTTTTGTGTGTGTGGAGGGGTATTCTGCAATTGTACCTTACTAATGGTTACGTTAACGATTAATACAACCTGTCCAGACCTATTGTGAACTTGAAACGAAAGTGCAAAGCATTATAAGACCTAAATATTAGCTCACTAGTCTTCAAAGAAAACGTTTGGAAAAGCATAGATAAAGAGAAACGTACCATATAACGTAGTTGTTAAAAAAAGTTGCAAGACTTTGTGGTTAAATCATGCCAAAATTACTATCAGTCTCTGCTACCAGAGATCCTCGTTGTTTCAGATGTATGATGCAGAAGAAATACTATCACATCAACCCACGTTGATGCTAGATGAGACCAATAACATAATGATTCTTTTGACGTATTTGCTTTGAGAGATACTAGCCAATAAAAGTGGGAGATGGCATCCGCAGAGGCAATACAATCACATGAAATCTCTTTGATGTCCCATAAGACCAAACATGGTGATTCTTAGGAAGTATTTGCTTTGAGAGATACTAGTTGAAAGAATTTGATGTTATGCCTGGGGAATGTGTACTGGAAATCTTCATAGACTTGCCTTGATATATCTAAAACCAATGTAGGAAAACATTCGACTTCTTGAATAGTAATGAACTACCTATCATGGTTATTCCAACTGAGACATTCTTTCAGAATACCGTCAGTTCTCTCGATAATTTTTCATTGTGGGTTACATCTACTTATTAATAAACAGAAATCGCCCACAGGAACATAAACAAGCCCAGATACAACTGGAATCTCGGAAAAACAAACGACAAACTTGCTACTGCTTGCGAAAGTGACTCAGCTGAAAAGTTCTTTGAAATGGGTGCATATGAAAAGAATTTCATTTCATTTCATTAGTTCTGAAATGTTATGTAAACTATTAATTAGACATTAATTAACTTGTCCCGACGTTAATCAACTCGATGTCAACGCTAGCCTGCGTTATTTGTTGGATTATGATCCGATTTGCTGCATAATTTTCCTTCTAGGTTTAATGATTAAATGGGTAATCGAGACTGATTTTTGTCGTACTGACATTAGTAACGATGATCGAAACTTTCAACCGCTGAATTCGGGGTTCATTATCTAATTTTTAACTATTATTGTAAGAAATGACAACTCTTATCTAATCTCCCATAATGTATCTTTAAAATTATGGCGCAAACAAACAATATTTCTTCTATTTAATAACATACGAGTCATCATGATAACGGGTTCTTAAAAGTCCAAAACGGGTTCTTACAAGTCAAAGGTAAGATAGGCCATCTGTTATGAATACACGAGATTTTAAAATATAAACATCTAAATGTTGAACTGTATAAAATAACTTACTAATGCCATATGGTGGTACACAATATGTTCACTTTATGGGGTTTATTGACGACAGTGGGTCTGGTGAGTTGTTCTATTCTACCAGATCCCCAATTTACATTATCGGCCAAGGGTGGAGAATTCAAGGCAGAAGGTGGGTATTTTATTTTTTATTTCGGGTTAAAACTATAAGGAAGCGACAATATAAAATAGTTTATCTATACATGTAATATCTTCAAGAATTTTAACTTTTGGAACTGTGATTAAATTGTTACAAAAAAAAAAAACCCCAAACAACAGGGGCAGATATGTTTGTACTCTTTGTTAAATTGTAAGAGGGCTTTTTTGGTCTAATTGTTCTCTCAGGGGATTTGATGGTAAATGGCCCGGTATCAACCCCATAACAAATGTTTATTATCGACTTAACGACTATACACAATTAAAGTAGCTTTTAGTTAAGTTTTTAAACTAATCAAAACGATCAACTTGAATCTTTGAATAGTTTTGGAGCCATATTTTTGATTTTTATATAAAAAAGCACATTTGATTGTTTTTAAGATATATACATATAATAGATCTTGCTCTTCGTGTCTTTAAATGTATTGGGTTTGTTTTAGCCGATTTTAGTTGACCTGAATGGCGTCTTATTTATTTTTAAAAATTCTAAAAATTAGGCGTTTTTGTAATATTTTCACATTATGGGCCCGGTACGTTATTTGGCGCTATATGAATCCAATATTGGGAAATTTTTATCTCTAATCAGAACATCAGTCAAAAAAGGGTAGATATCACCAACTGAAATATCATTGACCCATGCATGTTCCTGCAGCAACGAATGCAATTCCCGAACTTATAGGTACGTTGTCTCCCTTTTCCACAGACACGTGAACAATAGCGTAGTCCAATCACAAGTCCTACGACAAACGCGCTCAAATCAAACATGGTGACCTCCAAGGAAACCTTGACATTGGATGAACCTTGTCTTTAATTGGCATTGTAAGTGGAGATTAACCGTTACGCTGTGGTCACACTCCCGGAATGTTCAAAAAAAGGCAGCGATGATCGAGGCTAAATGATAGAACGAGACTGCTGTTAAGCGATGCAGCATCTCAGTCAATTTGATTTACAGTTCGATATACGGCCTTGATATTATGTTTAGTTGTGGTTAAAATGAGAGTTTGGATGTCGGCATTATGCGCTCTTTTCGTTTACAGTTTAATATGCAGCCACATTGGATCACTGTTTCCTATTTGTCTGCTTCGGGAGTCACGAAGGCCTACCAGTTACAGGACAAGAGTACACACCGGCTAACAAGAAGTCGGCTTTAATTATGTATAATGCTGCCTCATTGATTTGGTCCATTCATGTCAAACTTTAAAATCCTATTGCAGATTTTCTCTATTTATCTATATATTAAAAGTATTGAAGTAAGAAATAAATGTAATACGAATTGAATTGCAGCCCTGTCTCAAACCGAATAGGCTAACGATACCACAGTCATTGAAAACGTTACTTGATAATCGAGATTATGTAGGTAGAGTCCATCAAACGATCAGTTATTCTCGGAGACAGTGAAGATACAAGTGACTCCTATTTCTAGTCAAAAATTAAAATGGTGATAACTTTGTTCAGAATAAAGTAATTTGACTTTAATTTTCAATGTATTCTTTATAAATCATCTATTTTTGAACTGTTATAGCAAGAATGGGCAACTCTTTATAAACAAAACCTCCCATAATGTATCTTTAAAGTGGGGTCAAGCCGTCTATTGAAGATGCGACCTATGGGGTTCAACATTAACACTGTGCCGCCATCTTCTATTGGGAGCGGGAAAACGTGGTGGACTTACTTTAAATACGATTTAATCCAAATAGGGAGATCATCTAGTATTGGTAATTTGAATTTGTATTCTTAAATCTTGGGAGTACATATTTAACCTGTATTCAGCCGTGCGAAAATGCAAATAACGCATCGAGCCTTTAATAAATATATGTTGCAATATGTTTTAATTTAAGATATCCCTGGACTTGGGAATCTATATTTTATATATAGAGTAAATAAAGGTACAGAACAACTTAGAAAAGCAGAACAGGGAGGTATGTATCCAGCTTATACTGTTATTTTGTTACAATTATGGAAAACCAGGCTGACTTGTTCTTCGGTCTAATTGTTAGATCTTTCATCGCCAGATCAACCAGGATTGGTATACCTTTCAATTGCGTTTTGACCTGGAGGTCGGGTGTTCGATTCCTGCATTGGTCGAGAAAGTTCATCAAGATTTTCCGGCGTAGTTTCCCTTGTCAGTGATGCTGGGCGTAGGGCCGGACAAGGACAGCTGTCTAGTTGTTCGGGTCGAACGAAAAACCGAGGTACCGTGTACACATTGCCGTGCACGTAAAAGATCCCTTGGCAGTTGGAATTCGATATAAGAGTTGGCTGTAGCGCCGCTGCCCGGGCAAAATTTCCCACATAGCGCACTGTATGGCGTATGCTCGTCTTCAATTGCGTTATGCTCGTCAGCTTTCTTTTTATGCACTCACATGGCAGGACAATTTGTTTGTGGATCGTAACTGCCCGAATTATGGCCCTTGATTGTACGAAAAATCACGTTATTAGGTTGCGGTTGTGTTCACAATTTTAATCCGATATAGAAAAAAGCCCGTTCGAATATGTCACTGTCATGTCCTAATGCAGGTTGAGATCGACTTTCTTGAAAATCGGACCATAACTGCCGGACAAAATGACCGACCCTTCTACACAAATACTGTAAAAATATGGTATAGCAAGGTTGTGGACACTCTAATAAAGGTCACAATTATCATCGAATATTGATGAAAATTTAAATGCACGTCGATAACCCAAAGATCTTGGTTTATTTCGATATTCGCGCATGTAGGGTCGTAACTTCCTGAATTATGGCCCAGATTGTACGAAAAATCACGTGTTTAGCTTGTGGTCCCACTAATGGTCACAATTTTTACCCGATTTTAAAAACCGTTTAAATATATCACTATTTCACTAAAATGATGGTTTAATTCCAATTTCGGGAAAATTGAAACAAAACTGTCAGACAAAATGGACGCCCTTTGTGGAAAAGTTTGTAACACTTAGGTTGTGGACCCTCTAGAGGTCACAATTTTGATCTGATTTTGAAAAAACTTAAAATATATCTTTATATTCCAAATATCGCAGCCCCCTTCCATATTTGCACATTCCTAACTATAATTTTCTGGATTATGACCCCTGATTGTAAGAAAATTCGCCCCTTTTTTAGCTTGTCAATACATCTCTTGCAAAATGTCGGCGTATCTTGCCTGACAACCACTGGTTTTTAACCTATTTCAATCAAGCCTTTTTAACGTAAAACATGACTTTCCATCCTTAAGATGCCTGAAGTAAGTCAAAAATATCAAATATTTTTCTAACATCTCCTACATTGGAAAGTCATGAACATGATAATTCTCACGGATACATTGTTTTCTTGATAAGCTGATGGTATCTGGCGTTATGTTGATTCTTTAATGGAAAATGTCGATGAAGTTGACTATTATAGCCAGGGCTATCTAGGTGGTTTGATATTTGGAGGCCCTCACCAGGTTTGGAAAAAAGGTAAGTTGTCTAGGTTATACAGTAAGTATAGAAAAAGCTGATCGCACATCACAACCAAAGTGAAGACTTGACAAAAAAACCAAACATATAACCTCAAGTGAATAGGCCTGGGAACCGACCGTACACACCCAATGTGAAGCTCCGAGCCTGAAGGGACACGTGGGCTGCAATAGAAATGGTATTAAATAAGAAATTGTTTCGGCACCAACCTGATCACATAGATTGTATAGCATGGCAGTGATGGTTTACACAAATTTCTGGAATTACAATCACGATCCCAGATGTACTCATCGCCAATCGATTGATTGTGTTATGCTATCAATATATATTAAAGTAGATACAGTATAATTAAGTACTTCTTTGGTTACGGTAGATAAATCCATAAAAAATAAAATAACGTCCGGGTAAAAAAAATCCCTATCAAACACAGAAATGCGTTTGGAAAATCTGTTCGACTCATGGGAGTAAGACGCGGGTGAGCTAATCAGGAGGTGTGTTCGTTCATGATGTTCACCGAGAAAATTTATCGGGATTTTCCAGCGCGGCGGTTTTCCTTTGGCAGTCTTGCGAAATTGTGGGCCTCACATGGACAGTGTACACAGCAGAACTGTAGACCGTTGGAATTCAAAGTAGGAGTAGGTCTTGTGCCGCTGTCCGGGCAAACACTCCCTCATAGTATATAATCGCCATACTTGTTTTCAACTTGTAGAACAAGCATGGCGATTGTACGACGTACGAAAACAGTGGCAGGCCACGCCTACATCCAGTGTGTATCTTGTCTTTCACACTGTCCACATCCGGCTAGCAATATATCAACTACCAGTTTGTAATCGGAGTTCAGCTTTAATTCATTTTATTTGAAGCGATTTAACGAGCTAATCCACATTATGCCTACACTACCAACCAAATAGTTTCTCGTCATATTGGCACATGAATAGGCACCCCAATAACACTGTGTCCTTTTAGATATAATATTTTTCAAGCTGGTTAGATAAAATCATAACGATGCATTCTTACAACGATCCAATATTCCTCATATTACCATTCTACTTGTTGGTGGTTATTTTTAGTATTAACATACTGGCGGTTCTGTCGAATATACAAACATCCCGTTAGTTAGTTAGTTTTTTAAAATGTTTTTTGTTGATGTCATATATTAATACTACAAAGCAGTTGGGAGAGCAAGACGAACATGCGTGGAAATATTTAACTAGTCCATTTGACTAAAGATAAGATATCCCTTATCAGTTATGTTATCAGTTAAAATACGCTGGGAAAAAACGCAACCCTATTTGTTGATAATGGTTCGGGGATTGCCCAGAAGTTGAAATTTAACTGCAATCACTGAAGATCCGAGCAAGGAAACACTCTTTAAAAAGTTAGGCTGGGCGTTTGGTCAAGCATTTTCAATTAGAATGGCGCCATAATATATTAATGCTATACGAGAGAGAGAGAGAGTGAAATGTGGTTTAACGTCCACTCGACACAAAATAGGTCATTTTGGGACTAATTAATGCTATACGTAATTCGACAAGGTTAGAAACCTGTTCTGTATAGAATAGCAAGCAAGCCTTAAAATAGTACAAAAAATATACATTTCGCTTAATTATTCCAGCATCGCAGATTGTTAAGTGATTCAACCGCTACAAGACCTAATCACCCGAAGATTTTCCAGTCCTGAAATCCTAATGGAAAACAGCCGCCTTATTTCTGAGCGATAACCCTTCCACCCGTAAGATCTCCGAGTATAAATTCAAAAGTCAGGATTTATCAATGTATACCGATTATTGAAATGGTTAGAATCGGCGGTGAAGGATTTTGTGTGACGTGACTGGGTGGAAGAATGTTGTTCTTTGATTCTAAGAACTGCTATTCTGTACCATGTAGATATATATGAAGGAAAATATGTTTTATTTTTTGTTAGCACCTTTAGCTACTCTTCCACCGAGAAGAATGCGTGGGGCTGTTTCCTTCAGAGATGATTTTAATGGAAATCACTTGGATACTAATCACTGGGCGGTATCAGTTTCAGCAACCGGAGAATACGTAAGATAATAATGAAATAAAACTAAGAGTCTATATATAGGCACAGCGTTTGGATTACAAAAACTCAAACTTGTAATGTGGGCCTATAATCGATCGAACAAATTTCAAAGATTCGAGCAACAGGGAGTAGATTCGACACCATATTTAAAGGTGGTACCAGTTGATCCAGTAAACCTCGTACAAACAGGCACCATAGGAATGTGCGGTTATGTCTTGAATTGTAAACTGTTAACTTGTGTCTTCTGAAGTCGGAGTTTTACAATAAAAGATTGTGTATTAGTATACTGAACATGATTATTCATAAAGACAAAAAAACATAAATACATACTTTCTAGGCGCCCATCTTTTAATGAGTTATATGTTCTTATTTCAGCATACAGAATTTCAAGTGTACACTAATGATCAACGCAATGTTTATGTTAAAAATGGAAAACTTTATATAAAACCGGTAAGAAGATGGTTTTCCACAAAAAAAGTTTACATTCCCATATAAATTTATGTATAACCAGCAAAGTTTTTTCTTCGATATCATCCACAGTCTTCAACATCGACATTAAAATCACATTGAAAAAAAATTATAAATCAATTAAAATCAATATCAGCAAATTGCCTTTACATCAGCTAGTTTTTATCTATTGTAGTGAGAACTACCAACTCGTTATCTAATCTCCCATAATGTATCTTTAAAGCTATATTTTTAAAAAATTCATGACTACACAAGGTTATTCAAATTCTATAAGAATACAATGTACACCCTTCTTTCAAACCATGTTTCGTGTCTTCCAAGGTAGCTTGATAGCCGATTTCTTTGATAATTGTAAATTGAATTTATTTTGGCGGTGCAATATCTATTTTATCTTGATTTTTCGGATGAAAAACTGAAATCTTAATTTTGATTACATTACACCCAAGTCACCAGTTAGTGTTTTTGTTGCAGACATTAGCAGTTGATAGCGGCCATTTTACTGAACATGATTTATATCATGGTGTATTAGACGTTAAAAGTAAGGCTAGTTCAATTTTTTTATATATATATTTAATGAATTTAATAATTTATCCATCTAAAAATCTAGCCAATAATCCAATTGACATACAGGGGAAAAAACGTTTAAAGCAGATAACATGAATTGAAAATGCACCTTACACACCAGTATCTCATGACCCTTCTATGATGCTCAAGTATTGGAAAAGTTAAAAGATGTTAAAACGCAAAAAAAACAGATCATAAGCAATGAGTAATGGTATGCTCACATTTACGATAACTGAAACGCAATAGTTTTGCTCATAGAAGTTCGAATATCAATGATATCAGAACATATCATACTACTGTAGTAGTGATAATCTTCGGTAAGAAAAAAACATTGTAATTATTCGATTTTTTCAAAGATAATAACATTACTACCAGTGAATTGATTATGATAAACGTTATAAGACACCACCTTGATGATCAATGTCACCGTCTTTAATTGACCTGTTAAAATCGGATTGAAAAACAGTTAGCCGTGTAAAAAGTTTACTTAAGATATAGATTGGGATTCCTAGTAACAGAAACTACCCTAAATTAATACCATCTGCGTATATTTGATTAATTTTGGCTGACTATTTGAAATGCGATAACTGTTCGTCTAGTTGGCTAGGTGATTTAAATAAACCCCCCCAAAAATCTTCATTATGTCGGTCTTCAACATAAATCCAATTACCATTGATGAGCTTCTTGAATACCAATTATCGCGTGCCAAGATTAATCCGTTTATATTGGAAGGAGCGTAGGTCGATGACGTGTCAGTTCATCATATCTTTGTAAATACTTAACGGAACCGAACCATTTTTGGACTGATTCATATTAGGGACATCGGAGAATTAAACCAGAAACGTGGATTTGAAGTATTTGTGATAACCATTGTGCATGTAATTTCCAGGACATATGGTACCTTATTCATATTTGTATGTTTTTATGTTATGATTATTGGTTGCCTTTTCCACATACAGAAACTTGGGGTACATGTACATTTGGTGGTAATCGGGGATGTTACCGAGAAGCTAAAGATGGTCTCCTGCCCCCAATATTATCTGGTAGAATTGACAGTAAAGCAACGTTAAAATATGGCCAGGTTGTAGTTAGAGCTCAGATACCGAGAGGGGATTGGATATGGCCAGGTAAGCTCATCATATGAACTAGAAATAGTCTGTCACACGAATTAAAATCAGACCTCATTTCGTGAAGCCTGACTTTATGGGGTTTGTGTTCAACTACTTAGCCATTGTGTACGCTCAGATTTTCATGTGGACGTATACTGTCGTTGTTCCATATGGCGGTATATTAGTGTCAAAATTCTAACATGCTATCGTCTAATTTCTTACTTCTATTCATGTAATTTCTAACCTCCATTCATGTAACTTCTAACTTCCATTCATGTAATTTCTAAATTAAGACAATGTATAACCCAACTTCTTTATTTGTTCAGTGTAAATTCCAATTCTGTTCCAACTTGTTTCTATTATTTAAACGAAAAATGTCTTCTTAATAGATGCTTTACATGTTTAGCATCAACATCAACGAATTTAGAATTTATACATTTTTGCCTAGCAACCATCATTATGAAGACGTTTGGTGTCGCCACTGCGTGCTCAATTGGGTGATTGCGCACCTGATCGGGACAATTATTTGGTATAAACGACCCATTCTTCGTTTGGTTGAAGGTTGGGAGGCGTGCTGAGAGAGAGAGAGAGAGGGGGGGGGGGGTCACTTAGTATTAAACTCAGTATCTGTGTAGGCCTATCCATAACATTTATACCCTGTGTTAATATAGACCAACTGCATTTAAATATTAATTATTGGCTCAACCGTAAAAAAAAATCAAATAAAATTCTCCAAATCCCGTTTAGCTTATATTTGAAATAGAAAATGAAATGAAATGAAAGAGGGTTTAACGCCGTACTGTTCTGCTCCGAACCGGGCTAATGGAGACGGACATACGCCATACAGTGTGCTTTATGGAAATATTACCCGGAGAGCGGATCTACGACCTGGACTTATATCGAAATCTAACGGTCACGGGATCTTTTACGTGCACGCCAACATGTACATGGAACCTCTGGTTTTCATCTCATCGGAACGACAAGACACTAATAAAGGGGAACCACGCCAGAAAATCTGGATGAACTTTTTTCGACCAATGCAGGGATCGAACTCCCGACCCACAGCCTAGCGAGCCCGTGTCTTACCCACGGTATTCGAAATAGTATTTGCAAACCATACATTTATATCACGTTCAATGTTGTTTAGAGGGTAGGATGGCCGACTGGTTAGCACGTGCACGCTGTAACATAAGGTCTGTCATTGAATAAACTGGCGTGGTTTCGATTTCCCGTTTTTACGTGACATGGAGTAGGGCCGCCTTTCCAACTTCGTGGGTTTTCTCCGGGTCTTCCGGTTTCCTCCCACTGCTAAACACTCCTACGCACAAGCGAATTATTGAAATACAATTGAACGGTGTTAATACCGAAATGACCTGGTTGGTGTCGAGTGGATGTTAAACCCCATGTCCCCATCTCTCTCTCCCGATGTTGTTTTCAATTTTAACACTCAGGCAAGCCACTCAATCTGACGAAGAGCGAGTCTTTTGTATCAATAGAATGGTCCCGATCAGGTGCTCAATCGACAAACTGAGCACATGGTGGCGACACCAAACGACATCATAATGATAGTTGCCAGGTAGAAGTATCGTAATTCTAAATTTGTTTGCCGTTCATGTTTAACATGTAATACCACAATGAAGTAGACATTTTTCGCCTCAATAATAGAAATAAGATGAAACAGAATTGATATTTACACTGAACAAATAAAGAAGTTGAATTATACATTGTCTTAATTTAGAAATTACATGAATGAAAGTTAGAAGTTACATAAATGGAGGTTAGAAATTACATGAATAGAAGTAAGAAATTAGACGATAGCATGTTAGAATTTTGACACTAATATACGGAAGTTAGAAGTTACATGAATGGAGGTTAGAAATTACATGAACAGAAGTAAGAAATTAGACGATAGCATGTTAGAAATTTGGCACTAATATACCGCCATAGTTCCTGTCCGGACGTCTGTCTGTCCACCATGTGTTTGTGGACACTCGACGGGTCACAATTTGTAACCGATTCTGACGAAACTTGAAATATAGGTTTATCTCCAAAAGACCTTGACATATATCGGACCGTAACTTCATGGATTATGGCCCCTGATGGTATGTAAAATCACGTATAGCTTGTGAACACTACAGTTCACTTTTTTTTTTACATGATTTTGATGAAACTTGAAATGTATGTTTACAACCCAACGATCTAGGTATTTATCCGATTTAAAGAATCGTTTAAATATATCACCGTCACACCTGAAAATTGGACGGAAACTGCCGGACAAAATATCAAGGTCATGGACCTTTCCCAGTTTGGTCCGATTTTCATGAAACTCAAAACATGTGTTTATATCCTAAAGAGCTTCGTTCCTGTTGGTATTCGCATATACCGGTCCGTAAATTCTTACCTTATGGCCCCTGATTGAACGAAAAAATCGTGATTATATCCCAAATATCTTGATTCCTTTCGACATTCGTGTATTATCTATATCTGAATTATGGCCTCTGATTGTACACAAACCACATTTTTAGCCTGTAGACCCTCCTGTAGTCACAATTTTAATCCGATTGTAAGAATCGTTTCAATATACCACCGATACACCCCGATGATCGTCGAATTCGAATTTCGGAAAAATCGGAACGCAACTGCCGACGAAATAGTCGCTGCTTGAACGTAAGCAATGTAAACGTATGCTTATGAAATATAAAATATATGTCTACGTCCCAAAGATTTATAGAGAACCCACGAGGTTCGACAGGCAACACTGTTCGTTAAGGCAGGGAATCGAAACCACGTCACTTGACTTGGAGGCAGACCTGATGACCCACAGCGCACGCGCTAAACTAGTGGCGATTAGCTGAGTTATAAATATTATTAATGTAAAAGCGTAACAAAAAAGTGCGCACATTAAACGGTGATAGGTCAGCAAAGTGCATTAATAACATTGTTACGGTTAATGCATTTCATACACTATTTATATTCGTTTATTTAATAGCCATACATATTAGTTCGAAACCTAAAATAGATAAACAAATCACATCGTTACGGTAAATACTTTGTATACAGTTAATACATTTTACATTTGTTTAATTGTCATATATAATAATTCGACACCTAAATTATATTGTCAGTCAGACGTGTTAAATGCTAATATTTTTGCAGCAATATGGATGGACCCAACGGACAAAGCATATGGAGGAAAGTCTGCATATGGTGGTTGGCCACGAAGTGGTGAAATAGACTTCATGGAAGCCGCTTGTAAGTTGTTAATTGACTTCTTATAAGGACACCACTGAAAGTAAAGATTGTTAAAATATGAAACTCATATGACTTCAGCATGATTAAAGATTGATGAAGGCAATCCAGTGCCTGCCCTATATAAGTATTAAAGTAAAATCACCCTGCTGTTCCTTGTTCTATATCATTAATCGATGTTAAGTGAAATGCAATGGGGTTTAAGTTCCTACTCCGACGGATATACGCCATTCAGTGTGCTATGAGAAACATTTTGCCCGGACAGTGGGGCTACGACCTACTCTTATATCGCATTCCAACTGCCGCGGGATCTTTTACGATGTTCGTACCACCCTATTGACTAGACAGTTAACCTTGTCGCCCCTTCGCCGCCCGACACCACTGACAAGGGGTAACTACGCCGGATATTAAAAACCCGATGAACTTACTCGGCCAAAACCGGGATCAAACCCGCAATCCGCAAGGCCAGCTAGTCCGTGTCTTACTCACTTAGCCACCGTGGCTCGAATAGTTTCAGTACCTGGTGTTAATTCACTATACCATACAGTTAATATATATGGTATAAAGTTATAGTTATCACAAACAAACGTCACCTACATTTATTCATTCATTGTAGGTAATGAAGTCGCATATTGGGACAAGAATCGCCATCGAGGAATCAAAAGAATACACTCCACACTTCACTTTGGTCCAGATCACGCACATGACCACCATGTTAATGGCGAAAAGTAAGCAACATTTAATGCAATTTAAGGAAAACAGAATATAGAAGTATTTCATTTATTGCTATCATTTAGCGATCATTGGGGAAATAATATATCTCACTAAGGCTTGCTAAAAAGATTCAATGATAACGATGACAGATACTAGAATCATGCTTTATCGACTTCCAAGACGTCTCCGTTCAAAGGCGACACTAAACTGTGCTGATAGCGTTACTGGTCAAACTCTCAACATGCAAATGGCAATCGGAAAGGATAAAAACCGTATTAATAGAAATTTGACAAATTTACCGAAAACGTAGGGATAGGTCTATCGTTGATGGCGTTATTCAAGTAAAATTGTTCAACTAGTTCATCTGATGATCACAGGTATCGTTTGTTAGAATAGAGAAGCAGATCGACATGCCTTCTAATTGTTCAAGCGTATTAGTAGTGAATTAAACACTGATATATTACTTGTTGAGCATACCAAAATACTTACGATCTTCTGCTCCACCAAGCTCACCCAGACGTGCATCCATGAGAAGTTTAAATTTCACCTGCGTCTGATTCTTCAGAGTGAAACAACATGGTGATTGGCATGAATTCCACACGTATAAGATGGATTGGTCTCCAGACCATATCATGTAAGTTTTGGTAAAGTGCATAATTTTCCTTTTTTTCTTTATGTTTACCTCTGTCTCGGACTTCTAAATGCAAATGGGGCGATATTTGTACATTAGTAGAGGTTGTTATAGTCGACGGAATTGGGGTCGAGTTGCGTTTGCGCTTAGAAAATCCTAAATATTGCTAACGATCTTCTTTATGTCTCCTTGAAAATTTCTTCAAAGTCCATTCAAAATTAAGATCCCAGTGTAGAACCCAGAACATATACTGTCTGAACTTCGCTGTTTTCTATACTCTATAGAGGGTTAACAAGAAAGGTAGAATCGCCACGGACACGGGTGACGCATGTACATCCGCATTAATCCCATTTCCGTATTAGGTAACATTCAACACACATAATATAACTTTTACCAAACAGCCATAGTGTCCACCAAGCTTTGGAATTAACAAATAACAATTTTAAGCCGTCCTTCCTGAAGCGACAACTCTCAGATTGCACGTCCCTTTGTTCAACTACTTCAGCATTTCAGTTGATGACGATGTTATCCTTAAAATGACTGTAGCAGATGGAACGACATTGTGGAAGCAGTACAAGTTCCAGGGTAGTAATCCATGGGCACATGGTAGTAAGATTGCACCTTTTGATCAACAGGTAATCCAGTAATTCTAATCCGTTGACATTATTCACGTAGTCTACTACCCCCATCTTAAAGGGAATTACATGTGACATAAAGGACAAATTCAAAGTCTATGGTATGATATTGTTTACTTTTGGTTTGCACCGCCGTCTTGGTATGTGTTAGGTAAATAGAATAAATTTTATTGACTTCGGTCACATCGGCACATGGGAAAACCTCCGATCGTGGAGCATATTAATAGAATAGTTTCACAGATGAATTCAAATCTTCTTGATCGCCGTGTATTATGTTAATCTGCTCACACTCATTAACTGGTTACATTTCACGATCTAAACACTGTACATTCGGTAGTATACATCCAACATCCTGATCTTAACCGCAACATGGAGAGACGGTGCATATCAAACTTAAATTCAAGCTTTTTTCAAATAAATCATAATGAAAACAAGAGTAAAATACCAAACCAAAGGTGAACCTTTCAGTGCATTTTTTCATCCGATGTAACCATCTTTAGGGCACATATTAATTATTGTTTATTTGATATCTTTTAGTTCCATATGATCCTAAACGTAGCTGTTGGAGGAATCTATAGTGAGTTTAACGATTTAACACACTATGCATATCCCAAACCATGGCATAACACCGACAAAGATCCACTGAAGAATTTCTGGGAAGGACGACACAATTGGCTACCGACCTGGCATGGCGACGATGTGGCTATGATAGTTGATTATGTAGAATTTAGACATATGTAAATAAAGCCTATATTTATGAAGTTTTATGTGCTACTTTAGAGGGCGATACGACAAAAAGACAGGTGTTCCTTGTGGCTATAGTTTTCCTACCATGGTGCTACTACTACAATCATCTTTTAAACCTTGTATAACTGTTTGGAAAATTCATCGATGTCTGTTGATCCGGAATATCCTGTGTAAGATGACCGACCATGGCGTCGATCATTGGCTGTAGTGCCCAAGTAGTGCTGCTGTCTGAGTATAATTAAACGAAACAACTCTGAGTGACGTGTTTCCTGTAGCCCCGACAATTTCACAGAGTTGTCATCCCTTGCAGGTCACACTTACCTCTGCCAACAGCTCATTTGACTACGCCACCAAGATTCATGGTGTTGATAGACAATGATAAACAATACGATGAATTTAAGTAACTGATAATACATTTATTATACCATTATTATATTAAAATAGAAATGGGGTCATATTTATTGTAAAATAATAAAGTATTTACAAGTATACAGAGAACTCTTTCGAGTAAGACTGCGGGGTTAAATGGTCATAAATACGAACTGCGCATGTCGCCGTGCTAATTTTAGAATATAATACAGGTTGATCTCGGCCTCGTTTCCGTATGTGTTAATAAGGTACGTGATATCTACATTTGCATATCATAGTTGATGCTTTGCGTAAGATGATATGTAGAAAACGTAAACGACAAACGAGAAGTGGCAGAGCGCAAATGTAATGAGAGAAATGTTTAAGTTACACAGGCCAAAAGCAGCATTTTCCAATAACACATTTGTCATTTGAAACATTGCATTTAACGTTTTACATTTAACTTTGGCCTTAGAGGTATTTTGACTTTAACATTACCGGTATTAAGACTGTACATTGTACTTTGACTTTGTACATTGTACCTTTTACACGTAATCAAAGGAAAAGGCATTTCAGCAGAGCACATATTGGCATCGATGCCCTTCCATAACAAATGCCTCGTTCTACTTTAAAAATCAGACTGAAAGGAACACGATCTCGCCTAACGAATTAGCTGAGACAAAAAACACTTCATAAGCTGGTGATATTGGAATGTTACTACAAATAAATGGAAAGTTAACAGTCGGAAAATCAAAGTCATCACGTGATATCATCTACAGCTTGAAAATCTTTTTTGGCCGTCTCTATTAAAGTGATACTTTTCGTTATTAAAGATACATTATGTAAGATTTAGATAAAGAACTAGCTATTCTTGCTATAATAGTTAGAAAGTAGATGATGCAAAATGAATAATTTGAAAATTTCATTCAAGTTACTCTATTGCAAGCGAAGATATTAGCCTTTGAAGGGTTGACAGACGTGTGCAATAATTCCAACCACCGTAGCTCTTGCATAATGTGTATTTAATCTTGATCTATGCTGGATTTAGCTGCCTTTAAATCGTATATTTTGAAACCAAATGTTGTCAGTTAGTATAATTCGAATTTTCCCGCCAAATCTGATGGCCGTCTTCAAATATTCCCAAATATTGACTCCGCGGTATAACTAATCACCAAAATGGTGTATTGAAATGGATTCAGCTACCCCGAAAGAAAATATTTTGATACCAAATTCGATCATATTATGATTGAATAAAATTTGGCATTTTCTAGTCAAAACTGCCGGCCATTTCGATTGTTGCCACTTTGACCCATTGGGCACGGATTTCGGACTGGCGATAATATTCTTCCAGACCGACCATAAACCGTGATTGATATTTCCAATGCCGCAACTGCCCGGAATGGTGCAGGTTAAAATGCCTAGACTAATTGGGGATTTTGGTCAAATGGCAGCCGGTGGCTCCGGACCAAATACTATAAGAACATGTAATAGAACGTTTTCTTGAATTTTATGTGTTTGTGTGTGTGTGTGTTTGTGGGGGGGGGGGGTGTATTCTGCAATTGTACAGAAACAAAAGTGCAAAGCATTATAAGACCTAAATACTAGCTCCCTAGTGCTCAAACCAAACGTTTGGAAAAGTATAGATTAGGAGAAACGTACCATATAACGTAGTTGGTAAAATAACAGTTGCAAGACTTTGTGGTCAAGTCATGTCAATAGTACCAGAGATCCTCGGTGTTTCAGATGTATGATGCAGAAGAAGTACAATCACATCAAACCACGTTGATGCTAGATGAGACCAATAACATAATGATTCTTTTGACGTATTTGCTTTGAGAGATACTAGTCAATTAAAGTCGGAGATGGCATCAGCAGAGGAAATACAATCCCATGAAATCTCTTTGATGTCCCATAAGACCAAACATGGTGATTCTTATGAAGTATTTGCTTTGAGAGATACTAGTTGATAGAATTGGTTGATTTGCCTGGGGAATATGCACTGGAAATCTTCATAGACTTGCCTTGATATATCTAAAACCAATGTAGGAAAACATTCGACGTCTTGAATAGTACTGAACTACTTCTCATGATTTATTCCAACTGGGACATTCTTTCAGAATAATGTCAGTTCTCTCGAGAATTTTTTATTAATAAACAGGAACATAAACAAGCCCAGAGCCAACTGGAATCTCGGACATAACAACCGACGAACTTGCTACTGCTTGAAAAAGTGGATCAGCGGAAAAGTGCTTTGAAATGGGTGCATATGAAAAGAATTTAAGACATCTTTCTACACATTATGTAGTGCAACATATACTATTCAAAAAAAGTAGGGGATATTTGATTTTGGGGGCATAATACTAAAATATGCAAATGACTACGAAAAAAGTCACTATAGAACCTAACAGAAGAAACATTTCCAGTTACATGTGACGCCCAAACGCACCAATAGCTACCGCATGGAATGCAGGTGATGCTTGGGATCATCATGGGGGTCCAACCCAAGATTTGCACGACTCTGACTTTGAATGTTACAGTCATTGTGGCATTGAATTCCAGGGTGGAAACATCAGTTTAATTGTTTTAGTGACCAGAAAACAAATTTTGATATGCGTCGGCTTACCCAAAATGAAAGGTTACGTGCCCTTGGCATGCTACAGATCGGCACAACACAGGCGGTTGTGGCGCGGACGATGAATGTTTCTCAGTCTGTCATAAGCAGGCTATGGTCCAGATACCGTGATACACAATCTGTACAGGACAGACCACGCTCAGGTCGACAACTCAAGCCCAGGATCGATTTATCCGTACCTTGGCCTTGAGAAATCGTGTCATCACAGCAAATCAGATCAGCACTCGTCTTCAAACAGACACTGGTGTGAGAGTGAGTGGCCAGACGATTCGGAATCGACTGCATAGGGGTCACCTTCGCGCCCGACGTCCTCGCGTGATCCCTTGTTTGAGAGATCATCACATTCAGGCAAGACGTCGTTGGTGTAGGGATCGTCAACACTGGGATAATCGACGCTGGAGCAATGTGATGTTTTCAGATGAGTCAAGGTTCACTGTTGATTTTTTGGACAGACGTAGGAGGGTGTGGCGTCGTCGAAACGAGCGCTTCCAAGACGTTAACGTCATCAGACATGATCGATTTGGGGGTGGTTCTGTTATGGTGTGGGGAGGCACCACTGTTGCTGGAAGAACGGCTTTACATGTTGTTGCAGGGCGTGTTACAGGCCAGTACTACCGGGACAACATCTTGGCAGTCCATGTTGTGCCGTTCGCACGACGTCATGGCCGCCGTTTCATCTTCCAGGATGACAACGCAAGATGTCACAGGGCCAGGATCGTTACAGGTTACCTCCAACAACAGAACATCACCACATTACCTTGGCCAGCACTGAGTCCCGACCTCTCCCCCATCGAGCATGTCTGGGACATGCTTGGACAGAGGTTACGTCAACGTCAACAACGTCCTGCCAATGTCCAAGAACTTGCTTCTGCGTTGCAACAGGAATGGGACAATCTGGACCAAAATGACCTTAGACGTCTCACTAGGAGTATGCCACGTCGAATCAATGCTTGTTTGGCAAACAGAGGAGGATTTACCCGTTACTGACTTTGTTGTGATGCTGTGGTAACTTTGCTGTTTGACCCCGGGTATCATTTTACCCTTATAATGGTCAGTCTGTGCCTTACTTAGTCTAACGATCATTTGGAATAAATCGATGAATGTGAACTTCATTTCATTTTGTCATTTGTTTCTTCGTCAGTTTCATTAGGTGACTTTAATAACACTTAAAAATCAAATATCCCCTACTTTTTTTGAATAGTATATATTCTCGCAAAAATATACTGATCAATGATAATATTTTTGCAGGGAATAATGAACGCGAGAGCAATAATAATATTACAGACAGGATAACCCTTTTATGACGCAGAAGTTTTACTGCTGCCGGAAGCACTTCACCACTTATTGAAAGTTACGGTTCTTTTCAATGGGCAAGCAATGCAAAATAAACCATATACATGTATCCCTAAAGTTGCGCCATCTGCTATTAATGAATGTTTGTGGGATATTTCTTGGCTTGTTTGAAATTTAACTAAACTGTTAAGTTTCAATAACGTACTCTTCTATAATATGCGATTTCTTCATTGAAAATTGTCACACTATTACTGCTTATTGTAGGTCTTTCTTTAAGCCTGGGGTCACGGTGGCTAAGTGGGTAGGGCGCTCGCTAGCCTGGAGGTCAGGTGTTTGTGCCGAGAAAGTTCATCCAGCTTTTCCGGCGTGATTCCCCCTTGGCAGTGATGCATTCGTTCGGAGGGGAAGATCCCTTGACTGTTCTAATTTGATATAAGAGTAGGCCGTAGTGCCGCTATCCGGACAAAATTTCCCTTATAGCACACTGTATGGCGTCTTCATTAGCCCAGTTCGGAACAAAACAGTAGGACGTTAAACCTCATTTCATTTCATTTCTTTAGGCCTGAAATGTTATATAAACTATTAATTAGACATGAATTAACTTATTCAGACCATAATCAACTCTCGATGTCAACGTTAGCCTGTAATATTTGTTAGATTATGATCCGATTTGCTGCATAATTTTCCTTCCAGATTTAATGATTAAATGGGTGATCGAGACTATAAGTATTGTCGCACTGACTTTAGTAATGATGATCGAGATTAGGCTGAACTTTCAACCGATTAATTCTCTGTTCATTATATAGTTTTTAACTATTATAGTGAGAACTGCCAACTCGTATTTAATGTCCCATAATTTATCTTTAAAGTTGTTGCGCAAACAAACAATATTTCTACTATTTAATAAAATACGAGTCATCATGATAATTGGTTCTTACAAGTCTAAAAAAACACATGATCTCAAAGGTAAGATAGGCCATCTGTTATAAATACACGAGGTTTTAAAATATAAACATCTAAATAGTGAACTACTGTATAAAATAACTAACTCATGCCATGGTGGTAAACAATATGCTCAATTTATGGGTTTTGTTGACGACAGTGGGTCTGGTGAGTTGTTCTATTCTACCAGATCCCCAATTTACCTTGTCGGCCAAAGGTGGAGAATTCAAGGCAGAAGGTTGGTATTTTAATTTTTCAGGTTAAAATTATAAGGAAGCGACAATATAAAATAGTTATTTATATCTTGAAGAAATTTAAATTTTGGAACCGTGATTATATTGTTACAAAAAACAAACAACAGGGGCAGATATGTTTGTACTCTTTCTTAAAATGAAAGTGGGCTTTTGGTCTAATTGTTTTCACAGGGGATTTGATGTTGAATGGCCCTATGTCAACCCAAAAGCAAAGATTTATTATCGAGTTTACGACTATACATAATCAAATAGTTTATGTTTGGGGAATTTTGAATCATTTTGGGGAAATATTTTTAATTTTAATAATAAAAGCACATTTGATTGTTTTTTTAAGATACATATATTTGATCTTGCCCTTTGTGTATTTAAATGTAATGGGTTTGTTTTAGCACGTTTTGGCTGACCTGCCTGGCGTCTTATTTATTTTTTAAAATTTTTTTCAAAAATTGGACGTTTATGTAATATTTTCACACTATGTGTGCGGTGCGTTATTTGGCGCTATATGAATCCAATATTGGGAAATTGGGAACATCAGTCCAAAAATGGTTCAATTCCGGTCAGAATTTACAAAGATATGACCTACTGAAATACCATTGGCCTATGCATGTTCCTGAAGCAACGGCCGCGAGTTTTACAACGTCTAGCCGTTGCTAGATTTGACTAAAATTCCCGAACTTGTTATCTTCCTTTACTTTACCACAGACACGTGAACAATAGCGAAGCCCAATTAGAAGTCGTGACACAAACAAACCCAATTCGAACATGGTGACCTCCACGGAAACCTTGCCATTGATTGAACTTTGCAACTCTATATCACGGGAGACATTTTAGCTGGATATTTTCTAAAGATGAATCCCGAGAGATGCCCAACTGGATCAGTGACGAATTGAAATTAGTGACGAGATGTGCAGTGTATTACGAGTTAAAGCGAGGTCAACATTAACACAGTGTCGCCATATTTCATTGGGGGCTGAAAAACGCGGTGGACCTAGTTTAAATCCGATTTAATCACATGTTACAATATGTTTTTAATTTAAGGTATTCGTGGACTTAAGAATCTATATTTCATATATAAAGTAAATAAAGGTACACAACAGCTAAGAAAAGCAGAACTGGGAGGTATGTATCGGGTCATATTGTTATGTTATTAGAATTATAGAACACCAGACTGACTTGTTCTTAGGTCTAATTGTGACATCTTTCAGCGCCATAGTGTAAAAGTACATATTATATCAAAGTTGTGGACACTCGCGAAGCCACAATTTTTTTTAACGAATTTACTGAAACTTGAAATGTATGTTTACAACTTAGTTGTTTTCGGTATTCGCGCATATCAGACCGTAACTGCCTCGATTAGGGCCCATGATAGTACGAAAAATCGTGTTTTACTAGCTTGTGGATTCTCAAAAGGTGACAATTTTTTATCAGATTTTAAAAGCCGTTTAACTATATCAACATTTAACCATAATGATGGTTGAATTCGGGAAAATTGAAACGAAATTGCCCGACAAAATGGACGCCCTTTGTGTAAAAGTATGTAATAATGTTGTGGGTCCTATAGATGTCACAATTTTCATCAGATTTTAAAGAAACTTAGAATATATCTCTATATTCCAAATATCGCAGCTTCCTTCGATATTTTAGGCATTTCAAACCACAATTTTCTGGATTATGGTCCTTGATTGTACGAAAAATCGCCTTTTTGTAGCTTGCAAAATGACGGCGTATCTTGCCTGACAGCCCCTGGTGTCTTACCTAGTTTAATCAAGCCTATTTAACGTAAAGTATGACTTTCCATCCTTTATATGCCAATAAAACTAAAGCAGTTTATAATTCAGATTTCGATCAAATATTTTTCTAGCATCTCGTACATTAGAAAGTCATGAACATGATAATTTTCACGGATGAATTTTTTTCTTGACAAGCTGATGGTATTTGGCGGTATGTTGATTCTTTAATGGAAAATGTCGATGAAGTTGACTATTATAGCCAGGGATATTTAGGTGGATTGATATTTGGAGGCTCTCATCAGGTTTGGAAAAAGGGTAAGTTTTCTGTAGGTTATAAAGTAAGTACAGCTAAAGCTGACCACCCATAGCAACCAAAAAGAAAAAGTCGAAAACACTGAATACTGGCATTGAAATCACATGAATGGGTCTCGGAACCGACCGTACGCGCTCACTGTTCAGTTCTATGTCCGAGAGGGCACGTAGGCTTTAATAAAGATGACACACTATATGGCGAAAGCCCGTCTCCAATAGCCCAATCAGTGCCAAAAAGTAGGACATTAAACTCCATGTCATTATAAGAGATCTAAAGTAGCACCACATGAACATCATGTCACTAAATAACCTTTCCCGACGTGTTGGCTGTTTAGACGCATGAATGACAACCCAATGTCCTCATGATAAGTACATGAATGACCTCAATAACACTTCGTAATCTTTTAGAAGTAATGTTTTTCAAGGCCGTTAAAAAAATTCGTGACGATGCTGGTGGTTCAGCCGCTAAATATACATCCTTACAAAGGTCCAAATTTTCCCAGTATTAGCATGTCATTTGTTCGTGGTGTATTTTAAGTTGACTTCGGCGGATCAGTCGAATATACAAAGTGTTTGAAAATGTTTGGGGTTTTTTCTTGTTGATGTCATTTATTTATATTACTATAGTCTACAAAGTAATTTAGGACAGCAAGTCGGACTTAAAGATAAGATACTACTTATCAGTTATGTTGACATACAAGAGGGGGTGGTTAGAATACACTTAACATAAAATACCCCAACCCTATTGGTTGATATAAGTTTGGGGCTTGCAATGGAGTAGAAATTTCACCAAGGAAACACTATTTTTTTTTAAATAGTTTAAGCGTGTGTCCAAATGTTTTCAGTAAGAAAGGCACCATGCATTAATGCTTAAAGTTAGAAATTCGTTATGTATAAAAAAGCAAGCAAACCCTAAAGAGTACAAAAATATACGTCGGAGATTGTTAAGTGATTTACCCGCTACAAGAACTCATCAACCGCGGATTTTCCAGCCCTGAAATCCTACTGGTGAAATAGCCTCCTTGTTTTCTGAGGGATAACTCTTACACCCGTAAGATCTCTTTAGTATAAATACAAACGTCAGAATTTATTAATGTATACCGATTATTAAAATGGTTAGAAAAATTTTGTGTGACTTACCCGGATGAGTGAATACCCGGATGAATGATTGTTGTTCTTTGATTCTACGAATTTCCATTCTATGCCATGTTTTATTTTTTGTCAGCACCTTTGGCTACTCTACCACCGAGAAGAATGCGTGGGGCCGTTTCCTTTAGAGATGATTTTAATGGAAATCACTTGGATACTAATCACTGGACGGTATCAGTTACTGCAACCGGAGAATACGTAAGATGCTGATCAAATAAAAACAAGAGTTTTTAGACAATGCATTTAGTTTACAAAAACTTAAAGGAGCTAAATCGTTAATATTTGCGACCTAGACATTGACACAAATGGGTCTCAAGGCATATAATAATATAATATGAATGTTTATAAACTGATATACATTCAATCTTTTCCGTGTTTACTCTAATTTAAAATCAGTTATGTTTGGCGAAATACGCCTGAAGTCTCAGTCGAATGTCAATATTTAGCGCCTGGTTATTCCAGTCTACACCGATAGTATTTATTGCGCAAGCTCTTAATATAAGAATATGGGATCAATGTTTGACATGACTTGGGGAATATGTCTAGCCTCCTTCTTCGAATCCCTTGTTACAAATGGTGCTGAAACGCATTATATTACACGATTCATGTACCAATGGTAACATGATTATTTTGTCTTAAATATTGGATATCAGACGCCAATCTTTCCCCGGTAAGATAACAACATCAACGTTGATTTAAATTGATAAACAATTTTGGTTTTCAATATTGAATATTTTGGGTGATATTGAGTTAGAGACTTAGCTACTTTAAACTTGTAATTAAGCCTATAATCAATGTAACAAATTCCAAAGATTCGAGCAACAATAAGTGGACTCGACACCATAAATTAACAAAACAACTCACTATATAAATTCTGGGAGCTCATCTTTTAATCAGTTAATTGTTCGCATTTCTCATTTTTAGCATACAGAATTTCAAGTTTATACTAATGATCATAGAAATGTTTATGTTAAAAATGGTAAACTTTACATAAAACCGGTAAGAAGATGATTTTCCTCAAAAAGTGCTACATTCCCATGTAAATTTATATTAAACCAGTAAGATGGTATTTAATACCTTACCTAAAGCTATATTTAAAAACAAAATCATGCCTACGCAAGGTTATCCAAATTCTTTAAGAAAACAGTGTAGATATTTCGTGTCTACAAAGGTAGCACAATAGTAGCTCGATAGCCTATGGCCTGATAATTGTAACTTGAATTTATGTCGATGCAATATTCATATTATTTTGATGTATCGTATGATAAACTATATATAATTTTGATTACATTATCAGTTCACCAGTTTATGTTTTCGTTGCAGACATTAGCAGTTGATAGTGGTCATTTTACTGAACAGGATTTATATCATGGTGTATTAGACGTTAAAAGTAAGACACTTTCATTTGTTTTTATTTTTATCGAGTTTGACAATCTATCCACATAAAAGTCTAGCCCGACCAATAATCCAATTGAAATACAAATGAAAACGCTTAACATTTACGGAATTGAAACGGCACCTTGCATACTTAGACCAGGCAATTTATGGATAAAGGCCGTCAATACGAATTGTAGCCCAAAAATTAGTATTTCCGATGGTTTCTGCTAGCAGTGTTCAGATAGAAGTACCTGAAAGTCCCGACTTTTGATGGTAAGTGTCAGGGTTTTAATATATTTATGCAAAAGGGAGGCCAATTCCCAAACAATTGCAAGAAAAAGTTGTCTTTTTTTAATGGTTTCGGGTTGAGGTACTAAATGGCATCCTAAACATATATACCAAAATCGGAATACAGGAAAGTTCTAAATTTTGATGGTAAATGCTAAGTTTCTAAAGTCATCATTTTGTAAGAGAACACCATTCCTTGGGATGTTAGATGCCGATGTTCTCGGACGTGCCCTTATCTTAAAAACTTTGGCCGAAAACCCACACATATTAACTCTGTACGGTTTCGTCGTAAGGTAGCAAAGTTGATCATTCTGGCATTTGTTGGTATACCAGTGGTGATAACTGGTCTGTTGCACCCTTTTTCATTTGTACCCCTACCCATCCTCGGTATACCCAGTGGTTTCATTCCGTTCTACTCCACTAACCAATGGATTAATCTATGGGGGAGACACTTTTTCAAATTATCAACCCTTGGTGATTGTGTTATTTTTATCGATCAATCCCGTACACCGTTAATTGAAAAGGAAGTTGGCAAAGGGAATAACTCTCATCGAAAAGTCCAAATTATTCTAATTGCATATTTATTAACAACAAATTATTTTATTGAAAATCGGACGTTTATATCTATGTGTAGGGTCATGAGTTGTACAATGAACGTTGGTTCGTTTCTGGGGCTTAAAGTGCACATAAAATGGCCCTGAAAACTTCTCTATGTGAGCAGTCCATGGTTATTTTATCCACTTTACGGCAAATTCACATCAATCCCACTAAAATTAAATCAGCTATCTTCATTCAAAGTCGTAAAAATAGACCTCCCGTAAAAACGACTTTGCCAATTATTGAAAACACTCTTAATCCCCTCAGACGCCAGTGACGTCACAGTGACCGAATGCATATTCGGAATGTTTATTCCTTAATTACCTATATACAGCCGGCGTGTGTATTCATTAACGCCTGACTGATTCCTTAATCCCCCTAATTAAATAAAACAATTGACTACGGAATAATTTGTTTTATAATTCAATTTAATTCAAGATCCAATTTAGAATTTGTTTCATAATGTACAGTCGTTCTGTTTTCTCACTGCAGCGATTTTAATACACTCTACCATCGTGTACAGTCTAAACGATTCGGGATACATTTACGTGTAAATAATTATTCGTTAATGATTACGCCAGTCAAATGTTTATTGGACCGACAAATACACACGTGTCAACTGGCTGTGTGATATATTGTACAGCTGATATGTATACTATGTGTAGTGCCTGTGACGTCACCAGGCAATCAACCAGATTAAGGTTGTAATTGAAAATTTGAAAACCGTTTTTGGCAGTCGGATACTATATCTGAATTAATTTTAATCAGATTAGTTTGAACTTGCCGTAAAATGGATTTTGTAACTATTGAGTACCCGTACGTAAAAATTTTTTGAATCATTTGATGTGGTCTTTAACGTCCACTTCAACTTAGCGTAGACAAATTACAGTGAATCAAATTGCCGAGTAGAAGTTCAATAATAATAAACATAACAGAATGAAACATTTCAGACAAAGAACGAATAGTAATAATAATTGCAAAAGTCAAACATATAGATGTTATACATATTTGAAATCAGATTTTGATAATACAATTAAATATAAATAAATTAGAAATATATATATGATTTACGTAAATCATTCAGTAAATGGATATGAATATGATTATCTACCCTTATAAAAACGATGGCGAAACGATTGGTTTGTAAACTGTTTTTTGGTTGGTTCGTAGACTGTAGCTACATTCTAGGTTAGGTCAGATAATTTGAAATGGTGGAAACTCTATGGATTAACGGAATGAGACCACTGGGGAAACCGAGGATGGCCCCTACCACACCACCTACAACCGGAAAACCAAGTTTACGAAAAGGCATAACTTTTCCCCTCTGCATATACTTAACCTGTTTCATATTGACATATTTGAATTTTCTTAGGTTATGTTTATTGATTGTCTTTTCTACTAACAGAAACTTGGGGTAAATGTACATCTAGTGGTAATCGTGGATGTTACCGAGAAGCAAAAGATGGTCTCCTGCCCCCAATATTATCTGGTAGAATTGACAGTAAACCAACGTTAAAATATGGCCAGGTTGTAGTCAGAGCTCAAATACCTAGAGGAGATTGGATATGGCCAGGTAACTCATCATATGAACTCAACATAGCCATCACATGAATCAAAATCAGACCGTTTTAGTTAAACTGATATGAACAGTTAACTTTGGTCTAGTTATTTTTCTTTTCAGAGTGAGAGATAGAGAGACGTGGGGTTTAACGTCCATTCAACACAGACTAGGTCATTTCGGGACTAACATGATTCAAATTTATTTCATTAATCTGCTTGCGCTTAGTGGTCTTCTTTAATAGAAAACCCATAAAGATGGACAGACCACCCTACTCCTTGGCACGTACATGTAGGGAATCAAAACCACGCCACTTGACTTAATGACAGCCCTTATGACCTGCAGGGTACGTCTTAAATCATTAATCCCCATCGCTCCGGTTATAAAAATTATTTATGTTGTGCACGCCAACCAAGAGTCATGTTCCTTAAGGAACGTTCGCGAGTTATACAACATCTCTCCGTTGCTTGAATACTCAGCAATTCCCCGAACTTTGCGCTAGTTGTTTTTACAAGTGACTAATTAGCATTGTCCAATCAGAGTTCGTGGCACCAAACACACTATAAACAAACAGGGTTTTTTAAATTGAGAAACTCGTGGGAAAACAGCAACCGCGACATTGATCGATCTTTGAACTTTGCAGCTCGATTGTCACATGTAGGCATTTTAGCTATAAAGCACGAGACTTGGTATTCACGACGACCGATGAATCTGATGGGTTCCCAAGCTGGGCTTGTGACAATCGAACTTAGTGGCGAAATATACAGGGTATTACGTGAAGGGCTTGATAAGATGTATGTAGTTAAGGCGAGATCAAGCCTTCTATTGAAGATGACCAAGAGTAAAACCGTAACAAAACAAGGTCACATATTTATATTAAACATTATTGGTAATGAAATCGAAATCGGTATCACGTTACATTACACCGGAGATTGGTCAGCATAAAGCAGGAGTGCAAAACGTGCGAGCCATACCGGGTAACCAAGGGTTTAAATGTGGCCAAGGAAAAACTTTCAACAAACTGATGTGTCGATAATTCTTAGAAACTAGCGATGGAAACCATTTATTATTGTTTCCGTTTTCTGCAATGTACGTCATAGATGTATAAGTTGTATGTAATATAAGAGAACATTGTGTTCATTTGTTTATCTTTGCAATTTGGAAACCAATCTTAAAATTACCGTGTCATGGACGTTTGGTTTTGTTTTTAGAATTCAGTAACGGTGAAGAACGTTTGACTTAACTTGATATTTTTGTTTATCTCCGGCGCACTTGAATGCTAGTTAATGTGGCCCCGTGTGCAAAGCATACATATTGCCAATATGTTATAAATTGTTACAGTTAATGCATTATTTACAATATTTATATTCGTTCATTTAATTCGATACCTTAATTATATTGTCATATGTATTAAATGTCAGTAGTACTTTTGTTATAAACTTGCAGCTATATGGATGAGGCCAACAAACTCTCCATATGGGGGTTGGCCACAAGATGGTGAAATTGACTTCATGGAAGCCGCTTGTAAGTAGTGTATTGATTTCTGATATTATGGCCGCGTGAAGTAAAATGGAAGTTAAAAAATTATCATGCATCTTTCATGAAAACTAATTTGGTTAAAGATGCATTATGGTTTCCTATTGTAGGTCTGTATTTTGGCTTAAAGTGTTATATTACTTATTATTTAGACATTTATTCACATAAAGCCCATAACCAATGACAGAGATTTAAATGGAACAGAACGCCCGCTACATTAAAAAAATAACGGTAACATGGATAGCCAAAACTAACACTTATCACTTCGCTCAGTATAAAGTAATTTAAATGAAATTCTTTAACTTGAATAGATTTTAAATACATTAATGTTATTAAGTGTATGATTACTAACATGGGAAGACATTAGCCTCATTTGATTTGATCATGAAAATAGCTTGGTCAGGGTAATCCAGTAACAGTCCTTTATGATTTTTTGAATAAATACTCTATATTGTCCCCTATTCTACATTTTCAATCTATTTTAAGTGGTATTACGACTTTTTAAGGTATATATATTTGATATCAAATTATGATTATCGCATATAAAAGCCATCAACATTCATTTCCTACATTTATTCATTTTAGGCAATGAAGTCGCATATTGGGGCAAAAATGACAATCACGGAATCAAAAGAATACACTCAACTCTTCACTTCGGTCCAGATCACGCACATGACCACCATGTTAGTGGCGAAAAGTAAGCTATTTTAGATAACTTGTGCTACTTAAATGGGCATCATTGGAGATTAGATTAAGAGCTGACAGTTCTCGCTATAGTGGTTAAAAACTAGATAATGAAAATTGATCGACTCTGAACTGAGAATTTAGCGATTGAATTTAAGGGCTAGCCTCGATAATCATTACTAACGTCGGTACATACGATAAAAAAAAACATAGTCTCGATTATCCATAGTCTCGAGTATTCACATTCAGTAAACATCGCAGGATAAGTTAATTAGTGTCTAATTATTAATTTAGATAAGGCCGAAGTGAGACCGGAAATACTCTTTTCATTACCTGTCGGTGTAGCGACCATTATTGAATATGTTTCAATAAGGGCTGCTGAAAACATTCATTAGATAACGATGGTAGTAGATACTAGTATTATGTTTTATAGACTTTTAAAGGCGACACTAACTAGTGTTGATGGCGGTACTGGTTCAACCCGAACTAGCAAATGACAGGGATAAAGATACCACTAACAGTTAATATCTATATACCCAATAGAGAAATTTGACAGATTTTCTGAAAGAATAGAGGTGTTATTGATGATGTGATTTGATTATAATATTTATAACATTTGGTCTGAATAGGATGTCACGGAGGCTAAGTGTGTAAGACGCTGGCTCGCTAGCCCGGAGGTCGGGTGTTTGATCCCTCCTTTGGCCGAGAAAGTTCATCCAGATTTTCCAGAGTGGGTCCCCCTTATCAGTGATGCATGACAGAGGGCCTGACAAAGACAGCTGTCTAGTCGTTGGGATGGGATGAAAACCCAATGCCCCCTGTACACGTTATAGATAAAGTGGTAGGCCATAGCACACTGTATGGCGTATGTCCGTCTTCATTAGCCCAGTTTGGAGCAAAACAGTAGGACGTAAAACCCCATTTCATTTGGGCTGAATATATAATCACCAGTATCTTATATCAGGATACAGAAACAACCCGACCTCTTCTTTAAGGTTCGATTTGCCGCCCCGTGGTGAGACAACTCTTTGTTCGAGTGGTTTCGAATTGTGCAAGCCCATTATTATAGTGAATTAAACACGGATATATACTCTTCAAAAAAGAAACGCACAACCTATTTTTCATCATCTGAACGAAGACCAACCCAACAACGCTATTGGTCGGTTACAAGCAGGTGAATCCCAGATAGATGTAGAATGGCTGCTGAATGTTTCCCCGAGTACCGACAGCGAAGTTTCAACACGTGACTGCCCAATCTCAGGCCAAACAAGCGTCACCCCACCTGCCCTAGATCGTTACTTTCGGTTACGCCATTTGCGGAAACGGTTCTCAACAGCGACCTCTATTGCAGCAGCACTTCCTCGACGGCGTAGAATCTCAGACCAGACCGTCCATAAACGCCTACGTGAAACCAGATTACGAGCCAGACGTTCCGGTTGGGCTGTTTTTTAAAAATAAGCCAATACCGTAAAATCCGACTTCATTTATTGGGGTTGGTTCAGCTGCTGTTGCGGTTCCTTTCGCAACGAGGTGATGGTAGAGCGAGGGCATACCGACGACGAAATGTCACATTGCGTTTCTATTTTGGAAGAATATATTACTTGTTTACCATACCAACATACTTACAATCTTCTACCCCGCCAAGCTCACCACAGACTGCATCTTTGTAAAGTGGTTTGAGTTATTGAAATGTAATCCCTGTCTGATTCTTCAGAGTGAAACAACATGGTGATTGGCATGAATTCCACACGTATAAGATGGATTGGTCTCCAGACCATATCATGTAAGTTTTTGTTTTCTTTTGGAATGGTGAATTGGTTTCTTTTAAGTTTTCTTTTGTCTATGACATCTAGATGCACATACAGTGATATGTATACATTGGTCTAGAGGTAAAATTCCATCTGTGCTAAGAAAACCCGTAACGATTCTAGGGGTGGCCTCAGCCAGGAAAAGTACCTAGTAATTCGGAATATGCGCAGAACTGTGATCCATCCGTTTTCACAATTGAACCATGTTTTACAAATAACACAAAAATCTTCCATGAATCGAAGTATTTTTGATTTTGCTAAGGGGCATTGTTGTAGTCCATAGCCATAGAGTCCTTGGCTCGCTAACGTGTTCGATTGCTACGGTGGCAGAGAAAGTTCATCGGGATTTTCCGACGTGGTTCCCCTTTATCAGTGGTTCAAAACCGAGAATCTGACAAGGGACAATGTATTGTCGCATGGTGGGACGAATAACCGAGGTCACTTGACATAGAGGTGCACGTAAAAGATTCATTGGCAGTTGGAATTCGATGTAAGAATAGGCCACAGTGTCTTTGACAGGGCAAAATCTCCCATAGCACATTATATATGGCGTATTGTTGTCGTCATCAGCCCTGTCGGGGAAGAACAGAACGGTTAACACCATTTTCATTTGTTAACAAGGAAGAGAACGGACACAGGTGACGACATACACATCCAAATTAACCCACCCCCTCCCACTGAACTATTAGGCATCGTTCAACACACATTTCACCGTTACAATTCAGTTTAGGTTGTGAACTGACAAATAACAAAGAATTTTAACTCGTCGTTCAGGAACGATAAATATCAAATTGTATGCCCCTTTGTTTAACTACTTCAGAATTTCAGTAGATGATGACGTTATCCTAAAAATGACTGTAGCAGATGGAACTACATTGTGGAAGCAGTACAAGTTCCATGGTAGTAATCCATGGGCACATGGTAATAAGATAGCACCGTTTGATCAGCAGGTAATCCAATTAATTATCGGCGACATAGGAGACCCCCCCCCCCCCGCCCTTGAAGCATATAAATAAGAATTTCACAGATGAATTCAAACTGAATTGGCGTCACAGTTGATGTTAATTAGCCAGTAGCACAAGCAACCCCATTATCTGCTTATGATCTATTATACACACTGTCCATACAAAGTAGTACATTCTAGATCATAGTCCAAACAAAGAAAACTGATGAATCACGCTTTAATTTCAAACCATTTTCAAATAAATTATAAGCAAATAAGAAAACAAACAAGCCCACAGACTTAGCTCTCCCATAACATCGGGTTAATTTGTGTTTTTTATGTGTTTTAGTTCCATATGATCTTTAACGTAGCTGTTGGAGGAACATATGGTATGTTTAACGATAAGACACACTACGCCTATCCAAAACCATGGCTTAACACAGACAAAGATCCACTAAAGAATTTCTGGGAAGCACGAAAAAATTGGCTACCGACCTGGCATGGCGACGATGTGGCTATGATAGTTGATTATGTAGAATTTAGACATATGTAAATAAAGCCTATTCTGATGTTTTTAAAGATTTGCTATGTGTAGCAATATTGCTGTGAGACATTGTCAGTAGAACTGGTTAAACACGTTTCAAAATAGAAAAGGCCCTATATCTCCTTGTTCTTATTCATTTTGCTCTGATGGTGAAGATCTCTTTGTTAGGTTTACAAGGCTGCATTGTTCATTTCCCCCTATAGTCAGGCGTTTTAGAGCTGATACTGTAGAATCGTTTGATATTGGTAAAGTTGGAACAGATACGACTTGGATGTAGAAATCGTTGGTGGTAGTTAGACCTGGAACCTTGAAGATGAATATTTGAGTTTGTGTGTTGTTTGTACGCCTGCATACGGAGTCGCATGGGGGAAACTCAGCGTTGTAGCGTCCTGGTGTTCAGCTCAACGTGGAACAGGAGTACTGGTTAACTGTGGTGCCGCTTGTGCTAAAGCAACTGTTTTGGCAATTAATGTATCGTTCCATAACTGGATCAACAATTTGATTTGCAATAGATGGTGACGACAAAGCATCAGTAATGTCTGTATGTTCACCAATATGTTTAAGCAGCATCCTGGTACTGATCTGTCTTCTCTCGATTGAGACTATGTCGTTTTTACTACCTTTAAGAGCAGCATTTCGAAATGACGGATAATTGCGCATTGTGTGTTTTAAATGGAGTTAGTCAAAATCTGCGAGAGGTTACTTAGTCTCGGAAACATTAGTGTTTTAAAATAATATATTAAACCTAGTTCCACGAAATGGCTGCAGTAGTCTATATCTAGACATTACAGTGTAACCATCTTATATATTCCATAACACACGCTATTTTTATATGCATTCATTGCAAAGCCCTTGCCTGCTGTATCATAAAGCCTGTAATTGAGTCAACTGGCGTGGTTTCGAATCCCCGGTTGCACGTGACAAGGAGTAGGGTCGCCTGACCTACGTCGTTGGTTTTCTCCGGGTCCTCCGGTTTCCTCCCACTGCTAAAGACCCCTACGCACAAGCGAATTATTGAAATAAAATTAATCCACATGTTAGTCCGGAAGTGACCTAGTTTGTGTCGAGTGGACGTTAAACCCCACTTCTCTTTCTCTCTCTCAGTAGCAAATTTTACCGCTGGACATAAAGCTGCGTGCATACTTCAAGTGCCATCATTTTTACAGTTATTCTTTGATTTTGGTCATACTTGAAGTCTCACCCCTATATAGTACACAGCTCACCAAATATTCCTACGCACTCACTCATACGTAAAGGGCAAACATTATTTTTAGTCTTTCTCTCCCCCCCCCCCGACGTTTTGGTGTAACATCGAGGGAAAGGGTTTGAAAATACATCTTCTGTCAGGTTTTGGTGAATATTCAAGATTTTAAGACGGAAGAATACAATACGTTGGCTAAGTTGAAATGTTGGGTGGAAAACTGCATGTTTATTGGTTTTTACTTCATAATAATATGTGTTTTTCTGCAAGTGGTTGCCACCTGTTACTGTAACTGTGGTAGAAAGCGTTCTACCAGACGAAAATTTGGGGAAAAGTTAGATCCAGTGTAAGAGACGAGAATTAACATTAAAGTCAATGGGGAAATCATTAGTGACCTGTGGCCATAATATTATGACTTTGGGGCTGATTTCTGAACTATCTTCGTTTGCTTGACAAAAGTTCTCAAGTGAACAGCCTTCGAATCTTTTCTCAATGAATATGTTTGTTAGTTCATTTACAGTGAGTCCTTGTCGAATGGTGGAGACTATGTCGTGGAAAAATCAGACAACTGATTTGCTAACAGACAATCCTTGTAGTCCTGGATCTGACTATGGTTCCGTAGGAAAGTTTAAGTAGGATGATTGTTTTAAAGAAATGTTTAGTATAGTGGCTTATTCAGTATTTTGAACACTCACCACGAGGTAGGTTATTACCTATGACATCATCAAAGATTGCCGCCGATGCTATTTCAAATTTATCCTAGCCGCTATAGTTTTCTGTCAATGTCAATGAAATAAAGGTCAGAATGAAGCTGTCTGGTTATCAACTTTTCACGAAAACTCATGCCACATTTTTAGTGACAACACGAAAAAAGCGATTTTTGTTCTTTTGGATTGTCAGACATAAAAAAAATTGTGCTTAAGCTGGAAACATCACAACATATCATAGAAAACATCCTTTGCAGTCAGTTTTTCAAAAGGAATTTCACGTCGGGAAGAAGAGAATCCCATCGGACCCCCATTGAGTGATAACGCTTCGCGGGGACAGTTTTGATGTTAAAACGCTTTGCCAAATCATTCATGCACACATATACGGTGTTAAAACGTGTTGCAAATTATTGTATTACATGGTAGGCCTTAAATTATCATATAAATTAACAATTGGTATTTTGATCTAGTATTTTACAGCAACAAGAACGTTTCCGTTTAATCAAAAATTCCAATAATTTATATTGTTAGTTCGAGCGGCAAGTCCGCGATCTTTTAGTATATTTACGGTAATACCATGTCTTAAAATGTTTCTATTATAAAGGAAAACAATTATTATAGTATAACAATATAGGTTTTATTGACTCGGTATATGTTTGCTAATTTCATTTCGAATCCGAATGAGAGATTCCGCTCGAGTATTTCTTCACAGTCAGAAGATACTCCATTCTGTGGTAACTATGTATTGTGACCTCTTGACATCATCAATTAGTATGCAAAGATTGTTCTTTACCTAAAAGGAACAAACTTCTTTGTTGAGTGTTATTAAAGAAATTCTTATTTTTATAGCATTGTAAATGTGTTCAATTTATTATGAACTCTTTTCACTTTTCATGTTTTCACTGAAAATTAATAACAATTTACCCAAAAATATGTTCTTGACATAAACAGCTTCATTATGGCCTTTATTTCATAGAAATTGACAGAAAACTAGAGCAGGTGGCGTAACACTAAAAAGCATCGGCAGCCATATTTGATGACGTCATAATTGAATAACCTACCACGAAGTTTAAAATACGGCAACCAATAAACATTTCATCAAACACTAAAGCCGCTAGTAAAAAAGTATGTAGAGGTCACATCTTTTGTTCGATTTTGATTGAAATGTATGTTTATGCCCCAAAGATCGCGGTTCGTTTCGATATTCACGTAAATTGGAACGTAACTTCCTGGATTATGACCCCTGATTTTACAAAATAATCCAGTTTTTAGCTTGTGTTTTCTATCTACCTCTTGCAAAATGTGGGCGTATCTTGCCTGGCAACCACCTGTTTAACTATTACACAGCGAGAACTGTCAACTCTTCATCTTAAAGTTACAGTGCAAACAAATAATGCTTCTACTACTATTCAATAAAATATGAGTTGATTTATGACGGCTGTTCTTTGCAAATCTAAAGAAAAAACGTCAAAAATGCGGCATCTGTTATAAAACACGAGCATTTAAAATATAGACATCTACATAGTGGGTTGTATAAAATAACTTACTCATGCCATGGTGGTAAACAATATGTTCATTTTATGGGGTTTATTGACGACAGTGGGCCTGGTGAGTTCTTCTATTCTACCAGATCCCCAATTTACCTTGTAGGCCAAGGGCGGAGAATTGAAGTCAAAAGGTTAGTAATTTTAATTTTAAAAGTAAAAATTATAAGGAAGTATAAAATAGTTTTTTTTTATTTTTTGGAAATTTCAATTTTGGAACCGTGATTTTATTGTTACAAACAAAACCAACCCCACAACAATAGGGGTAGATATGTTTGCTAAAATGTAAGTGGTCTTGGGTCTAATTGTTTTCTCAAAAGCCTCAAAACAAAGGTTTATTATGAGTTTACAAACTATACGCAATCAAAGTAGCTTTTAGTTTAGTGTTAAAAATACTCAAATCGATCAACTGTAAAGTTTGAATAATTTGTTGGCTATATTTTTAAGTAGTCGGGTCAATATACAGTTTAACCCCCAAAAAATTGCGACAAAAGGTTTCTCAACTGATTCTGACAGGGTTTAGTGTTCTTTATAACATACTAAAAGTTTACCAAAGTAGGACCCCTGGAAAAGTGTTTTTTCAAGATGGCATCAAAAATGACCACCGAAACGTCTTAAAACGATCATAACTATGTAACTATCAACTCAAATTTGATGATCTTGGTGTCTTTTTCTAGGTTTTTCGGAGCAGGGAACACATTTTAATATTATGCCAACATCATTTTTAATGATCTTAAAAGATCATTAAAAATGATGTTGGCAAAAAAATTAAAAATGGCCGCCAACACCTCCAAATGACCGAAAGTCCATAACTATTGACTCAAATTTGATTATTTTGATGTCGATCCCCGGGTTTTGGGGTACAAGGAACACATTAAGAGAACATTGGATGTCAATGAGCTGTTCAATCATTACGAATTCGAATTCATGACCTTAAGCTGTCCACTATCACCTAATGCACAAACACTTCTGTCCATAGAATAAGTTTCAGAGAGTTCTGTTTTGAGTGTCATCATCCACCTCAGTATCTACCTATTGAGTGTTGTTTGAATTGTCACAATTTCCAGTTTGACAAGGGTCACATACAGCAGTGTAGGGGAGTCCATAGCGTCTGCAGCTGCATCGAGAGGACTTGCATCCTATCGAAAAGTTGTAAAAGATAATCTTTATAAGTTCGCAAGGCACAGCATTTTTGGGGGTCATAATGTTATATATTTTATTTATCAGACATTCATTAACATAACAAGACCATAAGCAACTCTTTTAATGCAATCGGCTGACTCCTAGTTAGATCCATTTCATTTGCCATCCCTGTCCATACCATAATTTGAAAGTACACACGTTGGCTATGAAATCTTGTTGCCGGTGATGTTGGGGGAAACCGTTAAGGAATGACAGATGCTTCAGCAGTTGCAACTTTCTTGGTGAAAATGATATGGCACAGTGATGATAGCGTATCATTCGATTTGCCATTAAATAGATCAACCATCAGGTCTTTGCCAAGATCTGATGTGTCCTATTGAGATTTGTTTTGAAGGGTGAATGTACTAGCACAGGACTTCATGACAGGATCGGATTTCACTAATTTCCGGTAGGCGGACTTTTTTCCGATGCCTACAATCCTTGAAATTGAATCACAGCCTGGGTAAACACGTACAAAGAGCAACTCGTTGCACGCATCGTCTCCAAAGTTTCTTTCGACAGGTCTATATTATACACTTTGTGTTCTTTTGACTGCTTGTTTGAACGGAAGTAGATAATCTCATTGTCTGTTCGGGAGTAATGAAGGAGCAAATCTGTGACAATTCAAACAACACTCAAGAGGTCGATACTGAGGAGGAGGACAACACTCAAAACTGAACGCTCGAAAACTTATTCTATGACAGTAGACAGCTGAAGGTCAGAAATTCAATTTCATAATGATTAAACAGCTCAGTGATATCCAAAGTTCTCTTGATGTGTTCCTTGTTCCCCAAAACCTTGGGATAGACATCAAGATCATCAAATTTGGATCGATAGATATGGACTTTCGGTCACCTGGAGTAGTTGGCGGCCATTTTTGACATGATATGCCCACATCATTTTTAATGATCTTAATGTGTTCTTCCCCCTCCCCCCCCCAACCTAGGAAAAGACACCAAAATCATCAAATTTGAGTTGATAGTTACATAGTTATGATCATTTTAAGACGTTTCGGTGGCCATTGGTAAACTTTTAGTATGTTATAAAGTACACTAAACCCTGCCAGAATCAGTTGAGAAACCTTTTGTTGCAATTTTTTGGGGGTTGAGGGGGTATTTTCCATATATTGACCTGACTAAAGATATAGAAACACACTTGATTGTGGTCTTACATTCAACATTGATTGTACTGGGTTTGTTTTGATTGAACTGCCTGGTGCTTTAGTTTTTTTCATATTAGACGTTTATGTAATATAATACGGAAGCCCATAAGGGTCAATCAAATGAAAAAAAAAATCTGACTATCTTGTAATTACAAGATAAACTATCTTGTTATTACAAGATAGCTATCTTGTTATTACAAGATAGCCTAAGATAACCTATCTTGTAATTACAAGATAGACTATCTTGTTATTACAAGATAGCTATCTTGTAATTACAAGATACCGAGATGCCTATGAGTGACAATTTAAAGGTCACCATACACCGATTTCATACTCCCATAAATACCATTGACTTCACACACCCACCAACTACATATTTATATCATACTCATTAATTTTAATGCGCTCTTTGAAGCCACAGACCGCTATTTGTATTTTTCGGAAAACTTCTTTAAATTTTGATTTTTGGAAAGTAAGTAAGGAAAAGGTTATTCTGAAAAATGGACCCTCCCTCAATGAAATGAGTTGACTGACATAGCGTCTAAAAGCTGTTTATTTATAGCTTGCGGTATCTCCTGACGAATACAATGTTTTGAGAGGGATTTGAAGCAAACGTTTTATAGATTAATTAGTTTATATATATTTTTAGCCCAAATATATCACCAAATCGCACAGTTTGTACGCGGGGGGGTATCTTTAAGGAGAACATGAAATCAATGTATCATAAATGATATTAATGAGGGAATGAAGTTAATGAGAGTATGAATAGTATTTAATGAGGCCACAACCAGGTGATGCCGATCCTGTGACATACAAAAAGTACTTCGTTGGGCTGGAGGGTTTATGGTCGATTTGTTAGCACGTGCGTGCTTTATCTTAAAAGCCTGTCATTGAGTCAACTGGCGTGGTTTCGAATCCCCATTTGTACGTGACAAGGAGTAGGATCGCCTGTCCATCCTCGCCTGTCCTCCGGTTTCCTCCAACTGCTAAAGAGAGTGAGGGGAGGTGTAACGTCCACTCGACACAAACTAGGTCATTTCGGGACTAACATATAGTTTAATTTCAATAATCGCTTGCACGTATGGATCTTTAGCAGTGAGAGGAAAGCGGAGGACCCGGAGAAACCCCACGATGTTGGACAGGCGATACTACTCCTTGTCACGTACAACGGGGGATTCGAAATGACAGGCTTTACGATACAGTGCGCATATGCTAACAAATCGACCTGCCAACCCTCCAGCTCAACGAAGTATTATTGTATGTTACGGGATCGACATCATCAGGTTGTCAGTCCTCCGGTTTCCTCCAACTGCTAAACAGAGAGGGGGATGTGGTTTAACGTCCATTCGACACAAACTAGGTCATTTCGGGACTAACATATGGTTTAATTTTATTTCAATAATGCACTTGCGCGTAGGGGTCTTTAGCAGCGGGAGGAAAGAGGAGGACCCGGAGAAAACCCACGATGTTGGACAGGCGACCCTACTCCTTGTCACGTACAACAGGGGTTTCGAAACCACGCCAGTTGACTCAATTACAGGCTTTGTGATACTGCGCGCACGTGCTAACCATTCGCCATCCAACCCCCACCCCACTACTAAAGACCCCTACGCGCAAACGAATTATTGGAATTAAATTAAACCATATGTTTGTCCCGAAATGACCTAGTTTGTGTCGAGTAGACGTTAAACCCCATTCCCCCTCTCCCTCCCTCCCTCTGTCTCTGTTTCTGTCTCTCTCTCTCTCTCTCTCTCTCCCCCACACACACACACTTTGGCTTATAACTATCCGATAAATCAGTATGGGACGACCTTGAAATACAAGAAAACTAATTTGGCTATCTTGTAATTACAACATAGGCTATCTTGTAATTACAAGATAGCCTATCTTGTAACTACAAGATAGCTATCTTGTAACTACAAGATAGCCTATCTTGTAATTACAAGATAGCCTATCTTGTAACTACAAGATAGCTATCTTGTAACTACAAGATAGCTATCTTGTAATTACAAGATAGCTATCTTGTAATTACAAGATAGTCAGAATATTTTTTTTTTTTCATTTGATTGACCCTTATGGGCTTTGGCTATCTTGTAATTACAAGATAGGCTATCTTGTAATTATAAGATAGGCTATCTTGTAACTACAAGATAGCTATCTTGTAATTACAAGATAGTCAGAATATTTTTTTTTCATTTGATTGACCCTTATGGGCTTCCGTAATATAAAGATATGACCCAATTGAAATATCATTGACCTATGGCGTTGTCGTATCAGAGGTAACACAAACGCTCCCAAATCAAACATGACGGTCTTCGCGGAAATCTTGACTTTAAACGAACCTTGGTCTTTGCAACTCGATTAACACAGGTAGATATTTTAGCTGCAAAAAAAAAAACAAAAAAAACGCGACGCTTCGTATTTGCGATCATATTTTCAATCGGTGTATCTGAGTGGTAAAATATGCAGGGCATACTAGAAGCGCTTGGTAAGATGTGCGGAGTTAATAGATATCAAAGCGTCTATCAAAGATGCGACCCAATGGGCTTGACTTTAACACAGTGCCGTCATCTTGTATTGGATGCGGAGAAACCTGTTTACATCCGATTTTATCCAAGCAGGGAAATTATGAAGCGTTTGTAATTTGTATTTATTTTCTTAAATAATCAACTTAAGCGCATATTTTAACTGTATTATGCCTTGTAGAATTTGATATTTTAGTGAAATGCAAATAACGCATCGAGCCATTAATAAATACACGTTGTAATATCTTTTTAATTTAAGATATCCCTATATAAAGTAAATAAAGGCACAGAACTGCTTAGAAAGGCCGAGAAGGGAGGTATGTATCGTTAGACGATTGTAGAATTTTCGCTCTTTAAATTACTAGAATTGTATAAACAATATCTTTAGCTAATTAATGGGTTCACGTACACGTGGAGAAGTCATGTTCAGGGCCGTAACCAACCCAGGGCAACCAAAGGGGCGGAAAGTGTTCTCAGGCGTGCTGTAAAGTTGACGGGCAAAGTATATCTATGGTTGACAATTTTTCACAGCCCCCCCACCTCTAGTTAGCGCCTGGTCATGTCTCACGCACTTAAACCAACACAGCGGATTCGAGGTGAAAGCAGAATATTGTATCATTTGGCTTAGCAACCAATCTTATTAGTATTTGCACAGATCCAGACCCTTGGATGGCCTGATGGCATTTTGGGGCGGCTATGTTAGGGGTAACCCACTGCACAACCTGTCTGGCAGTGGTCATTCATGATTGTGGTGGTGGTACTAAACAAATCCAAAGCAGGTTTAGGTGGTACTGATTTCAGTTAATCTAGCCGAGCTGTGGTCCCCCACTACAAAAGCCTGACAATTACATAGCTCTAACAAGGATACCCCACCACTACAAATGTCTGTCAGAGTATTTTTGCAGTACCTGAAGATGTACGGTACACTGCTGTACGATTTTCATGTGGTACACGATTGAGCTAATCTAACCTAGTTTGGGGGCATGATATTTTGGGTGTGGAATACCACACCCACCAATAGATACCCGACATCCTGATGATACCAGATATACATGAAATACTGTGGCCTCTTTCGCATTTACAAAGTTTTCTGTTAAAGGGGGAGGGGGGATAACTCTTGGGCGAAAGAGCCCATCCTCTCTCATGACCTACCAAATTTGGAAAATCTTTATAGCCTTTTATCGCGTGAGAATTTGTCGGAATAAAAGGGGCATACGTCCGGTTCCCACACAATCAAACTCATCTAACTTTGTAAATATTTTACGTACCGGAAGGTCTGATACACGCCCAAATCAAACTAATCCGAGATCTTTTGATTCTTTGCATTTATATTACGTTTAATCTGAATCAAACAAACATAACGGTACCTGGAGGTCTTCAAATTGTGTATTTATTTCACATTTTGCGTTTAAGGCAGAAGTTTAGTGTTGGTTTATACCTTGGTATACGTATCACATGTTTTTCCGGTCCGATTTTCACGTACATCATTATGCTGTCATCGTGATATATGTGAACGGTTTTTAAAATAAAACAATTACGTTCGTTACGCGCCCATATCGAAAAGAATGGAAATAGAAATATTGCAAAAAGAACCGGACAAGTAAGATGTATAAGATAAGCTTGCAGTGCTTTTACGACTAAGCATGGATTGATTATTAATAGTAATGAGTAAATATGGTCAACTTCAATCACTAAATGTCAACACCCTTGACTATATATTATGTTTTTGTTTGTCCTCGTCATGAAAATATTAGTCCCTTGCTACAGAGATTTAAGATCGCATACATCATTATCCTCTGATGTAAGTACGAATATAGAGCAAATGCACATGCAATTCTATATCGAAGTCATGCAATGTTTAGAGCGATGGGGTTATTGAAAACTATGCACGGACCAACCAATGTTGAATGGACCGAACCAGACAAGCCAATTGGTACAGTAGGAGAACCGGTTGCTGAATTGAAACAACTACATATTTTACGATTTTCTATAAAGGTGCTGGTTGTATCGAAATATGATATATGCCGAATAAAGTTTATAACTCTGTAATCACGTTAGCCACCCATTTCGTTTTGATAAACTTATTCTGTTCCTGATTAAACTTATAATCACGGACACCATATAACTATAAATATTTAATCATATATCATACCTATATCTTATAGTATCTTATCTCAAATAATATCTAATATAAACGATGGATATCCTATACAACATATCATTCTTATACTGTATCACAATGATTTACTTACTATTGATAATATCCTCTATATATTTAACTAATGCCTCGCCAAAACCAACATTTAAACTTCATAATAATGGCGGGGGAGAATTTGCAATTCCAGGTAAGGATATAAAGGCTATTTATAAAGATAATTTACATCGGCAGCTCGGCTATGAAAAAGAATGGGATGATTTCTGATTTCTCGCCAGCACAATATGTGCATGCCTGGGTCGGCATCATTGGACACAGGAACAATGCATGGACGCCTTCAGCAATCAAGGAGTTCTTCTAGGCCAACGCCGGAATTTAAAACAGCGAAATGTTAGTGGTGAGTTACGTTTCCTGACTAAAACGGCACCTCGCCATTGTTCTATGGCGGTATATTAGAGTCAAAATTCTAACATGCCATCGTCTAATTTCTTACTTCTGTTCATGTAATTTCTAACCTCCATTCATGTAATTTCTAATTTAAGACAATGTATAACCCAACTTCTTTGTTTGTTCAGTGTAAATTTCAATTCTGTTCCAACCTGTTTCTGTTATTTTAACGAAAAATGTCTTTCTAATAGATGCCTTACATGTTTAGCATCAACATCAACGAATTTAGAATTTATACATTTCTGCCTAGCAACCATCATTATGAAGTCGTTTGGTGTCGCCACTGCGTGCTCAATTGGTGATTGTGCACCTGATCGGGACCATTATTTGGTATAAACGACTCGTTCTTCGTCTGGTTGAAGGTTGGAAGGAGTGCTGAGAGAGAGAGAGAGAGAGAGAGAGAGAGAGAGAGAGGTCGCTTAGTATTAAACTCAGTAACGGTGTAGGCCTATCCATAACATTTATAGCCTGTGTTAATATAGACCAACTGCAAATAAATATTAATTATTGGCTCAACTGTAAAAAAAAAATCAAATAAAATTCTCCAAATCCCGTTTAGCTTATATTTGAAATAGAAAATGAAATGAAATGGGTTTAACGCCCTGCTGTTCTGCTTCGAACCGGGCTAATGGAGACGAACATACGCCATACAGTGTGCTTTAGGGAAATACTGCCCGGGGAGCGGATCTACGATCTGGACTTATATCGAATTCTAACGGTCACGGGATCTTTTACGTGCACGCCAACATGTACACGGGATCTCGGGTTTTCATCCCATCGGAACGACAAGACACTAATAAGGGGGAACCACACCAGAAAATCTGGATGAACTTTCTCGACCAATGCAGCGATCGGACTCCCGACCCACAGCCTAGCGAGCCTGCGTCTTACCCACTTAGCCACGGTATTCGAAATAGTATTTGCAAACCATACATTTATATCACGTTCAATGTTGTTTAGAGGGTAGGATGGCCGAATGGTTAGCACGTGCACACTGTAACATAAGGTATGTCGTTGAATAAACTGGCTTGGTTTCGATTTCTCGGTTTTACGTGATATGGAGCAGGGCCGCCTGTCCAACCTCGTGGGTATTCTCCGGGTCTCCCGGTTTCCTCCCACTGCTAAACACCCCTACGCGCAAGCGAATTATTGAAATGCAATTGAACGGTGTTAATACCGAAATGACCTGGTTGGTGTCAAGTGGATGTTAAACCCCATGTCCCCATCTCTCTCTCTCGATGTTTTCAATTTTAACACTCAGGCAAGCCACTCAACCTGACGAAGAGCGAGTCGTTTGTATCAATAGAATGGTCCCGATCAGGTGCTCAATCGCCAAACTGAGCACATAGTGGCGACACCAAACGACATCATAATGATGGTTGCCAGGTAGAAGTATCATATTTCTAAATTTGTTTGCCGTTCATGCTTAACATGTAATACAATAATGAAGTAGACATTTTTCGCCTCAATAATAGAAACAAGATGAAACAGAATTGATATTTACACTGAACAAATAAAGAAGTTGAATTATACATTGTCTTAATATAGAAATTACATGAATGGAAGTTAGAAATTACATGAATAGAAGTAAGAAATTAGACGATAGCATGTTAGGATTTTGACTATAATATACCGCCATATTGTCCGGACCATAATAAAGCCATCAAAACTGGGTATTATCCGCGTTATAATTTATATATTAAGTCTCACAAACGTGAAAATTTACAAATTTGTTTTACAAGGACGGACGTCGTCTTAATCGATAAGTTGCATTGATCATACCAGACAAATTCCGTTAATACGGTTTCTAAACAACTATCAACACATGCCGAACACACTGTTCTTCATCCTAGAGTCAAGTCGAATACCTGCAATAACGAACTTTTATTAGTCTTCCGAGATTGTTCTGTGTATTATTATCTTGAATCGTATTTTATTTTGGTAGGTGTAAATGGAGTTAAGAATGTACATTTTATATATGACAATGGTGCCAGTGTAGAAGAATCGATTGGGAAAGCCGTTCAAGGGGGTAAGAGTACATGTATTACCTGTGCGGTGGTTATTATTTTACTGTGCATTACGGAATTTACCTAACATACAACATTAGTTTACCCCCAGTCCGTCTTAAATTACAGATGTGACGTTATCCTTTGATGTTGGCGTCCTATAATGTACGGGCAACTTGCCAATCGTACATTATCTATACTTGATGTAATATTGGATCGCGCGTGGGATAGTGTCTGTATTTTAAGTTGTTTAATGGTCTCGAGCTAAAGATATAGAGTAATATTATATTGAAACAGTATCAATATATTACTTAATGTCTCGCTCTCGACCATAATACCTACTATAATCCTTCTGAAAAAGTAACCTATCTTCCCAATCCCCATTAAGTCTAAATCATATAGCTTTTATCGTCGTACAAGTAAGGCCTAAAGTATTATGCTAAATAAGGTTTCTCACTTTCTGGATTAGCCCTTCTATCTGCTTGCTACCCGTATTTACAAATAAGCCGGAAAATATCGGAATTTATCGAGTAATGACTATTGGGCAATTACTAACTAGAAAATGATTGGTAAAATAAATATCAAATTTGCCAGGCTTCTGTAGTGGTCGGGTTTTCAAAAGTAATAGAATGATAGTTATAGAAGAAATAGCATTATTTTTGGACTGGCCTACAACCGAGATCATTACCTTGATAAGGCGGTATGGGATTGGTGATCGACGCTCTATAAAATTATTAAAATGTAGACTATGAACGATTTGAAGATTTTAAAAAGTTGTTTTGGAATTCCATTATTTTTAATTTTATCATCAAAATTTCATTGTATTAGTTATTGTGAATTGACGCAAAACTTTTATCTAATTCGAACAAGGTTGACTGTTATCTTCTATCTAGAGGTATACATAAAATCTATGTGGAACAAGGTTTCATAATATCTTTTATCTCAAAATATACAGCGTGCTCAATAAAATAGGCTAAGTCAGAAATAAACTTTAAAAACTGCGAATAGTCCCATACACAGCGCCGTAACTTCAAAGATCTGAGGATAGGGTTCTGAACTGTTACTAAACATGCAGTTAGAGAGAACTTAACTGGTGAGGAAAATTTCCCAGATTTATGTGACGCTGAAAAAGCGTTAAACTGAATCGGTTATCTGACCGCATTGTCGGTTGGCCGTTTCTGAAATATGGGATATGGCTACAGATCACCAATTATTTACCCATTTACTGTTAATTCTAGTCTCTTAGACCAACTTTATTTTCCCCAAAATTTCGTGGTTGGGCGCTTCCCATCACAGATGGTGTAGCGTCGGGCAACCTCTTGCTCAAAGCGGGTACGCGGTTCATAAAGGAAAACTTGAGATACAGAAACTGGAAATAGCATACAACTAGTAAACTTGCAACTGTATTTGGACTCTCGTATCCTTCTGCCTCAAAATCATGAATATTCACCTAACGCTGACCTGACAGAAAATGTATATCCAGGCCCTTTTCGTCGACTCTACACCAAAAAGTCAACAAAAATCGCCATGCAAAAGGAAACGGGGAGAGAAAGACTAAAAATAACCTTGGCCTTTACTTTATCGAGTGACGATTTAGCTGACCTGTGTCCATATTAGCTATTTCAGCATCACGTTTCGATAGAAACTTGATGTACGTGTCGAAATTTATTTTTTCATCACTCACTAAATTCACTAAAAGTAATTATCATATGCAATAGTTTTATAAGATAACATCTACCTTCAGACAGGTATTTGATAACAAATTGCCAGTAATTAATGTGTTTCTATTGCTTTAACCAATTTTTTCATCTTTCAGTGGATAATGTTTGGCGTTTCACAGCACATCATTTATCCGAGAAAAAAGTTCGATATCAAGCTAAATTAACCTTTGAAAATGGAGATGTGGTTCACAGCAGGGAGCAGGAATACCACATAGGTGATTTTTTATGTACCTAACGAATTGTATTCCTCGTCCGTCTGTTATTTTCTATTTCATTTTACATGATTACTAAATATAACCGAGGTTTAGACGAATACTCTTCAAATGTAGATGATGTCAAGCATATGGAATAAAATAAAATAAAATGGACACCCGCTATGAGGGAAATTTTGTCTACTCTTGTATCGAATTGGAAGTGTCAATGGTTTTTTCTTACCTGCACGTCACGTTTTTTTTTTTAAACATCTAAACGGTTATACGTTGTCCCTTGAAAACACTCCGTCCTGCGTTTCCTCGATAACCACGATTCTAAATACATGCACATGAGTTATCGGTTGAAAAACAAACCAATCTATCGGGATGAAAGTATTTCAAGGAAAAATTTACATGGTTTAACGTTGCAGCTATTAGGTACCCATAGATAAGAAACCCCATCTCGACCCTGCGTTTCTAGAGATAAGAGACGGTACTATATAATTTCTTTTGGTCAAATCCGAAGTCCACTCGACACAAACTAGGTTACAAGGCTCATAAGGCAATATTACAAACTTCGGAATAAATAATTTAGAGGATTGAAAAAATGGCCTATACCATTACTAACCCGAATCTTTAACCTTCAGATATTTCATCATTACTCGTCAAAACTTGTAAACACTAGACAGGACAAAGTTATCCAATACACGTTTACAATTGCAGTGAATATATTCGAGACTATTGCGTGGTATACTCAATGGAAGCATGCATCGGGTTGAGAATGCTAAATTGTTCGATTACAGCTGCATTACTTTTGAATATGTTTTTTACTAAATAATTAAACCGGTGGCATTGATATATAGACGAGATTGTGACTGCCAGAATTAAATCATATAGGCAAACCTTAATACCCATCTGGGGATCACATGACTAAGTGGGTAAGACGCTGGCTCGCTAGCTTGGGGGTAGTTTGTTCAGTCCCAGCATTGGCCGAGAAAGTTGTTCCAGATTTTCCGGCATGTTTTCTCCTTGTCAGTGATGCAGGACGGAGGGCCTGACAAGGACAGTTGTCTAGTCGTTCGGATGATACGAAAAGCTGAGGTGCCGTGTACACATTGGCGTGCACATAAAAGGTCCCTTGGCAGTTTGGGATTCTATGTAAGAGTAGGCTGTAGCACCGCTTCTCGGGCAAAATTTCCCTCATAGCACACTGTATGGCATATGCCGGTCTTTATTGGCCCAGTTTAGGACGTTTCATTTCATTTCATTTAATACCAATCTCTACATTAGTAACCCGGCTGTCTCGAACTTGGATAAGTCGAAGCGATCCAAATGTGAAATCTGATCGGAATATTTAAGCTTTTTAAGTATACACCAAGACAGATCAATGCTAATACAGATAATGTTATTTAGGGACGTTTAATATATTGAACTGCGATTTGTTTGGCATTCAGAAACTTCAATTTACAGGTAATATCTAAACACGGACAGTTGTTTAATATCAATAATTATTAAAATAAGTTTTGAATCAGCTAATGATTTTATTTTGTGTTCATTAGAACCGCTGCTAAAACTACCACCTCAAAGACTGCGAGGAGCTGTTATATTTCGTGATGATTTTAATGGTAACAAACTGAATACAAACAATTGGATGATCGCTGTTACAGCTACAGGCGATTGGGTCAGTTTATTAGATTTTTTTAATATAGCATACGGATATAGCATTCCCGTCAACTCCCTCCTTCCAATTTGCATGGAAAAATATATATACGTGACACCTACTTTTTTAACTATAAAAAAACCCAATGTATACTATTCAAAAAAAGTAGGGGATATTTAATTTTTAAGTGTTATTAAAGTCACCTAATGAAACTGACGAAGAAACAAATGACAAAATGAAATGAAGTTCACATTCATCGATTTATTCCAAATGATCGTTAGACTAAGTAAGGCACAGACTGACCATTATAACTGTAAAATGATACCCGGGGTCAAACAGCAAAGTTACCACAGCATCACAACAAAGTCAGTAACGGGTAAATCCTCCTCTGTTTGCCAAACAAGCATTGATCCGACGTGGCATACTCCTAATGAGACGTCTAAGGTCATTTTGGTCCAGATTGTCCCATTCCTGTTGCAACGCAGCAGCAAGTTCTTGGACATTGGCAGGACGTTGTTGACGTTGACGTAACCTCTGTCCAAGCATGTCCCAGACATGCTCGATGGGGGAGAGGTCGGGACTCAGTGCTGGCCAAGGTAATGTGGTGATGTTCTGTTGTTGGAGGTAACCTGTAACGATCCTGGCCCTGTGACATCTTGCGTTGTCATCCTGGAAGATGAAACGGCGGCCATGACGTCGTGCGAACGGCACAACATGGACTGCCAAGATGTTGTCCCGGTAGTACTGTCCTGTAACACGCCCTGCAACAACATGTAAAGCCGTTCTTCCAGCAACAGTGATGCCTCCCCACACCATAACAGAACCACCCCCAAATCGATCATGTCTGATGACGTTAACGTCTTGGAAGCGCTTGTTTCGACGACGCCACACCCTCCTACGTCTGTCCAAAAAATCAACAGTGAACCTTGACTCATCTGAAAACATCACATTGCTCCAGCGTCGATTATCCCAGTGTTGACGATCCCTACACCAACGACGTCTTGCCTGAATGTGATGATCTCTCAAACAAGGGATCACGCGAGGACGTCGGGCGCGAAGGTGATTCCCTATACAGTCGATTCCGAATCGTCTGGCCACTCACTCTCACACCAGTGTCTGTTTGAAGACAAGCGCTGATCTGATTTGCTGTGATGACACGATTTCTCAAGGCCAAGGTACGGATAAATCGATCCTGGGCTTAACTTGTCGCCCTTGGTCGACCTGAGCGTGGTCTGTCCTGTACAGATTGTGTATCACGGTATCTGGACCATAGCCTGCTTATGACAGACTGAGAAACATTCATCGTCCGCGCCACAACCGCCTGTGTTGTGCCGATCTGTAGCATGCCAAGGGCACGTAACCTTTCATTTTGGGTAAGCCGACGCATATCAAAATTTGTTTTCTGGTCACTAAAACAATTAAACTGATGTTTCCACCCTGGAATTCAATGCCACAATGACTGTAACATTCAAAGTCAGAGTCGTGCAAATCTTGGGTTGGACCCCATAATGATCCCAAGCATCACCTGCATTCCATGCGGTAGCTATTGGTGCGTTTGGGCGTCACATGTAACTGGAAATGTTTCTTCTGTTAGGTTCTATAGTGACTTTTTTCGTAGTCATTTGCATATTTTAGTATTATGCCCCCAAAATCAAATATCCCCTACTTTTTTTGAATAGTATATATGCGATACCTAATTTTATAACTACAAAAACAAAATCAAATTTAAATATTTGGTTCTGCTACCCATCCCTATCCTGACGCAGATTTCAAGTCTCTCGATCGTAGTCTTATTAGCTATTCTACCTTTCTTTCAGCATAACGAATTCCAGTGTTATACAAATGATGCTAGAAATGTTTATGTAAATAATGGTTACCTATACCTCAAACCTGTAAGTCTAACGTCCTTCTTTCTGATAAATCTGGGTTATTAAGACAGACATACACCCTGCCGTCTACAGCATACTCTTGTTTTTTTTTAAAAAAATTCCAAATGCCGACGGTTCTTTTACATGCACACCGACGTGAACATTCGAACGGCATGACGTTGTTCCTTCTTTGTCAAGCCCAGGCACCACTGGCAAGGTGAAACTTCGCCGGAAAAATCCGAAGAACTTTCTCGGCAAAGACTTTAAAAGAACCCAAAACGCCCAGTTATCGGGCATGCGCATTAATCACGGAGCCAATGTTGCATAAAAAATATGTGCTGACCAAACGGACTGGCTGAGGATCAAGTATCGTGGTATTTAAAAAAAGTACAGGTGTGAAAAAATATCGATCGGTCGTGAAAGAATCAATGCGAAGGTATTAAAGATTTAAGTTTGGAAGCTTTGTAATACCAAAATACAAAATACACCTTCCTAAATCAGAATTCGTATCATATGTTATGTTATTATTATACTATAATATAACTGTAATATTCATGATGTTTATTGATTTTATCTAGACCTTAACAGTTGACAGTGGACATTTTACTGAGCAAGATCTATATACAGGAGTTATGGATGTAAACAGTGAGCTATTGTTTTTGTTAATTATTTTGTAGATTATTTAAAATTACTTTCATTTATCAGAGTTTCTCTCTATTTCTCCTTCATATTCTCACTATTGTTTAATATCCCGATATAGTCTAAAAGCTGAGAACTGATTTTATAAGGCGGTGGGTCCGATACTGCCGAGAAAGTTCATCCGGGTATTCCGGCTTCTTTACTTTTGATGTAAGCTGTGTAGAGAAATGACAAAGACGTGGCGACTAGTTGTGCGGATGGGACAAAAACCGACGTTCCACTGTGTATATAATGGTGTGCAAATAAAGTAACCATTGACATTTGAAGTTCGATGACGAGAAGGCGGAAACGCCGTTCTCAGGGCAAAATATCCTTAATTGCACACGGTGTGCGGATGAACTTCTATTTTATTTCTCATTTTGTAATAATATTTTTTACAGAAACATGGGGAGTATGCACGGATAGTGGATTTCGAGGTTGTTATCGTGATGCTAAGAATGGTTTATTACCACCAATATTGTCTGGAAGAGTTGAAAGTTATCCCACAATAAAGTATGGAACGGTTACGATCAGAGCCCAGATTCCCAAAGGAGACTGGTTATGGCCCGGTAAGGATCCACATGATATTTCTACGACTAGAGAATCAACTGGTCTATGTGTACACATGCAGTCCATGTAATAATTTTTCATTTAAATTGCATTCGACAAGGCCTTATTTTATATGTATTTTCTTGAAAGAAAGGTGTCGATTTTTGGTAGATAAAGAAAAACTATCGCAAAGCTTGGCCATTAAAATGTATCATTGGTGAACAATCCCTTTTTGCTATAAGCCCATGATAAATATGCCATTGGCAGTAATACCATTATTTGCATTTTGACAACATTTCGGCCCAGGACTTTCTTGAATGTTTTTATTTTCCTTATAAGTCTAGAATATTGTGGCATTGAAAGCGAAGGGCCTGTCCCAAATCTGAGTTAGCGTTAGGTTAAATGAAAACACATGAAGTATAGCCTCCAGACATGTAAAATTGAGGATAAGACACCATCAAAAATTCCCAAACTACAAATAATATGTAGATTGATAAACTGCAACATAGGCAATTACTGATATCTCTTTTACTATATTACCATCCATCAAACGACAATAAAAAGTGATATTTGCCAATTGATAACAATTATATATTTTCTAAAATAGCAATATGGATGATGCCGAGAAATAGCACGTATGGTGGATGGCCAAGATCTGGTGAAATGGATATGATGGAAGCATCTTGTAAGAAATTAAATTGCTTTAATCGTTATAAAAACTACGAAATATAAAGCAATTTAAAGTTAGCTATATGAAGCTGTGCCTGAGTAAAGATCAGAATGATCACAACACCTAGACAGTGTGTAAACACAATAGTACCCAATTGGACAACGATTTCTTTGACCGACTTGGCCACGCACTGTGTTGAATCTGTCCCTCTGGGATTCGCATGATGAGTTTCATATAAATGTGGTACTGATTACCTATGTGATGAATTCCAGGACCTTGTAGTCCATCTTGTATACTTCTACCAATTTACTTACATGTCGCGTTATGTTGACAAATCGACAAAACAATTAAAGAATATGTAATTCTGAGTCATTTATTAAAGGTAATGAAGTTATGTATTTTAACGATGGCACTAAGGTTGGAATACAAAGAGTAACATCAACAATTCATTTTGGACCAGAACGCCCAGAAGACCATCCACTTCATGGGGAAAAGTATGTTATAATTTTTGTTTTATTCATGGGTTTTTGTTTACCATACCCGGGAGTAATGGCCACTACTTTTACGACAGTTATCTGCCAATAGCGCTGAAAATGGCAATGAAACCACTCGAGTTTTTGTCATGGGGGCAGGGGCAAAGCGCGCTATTCTCACCCCTCCCGCTTGCCCCGAACGCATAGTAGTTTCTGAACAGCGTGAAAACCATACCGTTATCCTAATTGTACAAAGTAATCATTCGTCATTTATTTAATTAATGGTTAATATTAACTCAGGAATGCTACTTGTGTATAACTAATGAACAAATGCATTTTTGTTTCACTTTCAGAATCAAATCCCACGGTGATTGGCACAGTTTCCACATTTACACGCTTGATTGGTCACCTGATCATGTCATGTAAGTTATGTTACAGATCTTGGTAACGAACATTGGTTAAGTTTAATTTGAATAAAATACTGCTTTGTTTGTTACTAGTATTTACCATTGTGAACTTAATAGATTGTCCAGTTCCCTAGTCTCGCTCACCCAGAACCTCCTAGTCTTCAACGTATGGAGACGGAGGGTCTGGGAAAATATTCAATATTTGACGTAAAGTCCATTGCCCATGCGTAACCGGGAGTTTGGTTTTTAATGTGATTGATTATCCAGTCTCTTCTGGCCAAGTCAAGTAGGAGCCCTTCCCGCAATAAATCCCATAATTCTTGCATTGATATAAACAAACATGAATCGTGACGACGAATTAGTATTAAATTAAAAACAAAACAAAACATAGAGTAGGTCCATGAAAAGAGAATTTTTACAATAAAAAAAATAAGAGTGTTGGATATTGAACTAGCATGCAATCAAATGTAGCATGTGAAATGACATTCTTAAATTAATTTCATGGGCGTCATCGTCTTGTTTAAGGACGTTTTACCTCCCTTATATGACCGGATAATCTAGTCAATGACCTACTTTCCGTAAAATTTTGAGGACCCATCCCGACTAATATTCGTAGAATATTTTTCTGGGTGATAGAGACTACCAGTTACCGCCCTTGAGGGTGCTATGTGAGTTATGGCCCTTATTGGGGCTATTTGTTCAGTTCAAGTCGGCTAGTGGGCGTGTCTGACAAAATTTTGGATGGGGGTTCTCTGGTTCTGGTTCTGCCTGGTAATGGCCACAATCAACTGGGGGATGTAATACAATGGCCATAACAAAAATCTGGCTTACCTGGGAACAAATCATCATAAAAAAATATACGGTTTACGACCTATCACATTTCCTGTTTCTAAATTAGTTTGAGTGTTGATGGAGAAGTAGTTAGTAGAATGGACATTCCAGACGGAACATCAGTTTGGGACAAATACAACTTTAATGGCACCAATCCGTGGGCTAGAGGCGCTAAGATAGCTCCTTTTGATCAGGAGGTACGTGTTCTTGATATACATAAAATGTGCCAACTAGTGACATAAACGTTTTGTTACATACAAAAAAAAGCTGAAGAGTAGAATAATGCGGATCAATCTGACACCACTTTGATTTCGATCCCACGACCGAATAGGGTCATTTATTTTTAAGGCTAAAGCTATAAGTGAATTATAAGTAAAATAAAGAAATGCCGTTTTATTTTTAAGCTAATTTCATTATTTATATATATATATATTTTTTTTTTTTAGTTTTACATGATCTTGAATGTTGCTGTAGGGGGAATAAGAGGTGTATTTGGTGAAGGTTATGTCCACTATGCTTACCCCAAACCATGGAGCCAATACGATATCGATCCTTTAACCCCGTTTTGGGAACATCGCAATGAATGGATGCCATCTTGGCGTGGAGACGACGTTGCCATGATTATAGATTATGTTGAATTTAGACTTATGTAATTTATATATTTATCAATTTGTTAACATGTACACAATAATTTATTGGTATAAGCTTATATTAAATAAAATAAACTATTGCATAGGTATTCATAGGTATGATTTCAGATAATAGATAAACATGGCCATGGCTTAGCATGTTTATCTCTTGTAGTAGACAATAACCAGTTATACACTGACTACCCATTCCTTGTCTTCGAGATTGGTATACCCTCTCCCCGACTCTTCCAGTCATCTTTGCCTCCAAAACAGACAGTCTACTTTTCGGATTTGGGCTACTTAATAATTTATTAGGACGTGCGCGGGGTTAATAGCCTCGTGACGATTGACCGACATGACAAAGTATAACTGTAATGACATAATCTCAAGGTTTCAAATTTGTCTGCGATTTATCTCGTGCTTATCTAAAAAGACCTATAAAAAATGTGTACAACTTTATTTTAGGTGGGGGTGGGTTCAGATAAATCAGTGTACGTAGCAGAAAATAAATTTGGGTCGATACACCAGAACACCCACTAGAATATGCAGCTTCAAACCTGAGATACAGCTTTTGTTTAAATATCTAAAAATATCAAACTCGACCAGCTGTAACCAACTGTCCCAGAGCCCTACAACAAACACTTCGAAACCAGTTTCTTTGGATCACGGTTTTGTGAAATGGAAATTGTTGGAAAATCATTGATCATTGTTGACCCGTTCTATATTTTAACCTATAAAATCGACTACACGTTGGAAATGGAATGTAATAGGGTGTAGCGTCCTACTGTTCTGGTCCGACTGGACTTATGAAGACGGACTGCATAGTAGAATTATTGTAAATTTTCTTTGTTCTAAGGTGCCACAATGGGATCTAACGTAATTTTCATATTGGCAAAGATTGTAAGTGGCCTATATAGTGCATGAAGGACTGAAATACCCATAAAAAAACTTCACTTCTGGAATAATTATAATAATGTTGACCTTCGGCTTCTTATCAGTTGCTAGCTCAAAGAGAGAGAGAGGGAGGGAGAGAGAGATTTATCGTCCATTTGACACAAACTAGGTCATTTCAAAAATTTGATTGCACATGGGGGGGGACCCTACTTCTTGTCATGTACAACCAGGCAATTAAAACCACGTAGGTTGTCTCAATTACAGGCCTTGTGATACAGCGCGCACGTGCCAACCATTCGGCCACCCACTCCAACCCCACTAAAACTGGACCATTTCCATTAATATGTGTTATGGGTAATAGTCGTGTTAGATAATAAACCCTTATCACGTAACCTTGGCTTAACGTTGTATAAAGGATAGCTCGCAAGGAAGTCATTCAAATTCTTGGGATACCTACACATGTTTCCTCTTTTAATTCTGGTTTGGACGGCCTGTGTGGCTAGTGCCATACCGAATCCCAAGTTTACATTATTAGGTGATGGAGGAGAATTTTCTTTAGATGGTTTGTATTATATTTCTATTGCTTAAGTCTGAAAAGGGGCTCTTCTCTGTATAATCAATTCAAACTACAAAATATAAGCAGAAAACGTTTTGTTTTAAATGATAGGAAGCCAACAGTTCATACATGTGGATAAACCTCATTGCTTTGGCTCAAAGTAATGAGCTTCTTTTTGCAGGCTGACAATCTGTCTTTTTCGTCAAAGAAAAATCTCGAATATTGTAAAATAACCGTTTTGTGTTCCAATATAATTCAATATTTATTTGGACATAAGTCGGCAGGGGCGGATGCAGGGGGCGGGGGTGTTGAAACCCCGCCCTGCTCAGCTACATAAAAAAGTGTAAAACAACACTTTATTAGAAAAGTGTAAGGATCATGTGCTTTATCCTTAATTATCAGATAGTGTGATACTTGCCATCAATGAAATTGAATGACAATGTGATCCTATTAATTCATTATACAAATTGACATTAAACGGAATGTTGGATTCCTCTCTTTAAAAAGCCCAATGTGTATGTGTGCCATCGTAATTTAGAGACGATGATGGCATCATGCATTGTCAACTGGCAAACCCCCTCCTGGGTCCGCCATTTGTCAGGTACGTTTTGTGAATGAAATGACACACGAACAGGGCTAATGAAAACCGACATACAACAGGTGGTGTACTGATGTACTGGTGGAAATTTTTCCAGGACATTAGCGTTTATAACGATACATCTTCGTATTATACCTGTCAATGGTTCTTTTATGTGACTTCATTCTGCACAACCAAACGGCATCATTTAACACCGGAATAGATCGCGGGACCACCTGGTTATTTGGCCTGCTCATTGAGCCACCAAACAGATTTACGAGGAAGGTCGACTTTCTTTTACTGGATGAGAATCTGGGCCCCTTCAACATTTTATGTCAAAAGACAAACCCTGCGTTGAGATTAGCTACGAGAACGTAGCTAAAAACGTTGAGATAATACTGATGTGTTTGTTTTTAGCTACGATTGGGAGCCTTCAGTTTGACGTGGCAAATTCAATTTTTTTATTAATAAATGTAACATCTTTAAAATAAGATAAGTTTATGCTATTATGACTAATTAAACTTACAGAGGCCAATGTAGTGGCACAACTATCGCCTAACTCTAAATATTCGCGTTTAAACTAATGAAGCGTTGTTTTTGTTCGACATTCACCGCCATCAAAATTCTTCCATAGTTACACTACTTTGTACATGCGCCAACACTACGCGCCCCTTTAGTACACGTCCCGTTTACCACATCCTGACGGATACGATCTATGTTGCCATTTATTATCAGGTCCAAAATTGCCTTTTTGATTGGCTTTTATAAAAGCCTCATCTTTAGCCCGGTCTTCATGATGACAGTCGTCAAAATATGCCGTTTAAAAAAGATGGCGGTCTTAGTAACGGCTTAACGCCTCGATTTTAAATACGACGATTTGTACCCGTTTCAGGTAGGATGAAATGCTTAATTGTAGTTGGGTGTGGCGGAAATATTATAAATAACAATAATCAATCGTTGTTTTGATGAAAAATATTGTCAATTTTGTTTAATCGCAGCGGGAGTGAATCACGACGGGATGTGCTACGTTGGAGTCTATGGGCCAAAATCTTATCTCGAAACACGGAGGGTGGAGAGATGAGGTTTGTTATCTACGTTGAGATATTCCGTGTTCCATGCTAAGCCAAATATGGAACATCTCCCTTAATAAATTAAAACACACACTTATGGAAAAACAGCTACTTTTTAATTTGTATGACACGTCGAAGAGTATTCTCTCCACGTTATCAAGTTAATATTTCAAATATGTTTAGGCCCTTTAATGGTGTAGGGGGCTGAGCGGCTGAGTGGTTAGCACGTGCGTGCTGTATCATAAAGCCTGTCATTGTACGAGACAATGACTAGGGTCGCCTGTCCAATCTCGTGGGTTTTCTCTGGGTCCTACGGTTTCCTCCAACTGTTAAATACCCCCAACGTGCAAGCGATATATTGAAATAAAATTAAATTATGTTAGCCCCGAAATGACCAAGTTTGCGTCTAGTGGACGTTAAACCCCATCTCTCCCTCTCTCTCTCTTTAATAGTCTAGCTAAAGAAAAAATACATTTCTTTTTTAAAATTACAGGCATACCAGATGCAGTTTCTGTCCGCTTTGATTATATAGTTGACAGTGAATTGCCTCGGACTGGAGAAGCCACGAAAAGAGGTAATGTATACATTGCTTCCCATTTGACAATATGATGTATTTTGTTTTTCATCTTATTATTTGAATGGTTAAAAATAAATAATTTTAAATACTTACGAATGGTATATGCGTGGTACGACGTTTCGATGAAGTTATGTCTAATGGCGAGGACACAAGCTCGAAAATGTATTTTGTAATTTCTTCCTTTTTTGTCGTAATATACTATATTTATTCCTTCTGTTATTCAGATTCATAACAATGATGAACAAGCCCTGCTTAGCCATACAATAGTTTAATTAATTCAACGTATTTTCATATTTTAGGGGGGGGGGGGAGGTGCCGAATAGTTAGCACGTGCGCGTTGTATCATAAGGTCTGTCATTGGGTCAAATGGTGTGGTTTCGATTCCCTGGTTTTACGTGACAAGGGGTAGGGTTGTTTGTCCAACCTCGTGGGGTTTCTCTGGTTTTCCTCCCACTGCTAAAGACCCCTACGCGAAAGCAAATTATTGAAATAAAATTGAACCATGTTAGTCCCGAAATGACCTAGTTTGTGTCGAGTGGCCGTTAAACCCCATTTTCTCCCTATTGACCCAAACCATTCAGAACAGATAATTTCTACTGTCGGCCATCTCCAGATTACACAACCAAAGAACATCGTTTCCAGAATGGTGGATAGTGCTGTCGATTTGAATGCAATCAGAAACTATGAACCTTGATTATTATAAATGCTTGACAGGATCCAAATGAACCGGAGCTGAGATCTAAGTAGTCACCTCTAATACTGATATGATATAGATTGTCGAAACTAAAACGGCCCTAATTATTAAACATAACGAAAAGAAAAGATAATTATTAGTTTTAGACTCTAATAAGGTGCAAGTAACAATGTGTTAGTGGATATCAAAGATATTAAAAGGTACAGTATTTGAGCGCTTTGTTTCTAGCTTCTATGGTTAAATCACGCTAAGAACCAGGTCTAGAATGTAAATATAAGTATCATCATCGCGTAGTAGTTTCCTTAATTTGAACAGAATTTAATACATTTCGAAATCTTAATTAAATCGTTTCAGATTACGCATGGTACTATAAGGATCCAACTATAAGAGCTCCTGGTAACGTTGAATTTTTCTGTAGAGTAGATTTTAACAATGGGGATACTATCTTCAGTGACAACATTACATTGGAATCTGGTTAGTACATTTTGTATTTCAGATTATCTCCTGCGTGGGCATCGTCGTCATCAAAAGTTGTTATATACCTTAAGCTGTATCACATTAATTGTTTATCTTTTCTCTACAAACAGCACCATTGGCTACTCTTCCACCCAGAAGAATGCGTGGAGCTGTTGCGTTTAGAGATGATTTTAATGGAAACCACTTGGATACCAATCATTGGTTAATACAGGTTACTGCAACAGGAGAATGGGTTGGTCTTCCCGTATTACAATATAAGTCTGGTTTTAATGTTAAAATTTTCATGGGTTTTGTCCAGTTATTTATAGATGCACTGTGGATCTATAAAGTTGGACATACCACAAGTAACATGTAAATATGAGCCTTTAAATAATCTCACCCACTTATCTTTAGCTTGGTACAGCTTTGTCTGCTATTACTATGGTATACTTTTTTTTATCCAAAATGTAACTGGAAGCATGATCAGGTAAGGTCAGATAAAGAGCTGACAGTCCTTGCTATAATAGTTAATGAAAACAAACTATGCTGCACATTTCAGTCAAACTGCTTTATTCTGAACCGAGATATTAGCCATTGAATGTTAGGCTAGCGTCGGTGGTCATTACTGGAGTTGGTATGATAACAACGTCTCGATTATCCACTTTTAGGCTAAATTATTCATCACAAAATGAATGCAAATACAGTAAATATCACAGACTAACGATGACATCGAGAGTTGATTATGGCCTGGATAAGTTAATTAACATCTAATTAATAAATTAAATATTACAGGCGTAAAGAAAGATCTACAATAGGCAGATTTAGCTCTTGCATAATGTATGTGTAATTGACTCTGAATTTTGGTGTTTATTTTTTATACAGCACAATGAATTTCAAGTGTATACACATGACCCACAGAATGTATTCGTCCGCAATGGCCACCTGTACTTGAAGCCGGTAAGCTAAAACTTTTAAAGATATATAATATACATTTAGCTAAATGTGCCAAAACAAAAAGAATAACATAATTGTTTCAAAGTTCAATACTCTGTCATATAAATGTACCAGGACACTTTAATTTTATTTTAAAAATACAACTACATTTTTGATAAAAAAAAATTTTCAGACACTAACAGTGGATAATCCCCATTTTACAGAAAATGATCTGTATCACGGACATTTGGACGTTAAAAGTAAGTTACTATTAAAATTATATGAGTATATATAACCGTTTAACGTGGGTGGATCAACCTTGGGTTCATTTAGTGGCATTCAAATGTTGTCTTTTGTCTGTGTATTCTAAGAAACATGGGGCGTGTGTACAAACAGTGGATTCAATGGATGCTATAGAGATGCAAAGAATGGTCTTCTGCCACCTATTTTATCTGGCAGGGTTGACAGTAAGCCAACTCTCAAATATGGTACCGTGACCGTTCGAGCTCAAATACCAAGAGGAGATTGGCTGTGGCCTGGTATGTTAAATTTATAGTATTAATAGAAATAGAATGTCTGATATTTTGTACCCGATAACGTAATAAATTTTACGCTGACATAGTGGCTGAATTTGGACGCAATTGCTATTATATCGATACAATCTAAGGCCACATAATTAACGTAATGTTGGTGTCCGCTCTCAAGAGGTTACTCTTTTTGACTATTTATCAAACCTTACCACGATTCTTGTGAGTAGAAGAGCCAGGTCCCTTATATTAGCTTATTTTCACGATCCGCTCTGTAACCGCAACAGTTTTTTGACGAATGATTCTTTTTCAAAACATAGGATGATAATTCATTAGTGTGGATTTGACTTGGCTTGAATTTTTGTCCAATCGCTATTTTCATTTCGAAGTTATTCCGCCTTGGGATAATAGTTCTTGTTTCTAGACGACAATATTGTGATTTAATTCGTACGTGCTCGATGACAGTTAGGGGGCAGAGCCTGAATTGCCCGAAAAAATTTCGGCTTTACAGACCCCAACCCAACCCCCCTCAAGAAAATTTTGGAATATTTGACGGCTGCAAACACGTTTTCCTCCTATTTCAACCCGTGAACAAAGCAACTCCAAAGTGGTCTAATTACCTTCTAATATAGCTGAATTAAGGTGGCTGACTCAAATTTTAATGAATTTTTTACAGCCTACGAAGTCGGGAAAATTTTTGAAAATTTAACTGCTGCAAACACGCCTTCCTGCTATTCCAGCCTGTGAATAAAGCAGCTTCAATTTGGTCCAATACAGCCTGCCTGCTGACCCGAATTCCAAACAACCAATCAATCGTCGCGGGGTATGGGAACCTCACCCTCCCGGAGAAAATTTTGAAAATTTAACCACCGCAAATGCGTTTTCTGCTATTCTAGCCCGTGTAAGTAACTCCAAAAGTATCCAAAGATTTTGTAACCGAAATCCCACTCCGAATTCCAACCATCCAACCAGACTGTTGCAGCTGCATTTACAAATACTAATCGATGCCCGAAAAATGTCGCACAAAGTAGAGTGACTCCAGACAAAATGTTTTAATCCATAGTCAACTCAGTACAAATTCGTAGTGTTCAATTAAAAGAAGAGTAAAATTAGTATTTTATTAGGTAAGTTAGGGAAGCAACCGCTTATTTCTTTCCGAAGTTATGGCCCTTTATTTAGTGCAATTCTGCTTGTCCGCTGTCTGTTGTATTTAAGCGCTTGTATAATACTATGCAAGTACATGTAAAAAAAATTAATTACAATATATAACTAACAATTTCAGCTATATGGATGATGCCAAGAGCTGGCAAATATGGTGGGTGGCCAAGATCGGGTGAAGTTGATATGATGGAGGCTACATGTAAGTTTCTGCTGACAATACGCAGTTTAGACAATCTAAAATTTACTCTTGCCCGAAAATTGATACATTAGTCTTAATTGACTCAATTCTTGTGGCTATTTGAATTTTCCACTGTTTTCAGTTGAGTTCAGGCTGTCTTCTCATTGATATGAAATATATTTTGCTGTATACACTAATATTGGGCTTATCTAACTTCAAAATTACTCATCTGAATACACCTTTTAACCCCAAATAAGTCCTTTAGTTTAAACCATATCACGAACTATTTGTTTTCGAATGTAGGGTGGAGAATCTGGCAAGGACCAATGTGTAGTTTTTCTTATTGTACGAGAAACTGTGTACGTTGGCGTACATCTAAATGAACCATAGCCAGTTGGGTAAAAATATCGCACTCCTTTCTAATTTTCCTCATTGCATTGTGCACAATGAACTATTATATGGACAGTTGGGTGAACATTCAGGTATCCAATCAAAATTTTCCTCACAGCACACTGCGTGACGTATGACGGTTTCTATTTTCCCCGATTGGTGTAGACATATAGGGTGTTATTGTTTTGTCTGTGGGCTTTGTTGTTGTTGAATTAGACCATACCAACGTATCTGTTCTACTTTAAGGTAACGAAGTGATGCATTGGAGTAACGGACGGAAAATTGGAGTTCAACGTGTCACGTCTTCTATTCATTTAGGTCCTAACCCAAGTGGAGATCGCCACATCACGGGTGCAAAGTAAATATATACAGTACTACAAATGTTTTTTTAGCCATATTAATTTTGAACTATGGTGGCTTGCTGTCGTGGTGTCGGGTTATAATGTCGTGATGTCGGGTTGTCGCCTTATGAAGGGCGACACCACGACATCACGACATGATACCAATCAGCCACCATATGGAACCCCTCTACTACTTGACATCAATTTTATTTCGTTCGGTAAAAAGGCAAGAAAAGAAATAATAAAACTGAAGCATTTATTGCATCGTGTCTACGTGATATAATTCTTTTATAGGACTAAAACCTCTGGAGATTGGCATGGTTTCCATACATACAAAATGGACTGGTCGCCCGATCACGTTATGTAAGTATGCAACACGTCTGCACGTTGTATCAGGTATGACAGTCCTATAAACTGTTTAATCGGTTACTATACCATCTATGTCTTGCTTTTATTAAAACAAAAACTCACCCATGTGTTCATTTTATCGGTATGCTCAACAACTGTTAAACGACAACACATTGTGCAGTCAAACTATTTTTGCCAATAGCACCATTGAAACTTCATTTGATAAATCAACCTCGTGTGTTGAGATCATCACATTCAGGCAAGACGTCGTTGGTGTAGGGATCGTCAACACTGGGATAATCGACGCTGGAGCAATGTGATGTTTTCGGATGAGTCAAGGTTCACTGTTGATTTTTTGGACAGACGTGGGAGGCTGTGGCGTCGTCGAAACGAGCGCTTCCAAGACGTTAACGTCATCAGACATGATCGATTTGGGGGTGGTTTTGTTATGGTGTGGGGAGGCATCACTGTTGCTGGAAGAACGGCTTTACATGTTGCTGCAGGGCGTGTTACAGGCCTGTACTACCGGGACAACATCTTGGCAGTCCATGTTGTGCCGTTCGCACGACGTCATGGCCGCCGTTTCATCTTCCAGGATGACAACGCAAGATGTCACAGGGCCAGGATCGTTACAGGTTACCTCCAACAACAGAACATCACCACATTACCTTGGCCAGCACTGAGTCCCGACCTCTCCCCCATCGGACATGCTTGGACAGAGGTTACGTCAACGTCAACAACGTCCTGCCAATGTCCAAGAACTTGCTGCTGCGTTGCAACAGGAATGGGACAATCTGGACCAAAATGACCTTTTTTTTGAATAGTATAGTTTTCCTGCTGCAAAATGACTATTTGGACGGGCTTTTTGTTCATTTTAATGGTTGTTCCAGAAATACCAAAAAAAACAAATATTAAAATTACATTTATGGAACAGTGGTCAACTACTTATGCAAATAGAACATTGTTATGATATAAACAAAATTACATGTTATTATATTGATATATTAAGCGACGTATTAAATGAAATGAAATGGGGTTTAACGTCCAGCTGCTCGTAACTTGGGCTAATGGAAGACGGGCATACGCCATACAGTGTGCTACAAGAGAAATTTTGCCCGGGAAGCGGCGCTACGGCCTACTCTTATATCGAATTCCAGCTGCCAATGGATATTTTACGTGCACGCTAATGTGTACACGAGATCTCGGTTTTTCGTCCCATCCGAACGACTAAACAGCTGTCCCTGTCAAACCCTCCGTCCTGCATCACTGACAAGGGGAAACCACGGCGACACCATTGCGAATGTCACTGACTGACTTATCAAAATGTAAGCATTTATCCCATGTAATTGTATCAAATTTTATTAATATATTTAAGCCTGTATGTTGATGATCAAATGGTAACAAGAGTTGATGTTCATTCTAATACTAACATGTGGGATCATCTTGGTTTCCATGGAAACAATATCTGGTCAGGTGGTTCACATCTCGCACCTTTTGATCAGGAGGTTGGTTGACGTATTATATATTTATTTCGTATTTATAATTTTGTTTTCATCAATATTACATTATTTCAATCCCTATGTTTGAGTCACTCACGCTATATAAGGGTACAAATAAACAAAGTGTGTATTCGAAATTTGATCAAGTCGATAAGTGTAATAGTAGGTACAGGAGGACCGCCCCAAACGCAACATATTTACAAGACAAACCTGCGGACAAGACAGAACATAGTGCAAAAAACAAACAAATATCAAATCAAGTGAATGGATCCGTGGGTCATTCATGATCAAAAAAAGAGAACGCTTTGGTTTAACCTGTTTTGCGGCTCAAATATAACATCAGATGAAAATTATGAAAATGGTCCATCTTTTGTAGTTCTATATGATATTGAACGTGGCCATCGGAGGAACAGGTGGCATATGGGGAGAACAAGGAGTTACGTATGCATATCCAAAACCATGGCAGAATAATGCTAAAGATCCAATGGCACAATTTTGGTCGAACAGACAACACTGGTTACCAACTTGGCACGGTGATGACGTGGCTATGATTATTGATTATGTCGAGTTTAGACATATGTAATGCAATTTTAATTGTTATATGCTTAATAAAACTATTTACATATAAAAACCGGGCTTTAACTGTGTCTGATTGCCATATTCAGTCCATAGGGACTTTAAGATAACCATGATAAGGCAAGTCAAATCCATCTGTCTTTTTGCATAAGATAAGATAAATTTGAAAAAAGATAAGATAAATTCTAATTACATACCTACAATAAACACAGAAGCCAACAAATCTCTGCAAATTAACGATTTATGTGACTTTTTTTATCAAAAATTTAGCTTTTAGGCTTTGCCTCCATGAGCAATAATATATTGTCACAGATTATACCATGGTAAGTGGTACCAAAGACTAGGCTTACTCTGTTTTGTATTTACGCCTGTCGTTTAACGTTCTACTTTTCTGCACCCACCAGGACAATGAAGGTGGGTTTTCACTTAAATAAACGTCTGTTATTGTTTTCTCGGTCGTACTGTACAGCACAGTGGACGCTTACGGCTGCCCCACCCCCGACCCATTCACTTGATTTGATATTTGTTTATTTTTTGCAATGTCTATATTCTGTTCTGTCCACAGGTTACCTTGTAGATTTTCTTGCGTGTTGTGCGGTCCTCCCACACGTAACATTAGTGAGTGCTAATCTTAAGTAAACTGAACGTGTGTGATAATAATAAAAAATTTTCAATTATTAAGTATTGGTTATGTTTAACAAAAAAGACATAAATACAGAAAAACAAATGATATCATCGACTGTTGTCCTCACCAGCAGTTGTTCTTGCCGGCAATTGTTCTTGCCGGCAATTGTTCGCCTTCCGGTAGTTGTCCCGCCATCAATAATTGTCCTGCCCACTCGCCCGCAATAAAAGGGGGCAGTTAAGTCAGGTGATTTTCACTATATCTGGACACATCACTAAATATAGGGCGAAAGTTATTTTTAGTCTTTCTCTCCCTTTATTTATTTATTTATTTATTTATTTATTCTTCAAGTAAAGGTTACAACATGACAACAATAAATTAAATTACAAGTACTAAAAACTATGAGTTGGATTGTATGATCGGGAAAGTGGCAACAATATATTAAGTTGTGTATATCAAATAAAGACGTTCTGGAGCATTGTATGATTGGAATGAGAAATGAGAAGTATGATAGGCATGATGTCTATCCTTTACTTAGGATAGCCCATAAAGCTTGACGTAAATAACATCTATTGCTTATTTCCATTGGGGTCCAAAGTTGTCAAGGTCGCGTCAGGTCATCATTTTCCCCTTTTGCATGTCGATTTTTGTTGACTTTTTGGTGTAGAATCGAAGAAAAGGGTTTAAAAATACATTTTCTGCCAGGTTTTGGTGAATATTCATGATTTTGAGGCGGAAGGATACAGGGGTTGTGAGGTTGGTTACGTTGAAAGGGAGGGCCGAAAATTGCTAGTTTAGTGGTCTCTGCTTCCAGCCTGTGTATCTCAAGTTTTTCATGGTGAGCCTCATACATGCTTTTGGGCCAGAGTTTGCCACTTGTTGCTCCATCTGTGGCAGAAATTGTTCTACCCAACGAATATTTGGGGCAAAGTTACAGTCGATCTAAGAGACGAGAATTAACATTAAAGTCAATGGGGAAATAATTAGTGATCTGTGGCCTGTCTGTGTATGACAAGGCTGTGACTGATATGCCTTAGTTTTGAAAACATGATGACTAAATTGTCAGAAAATATGTATAAAATATTTTGAGAAGAGAAAAAATCCAAAAAATGTTAAATTTAAAAAAAAATATCAAAGTTTGGAGAAAAATTGTGATTTTACTGCAAATTTCTCAATTTTCAGGTTTTATGTAATTTCTAACAGTAAGAAAAAAATTTCAATGTCAATTTTGGTGTATTCAGCCTCAGAAAGCACAGATAAAGTGAACAACATTGTAATTTCACTTAATTTTGTATTAAAAATCAGAAATATTCACAAAAAATCTACAGATTCCCCTATTTCGATGTAGAAATGAATGCCTTCATGCCTACTCAAAAGAGTCAAAATTTCTAAAACTGCCCTTATTTCCATTGCTAATGTAACTTAGATGGGATATATAAGTTTGTCAGGTTTAGAAATAGCTCCAGTTTTCCTACAGAAAATTGAAGATTGGCAACACTGAGTTAATAATATACAGCAGATGGGTTTGTACAAAATGTTCAAAACAGGGGTTGGCTCAATTTTGTCACCAATTTAGCCAGAAAAAGCATTTTTTTCTTCTTTGAAACATTAAATTCTTGCATTTCCGCCATGAAGGAAGCAATATCCCAGTCTTTATAGACATTTTTCATCCCACCATTCTGTTTAGAGAGGCTATAAATGCCCCTCCCAACCCTTTTTTATTTATGTGTTTTGAGAGATTTAATTGTACCTGTGTTGACAATTAAATTATAGTAATTGGAATTTGTTGTTGAATTACAGCTAGGAATGTTATTTTTCACCAATAAATGGTTATTTTGTACATTTCCAGGATTTCTAACCTTTCTTGTTTAAAGTCAAACTTGGAACCCTGAGACATGTCAGGCCAATAAGACCACACCCTGATACCAAACTGGTGTAGATGTGTAAATGTCAGCTTAATGGTCAATATTTCCTTATCAAAATGAAGGATTGGTGGTGTTTGTTGCATTTATGTTACTTATAGAACAGTAAAATGTCAATTTTGCCCCTTTTCAAGCCTCTTTTATGTTGTCAACTCTGTCATAACTGCCCTTTTGACTTTTTCCAGGCAATTGATGTAATGGTCCAGACATCTTTATTCAGCAAAAGAATTGCAATAAAGATTTGTATGATGCCTCTGAGTTGTGAGATGTTGAAAACATTAAACTATTTCCAAATTTGTGAAAATTGTGTATTCTGTGACCCTTTTGTTAGAGAGGGGTGGTCATAGACCAAAAATGGCATTTTTTTCTTTCATCAAGGCCTATTTTTAACCATAATTCATATTTATAGCACCTATTTTAGTTTTTATGTACATGATATATTAGCCAGGGATGGTAAAACATAGCTGTTAGACAGATTCCTTTGGTAATGTTAGCTCTACAACCAAAGATAAGATTAATTCAGTCATTGACATGTTTAGGGGGTCGGGTTACATGTTTCAGTACAGACCTCTATAATTACTACCAATGCATCTGATTTGTGATTTTTCTGTTTGCATATTGTCCAGGGTTTCCAAAAATATATTACTTGCCAGTCTGACTATCTCAAAAAGTGGGAAATTATTGGTTTTTTGAAAGATGCTGCATGTAAATTTTGTACATTTTTCATGACATGGCAGTAAAAAATATTTTTGGAAAAAAATATAGATTATGAGTGTTTTCTGTGTAATTTGTTTGTAACTTGTCTTATTTTTTTACAAAACTCAAATACTGCCTTTAATAAGAAAGATTTTTAAATTTTAGCACAAAAGGCCCAGGGACCTGAGATGCACCGCTGTACATAAAGCATGTATACTTAAAGAGCCATCATTTTTGCAGTTATTCTTTGATTTTGATCAATTGCTTGTTTAGTTGTTGGGGGGTTGGGATGGCCTAGTGGTCTATAGTGCCGCGCTTCGACCTCTAGCTGGCCGGTCACCTCTGGCTTGCAGCTGTGGTTTCGATCCCTGGTGTGAGCTTATGTGGCCTGTAGATATGGGCGCCAATGGGGAAATAATTAGTGATCTGTGCCCATCTGTAATTCAGGGTAACTCTTTGGCGTCGGACACTAGAAATTGTATTCATCCACTAGGCAGGGTAATCTTACTCATCCGGACACCTGTTACCACTACTTGTCGTGTAATTTGTACAATGTCAACAGTCCATTTGCTGAAAACACTATTTTGCCTATGCCGATTTTTTAGGACTTTGAATTTTGTCTAATGGTTTCGATTGTTAGTACTTGGTTTTATTTTATTGTTAGATAAGTGAAAATGGACCTGGTAGTTTTTATGTGGGTCAGAATGATCTATTTAGATAATGAAACTCTTATCGCAAAAACATGAATTGGTTACATATAAAAGCGTGTTCGTTACGAAACCATTAACATTTTTCAGGAATTATATAAATGGTGCCGCTTTTAATTCTTTTCTGGTCTGCCTGTGTGGCCGGTGCCATACCCTTACCGGATCCTAAATTTACATTATTAGCTGATGGAGGAGGGGAATTTTCTTCTGATGGTTTGTATTTATTTTTAAATTTAAATCTTAAATGGATTTTGATCATACAGTTGGTACAGATATAACAGTCAATATGTCTGAATTTGGCCACATGTAAATTGCCGCCATGATTGGCTACCTGGGTAACGCAAGACAAAGAAAAATTTCCGATATGACTTTTCTGGAAAAGTATTTAAAAAATATAAATAGCCGGAAAGACATTAAAATGGGACTGGGTTCAAGTACGTCTACTTGAGTATCGTTTGCCCGCTGCTTAAAATCCCTATGCACAAGGGAATTATTGAAATAAAATTGAACCATATGTTACTCCACAAATGACCTAGTTTCTGTCGAGTAGATGTTTACCCCCATGTCATTCTCCTTCAACGCCAGAATTTAATATGTGCATCGTTTTAAAATATTGCATCTTTACGGTTCTACATTTCTGCACTTTATCAAATGAAAATGGGGTATAAAGTCTTAATTCGACATGTTAATAAAACTGGCGAAATGTTAAGTAAGGTAGAGCAATGTTCAATAGTCTGCGGTACATAAGTCCACAGGTTCACTATTTATATTATATTTCTTATAGTGGCGGACTAGTTAGTAGTCTCTCTCATCCAGAAAAATACTCTACGAATATTAATCTGGATGCGTTGTCAACGTTTGAGAAAATCGGTCATTGACTAGATTATCCGGTCTTTTAAGGGAGGCAACTCGTCCTTAAACAAGATGATGACGCGCCTGAAATTAATTTAAGAATGCCATTTCAAATAATCCATTTGATTGCATGCCAGTTCAATATCCAACACTCTTATTTTTTTCATTGTAAAATTGTTCTCTTCATGGACCTCATCTACGTTTTTAATTTAATAATAATTCATCGTCACGATTCATGTTTGTTTATATTAATGCAAGAATTATGGGATTTAGTGCAACTCTTACTTGACTTGGCCTGAAGACACTGGATAATCAACCACATTAAAAACCAAACCCCCGGTTACGCATGGGCAATGGACTTTATACGTCAAATATTGACAACTTTCCCTGACCCTCCTTACGTTGAAGCCTAGGAGGTTCTGGGTGACCGAGACCAGCTAGCTAGTACACCCTTCTCGTCAGGTAAAATATAAATTAGGAATACAAGCCGAAAGAAAATGAAAATGAAATCGAAGAACATAGGGGGTTTTATCTGCATAATTAATGCCCAAATTGATTTGAATAAGCAAAACGTATTTAATTTGGATCATAAAATTAATTTTTGATTGGATTTAAATGCTGATTCGTGAATTGGGGTGACAATCAGAATTCTTAAAAATTCACGTATAATACCATTGTTGAGGAGGGGGGTGATACACTGCGTTAAAATTCGTATGTTTGCATCTTCATTTTATTTTTTTGCAGACATACCAGGTGTCTTTTCTGTTGGCTTTAGATATGTAGTTGATGGCGGCATTCCAAAGGAAGGAGAAGCCATGAAAATAGGTAAGTATTGTTTTATATTTCTTTCGATTCAGTACATTTAGGTATTTTACGGGAATATCCAACTAGGGACCCCGTTTATTAAGGAAAGTATTCATCAATATTTAGTTAAAATAATAATTATGTGTATATGTATTATGCGCTTTATGCAAATCACTAAGGGCCGCCCAAGCGCGGTAAAATTTTGGAATACAGCTGGTCTGGTTATCTCCCTTTAGCCCTGAGCTCTTTATACCATAGAAAACATGCTGTCAATAAAGCGCTACATATTCTAGCACATACACCCTACTGATACCCATACACAGCGAAGTGACGGAAATATAACGATGAAGTTTTTTATTCTAGGGGAAGTAAAGGACCTACAACTGTTTACATCAGATCCTCCCCAGTATTTAACCCGGTGATGGTGTCACTTTGCATTTATGGTTCTAAGGATGGATTGTCCAATGTTTTATTATTATTTTTATTGCAAAAACGGACAGGCTGGGTACCATGATTTGTCTCCAGCTTATTAAACTTATTAAACTCTTTCAGATAATGTGTGGAATTTTAGGGATCCAAAAATACCAGCTTCTGGTAACATCGAATATTTCACCATGGCTACTCTGAGCAATGGGGATATCGCCTTAAGTGAGACAATTACATGGAAATCAGGTAGGTCCATGCAGTTTTCATCCATTTGGATAAACCTTCATCAACAAGTGCAGAATTATAACAAGAGAATCGGTAGCGATGCAATATAAGTCCACTTTCATGGGGGACCGGAGCATGCACCACACACAACAAGGATGATCTTTATGGTATAAGGAATAAGTTTTCAAAGTTTCAAGATGATCCGTTAAAAAAGACAAAAAAATACAAGAAATAGGCGTGGCTTTCCCCCAGTGGCCGGGTATGTACATTTGAGATCACCCTTAAGGCAAACGGAATCAATATCCAAAGTTCCAAGACAATATATTCAGAATTGAGGCCTGTCACACACACTTACCACACACCCGCACACACACAAAGGGGCGACGGCAATATGCCTCCACATTACGAATGTGGACACATACAAATAAGTGGTGAAGAAGTTCCTTATTTGATTCGTGCAATAAAACGATACCAAAACATTTCCTCCACACTTTATATCCACAGACGGAATAGGGTTATTTTTAACTCATATTGTCACTTTTGCTACACATAGCACCAATGGCTACCCTACCGCCGAGAAGAATGCGTGGAGCAGTTATTTTTAGAGATGATTTTAATGGAAACAACCTGAATACTAATAATTGGTTGATACAAGTCACTGCAACGGGTGAATGGGTCAGTTTCGATTATCATGTTAACTTTTTGGTCCAATTTTAAACAGAAAACTAGAACAATTTGATGCTAGACGGAGGGTCTGACCAGGACAGCTGTCTAGTCATTCGGATGGGACGAAAAACCGAGGTCCCGTGTACACATTGGCGTACACGTAAAGAGAGAGAGAGAAATGGGTTTTAACGTCCACTCGACACAAACTAGGTCATTTTGGGACTAACATATGGTTTAATTTTTATTTCAATAATTCGCTTGCGCGTAAGGGTCTTTAGCAGTGGGACGAAACCGGAGTGCCCGGAGGAAACCCACGAGGTTGAGAAGGCGCCCCTATCTCCCCTATACGCTCACACCAGGGCTCCAAACCACAGCCGCAAGCTATAGAGGTGACCGGCCAGCTAGAGGTCGAAGCGCGGCACTCTAGACCACTAGGCCATCCCAACCTACTGGCGTACACGTAAAAGATCCTTGGCAGTTGGAATTCGATATAATAGTAGGCCTTAGCGCCGCTGCCCGGGCAAAATTTCCCCCATAGCACATTGTATGGCGTATGCCCGTCATCATTAGCACAGGTTAGGAACAAAACAGTTGGACGTTAAATATCATTTCATTTCTTTACGAGGTTTCAATTTTGTTAATTTATTGATCTGAGAATACCCATAGATAATATGGCGTTACGGTTTGGGGATTACAAAATGAAAATGAAATATTGATGAGACGTGCTCGTATATTATATATCTATGCATGTATATCAAGTGGGTTGGTTTCGATTCTTCGCTTGAAAGTGAGACGAAGTAGGGTCTTCGGTTTTCCCCCGCTGCTAACGACCACACTACATGCAAGCCAATTATTGAAACGAAGTTGAGTTTATCTTAATCACGAAAGGATAGTTTGCGTCGAATGGACGTTAAAGGGACTATCCCGTTTTAAACGGAGTCCCAAAAATAAAAGTCCGAGTACGTATGAAATTTAAACGCCAATATATCGGAGACATTTACACTGTCTAAAAAATTCAGCTCAAAATATTGAGTCGTTTGGACGTGAACGTCAAAACTGCTTATCCGGACACGTAACCCTTTTAAGAATTCGGGTTTATTTTCTCGTTGATGACCTGATAATCGACTCCCGTTTATTCAGAGGTCTATATAGTGAATGACCCATGTACTGTACTTGATATCGAAAGGTAAATTTCACCTACACATACGTAGACACTCGCTTCTAATTTGTTATGATTTTCATTCTGTTTTATACAGCATAGAGAATTTCAAGTTTATACCCATGATAAACAGAACGTATTTCTCAAAAATGGTCATTTATACTTAAAGCCGGTAAGTCTGGTTTAGATAAATATTATTGAATCGTGATTATTAATCATAATAAATTGTTTTGATTGTCACACTTTGCAATTAACTATAATAGAGTGTAATTCAAATGCCGTGACAATAAAATATCAAGAATCTTTAGAATTTTAGTTACAACTGCTATTTTCTATTACTCTTATTCTCTTTTCAGACACTAACAATGGATAATCCCCATTTTACTGAACATGATCTGTGGCATGGAATACTCGATGTGAAAAGTGAGTTATATCAATTTGTTTATTTCAGTGACTTTCCAGAGTTTCCACAAAATTAATGCTTCATAATTGATTTGCTTCTTTGTAGAGCTTTTAATTGTGTTTTCAGTGTTGTATGTGATATAATTTATATAACGATGAGTTAGTGTACAGATTTTTAGATTCTGTGTAAATTGGTATATGTTTTTAATTTAAGAAATTTGATCTTGACTCTTTTGTACAGCTTAATATGTGTTTGTAATTTAAGAAATATGGGGTGTGTGTACAGATAAAGGATTTAATGGTTGCTACAGGAATGCAAAAGATGGACTTTTACCACCACTATTATCTGGCAGAGTTGACAGTAAACCAACCCTTAAATATGGCACCGTAACCGTTCGAGCTCAAATACCCAGAGGAGACTGGTTGTGGCCTGGTATGTTTTAGATCATATCAATAAAATTAGAATGACCAATTATACACTTCCGGGTCACGGTACCAATGTTTCAGGTTATTTTGTATTTGCAGACATTACCTACAATTATTACCGTTTTATTTCAGCGATATGGCTGATGCCAAAAGCACAAAAATATGGATCTTGGCCAAGATCTGGTGAAATTGATATGCTTGAGGCTTCATGTAAGTTTCTACTATTTCAAAGTACAAGTAAAAGTACACATATAGATTAATCCATAAATCATTTTAATATACCAGTCCTTCAATTTACCTTAATTTTCCTTCGTCGTCTTAATGCTTCTTTAGTTAAGCTGAGGTGCTGTTTAAATTGCTGCCTAATTAACCCTTTTAAGCCCGTTACTACCTCAACATTTGTATTCGTTATAACCACCGACGTTAGTAATTATTGTTACATTTAATTAATTCATAATAAATATAATATTAATTTTTTTCTCATTTAAAGATAAAATATTTGTTTCTACTTCTAGGTAACGAGGTGATGCACTGGACCAATGGTGGACAGAAAATTGGAATTCAACGTGTCACATCATCTATTCATTTAGGTCCTAGCTTTAATGCGGATCACCACATCACGGGTGCAAAGTAAATATAATACATTTGGACATTTTTTTTCATCATGTTTTGGCATCATTTCCTCATTATGTTTTTAGAAGAAGGTTGACATGATATATGAAAGCCCAACAAGAACAAGCTGTGGTAGAATAACGAAACACATGATTGTTTACATTTTGTTTATGGATATGATCATTTTACAGATATAAAACCTCTGGTGATTGGCATGGTTTCCATACATACAAATTAGACTGGTCGCCTGATCACGTTATGTAAGTATATAAAACCCTAATAGTTTACTCAGCATAAGGTTTTAATCAACTTCAATACCATTTAATTTACACATTTACAACTGCTTTTTAAACCTGAGTGTGTGCAAATCATATCAACATAAATTTCCCAATAAAACAATGTAGGGAAGGTCCTATAAGTTAGATACCACAGCAGAAATCATCTGAATGCTAACTATAAAAGATCAAATGTTATTAATATATTTAAGCCTTTATGTTGATGATCAAATGGTAACAAGAGTTGATGTTCATTCTAATACTAACATGTGGAAGCATCTTGGTTTGCAAGGAAACAATATCTGGTCAGGTGGTTCACATCTCGCACCTTTTGATCAGGAGGTGGGTGTATTTTGATTTCCGCGAATGTATCATATTAAAGACACATTATCACGAAAAGATTTATCGGGTTTTTATTTCCAATAAAAGTAAATTCAAGATTTTGCGTAAACCTTTTACTTATGGTAAATGGACAGTAAGTAATGACAAATACATTCTCAAAATTAAGTAAGGTGACAAACATGGCTTTTAAAAATAGTTATTTTTATAGCTTGGGGTATCTCCTTGTGAATACACAGTTTTGAGCGGGATTTGAAACAACTGTTTGATAATGATAGATTAATTAGTTTGAATGTAACGTTTTTAGTCCAAATATATCATCAAATCACTTAGTTTGTACATGGGAAGGTATCTTTAAAGCGAGAATTTCATATTTTTAAGTTATATTTTTAAAATGTATTAAAATAAAGTCTTAAAATAGAGGGTATCTACAAACAGTCCTACCTTGTTAAAGAATAATCCTATAATTCACTATTGCCAGTTGAGAAATTGGCAAACATATCATTTTCAAATTCAAATTCAAACGTTTGAAGATAGATATTCTATGGGGGGGGAATAGAAAAACAAGGGAGGTAATTGTTTTATTGTTTCCGGTGTGAATGATTCTTAAGTGTGGGAAATAATTCCCATGATCGTATAAATATAATAGTGAGTTGACAACCTATTGAGCAAAAGACAAAGAGATAATTGTGTTTTGTCTTTCTTAGAAAATATGAAATTATCGCTTTAAAATACTTCACTGATAAGGCCCTGGCTGTCAGTCATGGTTTAGTTCTATAAATAGAAGAATAGTAACATTAACCCTTTATAAAATATACAATTTATCGATTATCTAAACAAAGTATCATTGATCCTAAGCGACAATCAAATGTGTCAGATCATATATACGAAATAATAAATAAGTGCAAAAGTAAGTAAAACGCGTATCCCCACTGGAAAAGCAGTAATATGTGTTTCGCAAGCGGTGAACACAATTGTCTCGTACAGGACACACACCACTACTATAATAATACGAATGTTAAGTGAAATAAGAAACATCATTGATGAGATAGACATGCAATGTTAGAAATGAACTAAAATGGGATTTAACTTCCTACAGTTCGGGGGGGTTGGGATGCCCTAGTGGTCTAGAGTGCCGCGCTTCGACCTCTAGCTGGCCGGTCACCTCTGGCTTGCGGCTGTGGTTTCGAGCCGTGGTGTGAGCGTATGTGGCATGGAGATAGGGGCGCCTTCTCAACCTCGTGGGCCCTACGCACAAGCGAATTATTGAAATAAAATGAAACCATATGTTAGTCCCAAAATGACCTAGTTTGTGTCGAGTGGACGTTAAACGCCATTTCTCTCTCTCTCTCTCTCCTACAATTCTGCTCCGACTGGGCTAATGAAGACGGGAGAGTTTGCCCGGGCAGTGGCACTATGACCTAATCTTATGTCGAATTTCAACTACCATGGGATCTTTTACGTACACGCAAATGTGTACGAACGACTAGACATCTGCCCTTGTCAGACTCTCCGTCCTGCATCACTGACAAGGGAAACCACGTCTGAAAATCCTCATGAACTTTCTCAACCATTGTAGGGATCGAACACGTGACCTCCAGGCTAGCGAGCCAGTGTATTACCATCTTACACACTTAGCCACCGTGGCTCCCTGTAATGTTAAAAGACTCTGACTTACTACCAAAATCTACTTGTATGACATCCTCATGAGATCAATGAACATACCGTGGATGCTTTAATCTTGCTTACTTGATGACTACACAATAATAGTATGTACAGCTCCTTGAAACGAAAAGCAAAACTTTATGTATTAAGATGTATAAATTTCACATGACGATGAGATTTGTAATTTATCACTCATATTCTTATCTACAAGTAAGTGTTTTATTTTTATCATTCACAGTTTTATTTGATATTAAACGTGGCCACCGGTGGAGCTCCAGGAATATTTGGAGAACAAGGAGTTACGTATGCATATCCTAAACCATGGAAGAATAATGCTAAAGACCCGATGGCACAATTTTGGTCAAACAGAAAAAATTGGTTACCAACTTGGCACGGTGATGACGTGGCTATGATCATTGATTATGTCGAGTTTAGACATATGTAATAATGTTCTTTTGTGAATGTTCCTATCAAAATAAAAGAACTAAACAAAACCATGTTTTGAATTGATTTTAGTTGCTTGTGGTACCGCTGGGCCAGACTTGCCTTACAATAATATGATCTTTGAGTTTAAGAAATGTCCATTGTTGATTGAATAAAGTTGAAATGTAATGGGGTTTAACGTCCTATGTTTCTGAACCATCCGAGCTCACGAAGGGGTATATGTCTTGCAGTGATCTAAACGAAGGACTAGACAGTGTTCCTACTCACTAAAAAATCGTGAGGAATGTTCTTGACCACCGTTGCCTCCATTGGTGCAAATTATAAAACCAAATAATTCTCTTTCCCAAGTAAATTATTTTAGAATATAAAATTTCTAAATAGGTCGAGCGTAATATTGCTCTGCACCACAATGAAGACGGATAAACGCCATACGTTATGCTAGCTATGAGGGAAATTTTAAATTCCAACAATAAAGGGATCTTTTGCGTGCATGCAAATACGTACGCGGGACCAAGGTTTTGCTTTCCATCCGAGCGATTATATAACGTTGACCTTTGCCAGGCCCTCCGTCCTGCACCACTGCCTTATTATTTCAATATGGCAATTTTGGAAAGCATGTAGTGATTTCTAAAGGTTTTAGTTCCATTTTAACACTTAGGTAAAACCACAATTATTTTGTCCATATTATTTGGTTTGGTGTATATATAAAGGGAAAGAGGAATCTTTATATGACTCCTTTGAATGATGAATGACTCCCAATCTGCTCCTCAGATCACAATAGTCGAAAGATCTGCACATATATTGATGAATCTATATGAAAAGTTAAAGATAACTACACTTAGGTATTAAATACACAAAAATATAAACGTTTTTGAAAAAAGAACTACATTATTTGTCGATTACTAGCGCTTTCGCTTATTTTATGAAGTTCTCCAGGTAAACAACATTTTGTTAATACAACAATGTATTAACTAAATGTTGTTTACCTGATGAGCTTGATAAATATATTATATTGATGTCCGGGATTACTTATTATCACCATATCTCAATTGTTATTATTCGATACTACTAAGGTCCTCTTGAAAACGAGACAATCTTAAAGATTTGTTTGATTAAGCATACTATTATCAGACATTTCGTGCACAATCTGGCATCCAAAGCATTTCTCATGGTTATAAAAAAAAACAAAATAAAGAAAGTAGAAATCAAGAATGGTATAAATGTCATTGAAAATAAAACAGGATACGACATGGTAAGAATTACAAAACGTGATGTTTGTTGGAGGGGGGGGGGAATTGTTAGCGCGTTGTTTCATAAGGTCTGTCATTGAATCCACTGGTGTGGTTTGGCATCCCCTTTTCTAGGTAACACGTAGTAGGCTCGTCTGTCCAACCGTGAGGGTTTTCTCCGGGACCTTTTATTTCTTTCCATTGCAAAAACCCTCTATGCGCAAGGCAATTATTGAAACATAATTGAACTATATGTTAGTCCCCTATTAGAGCAGGCGGCAAAGTGAGAAATTTTTTTTATTTAATCTAGTTGGCAAAAAAAGTGCCCGAAATCTAATGAAACACTAATTTTATTGTCTTTTAATTGAATACCACGAATATGTACTGAATTGACTATGGATTAAAAGATTTAGTCTTGAGCCACTCTACTTTATGCGACATTTTTCGGACATCGATTATTTGTGAATGGAGCTGCAACAGTCTGGTTGAATGGTTTAAATTCAGGTCGATATTTAGTAGTTGCGGTGATTGAAAGCCGAATTATTTAGAGATCCGAATAATATTTGATAAGGTTTATATCGAGTTTGATCGATCCCCACATGTGTTAAAAATAAATTTATGGTTTTTATCGAGTTTGGTCCATCTCCACATGTTCAAAATGATCCCTATGGTTGGTGTACAATTTGCACAAAATAAATGTGCGATGTTAATTAAAATTATAATTGGCGTTGGCACTGTACATTTGTGCTAATGAAATAACGTCATGGTCGTATTATCGGTGTGAACGTCAATAATCCTTTGTAGTGTAGTACCTTAAATACTTCTCTTTTGAGCTAGATCCATGCATAGTATATGTGTTGAGTTGTCATTGTTCATGTATAATATTGAGGACAATGGTCTTAACTAGGTCTGACTTGGGGAAACCCATCTTATCTATGCCATATCACTATGTGACATATTAACACGAGATTATTCACCAAAGCCATATGATATTGTTTATTACATAACAACTGGATTGCTTAGTAAAATAAGAGGTGTAGAATATATCAAACGAAACACTATCAGGGGTGTGTGTAAATTGAAAACGTAATCGGACCGTCGTAAAGCAGAAACGATCAAGTTTGACGTCTTCCGGCCGGACACTATTTAAACTGCATCAGATCAGAAGGCGACTTGGACCAGAAACGATTTAGTGCACTTTGGACATACATCGAACAAAAATCCTGGAATTTCATCGGGTATATTCAAAAAATATATTGTACATAGTAGACGTATGTAGCCGAATAATAATTTGCGCTGCTCTACGCCTACTTCAGCCATTACATTTTTATTACGTAAACACACATTCAGTACCGGTGCCATGGTTTGGTACTCAGAGAAAATGTCATTCAGCTAAAGCTTAGCGCGCTACATGTTCAAAAGTTTGTGGACTGTAGGGAGACACTTATTAGTTCATGGTTCTAGGAGACGAATACATCATCTCGCAGATAGTGCTTACGTTAGAGACTCTTGTTGTCAAAATTATTTTATTCCTGTACATTTTGCAACCATAACCCCACGGTTTCGGCGCTTTCGAACTTTTTAGTATCCGGGGTAGTAACATATAATTGTTTTGTCAAATGTTCGGACATGCATCGTAGAAAAAAGTACACACATCTGTTGTCTTAGGTGTGAAACAAGCCACAAACATCTATTATCGAGAAAACAAAATGTCCGACCTTCGAATTGTGTGTACCAATTCCTGTCGTGCTATTTTGATCTAAGAGAATACCTTATACACTAAAAGCGCCGTGGTTGTGAAGTTGTTATCGTTTCCGTAACTGTACTGGTACATTCGACAGTTCTGTATATTAGTTTCAGGGTCAAAGGTAAATCCTGCGCAAATGTCTTTGTGATTTATACATGATTGTGCGCACATTAAATTATTTACAGCATCACGTGATGAAAAAAATGACATATCATATAGGATTTGGTTTCTTTGTACATGGTAGAGTATTCCGTCAGACTCTGTAGTAACTGTAACTGAAATAAGAAAGGGTGAAACAGTATTATGCATAACGGATTCCTAGACATCCAAGACCAATCTAAGTAACTGTTTGGTTGTCTTTGGGCAAACAGATTTTTCTGGCAAACAGATTTTGAAAATTAAATAAAGTGCTCAAAATCCAATGACGTTTAAGTGATAAAAAACTAATGTTACATTTCTTTAACTGTATGCGTCGAATTTGTGTTTAATGTTCTATGGATATTTTTTTTCATTTCTGCACCCACCCTACCCACTCGTTCATAAAACTTATGGGGCCTTTACGCCTATGTGCGAGATGATATGGATGGAGTTGAGTGGACGTTAACTCCACACCCTCTCCCCCTCTCTCACACACACACAGTAACATACTTTCAAGCGGGGATTACGGTGGCTAAGACGGTATCACGCTGGCTCGCTACCCTGATGATCGGGTGTTCGATTCCTGCATTGGCCAAGAAAGTTCATCCCGATTTTCCGGCGTGATCCCCCGTTGTTGGAGGGCCTGACAATGGGACGAAAAGCTGAGGTCCCGTGTATACATTTGCGTGCACGTAAAAGATCCCTTGACAGTTGGAATTTGATATAAGAGTAGGCGGTAGTGCCACTGTCCGGGCAAAATTTCCCTCATAGTCATAGCACATTGTCTGGCGTATACCCGTCTTCATTAGCCCAGTTCGGAACAGAACAGTAGGACGTTAAACCCCATTTCATTTCATTTTCTTCATACGGTACTTTGAAGATAAGATTAAATGGATACCTTTAGGTACTTCACACAAGTAATACATGGTCTTGGTGCAGCTGACGAATGCCCACTTTCCAGTTTTTGAAAATTTAGCACAATGTGCAGATACTTGAGTTTCATTCCAGTTCTGATACACTAAGTCCGAGTTATCCACCCACGTATACACGTTATTGCTATCCGAGTCGGACAATCCAATCCAAAAAAACTTCCTGAAAAAATCATCGGTTAAACATTGTCCGTCATATAAAAAGGTATTAATGCTTTACACCTAATGCGAACGAAATCCGTCAAGAACTGTAGCCCCTGTCACATTAAGAAGGTTTTCTGAAAATTTGGGAAAGGACGCGATGAAAAGAAATGAAATGGCGTTTAACGACTGGGTTTATGAAGATGGACATACGCCATTCGGTATGCTATAAGGGACATTTTTCCAAATGCCAAAGGATCTTATACGTGCACGCCAATGTGTACGCGGGACTTCGGGTTTTCGTTCCATCCGAACGACCAGACAGTCGTTTTCGTCGAGCCCTCCTTCCTGGACGGACGATTGCGGAACGCTGAATATTACACTAAATACTCTCTTCCGTTTTAGCAAGACAACTGTTGACGGGCCGACGGACATAAATAACAACATTACATTGTGGGCGTATAAAATGGAACAGAAAGGTTCCATGTGTAGGCGATATCATTTCGATGGAGGCGGACGTTAAATATTTCACACACCTCAATTGTCAATCAATATGAAGAGCTAATCGACATACCCAGTAACTTATGTATGATGGCGAATCAGTTTCTTTTACCAATAAACATTTGATCAAAATGATTTCACACGCCGATTTCTGTTTAATTCTTTACTAACTACACAGACATAGAGATATCACATTTTTCACGCGTGTTCATCGCGTGGTTGTCATGAAGTAATGGCTGATCAAACTCATATTAGGTCATCAATAAAGATATATCATCATGCATTAAGTTCGATAATAGCACGAATGGGAGTAATGGCTCAACTAACTAACACTGAGTGATAGAGGAATGCCCGCCACCCAATAAGAAATGAAAAGACGCGGATATTTCTCAGAGAACACGGCGTTTGATGATGGTTTTTGATAAAAGGGATCATAGTAAAAAATATTTGTAATTTGGTGACCAACAAAACCTGGAAAATGACATTTTTACAGGGGTCATTTTATCAATCTCTAGTTCAGATCATTCATGGCCGTCATCTTGGATTTTCAATTCTACTGGCGTTAGCCCGTAGTTTTCAGAGGTAGCAAACTACAATTATCTTCTCTAGGATCCCTACTATCAGAAACTATCGCCTAACATTGTTCCTCGAGAAATTGTCACGTATCTGGGCGTCGTGCCCCGACTGATGGCTCAAATTGACTATGGCAGCTGAATCCAACTGTTAGCGATTTTCGCCCGTGAAACATCAACGGATCGACTTTGATATACGATCTCAAAGAATTGCTCATTGCTCTGAAATCGTACAATAACCGCCATGAATACAGCGCTTTTTCTTTTTCTCTTTTGTTTGTATGACCAATCGACGTACGATAATATGATCTGATCTTTCATCCATGGACTTGTCACAAATTCAGCGGCTGCAATCCCTGAACCGTCGCTTCGCCCGCCAATTGGTTTATGTACATACACAAAGTCGTAATGTCTACAGTTTAGCGTGTTGCCTACAAATTATTCTTTGCGTCTGCAAGCGAAATAATCCCACGTTTGCGCTAGGCTTTAATGTTGTTATCTCATATTTCTTTAAGGTTGGAAACTTCACTACATTAGAGAATTGAACGTTTGTGAGCGCCGTATAGCTTAACACTTCGCACGACCCACAAACTAAAGACGGAGAACACTGATTCAAATAAACAATAAAGAGGAAACAATTATTTTAGTTAACGTTACTTGGTTACCTTGTACTACCCGCAAATTAGAAATAGTAACCGTATACAGCCAGGCAAAAATATCAGAAACAACCAAAGAACACAACTGTTGGGTAATTAAATAAAAGGAAAAACATTTTAATTCAAAATGGTGGTGTATAGTAAAGATAAAGAAAATTGTCCCTGTTTTTAAATTTTATAGTAGTAGTGTCCTTCTCAATTCATTCTTCTGCAATATTCTGTAATAGCTATACCCGATTTACTGTCTCTATCTCTGGAGGTGTTACTAAACTCTACGTAATAGCCACCAGTTTGGTGATATTAAAGACTTACCCATTATAATTCCGGAACAGGAAATCTTGAGTTTCTTGGGATTTGATCCTAGCAAGGTTACCATTTAAAGCTTCACAACCGGTTTTCGCCCCATCGAAACTGGCTGCGGTTTGAATTAGTTGGTAACATATTCCCCTGGGTATAAACTCAACAGAATTGCTTGGACAGGATGCTTTAAAACATAAAAAAACGAACACGTGGTTATTTGCTAGGATACTTCATGTTTACTGTTCGAGCCAAATTTATTCGCGTTTTCCAGCTAAAATGTCTACCTGTGATGATCAAGTTGCGAAGTTCAAATTGCGTTTCATGGAAGTAGCTATTTTTGATTTGAGTTTGTTTGTGTCACAATCTCTAATTGGGCGCTATTGTTTATGCAACTTTGGTAAAGGGAGATAACGTTGCTATAAGGTTAGGGGTTTCACACTAATCTAGCAACGGTTAGATTGTGTAAAAGTCGCGGCCGTTGACTTAGGAATATATCTGTATGGCGTATGCCTCTCTTTATAAGATCAGTCTGAGTAGACAAGTAGGGCGTGAAACACTATTTCATTTCGTTTTCATTTCCCATTTTTTAGGATACTCATTCACAGTAGTTTCATTATTTGTAGAGCAATCACCAAGACTTGGTAATAACCCCACGTGCTGCATTTTTAGACATTTGTCTTCAAATTTAGTGGATTAAATACTATAAATTCTGTCATGCTGACGCGCCATTTATTTGCCGAGTCATTACCCTTGGATATGCAATTTTATACTGGAACTGCATGTTTTTGTTTGAAACTTACCGGTGTACTTTGACTAGTTGTATGGAATGGGTGCCAACTACATATATATAGCCCTTGTCATCAAAATCTAATAATTAGAGCATTTGAATACTAATAAGGATGAACGAAACCGAATTAAAAGTCTCGTAATATTGCCCTTGAAGGAAAGGAGTATTACTATCGGTCAATATGTCGGAGGTTTCAAATATTTTGATTTCAAAATTACTGGTAACGTTATTATCCTTGTCATCAAAAACTTTCGGTCACAAGTTTCTTAATGTGTCAATTTAGCCAGTTGTTATTTATATTTGGCAGTAATAATTCAATCGGTATACAGTAAAACAAGATAAATTCAATAATTTCTGATTTGTTTATCTTATAAAATTTCGTGGTTTTCATTATCCCGGTTGGCGCAGGAAAGGAGCGTGTTTTGTTACATGAAACGACGCTGATCGTTTTCAGGGTACTCTGTCGTATAATAAAATATAAATAAATGCTATTAATCATAATTCAAACTTTCTTTGTTTTAGAATTTATATTTCAAAAAAAAAGAAGTTCGTTTAGAACAGCTAGATGCTAATTTTCCGAGGCAGTGCGAATTTGATTTGGTCCTGGATGGAACTATTGTTGGAAAACTCCCCTAACTTTGTTTTAGCTTGGATAAGAGAGCACAAATCTTTGCTGTAATTACGGACACGATCGTTCAATATAAAAAATCAAAAGGAACATGCTTGAGATTATTGGGGGCCATGAACTGGTTGCTGAAGGTAGGTTCCCACTGTTGAGCGATAAGTTACGATAGGATTCTTCCTATTACGATGTGTTAGGTGTAGATACGTTCAGATACGTTTCGATACGGTCAACATGATTGATTTTTTCTGCGACTGACAACAACATATGATAAGACCTGGTAGAATCACCACGATTACTCCCACAACTAAACCACAATTTCAATCGTCGCGTATTTTTTGGGTGACGCTCTTCGAAAAACCCTAAGGCCCAGTAAGTTCAAGCTCGACAGATATGAAAATTGACATGCTTCTTCTTTGAACAATTAATGCTGCCGCGATTGGGTGAATTACATTTTTGAATTCCATCCAACCGCATTGGTCAGTTCCTGGCCCATAGTACGATCATAGTATACCTTTTCTTTTAGGATAACCTATTTCTATGGCCAAAGTGATACCTCATTAACCATGAGATTAAGTTAACTATTTATCTTGTATTTATTTACGTAGAAAGATATGTATGTTAATTTTACAAATCGCCAACTGCTTTGGCACAATTTTACAATTAATTTGACAAGTGCGATGTAGATTGCATGTAATATTTGCGACAAATTCGCAAGACTCGCGCTGCGATATCCATGTTTTAAGTTTGAGTGGTCTTCAAATAGTTTTAGGAACCATTGGGGAAAGCACCTTACCCTGATTTTTCGATAATAGAACGTGACTAACTTTTAAATATTATTCCATATTAATAAGGTCTTGGTTAGAGTGAGAATACCGCTTTAAAATTATAATCAACAGAACTTAACTTACCCGTTATAACTTTATAAGTTATTACTGTAAATAAAAGGCGTAGAACTAAATCCATTTTCTAGTCATAAATGCGCTTTTATTCACCACGCCACTTTATTTCATGTGATATAGGTGGAACAGTGTTAATATTTTCTAAGACCCAAGTTTATAAATCAAGTATGTATCGATTAACATTTCACGCTCAATACATCTTCCGAATTCACGCGATATTAGCATGGTATTCGATGATATAACGTCTATGGTTTTATTGAACTTTGTACTGATCAAATAATAACAAACTATAACACATTCGACGAGTGAATTTAATCAAGAATAAAGTTACAAGAATGTCTAATAACTTATTCAGGCGTGGAACACATCACAATATCTCAAGGGAAAAGACCTGAATAATTTGATGTTGGTTTAAAATGAAAGCAATGAAAATTATGAAAAAAAAATATAAGAATTATACCTTAATATAACGTTTATCACAGAGTTTACAGCAAAAAAAAAAATCCCTTGATAAACGAAAGAAAAAAACCGAAAACGAGCAAATATTAAATGTTACATAGGTCTAAATTTTAAGATATATTTTATAGTCATCTCATTTATTTTCCCTTGCTCTTGTCTATAACTCTTTTACCACCTAGGTCGGGTGATCGATCCCTTTATTGACCGAGAAAGTTCATCTGGATCTTCCTACATAGTTTCCCCTTGGCTGTGGTGCGGGGTGGAGGATCTGACAAAGACACCTTTCTTGACGTTCGGATATGACGAAAAACCGAGGTCCCTTGTTTATATGGAAGTTCCCGTAAAATATCCCTTGGTAGTTGGAATTCGATATAAAATTAAGCCATTGTGCCGCTGACCGGGCAAAATTTCCCCCGTAGCAGACTGTATGGCGTGTGCCTGTCTTCATTAGCCCAGTATATCATCAGAACAGTAGGACGTTAAATCCCCATGTTATTTCATTTCAATTTTACTATCAATTTTTATTTACGACTACATTTTCATGTTGATGTATTCTGCAACCGCCCATTTCAATCGCCATGACGACATACGGAAAAAAGTTACTCAACGAACTTTTAATCCCCCAGATACTTGTCTTGGTGCATAAAGCGTTATGATATTGAGCGTTTGGCATGGATATGGATCATAAATGGCTGACTTGTATCCTTGGGGTAAAAGATGGATTAATCACGATATTAATATTGGATTTTTTCTTTGTTAGGTATCGTCAAATAGAATTCCATCACTCCATTAGACAAAATAATGTTTTGAATTATATTTTTTATCAACTAAATAACTATTTGTGTCCGGTACCCGTTCAATTTGTAAATATTCTTGTGAATTTTCGCCTAGGGATAAGACTGATCGGATCTATATGTGCATGAAGAAAAACAAAATTTCACTTTGACTTGCAAAAATCAATATGTTATGACTATACATGGAGTACTCGGTAATCACTGGACATTGCCAAATTCAGGGGGATTATGTGAGATTAGATAAAGAGGTGACGGGGGTTGGGATGGCCTAGTGGTCTAGAGTGCCGCGCTTCGGCCTCTAGCTGGCTGGTCACCGCTGGCTTGCGGCTGTGGTTTCGATCCCTGGTGTGAGCGTATGTGGCATGGAGATAGGGGCGCCTTCTCAACCTCGTGGGTTTCCTCCGGGCACTCCGGTTTCCTCCCACTGCTAAAGACCCCTACGCGCAAGCGAATTATTGAAATAAAAAAAAAATTGAACCATATGTTAGTCCCGAAATGACCTAGCTTGTGTCGAGTGGACGTTAAACCCCATTTGTGACATTGCTCGCTATAAATAGAATATGCTGAAAAGATCAGTCAAATTGCTCCAGTCTGAACAGAGATAATAAAAAATATTAGCGATTCAATTTTAGGCTTGTCTCGATACAAACCAAAGTCTCAATTAATTATCCATTTTCACGTTTAACCATCCTTCGCAAAATGTACTCCAGTCAGCTAGTAATTTCTTTATTTAAATTTAACTAAATTAAGGTCCGTAATGTGTTCTTCGGATTTTAGAACAACCTAGACAAGAAACGAGTTCATGGTGATTGGGGTTTTAAGACAGAAATAGATGATATCAAGAACTCAGCATAGAGAACTTTGGATGGATATAGCATACATAAGGATTGGTTGACTTTTATACGCCCTCATGTTTATGTGGGCGTATATTGTCGTGGCCCCTATCCACCCAGACGTGCGTCCGCCCGTCTAAAACTTGTTTGAGGAGACTTTGTAGGTCACAATTTTATTAATTTTAAGACCATAAGATCTCAACTCCTTTCTATATTTGTTCATATCTGACCGCAACTCATTGGTGAAATTTAAAATGTATGTTGATATCCTAAAGATTTTGTTTCCTGGTTGTACTCTGCCCATCGCTTGCAAAATGTGGGCGTATCTTGCATGGCATCAGCTTGTTTATTAATTTTACGACCATATTTGTGCTTTAGTTTAGAATATAGCTTCTTTAAAATAAATAGCACTGTCTTGATTATCCATTTTAAATTAAATCATCAACCGCAAATCGTATTCAAATCTAGAGTATCCGATGTCACGGAGATTTGATTATGGTCTTGGAAAGAAAGACCTGCAATAGGAGGGTTTGGCTCGTGCATTATGTCTATTTAATATAACAGGTCCGATAATTGATTATATGGCACTGTCATATTAACCAGGAGGAAGTTCCCGCTAGTCATTGGAGAAAGGCGGAGCTTCTGGCATTGGAAATCGTTTAGTCTGTCGGATGGGATGGACAAACGCGTTCTTGTTACAGATCCCATGAGAATTTGAAATTAAACAATAAGAGTAGGCCGCAGCGCCGCTGACAGGACAAATGCCCCCCACCCCCTTCATAGCTCACTGCATCCATTAGCCCGATTGTTCCAGACACGTAAGACGTTCAGCCTGAGTTTCATTTCTTATTGATTTATTTTACAAAAAGACCTCTTATGAAGTTACAGTGAAGTACATGAAAATACATGTACATAATACATAATGCAAAAATATAAATTTAAGAAATATTAGAAATATAGCGTTATATCTCAGGCAAAGTAAGAATATAATTAATTATATGTTGGTTACAATCAGACAAAGTATTGGGTTTTTATATAACTCATGCAGTAATTATCTGTACTTACCAATAGCAATTAATATTCAATCTACATCGACTGTAGTGTTTGGGGCTTTTTTATGTATTTTTTTTTTTGAAAAAAAATAAACTAAAAGTGAATCTTTCTCTGTATCCTAGAAACTAATGCTGGCTGAACGTTAGGCTAGATGAACAAGATGAAATCAATTACCGTGAGGACACTAACTCTCTCTAATCGTCTGTCAAATCGATCTAAGTTTGTTTAGAATCATGATTTGTGGTTTCCTATAAGTATAAAATATACTTCCTTTGCGTTTCTTTTTAGCATATGTCTATAAACTTATACAATGGCAAATAAATATGAAAAGCTCATAAATATTATGAAATGCGACCCGTCGTCCATTAAAGATGCATTCAGTAAGATTTCGATAAAGAGCTAACCGTCCTTGCTATACCCGTTTAAATGTAGATAATACAAAGTTAATATATTGAAATCTTTTGTTCCATTAATTTATTCTGAGTTATGAATATTTGAAATTTTGACAAGATATAGAATATATTTATGCTCAACTGTGAAGTACAATTGCCAAGTAGGGCATAATCGTTATGTCGCCGGTATCAGAGAGGCAGACGCAGACGTCGTGGGACGGGATTCCGGCGTAGAGGCGTTCAGTCGTAAGCCTCGGAACAAAGGCAAACGAAGATTTTGGTATTTAATCCACTTAGTAACCCAGTCATCTGATGTTCTAGAGAGTTCATCATGGGCTTCAAATGTTATACTTACCCGCCGTCCGTAACTAAAAGTTAATGATATAAATGTTTTGGGGGTTTTAATGTGTTCAAAGAGTTCAAATAAAATTGAAATTGGAATGTTTACCCCAAGCTATAGATTTGTATTGTGAAATAGACTTTATCTTATTTAAAAATGTTTGTAATAGATTACAAATCATCTACCGTTGTTTATCCTTTCACTTTATACCTTTGGTACAAGAACGTAGCTAAAAACGTTGGATATACTGATTTGCGTGCGTTTAGTTTTACCTATCAAACTGGTTAAACATACCCAGTCCGATGTAGTGAAACAACTTATGTTTATCCGAAATTATAGAAATTATAAAACTTAAACACCAACGGATGACCACATGCTGATTTTGTCATTCATAAAAAGAGTGTTTAGTAAATCTCAGAGTATTTACCCAACAAATTACTGATTGGGCGGTGGGGGGGGGGGGCTTAGTCGGTTAGACGCAAGATCAAGTTCTCTCCCGAAGTTGGCAGAGAACATTCTTCGGGATTTTCCGGCGAGGTTTCCTTTAGTCAGTCGCGCAGGACCAAAGTCCTGATAATGACAGCTGTCTAATCGTTCGGATGGACGAAACCGAGGTATCGTGTACTCATGGGGGTCCTCGTAAAAGAGCCATTGACAATTTGGATTCGATATAACCATGGGTCATAACACCGCTGTATGGGCAAGATGGCACTCATGGCGCATTACATGGCGTATGCCCCTCTAAATTAGCTCAGTCGATGTAGAAAAGTAGGACGTTAAACCCTATTTCATTTCACGTGATCTGACCTTTTATTTTTCTGTATAAAATAATGAATAAACTCTGCCGTGTTTTTTATCGGAGATTTGGTATTCATACTAAATGAGAGCAGTACATTATTCTAAACAATTTAATAATTTGAAACATACCCAAATTTCAATTTCGAGATTTTATAAATTGGATGGCTCGAGCAGAGGATTGGACTGAATAAACTCTGGTGTACTTTTCGTCGGAGATTTCCATTTTACACTAAATAATATCAATACATTATACCCAAATTCCAGTTTTGACATTTTATAAAATTGATGGCTCGAGCAGTAAGATTGGACTTTTTGAAATGTTATTATCGTATACCATAATAAGCAACACATCGAAAGTTAAATATGATTTAAAACAAAACTTCTTGAAAGTTTTGTCAAATATTGTTTTAAGTATTACTTCCCGGTTTTTTAACAACTATTTTAGTTTTGACGTCAATCAACACGAATAAAAACTCCGATGAAAATTCTTTTAGATTAGTTTAATAAACGTTGCATTCATTACTTTAGCATCGGTCTTGTTATTGTTAATGGTATTCAAATACTTATAGCTGGTTTCCTCTTTGCAATTGCAACAACAAAAATCTGAATACATGTATAACATATTATATTCTAGTGCAATTCATGAAAGGGGATGTTTATCCATAGCCTTGTATAAATTGACGTAGGTGCTTTTGTCCTTCAAATTAATCAATGATATTTAAATTTAAACCTTGTGCACACGAACATATAGTTCCTTTAGAAACTGTATCTGATCGGACTATATGTCCGCTGACAGTTCCTACCGTTTGCTATATGGCTGCAAAATGAAAATACGGTAAAATACCGCTCTTCCCCACCTCTGTTCTCAGGCTATTTTGGAACTCCTGCTTTCTATTTTTCACAGTAAATGTTTATTTTTCGCAAAAGGAATCATTTCTCGTCATATCTGACACAAATTCAAGTACACTTTAGCGACTGAATAAACATGTGGTCTGCGCATGTTCGTGTCTCGTAATGGCTGATCAGTTCAAACGTATTCGTGTATGATTTATTCGCACAATTCGGCTGAAAATAGTGTTGAATTATTATAAATGTGTGTCAGCTGTGGCTACAAATGATTCCTTTGGCAAATAAAGAAGAATCAGGGTGAAAAATAGTCGTTGAGGGGATGAACAGAGATGGGGATGAGCGGTGTTTTCATATTGCAGCTATATAGCAACTGTCATAGTCCAATCAGAGACAGTTCCTAAAGGAACAACGAACATAGTAACTAAGTCGTTTGACGTCTGCTTCCACAACAGAGATAGCGCGCACAAGATCTAGGAGAAGCCAAAACCTGCTATTGTATATAAGAATATTTTTGCAATCTTTCCATTAACGGCCTGTGGTCATGTATTGGTTTAGAAGAAACTTTTCCCCCTTCTTTATTAAAGAATGCCATAATGGGCTCCCTTTCAATTGCCCATTAATTTATTTTGTTTGATCGATGAGCGCAGGCTAAATAAGCACGTGATCTGAAATACCCGCGACCAGTTAAAAGATTAACAGTAACAGTTCTTGAACCAACGTCTGCAAATTCCTTGTATGCACACAGCATCGCTACTGTTTGCCGTAAAATTGCTGGTTTTAACAAGCGAAGACATTCGCCTGTCTGCTCTAGGACTTACCACGTCATTGTATATAACACTACCTGAATCAATATTACAGTTTACATAAACCCCAACTTGCACTTTATTGTTTGATATTAAACTGTACGTGATCCGTAACATAAAGGCAAAAGGGAAGTGACGTGATATGTATTTATGCTAATAACAAAGGAACCCTTTTATTTTCTGTCATCTGGTATTCTTACACTAAGGTGAAAACGCAAAATCAATATAAATTTTAATAGATGCAATTTTCAGCTTGCAATAATGAGTGGCCATTTATGTAAGAATGCGAACTCTACGTCACACGTACATTTTCTACAACAACAGATATCCTCTTCTTTAAGTGGCATTAAGTAATCGAAGAGTATAACAAAATTTAATGGAACTAAAATATGGAATAAAAATCACTGATGTCGTCTTATATCAAGTAAATGATACTAACACGTCTCGAGGGGCACGGTGGTCCCGCGTGGTTTTCACTTGTCAATGGCGCAGGACGCAAGGCCTTTAAAGAACAACTGTCTAGTCGTTTGGTTGGGACGAAAAGCCACGATGGCTAAGTGGGTAAGACGCTGGCTCACTAGCCTGGAAGTCGCGGGTTCGATCCCTGCATTGGCAAAGAAAGTTAATCGGTATTGTCAGACGTGGTTTCCCCTTGTCATTGATGCAAGACGTAGGGTCTGACAAGGACAGCTGTCTAATCGTTCGGTATGGACGAAAACCCGTGCACGTAAAAGATCCCTTGGTGACTGGAATTCGAAATCAGAGTAGACCATAGTGTCGTTGCCCAGCCAAAATTCCCTCATAGCACACCGTACGGCGTATGTCCGCCTTCATTAGCCCAGTCGGAGCAGATCAGTACAACGTTAAACCCAATTTCATTTCATTTCTTCTGGCTGGTTAAAACTACAGGCGACTGTTTTATTAAACATATATTATGCAAGAGCAAAATCCGCCTATTGTAGGTCTTTCTTTAGGCCTGAAATGTTATAAAAACTATTAATTACACATTAATTAACTTATCCAGACCATAATCAACTCTCGGTGTCGAGGCTAACATGAGATTTTTCTTGGATTGTAGTTGGATTTGCTATAAAAAAAATTTCCTTCGTGATTTATCGATTAAATGGATAACCGAGACCTCTAGTTTTGTCTTACCGACTTTAGTAATGATGACCGGGGCTAAGCGGAACTTTTATTCGCTTAGTTCTAAGTTCACAGTGGATCACTTTGACTGAAATTTTCAGAAATTGCCTTTACAGCAGCTAGTTTTTAACTATTGTAGTGAGTACTGCCAACTCATTATGTAATCTCCCATTATGTATCTTTAATACAATTTTGATATATATATATATATATATATATCCAGAAATATTAGTACAAACGTAAAGCTGCACTACTTTGTTTCACGGTAAACGATGAAAAGATAAAAGGTACGCCGAGACAAACTGATTTCAACACTGGTTTAATAAAATTTTAACATTTTACATGTTACAGACATCCATGGTTACGAAAAAGTCGCCATCATTTAGATTTTGGGGTAATATATTAACAAATCTATGTCATCCCGAATAACAGATTTCACATTTGGCACGCATGGCTTAAGTATATATATATTTTAATTGAATTTTAAAATAGATACCCCGTGTTTTATGGGAAGGCAAATGAAACACCTTATATTTACCTTAAATGTTACGACGTGTAAATTATTGTTAACCCACAATATACCGTGGAATATCAATATCGATATGATTACTTCCCTTAATTAAATTCCTTTATTCCATTAACTATGTATATTTACACAACTAACATCTTTGTTTGACCTTACAACACGATTGTATATGCCAATTATTTTTCGTATCATTTAAGTCATCAACGGGATGAAATAGTCCTAACGTGAAATTTTTTTCATAAACAATATTTTCATTCAGATTTGTATTTGAATTTGGATTGGGGAACAGGCATAGCCTATAATAAACCATTATCCCTGTCAGGTAAATATACATGTATTTACATGCCCTACTTTACTGCTAACAGTGACCAGTAACATTCCAAAGTAGAATTCCGAAAGCCAAGGATTCGGTTACGTGAACGGCAATGTGTACACTGGACTTCGGGTATTCATCCCATATCCGAACGACTAAACTTGGTTCTTAGACAGACCATTCGCCCTGCACTATTGGCGTCGCATACTCCTCGCAGTGTTCCGTTTGATTAGAGGTAATCCCACTACTCACTGCTGTAATGAGTGGATATTGTTGTTTTAAATTTTGATTGGTCAGTAGCCCGACTAACAACCAATGACTAGCTGCTTTACAAAAGCTTTACATTTAAAACGAGTGCCAATATTGGACCAAATATGTTTACATAACGTTACGTCATGGCCAATCGATTTTATTATGCCTAATTAACCCGTGCATAGCAGAATACTGTAGTAAAACTAATTGTGTGACAAACGAGGCTATCAAGTCGAATGAAATGTAAACAATGCTGTTTGGAAACGAACATACTTTCACCGTTTTTAATACCTTAAATCACTGTCCAAAGTTTTAGGGAAGACCCAGATTAAACGTAGGACTGTCATGTTGATTGAACGGGAAGAATAGAAACACTCCCTCAAAAGTTCAAGAATCAGAAGTCAATCCAGCAATGGGCAGAGAGGGATTTCTCTGGCCATTGCTTCAGGAATATGTTGGCACCGTGAGACGCCACGAAGGAAATCTCAACCAAATAATGAACCACTGTTAGAATAAAATCCTTAACCGCTGATTAAACAAGCAATATACAAGAGCTAAATCTGCCTATTGCAGGTCTTTCGTTAGGCCTTACTTATAAGACATTAATTAACTTATCTAGACCATAATCAAATCTCTATGTCGTCCATAGCCTCCAATATTTACAGGATTAGGATCCGATTTGCTGCTTAACTTTCATTCGTGATTTAATCATGAAATGGATAATCGAGACTTTGCTTTTTTATATCGTACCGACTTTAGTAATGATGATCGAGCCTAGGCCGAAATGTCAATCGCTAAATTCTCGGTTTAGGGTGGATCAGTTGGACTGAAATTTTCAGCAAATTTCCTTTACATTATCGAGTTTTTACATATTGTAGTGAGAACTGTCCGCTTTACATATATCTAATCTCCCATGATGGCCACAGATCACTAATTATTTCCCCATTGACTTTAATGTTAATTCTCGTCTCTTAGACCGGCTGTAACTTTTTCCCAAATATTCGTTGGGTAGAACGCTTTCTGCCACAGATGGAGCAACATGTGGCAAACTCTGGCCCAAAAGCATGTATGAGGTTCACCATGAAAAACTTGAGATACACAGGCTGGAAGTAGAGACAACTAAACAAGCAATTTTCGGCCCTCCCTTTCAACGTAACCAACCTCACAACCCTTGTATCCTTCCGCCTCAAAATCATGAATATTCACCAAAACCTGGCAGAAAATGTATTTTTCAACCCTTTTCTTCGATTCTACACCAAAAAGTCAACAAAAATCGCCATGCAAAAGGGGGAAAAAGGGAAAGGGAGAGAAAGACTAAAAATAACTTTCGCCCTACATGGGTGACGGCCCATGAATATTTAGTGATCTGTGTCCTGATGTATCTTTAAATAAAAAACAAAATGTCGGGATATTACACTTTTTTGCGATATCCATGATGATATTGATTCATTCCGGTCTCAATCTTAGAGCATATAGACATACTTTTCTTAGGTATACAAAACAAAACAAAAACAATATTTCTCTTGTGGTTATTGATTTACTAAGTTATGATACATTTTTTGAAAAACAAAATCTATTACTTTCACACGACCTATATTGAAAATAGATAACTATATGATTAGGATGCACGTTGTGAGTATGTACATATGCATAAGTATAATGCATTAAACAATGTGAAATTAGGAAATCTAAATTTATATATGATAAATTGATAATGCTATTCATTCATTACATTTTGCAAACACCGTCAAAAGCAAACCAATCCATGTCGGTGCCATTTTGTTTAGCCAGTTTAGTGCAGTAAAATATACCAAGACTATTACGGTATCGCATCAGTATGTTAAAAATAACAATAATGTGTTCATGGATTTGGTTTGATTCGCCATTTTGCCAGAATAAAAGAAATCCCATGAGACCGCCAGTTTATATCAACAATTGGAATCAGGGTCTGTCTTTGAGGTTATAAGGGCGTTGCTTAGTTCATCTTTTTTCTCCTTTTCCTCTATTAGGTCAGAAATATCTTCGCTTAATTCATCTTCATCAATGCCGCTCTTTTTCAGTAGTAAAGGGGCAGAAGTTGCAATACCCGCTGCTCCAATGGGCGCCGTTATCAGAATTGACAAAACAGCAATCGTGAGAATCTAAAATAGGATAAATATTGCTTTTACAAAATCTTTTTTTAAATAAACACCTAACTTTTTTAAAAGGCAAAAACAAGGCTTCAGTCTACGACACCAAACTGTTCAGATCAATGATGAAAATAAACACTGATTGTCGTGGTTGATAAAATATCTTCTTTGTTTAAAAATCAAAATATCATTTCAAACTTTAGATAACCTTAACATAAAGAACACCATCAACTCGATGTTGTATTCCAATAATATACTATTCAAAAAAAGTAGGGGATATTTGATTTTGGGGGCATAATACTAAAATATGCAAATGACTACGAAAAAAGTCACTATAGAACCTAACAGAAGAAACATTTCCAGTTACATGTGACGCCCAAACGCACCAATAGCTACCGCATGGAATGCAGGTGATGCTTGGGATCATCATGGGGGTCCAACCCAAGATTTGCACGACTCTGACTTTGAATGTTACAGTCATTGTGGCATTGAATTCCAGGGTGGAAACATCAGTTTAATTGTTTTAGTGACCAGAAAACAAATTTTGATATGCGTTGGCTTACCCAAAATGAAAGGTTACGTGCCCTTGGCATGCTACAGATCGGCACAACACAGGCGGTTGTGGCGCGGACGATGAATGTTTCTCAGTCTGTCATAAGCAGCTATGGTCCAGATACCGTGATACACAATCTGTACAGGACAGACCACGCTCAGGTCAACCAAGGGCGACAACTCAAGCCCAGGATCGATTTATCTGTACCTTGGCCTTGAGAAATCGTGTCATCACAGCAAATCAGATCAGCGCTCGTCTTCAAACAGACACTGGTGTGAGAGTGAGTGGCCAGACGATTCGGAATCGACTGCATACAGGTCACCTTCGCGCCCGACGTCCTCGCGTGATCCCTTGTTTGAGAGATCATCACATTCAGGCAAGACGTCGTTGGTGTAGGGATCGTCAACACTGGGATAATCGACGCTGGAGCAATGTGATGTTTTCAGATGAGTCAAGGTTCACTGTTGATTTTTTGGACAGACGTAGGAGGGTGTGGCGTCGTCGAAACGAGCGCTTCCAAGACGTTAACGTCATCAGACATGATCGATTTGAGGGTGGTTATGTTATGGTGTGGGGGGGGGGCATCACTGTTGCTGGAAGAACGGCATTACATGTTGTTGCAGGGCGTGTTACAGGCCAGTACTACCGGGACAACATCTTGACAGTCCATGTTGTGCCGTTCGCGCGACGTCATGGCCGCCGTTTCATCTTCCAGGATGATAACGCAAGATGTCACAGGGCCAGGATCGTTACAGGTTACCTCCAACAACAGAACATCACCACATTACCTTGGCTAGCACTGAGTCCCGACCTCTCCCCCATCGAGCATGTCTGGGACATGCTTGGACAGAGGTTACGTCAACGTCAACAACGTCCTGCCAATGTCCAAGAACTTGTTGCTGCGTTGCAACAGGAATGGGACAATCTGGACCAAAATGACTTAGACGTCTCATTAGGAGTATGCCACGTCGGATCAATGCTTGTTTGGCAAACAGAAGAGGATTTACCCGTTACTGACTTTGTTGTGATGCTGTGGTAACTTTGCTGTTTGACCCCGGGTATCATTTTACCCTTATAATGGCCAGTCTGTGCCTCACTTGGTCTAACGATCATTTGGAATAAATCGATGAATGTGAACTTCATTTCATTTTGTCATTTGTTTCTTCGTCAGTTTCATTAGGTGACTTTAATAACACTTAAAAATCAAATATCCCCTACTTTTTTTGAATAGTATAGATTAATAAGAATGACATGTGTACAAGACTTCTCCCTTAAAGGTGCATTATGCAAGATTTTCATAAAGACCGACAGTTCTTGCTATAATAGTTAACAAACAGATAATGAAAAGGGAATATGTTGAAAATTTCAGTCAAATTACTTCATTCTGGACCGAAAATCTCGAGCATCCGATTAATGGAGAGTTGGTTATGGTCTTGGCAAGGTAATAAATGTCTAATTAATAATTTATGTAACATTTAAGGCCTTCAGAAAGACCTTCAATAGGAAGATTTAGCTCTTGAATATTGCATCCTTTAAAGGCTTTTACGGGCTTCCATAGAAACGCCACTCTAAATTACCGAAACTAAACACATTTGGCCTGAATACTAAACATAATGTAACTTTGAAATTCATGGGAATAATAAGGTGTGGGGTCGTTTATTAAGGTTGGCTACTATCATTACTTTATACATCATATTCTGAAAATTAAGCCGTCTGCTCCACTTGAGAACAGAAGGAAGTAAACACTAATACCATGAGAATTCGAGAAGTATTCATTCTGCTTCCAATTAATAAAATCGAAAATGTTGATTTACTCGTTGTGTGTATGAATGTCGCAAAACGGATTAGACCCACATTTCACATTACATTAGCCTCCTCTAGTTCATATTGCCATAATTCATTGATTGCGGTCTATCATATTACGTTATAGATTTTATTTCAAAATGACTTACATTCGTTGCAAAACCAATAATTTCATCGCTAGCCCCTTTAGCTCGTGCTGTGTCTAGGGCAACTGGACCAATAGCTGCCTAAAAATAATGTAAAAAAGAACAATTTTTGAACATGCACTAGATATCACATCCGATTTAATCATCTAGATACTTAAATCGAACCCGAATCATAACTTACTCCTATCAGAACCAACAGGATTATCGGCCCAATTATTAAAATTACGATCGTAATCGTATTCGAAGTCGAATGCACAGGTCGTCATTTGACTTGACGATTTCAGCAAATCACGGGGCGAAATATACATCACATACCCATGATTTTCCTAATTATTTAGGAGGTGGAGAAGGGTGTTCTGAATATTTGACAACTATAGAATTTTTTAACTTATTTTGTAAGACACATTAGCAATGAATTCTTTTTTCTGGGTTTTTTTAGTCAGAATTTTGTAGTGCGGATGGGAGAATGCCTCACAAATAACAACTATAGACTTGGTGATTAGGGAGAGAGAGAATAGGGGTTTAACAAACTAGGTCATTTCGGGACTAACGTATGGTTTAATTTTATTTCAATAATTCGCTTGCACGTAGGGGTCTTTCGCAGAGGGGGGAACCCGGTCGACCCGAAGAAAACCCACGAGGTTGGAAAGGCGATCCCACTCCTTGTCACGTTCAACCTGGGAATCTAAACCACGCCAGTTGACTCTATGGCTGGCTTTATGATACAGCGCGCTCACGCTAACCATTCAGCCATCCAACTCCCCGGCTTAGAGAGGAAACGTATTTCTGTGCTGTGTACAATATTAATAAAATAGCTTTGTGGTTACCCCCATTATCCTACCTGAACAGTAGCTTTAGGTAACCAGGAAACTGTCAAAAATAACTTCTCTTTAAAGCTAAAATTCATTCCATAAGCCGAGAAAAATGTTACTATGAGACGAAAAACAAGACCAACAAATAGCGTGAGCATACCAAGACCTGATAAAAAAAAAAACAAAAAATTAAAATATTTTAATAAAGAAACCATTGCAATTGTACACGTGAATAATTTTACACCAGGAAGTAATTATGTAATTAAACCGAGGCTAACCTATAGTTTTAAAGCTTCTGCACTAAAAGATGAGAACATGGTGCCATGCCATTTATAGATTTTAAGGTCAAAAGAAGTATCTTAAAATCAATTCGAAAATTATCCGTATCATGTACTCTATTAATAGGAATGTACGCGAATGGATTGAAAGTGTTAAAATATAGTCGATTTCCGATGACATCAAGATTTTAAGAGTTTGATCAATGGTTTAGCGTTCTGGGTATCTATAGTTGGATACATGCATCCTCAATCACCTTAAAATTTAACATAACTGCTTAAAGATTAATCCCACATTCTAACCGAGTCAGAAGGGAAGAAAACATTAAAGTATTGTTAAGACCGGCATTGTTTTATCTCTGAATCCGGTTGTTTTACATATAGTGTTAAATCAGTGTCTCTAAACTAGTTCTAACGTATTTAATCATAATGTTTTTCCTATTCATAAAAATAAATTTATTAATAATTAACCGATTAATCTATCAAATCATTTCAATAAATACGCGTTATTATGAGAACAATCGATATTACTAATCTAAATAGACTTGCGAAGAAGCATACTTACCCACATTTCCACTTTGTAAATTTTCTATAGACACGGCGTTACCAATAAGTCCAAATAATAAAGGTTGAAATACTTGCCAACATTTGGCTAAAGCCGGTTTAATTGGGTACTGGAAATATGAATCAATCAATGAATCAATCAAAAAGTCAATAAATCAATGATTAGCGTTCTCCTTTTCTTTACTAATAAAGACGGGATTAAGCAATGTATGTACGTAATTTACGTACGAAAACTGAATGGTAGCTCAGCAGGTAGAGTGGTTCTGATGTTCAGATTGACACCATGCAGTGTGCTATATTGTTTTATAATAGGCCTACATAATAAATTAAATTGTCGTAAGTTTGTTTTGTTTTTTATCAGACATTTTTTGCAGATTTAATATTCCAGTTGAAGGAGAAAAATGTGAATAATTTTTTGGAATAAAATGTTTTATCCAAATTGGCGAAAACAAATGAAGGCCAGTGTGAGCCCTGACTGTACGTATTCAAGTGTGATCTGGAAAGTAGAGACTACTACTACAACTTCCGAAGCGAAAAGTAGAAAATAAGAAATTAAGAAATAACGAGGTCGCTAATAACGCGTGTGTTTATTTCTTAATTTCTACTTTTCGAGTTGCATTATGGCTTGGTTTGCGTGGTATCGCCTTCTGTCTGACATCAATAAATACAAAAATATGACTAAGTCGAAAGTCGCCAAGGCGGTATATAAGCCAAAATGCAAGTCGAAAATAGGAAATTAGGAAATAATGATTATTTCTTAATTTCCTATTTTCGCGTTGCATTTTGGCTTGTATATACCGTGCTGTCGCCTTCTAATACTGACATCAATAAATACAAAAATATGACTAAGTCGAAAGTCTCCAAGACGGTATACAAGCCAAAATGCAGGTCGAAAATAAAAAATTAGGAAATAACGAGGGGCGCTATTAGCGACCTCGTTTTTTCTTAATTTCCTATTTTCGACTTGCATTTTGGCTTGTATACCGTGCTGTCGCCTTACATTTTGTCGTAATTTCTACTTTTCTACTTTCCTGTTTTGAAGGGTCGAAAAGTAGAAATTATGAATGGTAGTTATAGGCTTCCATATTGTTCGATTCGTCTTTGATTCGCAAACAATGAATTGAACATGTCCACAAACCAAATATTTCTTACCAACCAGGAAACACCCCTAAAAAGCGCTAATGTGTCTTCAAATTCTATTTGTACAACTGAAATCTGTATTGGTTAATGGAGAACTTACATGATCTTCCCAGCCACGCGTCCTCCAGCCTATTCCAGCAACAAAAGCCATTGTCAGTGTCCCAAGAGCTCCAGCACCTGGAAATTTAACGACACGAAACCCAAAGGTAGCAAACATTCCCAAGGATAAAATTAATATCAGTCGGTACATTAATAAATTTTTCTGAAAAAAAAAACAAATATATAATTATTTTAGAATCTATGATCATTAGTAGAATTATAGTAGAGTATGACGAAATTTAAAATTACAAATAAATATTTATTTTGCTGTCAAAAAGAAACAAAATCTGGCACCGTTAATCATGGAGACGTGTTTGAGTGTCGCAATACAATCCGTTTATGTTCTAAAGATTTTTAGACCTAAACATCGGTACATGAATCTGCAGATCCGCTTGATGGTGTTGCTTCTTCTAATTTAACATGGCGGTCATTTACACCCCCCTCCCACATTGACTTGAAAATAGAAAACACAATACCGGATTTGTAAAATACATACAAAAGCTGACATACAATTTCAAACAGTCGAATGTGACTTTAAATCTGCACTTATATTTGTATATTGAAAGAGAAGCTTACACTATTTTTATTGGGGATGTACCAATTGATCACACCAACTACGACACCAAATAATAGTCCAAGTACAATTTCTAGTGGACCGTGAAAAATATTATACACAAGATCAGCTGGAAAAATAAAATTATACAATTTATATTAGATAAGAATTATGGATGAATATTCTATCTGACGTGAATTTTAACACGGGAAAAAATTGTCAATACTTTTTGCTACCAATCTTTATCAAATTCCAACCCGAACGAAAAGAAAAGAAATAACTTGGCTAATGTAGAAGGGCATACGCCATTGCATGTGCTATGAGAGAAATTTTGCCTGTCGAATGTTCTTTTAATTGCACGTCATTGTGTTCACAGGACCTTGCCTTTTACATCCCATCCCAATGACTATATACTGTCCCTTGCCGGGCCAGAAAATCCCTATGAACTTTCTCGGCCAACACCAGGCTCGAACACAGGACTGCCAAGTGAACGATCTGACACATTACTCATTGAGCCACCGTTGGTCCCCGAACCAGAACGACTCGACGAGATTTTGCTTGTTAAACTCCGTATAATTGGTATAAAAGAAATTCGTAACACGATGAAGATGGCCTTAAAGTAAAGAGCATGACTAGATCAAATGATAGTTGTTTAAAAATGCATTATCGGAGATTAGATAAAGAGCTGGCAGTTACCACTATAATAGTTAAAATCTAAATAGTTAAACGGGAATTTGATGAAAATTTCGGCCAAATTGATCCACTATGAACCGAGAATTTAACGATTGAACTTTGGGCCTTGCCTCGATCATCATTACGAAAGTCCGTACGCTAAAAAACCCCCATCATAATCTCGATTTTCCATTTTCAGTAACAGATCGGAGCCTAATCCAGTAAATATCACAGGTTAGCGATGACATCGAGATTTGATTATGGTCTGGATAAGTTAATTAATGTCTAATTGATAGTTTATACAACATGTCAAGCCTAAAGAAAGACCTGCAATAGACAGATTTACCCCTTGCATAATGCATGTTTAACTGAAGCCATTTGCAATGGACGCTTAGAAGAGGGTATTATTACTAGCGTGTGGGGGCTACATTTAACTTAAGCATTTCTACCAATGTCAGGGGCGAGGGAAATGGGTTTTAACGTCCACTTAATACAAACTAGCTCATTTCAGGATTAACATACTCAATAATTTTATGTCAATAATTCGCTTGCGAGTAGGGGTTTTAGCAGTGGAAGGGGGCCTAACCCTAACACTAACCCGGCCCTCCGGGGATCCGACGAAAATCGACGAACTACTCTTATTAGTGTTAGGAAATATAAGGCAGATTTGAAACACCTTGCTAAATTTACAAATTAAACAGTTTAAAATTATACAAGAAACGCACTTACCATTTGAGAAGGCTATTCCCAACATTACACCAAATCCACTGATAGCAAAAACATCATTTAAACTACAAGCAGCTATACATAAAGTAGGGATGCCTTCAGCGACACCATATCCCCTTTCCTGTACCCCAATCATACTTGGTACCACAACAGCTGGTGATACAGCAGACAATGTAAAACTATCAATGAGAAAAGGGAATAAGTTGTATAAGCATTCACATTTGTAAATTCATTAAAATATGAAATGAAATAACACGGTGTTTAACGTCCTACTTTTCTGCACCGACTGGACAAATGCGTGCAGCGCCCAATCCCGAAATTGACACCAGATAGCCATACGAATATGGAATTTCGCGCGAAGATGGCCCCGAATTTGGGCAACAGCCAATCAACAGCCGAAGTAAATAGTATCCCCACAGAAGGTCACACGATGACATCCGAACCACATACGAAGGTATCATTAAGATGTGAATTCTGTACAGTAGTTTATAAACATAAGACACACGAAGGCCACACGACTGCTATACGCATCTGCTCTGTTCAGTTGCCCAGGACTGCCACAGGGAGAAGGTCTAGATCTGAGGCTGGCCTTTTTATGTACACATTACCATGACACATGGGAAGCGCTTGAGCTTCTCGAATTCGGGCCAACACCGTGGCCCCATCTCGATGTCATCGTACAATATAGAATACGTTGGCTACACGATGGCGTTGTGAGGGCTCCACGTAGCCATATTGCATAAGACAATCGGACAGATACTTGTATTGTCTTTGTGGGGAGAAAAATGCACAATGGCACATGATCACACGAAGTAAAGACGAAGATTTTGACAGCGTTCACGTAATTGCTGCCTGAAGACGGGTATACGCTATGAGCGAAATTAAGTCCGGGCAACCGGGATATAGCCTACTCTTATGTCGTCTTATTCACTGAGGCCCCGAGGCTACATCAGCAAATTATATGATCATCTTTATCAGTAGTATAGGTGGAATTTGTATCGGTCGGGCGGTCATTTAGTCTTAAAACAAAGTAATCCTTAACGTCACGATGCGTGACTGGCATTTTTCGGAAAATATTAAATTTCCAAAACTTATTTCACCCTAATATATGTACTCAAATTGAAAGATAAGTATTTTGATATGAAAACAAAATCAAAATAGATAATATCCCGGGTTGGATTCAGTCGGGTTTAAAACAGGTCCACGGCAGATAAAGATGGCGACCGCTTTTTCAAATGGGAAGCAGCATAGATCGATGGCATTTTGAATTTGTCATATACTGAACGGAATTGAACCGTGAGATTCCACTTTCACATGGGATTACATAGTTCTAAATTCATGCATAAAGTCTTTCACTATAATATCATAACTGATGACACCATTTTATAGTCAAGACGTAATGATGTAGGTGATTGTCTCGATGATCATAAAAATATATCAAGTGCATGTGGTTAATGTTGCCCATGAAAGAAAACACCCTATAGTATAATGGTTGACTGCTGTAAACTTACCCTATAATAAATGCCCAAATCCAAGGGAAATCTAAAGTATAATGAGCCAACACTGCGACAGATACGGCTTCTGCGATACTCGGAACAAACGCTAACCGCAACGCCATCCATTTGACTTTTTTCAAAGCTTTTGGGTCCAGCCCTGATCCGGCCCTCACCAGGATTACTACTAAAGCAATGGTTCTGAAATAGAAACATGTTTAATGTCTTAAACTACAACAAAAGAAGATATTTTAATAATTTTCACCATTTTTTGTCATTTATTCTTTTAGTATTTAGTAAATACCCATCAGCAGCCTCGAGCTAAGTTGAATGTTTGCTTTGAAACGTCTATCTTCACAAGCCGAGATCGGGTATGGCTGAGGGGGTTGTGGTTATGGTTGTGTTGTGATAGACGATTATTCTAGTACCGAAATTACTTTGTTGTGCACTTCGTGATAACTAAACCTAAAAGTTGAATCCAAAAACCCAATCCAGCTTTCATCCTTGTGGGACGGGGTTGGACGAATGGTCAGTTCATTTGGCCAACGTTTATTTAAACAGCCATTTAATGATTTAATTTAAAAATAAAGAAGCTCTAGGTCTCGATTAACAAGTAAAATTGCTACGATAATAAACAATCTATGTCAAAAATTCAAACAGTGATAACATCGCTCGGAATAAAGTAATATGAATGAAAGTTTGCATATATCAATTTTGAATTATCTATTTTTAAACTATTATAACAAGTACGGTCAGCTCTTTATCTAAATCTTACATAGTGTATCTTTAATTAAATAAAGGATGCTTTTGGAAACTTCTCACGCCTGTTTCACCCAAGTCGTTCGCGGGGTACTGAAACCAGGGTTCGCTCACACCCATGCCTGCACGTAAACGAACCACCGACAGAATCACTGCAGATTGGAACAAGACTTCACCGCCACAGTGCGCAAATATAAGCGAAGAAATGTCGGGATAATCCTTTATGTGCACAGGCACATAGGATGTTTGTATTGGCTAGTCTTACCAAAGTTTCATTTAAATTTCTTTCTAACGTTTTAATGAAAATGTGCTGTATTATCGTATCATATGTGTATTCACATGCAATTAATTGAATTGAAATCAATTAGGCAAATACATGTTTTCAAATAATAATAAATTATTCCCGACCATTAAATAATTAATTGATTATGTCGTTTAATTGGCTTGAAACAAATTAGATGATTTTTTATGGAATAGGTTTTTATAACGAATTTTTAAAAGATACACACCATCGATAAACATGGTTTTTATATCATTTTTATTTTATTGTTTTATTTAAATGGTTGGTGTGAAAAGGACAATTGGAATTAGAGTTAGCACATTGTAATTAGAAATAAGCACGATTTCATATTTACCAATCTTTTAATATAACCGCGTTATCATACAAAATTTCTTTGGAGCTATTCGATCATATTTTTATTAATTTTAAAATAAATATATGTAAATATACCTAAGAGTAGATGCCCACGTTTTATCAATTTTAGTAGCTTCGTCTATAACCGGAGCATTTCTTAGGCAAAATCCAACAAGAAGCATACCTAGTAATAATAATAAACAAACATTTATATACATTAAATATAATAGCAAAATTTAATTAATAGTTGCTCTATATCTAAAATGACAAGACCGTTTCGACCATGGTAAAAAAATAAAAGTGCAATCAAATTAAAAGGAGTAGTTTTTGCCCACCTTGTACACATTTGCATTAACTGATATAAAATATATACGATCGGTTAGCATTGTTGTGTGGGCGTTAAACCTCTTATATCAGGGGAAGGATGTGGGGGGCTTTACCAGTACCAACTGAAGCGATCTTACCTGTTAAAATACTATAATATAAGAATCTATAGAGAGAGACAGGTGGGGTTTAACGTCCACTCGACACAAACCAGGTTATTTCAGGACTAATAATGATCTATAATATCAATATGTTTGTGTCAAAATAGCCCAAGGGCATTGCACTCTTGAATTTCCAGCATTTTTCAATCATCGTCAGCCTTTGGTTGACCCCATCACAACCATTGCCAGTCTGTGATTGACCCCATCACATGCATGGATAACTGCTCTAATAATTGACAGCAAGATCAATCGCCAACACACACCCCAAGAATAACTAAACAGTTTACGTGATGCCAACTTACCTAGAAGAGATGGAAAGGGAGTTAACTCCACAAAAGCAGCTGCTAAAACACAAGCGTAAATAAGCACTAACAAACCGAAAAAGTTTCCTCCAGGTAAAGCTTGCTCGCCAGTTAAAGCCCAGAAAGTTCCCCAAATGGCTATGGCACCTAATATTTTGGTAACCCACATTGCAACTTTTCCATGTATCGGGCACATAAAACTGTATTTCACTTGGTGCCAACATCCCGAATTTTCGTTCAGTTTGTAATTTTCTGCCAAAATTGGTTTACAAAATTCCAAAATTCCGTCTTTAATTCTTTGCAACTTCGACTGGCTCTCCGGTGCGTTTTGAGGCACGTTCAGTGAAGAATATGAACCGTTCTTCATCCTGGCGTTCTTCTTGATCTGACCTCTGTCGTATACCAACTCTTCGTTCCCTTAAGAATAAATGAATCATTCAAATGATTTAGGTGTTATGCAGTACTGGACAGAGGATATCAAATTTCCTTTAACAGAGAAGCATTACCATTATGTTAGTGGACATTATCAATCGTCCATTGTGAAAGGGAAAGGGGGAGGACAGGGTAATTGTATTTCGTCCATGTTGTGTCGACAACTTCTACTAAAATTACAGGTTTAATAGTCCAATGAAAGCTGTCCCGCTATTTTATTATTTAAACATATCCATTTGTCTGCATTATACTGTACATGAAGATGGTGCAAGATTAAATAAAGTTTAACGCAAAATTAATTACAGGCTTTAAACTAACATTACATAACAGCTTACACAATAACAAGAATCGATAAACCTGATAAATTTATGTGAAATCTTTAAAATTACTCTTCGCCTTTATTGGATACACAAATGTCAGAATTAATGTACTTTTTACCTAATATGTCTAAGGTCGTTCGACACAGACATAACACTGGGCAAAATAAGTGCACTCGCACACCTCCAACATTTCACCGGAAATTATTTTTACAAGACACGTCGTATAACTGGCTTCATTATTTACAGCAATAACGCTGTTTTTAGATATTGAATTCTTTTTTTAAAAAGTGTGTGTGTGGGGGGGGGGGCGGGGGGGGGGGGCAGGACTGTTACCCAATACTGGGCTTTAATATTAATATGATTAATTTAAATATTGTCCTCTGCTGCCCCTGACAAAGTGAAGTACATGTACTTTATAAATATGTAGTCATATATTAGCTTTATAGGGGCCATAAGGACACTGACTAAAACTATAACAACGGAATTAATATGCAAACGTAGACATAACCTAACATAGTTCCCGTCAAGCATTAACGATCCCTGAAACATTGGAAATATTCCAAGAAATGTTAACATATCTACTCTTATCCGTGATTCGTGCAGTTAAATAGTTAAGTGACCTGATAACATGGATTTCAAACACGGCTTTTCATTTCTTCGATTCACCTAATTCGAAAGTATAAATTTTAGTAACCCAAATATTTACTATGATAAGTAAGTGTAGCTATTATTTGTATAAAATATATATTAAATATAACCGATTAGTATGACATTTGTCATTGGCTTTTGACAGAGAGTATTTGCTTTATCTGACTTGTGGATTAACGTTATAACAGTGCGCGAGTTCTGATAGATTTATAATTTATGACGTATGTAGTTCACACTGTACTTATCCGGGAACAAACAATTTAATAGATTCAGTCTGCGATACCTCCCGCAATGAAAGATGACCACAAATGCTATTTAATTTGAAATATCAAAATATCACAACACCAGCTTTGATCTGATCGACATCCGAAAACATACCTATATGTCCTCTCATTACATAGTTCTTCGAATGAGACGAAAAATCGAGGTCCCGTGTATGCGGGGAGCACTTAAAGAAACAGAAGACATTTGGAATTCAAAATAAGGGTACGGGGCCGCTGTCTGGCAATATAATTAGACCTCCCCGTGTTCATTAGTTCATTTCAATTCATCTACTAGATGATAATATACGAATTGTTACGACAAGTTTGTTTTCTTTTGTTAGGCAACTCCTTCAGGTTGTATTATATAGTTCGACCGGGCCATCTGAAGTACAATGAAATGAAATTGGGTTAAACGTCCTACTCTTCTGCTCCGAACAGGGCTAATGAAGATGGACCATCTGAAGTAATGTAACGTGAATTGATGTATATCTATATACAATTTGAACGATGTCATCTGAAGGAATGTAACTTATACTCATGTAATTTGGATGATATAGGAGAAGAGAGAAATGGGGTTTAGCGTCCACTCGACACAAACTAGGTTATTTCGGGACTAACACACGATTCAATTGTATTACAATAATTCTCTTACGTATGGGTATGGGTCTTGGGCAGCAGGGGAAACCAGGGGACCAAGAGATAACTCACGAGGTTGGACTTGCGAACTTACTCCTTGACACATGCAAGCAGGAAATCGAAATAACGCCACTTGACTGCGTGGCAGACCTTTTGATCTAAAGCATACAATTAAGACCATAATAAAAGGTAGGCTATGCCAGAAAAACGATCCATGGACATTCGGTCAAAATTTAAAAATGAAATATCGGAAATGCCGAAATTTTCTTTAATTTCACCGAGCTTTAACGACATTACAAATATAGATATGTTAATTATACTTGTTACAAATCAAACAACGGCATGAAAACATATGGATTCACCGGCCTATTTTTCTGCATCAAGCGGACCAATGGGGGGGGGGGAGGAATTAACGGGGTTTCCTCATCTTAGTCAATTTCAATTGTCAAGGGTTCTTTTACATGTACACCAAAATGGTGGCAAATTTTAAAACAAATAAATCCAGTCTATTTTCTTCAATTGTCCACACTTCCCGAAAATTATTCAATTTATCCGGACTCGCGCACAATTAATTAATAAACGTTCAGAGAATACTCACCGAACCGTCGACCAAATATAACAGTAACCTTTTTCCATAAGTATGTGACATATTTTATTACAAAACATTTATTGATTTTATTTACTTAGATTTATCTAGCATCCTAGAAACCAAATAATTTTACCACGTGTAACATTTACCTAGTAAATTCTTTAGATGCATTATGTGCAAGAGATAAATCTTTATTTTGGCTTCAAATACTTTATACATTATTATTTAGACATATTATGTTAACATGACAAAGCCACCATCAACTCCCCAGATCATCGAGTGACAGATATTTAAATTGACCAGAACGCCCACAACAGTTAAAGATTTAACGATGTAATAGATAATCGAGTCTTAGTCCAGATGCCACGATACTAAACCATCAACGCTACATCGTCCAACACTCATGGCTTGGCTTAGAATATAACCATTTCAATGAAACTGTCAATATATTCATTTTTTTAGTGTTTATTAGTGAACTATTGTAGCAAGAACGGTCAGCTTTTTATCTCACATATTGCATATTTAAAGGGACAGTAACATTTCAGCTCATTATTTTCACAATTACAAAATAAGAAGGAAGTGATGTAGGCAGGTCCCCTAGATAGTGACTATGTCCATATTAATTTATCTACAAAGAACATACCTAGTGCTTGACATTTTCAAGAAGCTATAGAAGTTTGATGGCTTTTGCTCGATTGGTAAAATAACTGGTTTCAAATTGATGCTATTTAAAATGTAAGAGCAATTTGAGACAGACCTGAAAATCCATAGCTATCATTATTTTTTTTTTAAAATGTGGTTTTCAGAGTGTTTTACGAACGTTCATGAAAATATTTTATTCTAAGCTGATCAATACTTGGGTTTTTGAAAACGAAATTAGGGTTCAAATAGGTATTATTCAAGAGCTAAATCTATCTCTTGTAGGGCTTTCTTTAGGACAGAAATGTCATTTAGATTATTAACTAGACATTTATTAACTTATCCAGACCATAATCAACTCTCGGTGCCATCGTTAACCTGCGATATTTAGTGGATAATTTAACGTAAAAATAGATAGTCGAGACTTAGTTGAGTATAGAACCAACGTTAGTGACGATGGTCGAGGCTAGTCCAAAATTAAATCGCTAATATCTTGGTTCAGACTGAAGCAATTCAACTGTTATTTTCAGCATATTCTCTTTCCTTTATCTATTTTTCTTAACTTTATATAATCTTACACAATGTCTCTTTAATTAATTACATTTATTTTCTTGAACTACGACCACGAGAGTTATAATTTTACTTAAATGATAATCTGAATAGGTTTTATCACACACAAATAAAATCAGCAAAACTTTTCTTTTCATTAAATTGTAGCCACAGTTTACAATGAAACTGAAAATTTTCAAATTACAATACATGCATGTCTAAAAACAGCTTACCTGATCTGCTTTTATTTACTGGATTTTCGCAATTTTCTTTCTCCAATTTCAGGACCTCTTTTAGCTAGACTTTCTTGAATGAGAAATGACCGGCTATCAAGGACATCTTGTGTGATCTTTTTTCGGGTGATTGACAGAATTTATACCTCACATGGTTTAAAGTTTGTAAAACTAATACCACGTGTGCAAAAACACAGCCCTTCACTGTCGTTTACACTAGACGTACATATTGGTCAATTAACCAACGCGATATACCCGACAATCTATTGACAACCCTAAAATGCCTTTTTGTGAAAGATAATAGGATGATTGCTTGATTATGATAAAATTTTGCTTTTAAAAGAAGAAACAACAAACACCATCTGTGAATCAAAATGTATCTGCATGGTCATTAAAGGACACGTGCACGTGTTTTAGACATTACTGGTCAAAATGGCAGAAGTAAATTCATCAATTTGGTGTAAGCGGTGTTTGTCAACACACGTGCAGCACAATATCAATCATTCCCAAAAATACTGCAGATTAATTTGTCAAGCGACTTATTGGATTGACCATTAAGGGGGTTGCGGAGTGATTTTCCCCTTGTCAGTGATGCGGGACAGGGGGCATGGTGAGGATAATGCCTAGTCGTTCGGTTGTACAGAAAACCGAGTTCCGTGTACACGTTGGTGTTCTGGTAAAAGAAGACTTGGCAGTTGGACTCGAACGGCTACACGGGCTAAAATTCACTCACAATACGAATGTCTTTATTATCCCAGTAGGTGGAGAGTAAGTTAAACTCCCCTTCTTTTTTCATTGACCACTAGATTATCAGGTGACTGGATGGCCGAATGGTTAGCACGTGCGCGCTGTATCATGTGGTCTGTCACTGAGTCAACTGGCAGAGTTTCGATCCCCGGATTGTACGTGACAAGGAATGGGGTCGCCTTCACAACTTCGTTGGGACTTCTGGGACCTCGGGTTTCACCTCACTGCTTCAGACATCTACGCGCAAGCAAATTATTGAAAGGAAATTGACCATGTGTTAGTCCCGAAATGATCTGGTTCTCTCTCTTTCTCTCGCCCCCTCTCTCTCAGCAATGCATATGTTTTTATACAAATAAGGTTACAATATACAAATAAATCAAGATCCGATAAAATAATGTTCATATATATTTGATGTTATATAACACATATCGGGGGTGCTCAAATTAGATTGTCTTTAACATTTATCGGATATATATATATATATGTAGGTCAGATCATCCCTATAGCTTATACTTTCAATATACATCGTGCTCATTTTTAGTTGTTTTACTCGGGGTTTACAATTATTACTCATTGAAAATGATACTGCCATTATATAAAGAAAATGAAATAAATGACTTTGGCGTTACAATTACACCCGTTCTTTGAGTCAAAATGGAAATGTTATACTTCATTGAATTTTATATGTGGATTGATTTTGATTTTTTTCGGTTTTTTTTTCAAGGGGGTGGGGGAGGAGGCAATCTGAAATGTGACTTTGTTTTGAGCAAAATATCAATCTGATTAAAATGCAGATCTATATTTTGTTTCGCTTTTTATGTTTTCGATGGCCTCAAGTGCATGAACAAACGAAACGAAATTGGCAAAAAATGAAACAAAAATTATGAAACAAAATGACGGTGTTGGCGAGCCATTAAACTTCATTTTTATTCATTAGTTTAATTTGAAGAGAGATGTTATTTCTGAAATTGGAATTAAATTTGATTTTAATATTTTAACAGAGTACTTTACCTCCCTGAAGTTGATATTAATTATCCTTTAAATCGACATTTGCATTATTTCGAAATTCGATGCCTGATAGCATCTAAGTATTTGCAGATGCTAGCACAAAATATTTAAGCATAAATAAAACAAAATATCAATATTATTAGTAATATTATTTCCTGTTAAGCTCCGCAGTTTTATTTTTCACAAAATTTTACCGAAATAGCCTATAGGTCCAAAAACTACAGCCAACATTTTTCCTGTTAATATTTCGTTTACATTTGACATTAACGCTCATTCTAAGGCATATTTTACCCTTTTGTGTAAAGAAAGATGGCGGGTGACTTTAGATAATTCACTTTGATACATAAAGACGACCTATATTACTATAGTTGTTTCAAATTGTTTGAAAATACTGCGTCACATTCCGTTCTGTTCTTTAGGGCGTGTGCTGTACAGGTGACTGACCCTTCAGCCCACTATGCACTAGACCATACATGGTGACGACAGCCATTCTGTGGCGTCGTATGTTGTAAACGTGGATATTGTGGGAGTATATTCGAACAACATGGGTCACCAAATTAAAGTAATATAAGTATTAAATGACCTCAACAAAGAGCTATATTCGTTGCAATTGTAACATTCGAATTGAAGAATTGATTTTTGTGAAAATCTAGCTATTTTAATTGGGGAAAGTTCAAGGACAAATATTTCAGTCATTTCTTTCAACTGAGATGATACATGTGGTACATGTAAAACACGAAAAAAAATATCACATTCATTGGGAAAATGAGATGAAACGAAATATCAATGACATGAAATGGTGCTTAACGTCCTGCTGTAACAGTTCTGTTCCAATTGGGCTAATGGAGACGGGCGTTCGCCATACAGTGTCTTATAATGGTGGAAATTTTGCCCGGACAGCGTCGGGGATCTTTTTTAACGGGTCTTCGACTTTCCGTCCCACCCGAACGAATATACGCGAAATTTTGCTAGGAGAAGGGGAAACGACCCGTAAAATCCCGACTAACGATCTCGGCCAATACCAGAACGTCTTGTTCGTAGAGCTGCAGCGTCTGTCGATATAGAATTTGGCGAAACGTAGAGGAATATAAAAACAACGAAACGATCTGGACTAACACAAAACGAAATGAAAATAAATGATGCGGCACCTAAATTATATATTGTAATATGATCTACCATATTATGTCACTAGTAGCTTAATAGAATTTATTAATGAAAATGTTTACCATCTAATCCCTAGCCCTAAAAGATAATAATTGACCTTCAGAATGGTGTTTAGTCCAGTTTTTAATGAATGTGCAGAAATGCAAAACCTCAAAAATGCCCATCTCTTATAAAATGAAAGGACGCCGTGTAGTTACGACATTGGATCCATAACTAGAATCCCCCAGCTTGCTATCTAGATCTGGGCAGAAAAGAACCCTTGAAAATGTTCACATCGGATTGTTTTTGTCAGCGATGGTGCTATGTAGTTTACAAGCTACGTGTCTCTAGTCGTTCTGGTGGGGAGACAAAACAAGTTTCCTTGTACTACTTGGTGGTGGTCGTAAAAGCTCTCTTGAAATCGGCGCATTGCACATTTCAGCAGACATAAACATGTCCCGTATGTTAGTTCCAACGTGACATAAATATAAACTGACAACGTGACGTTAAATCCCACAGGAGAGAGAGAGAGACACTCCGTATCTGTCGGGACAAAACGGGGGTCTGAGACCTTCGCTCTCGGTACATCGTGTAACTATCGGGACATTTGCCCAGTCCCGATAAGGACGGTGGTCTAAAAATGAGCATCATGTCTCGAAATGAAAAAACAACAACACTTTTTAGCGATGACCCAAGAGAGTGTTTATCACCCCACAAGATGTCGCCACTAGTAGAAAAGTTCCCGTAAAAGCTAAATTCTCAGGGTAGACAACTCTTCTACAAACCAAATAACGCGGGGATTTTTTCGTATCACGTGTCTCCAATCCCCAATCCGCCATTGTGTTGTGTAATGGTTATGCCAGTTATGGTGCTTTTACTTTTAGATAGGAATTCCGCGCTTTGCCTTGGTAAGTAAATGGTAATATGTTAAGCTACGTGTATTATATTAACTAGAGTGTATGGTGGTCACGAGATCGCGTGCCGACTATGGGACTTATACACAGATTTAGCCGGCCCTACGCGAACATGCCGGATGGGTGTGGCGATTCAATGTTAGGTGAAAATGGAGTAGATTATTATCATTTCATAAGTAAGTGTGATACGTTATTAGTGACAGGCTGGAAACCGACCGGGTCCATTCCGTTAATTTGTTAATGGCGATACTTTTATGTCCGTTGATCTTGTGGTGAACGATCTTCCAAATAACAATAACATAGGCCCTAGCCTAGATCTAAATATCTGAATACACACTATGGCATTTTACCCTACATCTAGCCTCCGCTGTATGGTAAAGTCCCACCATTGAAACTACTTTCACGTTTCCGGATCACGAACGACATCACCCATGACATGACGACGCCTTTGAACGTTTTAGTAGTATCATGCAAAGCTTTCAAAGTCTGAAGCTGTTTTTCTTTCAAGTTTATCCGAGTTTCTTTAAATTATACAAACAAGGACAACTTTGCATGGAAAATTCAATGTAGTTCACTTGTTGTAGACTCACTGACTGACACCATAATGCCATTAATTGTGACGATATGGAAATTGAAATCCTAAGCCAAGGCCTTGCTACTGCTAGCCCAGTTTATATTTTCTTTTTTTTAAAAAAAAATCTTTCCCATCAAATCATATTGACATATTCTTGTGGTAAATGATAGAAGTAGATTATTTATTAATTTTTTTTTAAAATCTATTTTCTTTACTTAAAGGACCGTAACTCAAAATCCCCCCAAATCTTCGACGTCGAAAACACGAATTGTTGGTCAATTTAAATCAACATTGATGATGTAAACTTACCGGGAATAGATGAGCTTCTGATATCCGATATTTAAGATAAAATAATTTTTTTAACATTGGTACACGAATCGTGTACCATAGTGCGTCTTAGCATCAATTGTAACAAGGCACTGAGAGAACGAGGGTAAAATATCCCACAAGTCAATGCGGTTGTTCATATCCTGGACACGGATTCTACAAAGTTTTGTAGTAAAATGGCTGACGAAGAAACGACAAAGAAGATCAATGAGCACCCCGGCGAAAAAGAAGAAAAAGGGAATATGACACATGCGGGTCTACAAGTGAAATAACAGTGCGGGACTCCTAGTATTACGATGATTGCCAAACCATGGTCTGCGGCCAAAAATGACACCATTATCTTAACTGAGGAGCATGCGCAAAAAATACTCCCTAGTAGACTGGAATAACCAGACACTATAATCGCCCATTGATTGGGATACCTCGCGTATTTCTCCGAGCATAACGTTTTTGAAATTAGAGTAAAAGCGGAAACAATTGCATGCAAATCAGGTATACACATTCAGGGATGTGGCCAGGATTTGCTGAGTGGTGGAAAAAATCGTATGCGATCGTAGCGATCAAAAAATAATTTTGGAAGGGGGGCGTGGTCTTTTATGACAATTCAACCCTTATTGATGTATTTTCAGAGCATTTGCTGTCTTTTATTTGCTTCAGTGCAAATCAATTTCCATTTATATATTCAAATTTATATAGGCCTATTCTTAAAACGGTGTTTGTATTTTATTTGAGTACAACGAATTATGACAACAGGTAGATATTGATAATTAAAACACGTTGTTTTATTTGACTTGTGTCTCACGAATTATATTATTATTACGGTGGAATGAGAATCGGGTCAGACAGAAGTTGAGAAAGCTCTTATCGTCCTCCTAGTCCTACTCCCGGGTCGTAGCAAATCCACGGTCAACACAGGCAAGAAATAAAATAAGAAACATTGACATTATGGATAGGCTAGGATTTAGTATAGATTCGGTAGAATTAACCGTAGAATGAGTACATTAAAAATTGATCGTAAAACCGAACGTATGACACCATTTACGACATCTAAACCTTTAACATTGAAGTGCCGTAAATTGGTCCATTTCTAGGTCCAAAATGTTAGCGACTTAGCTCCTTTAAGCTTATATTTCATTTCATTTGGATGTTATTAATACCGTAATATTATATAGTTATCAATCAAGCAGTTCTTTATTTCAAATCGCCCAACAATTGATTAAGTGGGGGACAGACAAGCATATTTTTTCGCCAGATCAATCGCTAGTCTCTAGCATGTTAGATATTTTCGACTGAATATTTTTCGCTGGCGATCAAATATCACTTGTATGCCCCTGTCCAGTGTATATTTTCAGGCGATTCATTTTTATAAAACAACATCATTTATATCACATGATCTCAAAATAGCCACCTCCATTGCTGAATCATGGAGTCTGATAACAGAGTCACTCTTTGGTCCAAAAGGCCTTGCCTTTTTCTTTGATATCACCACCCCAGGGCAGAATATCGGGATCGTGTATCTTGCAATGACAGAAATGGTTGCGTGTGTCACCATCGTAGGCCTATTATATTATCAATCTATCAAGTCTGCTTCTAAACGGGTTCAATTGCATTTTTGTACAAGTCACATGAGCGACGTAATTTACTCAGAGTCGGGCGAAAAAATACGCTCGTCTGCAGTGTCCGAAACAATTTTCCAAGCACAGGCCCGCAGGACCTGTATGACACGTGATCATGTTGGTGCTTCAGGTGACATGCAGGCCCAACCAACAATAGTTTCCAAGCGAAGCGCAAAACAATGAGAGGAAACAAAGTACATGTAAAGCGGCTGCGCATGCGTAAGTATTAAATTGTCATCATCGATTGACATGCCAGTACATCACAGAAGGTTAAGTAATTTGCGAAAAGAAAAATGAAAAAAAAGACACAAATTTATTGAAGACAATATTCATGATTCTTGTTTCTACATTTCAGTTTGAACATTTTAGACACGAACGCAACATTCTAAACTAATGATTCTTGTTTCTACTTTCTTATGTCAACCTTTCATGCACAAAATCAACATTTTAAACAAAAAATTGACTTTACGTTTCATTTTCGGCGTTTTATCGGTAACTTTTATATATCATTAAATATTAAAATTAAAAAATAATTTCTTAATTTTACATGGCAAGGAATCAATTCATTGGTTTCTGAAAGTATCTAAAAATAAAATCTGGAATTTGAACTCTTATGAAAATATTTTCTACGTTTCAAAAAGTTTTGAAGTTAAAATCTTGAAATGAAAATGCCCAGAAAAATATAATGAATTATCAACATTATTACACCATAGTAGGGGTGTGACGATTAGTCGGTTTAGTCAGAGTCGGTTCAGTTTGGGGAAATCGATAGTCGTCTAAAAAATACAGCATCACCAGTAATAAGAAATGAAATAAAATGGGGTTTAACGTCCTACTCTTAGGCACCTAACCTCGGCTAATGGAAGACGGGCATACGCCATACAATGTGCTATGAGGGAAATTTTGCCCGGGCAGCGGCGCTACGGCCTACTCTTATATCGAATTCCAACTGCCAAGGGGTCTTTTACGTGCACTCCAATGTGTACACGGGACCTCGGTTTTTCGTCCCATCCGAACTACTAGGCAGCTGTCCTTCTCGGGCCCTCCTGTATCACTGACAAGGGGAAATCATGCCGGAAACTAGTAATAAGATAAAGACCATCCAGCAATAATACAAACAACTCCAGGTTAGGCAAACTTTATATAGGTAAGACACGACATAGCAGCATACAATTACAAAGTGGCAATGGAAAAACACTGAGCACGGGAACCAGGCGAAAACGGAAGTGCCGGCCGGTCGTACTTGGCTACAGGGGATAGCCTACTCTAATGTCCAACTTGGTTCCATACAAGTATATGTATGGCGCATGATATAAACCAGTCGCCCGAATATTATAGCATGTTTTTTTTTTAAAAAAGATACATGTATTAACTATTAACGATCGACAATTATGGGGGCGAATAAGCAATACGCTACATCATTGATAAATGGTCGACAATAATAATAATGCGACAGTATATTCCGTAATCGGTCGTAGATATTCCCGCGATCAAAAAAAAAAAAATATAATTAGGCCTTGAAATGATATCATGCGCGAGTTCACAAATGAGACAATACGTTCTCGCAATTACATTGGTCAAAAGTATAATGTTTTAAGTCGTTTTAACCAATCAGTGTCATTTTTAAAAGCATAAAATATAACGGTAAATTGTCAACATGGCGTCTAACAACGACATACCAACTAGTACAATTTGGAAGTATTTTGAGCTAAGTGCATGTAAATCACATTCTAAATGCACACTTTGTAACACGCAACTAAAATATTATGGAAGTACGTCTAACATGCGGAATCATGTTAATCCGGCTAGACGATCTAACGACAACGCCTTCAACAAGTCAACGCCAAACCGCATTAACAAGCTATGCTTGTCAAAAACTTCTACCAATTAAAACGGATGCAATAAACAAACGTTTAGCACTAATGTGTGCCCTAGATTTACGTCCAGTGAATATTATTAATGGGGAAGGTTTTAAGGAATTTGTGTCAGCCCTGAATCCTGATTACACTTTGCCGTGTCGCAAGACAATCACAAAATACGTGCATCTCCTCTACGAGGATGTTAAAGTTTAAGTAACAAATGACGTCAATAACAAATCAATTTCTCTCACATCGGATATATGGACTAGTATCGCAAATACAGCATATATTAGCTTAACTGGACACTACATTGGTACTAACTGGAAATTACAAAACAAACTTTTGGCAACAAAATCAATGGAAAATAGACACACAGGTGAAAACATTACGGCTATAAAAGACGAATTTTAAAAAAAAACACAATGTAATAGCCCTTGTGACAGACAATGCGTCTAATATGCGCGTTGCTGCACGGGAAATAGTCAACACCAACAGGTAAAAATTGTACACACAGGGTGCTTCGCCCACACCCCACCGTATCTGATGGACTTAAAATCACCTCCATCGACAGGACACTTGGAGCAGCCAGAAGATTAGTTAGTCATTTTAGCCACTCAGTAATTGGCACTGAAGCTTTGTTAAATGCACAGGGGGTGGCGTCGGTGCCAAAAAATTCAAAATGTCCAAACAAGATGGAATTCGTCTTCCTATATGCTTAAACGCTTATTAGAATTACGCATTCCGTTATATACAGTACTCTTTGACGACAAAATAACAAAGACAACTGACCGACAAATATTAGATATGCGCGACAGTTCATGGAAAATAGTTGAAGACATTGTTCCGGTATTACAGCCACTAGCCGACGCAACAGAGATCCTGGCCGTGGAGGATACCCCGTCATCGAGCTGCGTATTGTTACTATTGTCTAATCTTGTTTCCAAGGATTTGAGCCCTCAAGATGGCGACCCCAGATCGTAAAAGAACTTAAAGATAGGCTGGCACTGCCAGGTAGGATACGCCCACATTTTCGAGAGATGGATAGAGAACAAGCAATACCGAAAGTGATTTTTCCTACACCATTAAGTCCTATATTTCATACTGTATTGGGAGCAGCCATTTTGTTGGTCAGTTCCAGTCTGATATTCATGAAATTCGAAGCCGACAATGATTATGGCGTGACGGTACACAACCTAGAAATGTGACTTTTCGTCAAAATCGCCAATCGGATAAGAATTGTGACCTGTAGAGTCCACAACGATGATCTACCATATTTTTACACTATGGTCCGATTTCCTCGAAATTCGAACTCAACCTTCCGTAGGGTGTAAAGGTGATAGAGTCAAGCGTTTTTTCTTAAATCGGATAATAATTGTGACCTCCAGAGGGACCATAGGCGATTTTTCGGACAATCAGGGGCCATAATTCAGGAAGTTACGATCCAATATGCGCAAATAACGAAAGGAACCAAGATCTTTGGGTTATAACCATGCATTTCAAGTTTCATCAAAATCGAATTAAAATTGTGACCTATACAGGGGCCACAACCATGATATACCATTTTTTAACAGTCTTCGCGTACAAACGGCGGCCATTTTGTCTGTCAATTTTGTTCCGATTTTCCCGAAATTCGAACTCAAACCTTCCTTAAGGTGTAACAGTGATATAATCAAACGTTTTTTTAATTCGTAAAATAATTGTGACCTCCAGTGGGACCACAAGCTAAAAAGATAGGCTGGCACTGCCAGGCAGGATACGCCCACATTTTCGAGAGATGGATAGAGAACAAGCAATACCGAAAGTGATTTTTCCTATGTGCAAATATCGAAATGAATTAAGATCTTTGGGTTATAAAGGTTCATTTCAGTAGGCTTCAAATTCGACTGGGGATCATGTTGCTAAGTGGGTAAATGGGATAATAATTCTGACCCCAGAGGGGCCAAAAGCTAAAAAAAAGGTCATTTTTCGTACAATCAGGGGTCATAATTCAGGAAGTTAAAATCCGATATGCACAAATACCGAAAGGAACCAAGATCTTTGGGTTATAAACATCCATGTCAAGTTTCATCAAAATCGGTTCAAAATTGTGACCTGTATAGGGTTCACAACCTTAATATAACGTATTTTCACACTAATCGCGTACAAACGGCGGCCATTTTGTCTGTCAATTTTGGTCCGATTTTCACGAAATCTTACCTCAATCTTCATTACCATGTAACGGTGATATAATCAAACGTTTTTTTAAATCGGATAATAATTTTGACCTCCAGTGGGACCACAAGCTAAAAAGGGTGATTTTTCGTACAATCAGGGGCCATAATTCAGGAAGTTACGAATCAATGAGCGCAAATATCGAAAGGAACCAAGATCTTCGGGTTATAAACATGCATGTCAAGTTTCATCAAAATTGGTTCAAAATTGTGACCTCTATAGGGTCCACAACCTTGATATAGCATATTTTCACACTATTCGCGTACAAACGGCGGCCATTTTGTCCGTCAATTTTGGTTTAATTTTCACGAAATTCGAACAGAGCCTTCATTACTATGTAACGGTGATATAATCAAACGGTTTTTTAAATCGGATAATAATTTTGACCTCCAGAGGAACCACAAGCTAAAAAGGGCAATTTTTCGGACAATCAGGGGCCATAATTCAGGAAGTTACGATCCGATGGGTGCAAATATCGAAAGGAACCAAGATCTTCGGGTTATAAACATGCATGTCAAGTTTCATCAAAATTGGTTCAAAATTGTGACCTCTATAGGGTCCACAACCTTGATATAGCATATTTTCACACTATTCGCGTACAAACGGCGGCCATTTTGTCCGTCAATTTTGGTTTAATTTTCACGAAATTCGAACAGAGCCTTCATTACTATGTAACGGTGATATAATCAAACGGTTTTTTAAATCGGATAATAATTTTGACCTCCAGAGGGACCACAAGCTAAAAAGGGCGATTTTTCGGACAATCAGGGGCCATAATTCAGGAAGTTACGATCCGATGGCCGCAAATATCGAAAGGAACCAAGATCTTTGGGTTATAAACATACATGTCAAGTTTCATCAAAATCGGTTCAAAATTGTGACCTCTATAGGGCCCACAACCTTGATATAACATATTTTCACACTATTCGCGTACAAACGGCGGCCATTTTGTTTGTCAATTTTGGTCCGATTTTCACGAAATTTGAACTCAACCTTCATTACCATGTAACGGTGATATAATCGAACGGTTTTTTAAATCGGATAATAATTTTGACCTCCAGAGGGACCACAAGCTAAAAAGGGCGATTTTTCGGACAATCAGGGGCCATAATTCAGGAAGTTACGATCCGATGGCCGCAAATATCGAAAGGAACCAAGATCTTTGGGTTATAAACATACATGTCAAGTTTCATCAAAATCGGTTCAAAATTGTGACCTCTATAGGGTCCACAACCTTGATATAACATATTTTCACACTATTCGCGTACAAACGGCGCCCATTTTGTTTGTCAATTTTGGTCCGATTTTCACGAAATTTGAACTCAACCTTCATTACCATGTAACGGTGATATAATCGAACGGTTTTTTAAATCGGATAATAATTTTGACCTCCAGAGGGACCACAAGCTAAAAAGGGCGATTTTTCAGACAATCAGGGGCCATAATTCAGGAAGTTACGATCCGATGGCCGCAAATATCGAAAGGAACCAAGATTTTGGGGTTATAAACATGCATGTCAAGTTTCATCACAATCGGTTCAAAATTGTGACCTCTATAGGGTCCACAAGCTAAAAACATGATATTTCGTACAATCAGGGGCCATAATCCATGAAGTTCCGATCCGATACATGCCAATATCGAAAGGAACCGAGATCTTATGGGGATAAACCTATATTTCAAGTTTCGTCAAAATCAGATAAGAATTGTGACCTGTAGAGAGTCCACAAACAAATTGTGGACGGACGGACGTCCGGACGGACGGACAGACGGACGGACGTCCAGGGGCGACGACATAATACGTCCACATGAAAATGTGGGCGTATAAAAAAGGCGATTTTGCGTACAATCAGGGGCCATAATTCAGGAAGTTACGATCCGATATGCGCAAATATCGAAAGGAACCAAGACCTTTGGGTTATAACCATGCATTTCAAGTTTCATCAAAATCGAATTAAAATTGTGACCTATACAGGACCCACAACCATGATATACCATGTTTTAAAAGTATTCGCGTACAAACGGTGGCCATTTTGTATGGCAATTTTGGTCCGATTTTCCCGAAATTCGAACTCAACCTTCCTTACGGTGTAACGGTAATATAATCAAACGTTTTTTAAAATCGGATAATAATTGTGACCTCCAGAGGGACCACAAGCTAAAAAAAAGCCGATTTTGCGTCTAATCAGGGGCCATAATTCAGGAAGTTACAATCCGATATGCGCAAATATCGAAAGGAACCAAGATCTTTGGGTTATAACCATGAATTTCAAGTTTCATCAAAATCGAATTAAAATTGTGACCTCTACAGGGTCCACAACCTTGATATACCATTTTTTAACAGTATTCGCGTAAAAACGGCGGCAATTTTGGTCCGATTTTCCCGAAATTCGAACTCAACCTTCCATAGGGTGTAACGGTGATATAATCGAACGGTTTTTTAAATCGGATAATAATTGTGACCTCCAGAGGTACCACAAGCTAAAAAAAGGTGATTTTTCGGACAATCAGGCGCCATAATTCAGGAAATTACGTTCCGATAGGCGCAAATATCGAAAGGAACCAAGATCTTTGGGTTATAAACATGCATGTCAAGTTTCATCAAAATTGGTTCAAAATTGTGACCTCTATAGGGTCCACAAGCTAGAAACGTGATTTTTCGTACAATCAGGGGCCATAATCCATGAAGTTTTGATCCGATACATGCCAATATCGAAAGCAGCCGAGATCTTTTTAGGATAAACCTATATTTCAAGTTTCGTCAAAATCAGATAGGAATTGTGACCTGTAGAGAGTCAGCAAACAAATTGTGGACGGACTGGGGCGACGACAATATACGTCCACATGAAAATATGGGCGTATAAAAAGGTCATTTTTCGGACAATCAGGGGCCATAATTCAGGAAATTACGTTCCGATAGGCGCAAATACCGCAAGGAACCAAGATATTTGGGTTATAAACATGCATGTCAAGTTTCATCAAAATCGGTTCAAAATTGTGACTTCCATAGGGTCCACAAGCTAGAAACGTGATTTTTCGTACAATCAGGGGCCATAATCCATGAAGTTTTGATCCGATACATGCCAATATCGAAAGCAGCCGAGATCTTTTGGGGATAAACCTATATTTCAAGTTTCGTCAAAATCAGATAAGAATTGTGACCTGTAGAGAGTCCACAAACAAATTGTGGACGGACGGACGGACAGGGGCGACGTCAATATACGTCCACATGAAAATGTGGGCGTTTAAAAAGGTAATTTTTCGGACAATCAGGGGCCATAATTCAGGAAATTACGATCCAATGGGCGGAAATATCGCGTACAGACGGCGGCCAATTTTGGTCCGATTTTCACGAAATTTTACCTCAATCTTCATTACCATGTAACGGTGATATAATCAAACGGTTTTTTTAAATCGGATAATAATTTTGACCTCCAGTGGGACCACAAGCTAAAAAGGGTGATTTTTCGTACAATCAGGGGCCATAATTCAGGAAGTTACGAATCAATGAGCGCAAATATCGAAAGGAACCAAGATCTTCGGAATGAATGAAATGGAGTTTTATGGCACGTCAGCTCCAACCGGGCTATATGGTGCCAAACAAATGATGATTTAACGAGACAAATTAAACAAATATCACATAAATATATTTATATACATAAATAAAAGCAAGTATCACAGTCAATAAAGGTACTAAAAATAAATACAACTAAATATAAGTCTTTTATGTATATAAATAGTTAAAATAAAAAATACGGAATATATATATATATATATATACAATTAAAATTTGTAATAAAAGTTTGTCTCTTTTAAAAAGTTTAACAATTTTCCATATAGCTCCGGTTGAGCAAACAATTGGTGTAGCGACTGGCAACGGTAATATTTTGATCTTACGTTCTTGAGATGATTGCACTCAATCAAAATATGCTTAACTGTCAAAGGAACATGACAGTGAACACATTCTGGTTGAGGCTCTCGCTTCAAAATGAAAATGTGTGTTAAAAAGGTATGACCAATACGAGAGCGACACAAAACAACTTCATCCCTCCTGTTAGTTCTATAGGAGCTTGGGTTATAAACATGCATGTCAAGTTTCATCAAAATCGGTTCAAAATTGTGACCTCTATAGGGTCCACAACCTTGATATAACATATTTTCACACTATTCGCGTACAAACGGCGGCCATTTTGTCCGTCAATTTTGGTTCGATTTTCACGAAATTCGAATTGAGCCTTCATTACCATGTAACGGTGATATAATCAAACGGATAATAATTTTGACCTCCAGAGGGACCACAAGCTAAAAAGGGCGATTTTTCGGACAATCAGGGGCCATAATTCAGTAAGTTACGATCTGATGGGCGCAAATATCGAAAGGAACCAAGATTTTGGGGTTATAAACATGCATGTCAAGTTTCATCACAATCGGTTCAAAATTGTGACCTGTATAGGGTCCACAAGCTAACAACATGATATTTCGTACATTCAGGGGCCATATCCATGAAGTTCCGATCCGATACATGCCAATATCGAAAGGAACCGAGATCTTATGGGGATAAACCTATATTTCAGATTCACAAAAGAATGTAAGCTGCTGTTACATGGGACAGGGGTTAAACCTTTATGTAGCGACAGTCGAGATACTTCAGATTTCTATGAATACGTTATAGATTCCTTTCAAATTGATGTCTCAAAAGCTGTCAAGCAGGATCCACTGCCCTGAAAATTTGGTACCTACCGCCCCCAGAAAAGGGTCGGGTGTAGCGTTAATCCACCTGACAATAGGGCGAAAATGGACAAAGTCATCTTCGGCATGTGAGTACCACCTAGAAAAAGCCCATTGATCAGCCACTGTGTATAGTACGTTAATAGAATTTGGAGGTTGGGTGATAGGGCCCGACTGCAGATGCTTTCCCCAACGCAATTCGATTTTAACATAGTTATGTTTTCGATTTGAACCCGACTCGACCATTCATTAATATTTTTATCTGAATTTGATTAACCTCGGGAAATTGGCCTCAGCTTGACTGCTAGAGGTCGGAACCGGAAGATATTTATGGAATTCTGCAAAGGGTCATAGGGCAGGTACCCATTGAATTTGAAGCCGATACCAGCCACCAAAGATCTCAGTCCCTTTTGATATTTGCACATTTTAGGCTATAACATTTTTGATTGTTGCCCTTTGATTGGGTATCCAATTTTTAAAAAAACGTTTAAATATATCACTGTTGCGCCCTAATGATAAGTTGCGTTTTATAATGCAAGTCTTGCTGTTCTGATTTTGCTATATATCTGATGATACTGTAAAATTACTCTGCATTGTGTTGACCACAAACCAATCGAGCAATTATTCATCATATACTTTTAGATGAAGTGATACCTTTAGATGATGTGGTACCTGAGAGTCGTACTTCTGAGCAGATCATTCCTACTATCAAGAAATCAGCAAGGCAGACTATAATAAAACACACTGTTGTAATTCAGAAGAAAATATCGAGACATTTAGAATCACATAAGGAAGAAAATGTCATTGCCAAGTTACCCACTTTGAATTCACCAGGCTCCTCGCAACCAAAAAGCATTTTGACAAAGAGGCGCGGAACATTTGATACATTAAGGAATCTTGGAAATTTTGTTCATAATGTTGAAACTCTGAATAAGAAGTCTGGTATTTTACTGGTGGGAAGGCGCCCTCAAGCAGAAGGAAAACGTCAATGGGACGACTATCTGCCTTGTCGCTTTTGTCTGATGTTTTGTACCTGAGAGTCGTACTTCTGAGCAGATCATTCCTACTATCAAGAAAAAAGCAGGGCAGACTGTAGACTATAATAAAACACACTGTTGTTACTTTTGTGGAAAAATGCAGAAGAAAATATCGAGACATTTAGAATCACATAAGGAAGAAAATGTCATTGCCAAGTTACCCACTTTGAATTCACCAGGCTCCTCGCAACCAAAACGCATTTTGACAAAGAGGCGCGTAACATTTGATACATTAAGGAATCCTGGAAATTTTGTTCATAATGTTGAAACTCTGAATAAGAAGTCTGGTATTTTACTGGTGGGAAGGCGCCCTCGAGCAGAAGGAAAACTTCAATGGGACGACTATCTGCCATGTCGCCTTTGGCTGATGTTTTTAACAAAACAAGAACTGTGGTACCTGTGAGTCGTATTCTGAGCAGATCATTCCTACTATCAAGAAAACAACAAGGTAGACTATAATAAAACACACTGTTGGTACTTTTGTGGAAAAATGCAGAAGAAAATATCGAGGCATTTAGAATCACATAAGGAAGAAAATGTCATTGCCAAGTTACCCACTTTGAATTCACCAGGCTCCTCGCAACAAAAGAGCATTTTGACAAAGGGGCGCGTAACATTTGATACATTAAGGAATCCTGGAAGTTTTGTTCATAATGTTGAAACTCTGAATAAGAAGTCTGGTATTTTGCTGGTGGGAAGGCGTCCTCAAGCAGAAGGAAAACGTCAATGGGACGACTATCTGCCTTGTCTGATGTTTTTAACAAAACAAGAACTGTGGTACCTGAGAGTCGTACTTCTGAGCAGATCATTCCTACTATCAAGAAAACAGCAGGGCAGACTGTAGACTATAATAAAACACACTGTTGTTACTTTTGTGGAAAAATGCAGAAGAAAATATCGAGACATTTAAGCCAGGCGCAGACGGGCAACTTTTTCGAGCAATTTTCAGGCAACAGTGAAATCGCTCGTCTGCGCCAACGGGCAACAATAGTTGCCTGCTGTTGCTCCGAGTTGCCAAATATCAAACATGTTTGATATTCGACAACAGAAAATCGCTCGTCGCCGAGAAATTGTTCATCTGTTGCTTCAAAATTGCTGTCTGCGGCGGTAGGCGACAACAGGCAACAAGCAACTGGTTAACTGTCCAATCAGCGAGCGCTCTATTGTCATGTGATACTTCAAGATGGCGGCGTCGGAACAGCTTACAACTGTTATTGTATGTACGGCGCCATTTTGAATGATCACGTGATATCGGCTTTCCGGATACATCCGGGGAAAAATTGCTTCTCGTTGCCAGTCAGCGCACACGGGAGACCTCGAGTTGCCAATTGCTCTGAGTTGCCAGTAGTTGCTTATTGCAGCAACAAGCGACGAAAAGTTGACCGTCTGCGCCAAGCTTAAGAATCACATAAGGAAGAAAATGTCATTGCCAAGTTACCCACTTTGAATTCACCAGGCTCCTCGCAACCAAAACGCATCTTGACAAAGAGGCGCGTAACATTTGATAGGAATCCTGGAAATTTTGTTCATAATGTTGAAACTCTGAATAAGAAGTCTGGTATTTTACTGGTGGGAAGGCGCCCTCGAGCAGAAGGAAAACTTCAATGGGACGACTATCTGCCATGTCGCCTTTGGCTGATGTTTTTAACAAAACAAGAACTGTGGTACCTGTGAGTCGTACTTCTGAGCAGATCATTCCTACTACCAAGAAAACAACAGGGTAGACTATAATAAAACACACTGTTGGTACTTTTGTGGAAAAATGCAGAAGAAAATATCGAGGCATTTAGAATCACATAAGGAAGAAAATGTCATTGCCAAGTTACCCACTTTGAATTCACCAGGCTCCTCGCAACAAAAGAGCATTTTGACAAAGAGGCGCGTAACATTTGATACATTAAGGAATCTTGGAAATTTTGTTCATAATGTTGAAACTCTGAATAAGAAGTCTGGTATTTTGCTGGTGGGAAGGCGCCCTCAAGCAGAAGGAAAACGTCAATGGGACGACTATCTGCCTTGTCTGATGTTTTTAACAAAACAAGAACTGTGGTACCTGAGAGTCGTACTTCTGAGCAGATCATTCCTACTATCAAGAAAACAGCAGGGCAGACTGTAGACTATAATAAAACATACTGTTGTTACTTTTGTGGAAAAATGCAGAAGAAAATATCGAGACATTTAGAATCACATAAGGAAGAAAATGTCATTGCCAAGTTACCCACTTTGAATTCACCAGGCTCCTCGCAACCAAAAAGCATTTTGACAAAGAGGCGCGTAACATTTGATACATTAAGGAATCCTGGAAATTTTGTTCATAATGTTCAAACTTCAATGGGACGACTATCTGCCATGTCGCCTTTGGCTGATGTTTTTAACAAAACAAGAACTGTGGTACCGGAGAGTCGTACTTCTGATCAGATCATTCCTACTATCAAGAAAACAACAGGGCAGACTGTAGACTATAATAAAACACACTGTTGTTACTTTTGTGGAAAAATGCAGAAGAAAATATCGAGACATTTAGAATCACATAAGGAAGAAAATGTCTGCCAGAGGTCGGAACCGGAAGATGATATTTATGGAATTCTGCAAAGGGTCATAGGGCAGGTACCCATTGAATTTGAAGCCGATACCAGCCACCAAAGATCTCAGTCCCTTTTGATATTTGCACATTTTAGGCTATAACATTTTAGATTGTTGCCCTTGATTGGGTATCCAATTTTTAAAAAAAGGTTTAAATATATCACTGTTGCGCCCTAATGATAAGTTGCGTTTTATAATGCAAGTCTTGCTGTTCTGATTTTGCTATATATCTGATGATACTGTAAAATTACTCTGCATTGTGTTGACCACAAACCAATCGAGCAATTATTCATCTTATACTTTTAGATGAAGTGATACCTTTAGATGATGTGGTACCTGAGAGTCGTACTTCTGAGCAGATCATTCCTACTATCAAGAAATCAGCAAGGCAGACTATAATAAAACACACTGTTGTAATTCAGAAGAAAATATCGACACATTTAGAATCACATCAGGAAGAAAATGTCATTGCCAAGTTACCCACTTTGAATTCACCATGCTCCTCGCAACAAAAAAGCATTTTGACAAAGAGGCGCGTAACATTTGATACATTAAGGAATCTTGGAAATTTTGTTCATAATGTTGAAACTCTGAATAAGAAGTCTGATATTTTGCTGGTCGGAAGGCGCCCTCAAGCAGAAGGAAAACGTCAATGGGACGACTATCTGCCTTGTCGCTTTTGTCTGATGTTTTGTACCTGAGAGTCGTACTTCTGAGCAGATCATTCCTACTATCAAGAAAAAACCAGGGCAGACTGTAGACTATAATAAAACACACTGTTGTTACTTTTGAGGAAAAATGCAGAAAAAAATATCGAGACATTTAGAATCACATAAGGAAGAAAATGTCATTGCCAAGTTACCCACTTTGAATTCACCAGGCTCCTCGCAACCAAAAAGCATTTTGACAAAGAGGCGCGTAGCATTTGATACATTAAGGAATGTTGGGAATTTTGTTCATAATGTTGAAACTCTGAATAAGAAGTCTGGTATTTTGCTGGTGGGAAGGCGCCCTCAAGCAGAAGGAAAACTTCAATGGGACGACTATCTGCCTTATCGCTTTTGTCTGATGTTTTTAACAAAACAAGAACTGTGGTACCTGAGAGTCGTACTTGTGAGCAGATCATTCCTACTATCAAGAAAACAGCAGGACAGACCGTAGACTATAATAAAACACACTGTTGTTACTTTTGTGGAAAAATGCAGAAGAAAATATCGAGACATTTAGAATCACATACGGAAGAAAATGTCATTGCCAAGTTACCCACTTTGAATTCACCAGGCTCCTCGCAACCAAAAAGCCTTTTGACAAAGAGACGTGTAACATTTGATACATTAAGGAATCTTGGAAATTTTGTTCATACTGTTGAAACTCTGAATAAGAAGTCTGGTATTTTGCTGGTGGGAAGGCGCCCTCGAGCAGAAGGAAAACTTCAATGGGACGACTATCTGCCTTGTCGCTTTTGTCTGATGTTTTTAACAAAACAAGAACGGTGGAGACATGCTGTAAGATGTTCATTTCGAAAAAGCCTCTTCATAATTTTAGTGAGAAGGATGACAAATTAGGGAGAACATTCACAAAAGAATGTAAGCTGCTGTTACATGGGACAGGGGTTACACCTTTATGTAGCGACAGTCGAGATACTTCAGATTTCTATGAATACGTTATAGATTCCTTTCAAATTGATGATGTCTCAAAAGCTGTCAAGCAGGATCCACTAGTGATGTTGTATGGAAAGGTCCTTTTTTTTGCTGGTGGGAAGGCGCCCTCGAGCAGAAGGAAAACTTCAATGGGACGACTATCTTTGGCTGATGTTTTTAACAAAACAAGAACTGTGGTATCGGAGAGTCGTACTTCTGATCAGATCATTCCTACTATCAAGAAAACAACAGGACAGACTGTAGACTATAATAAAACACACTGTTGTTACTTTTGTGGAAAAATGCAGAAGAAAATATCGAGACATTTAGAATCACATAAGGAAGAAAATGTCATTGCCAAGTTACCCACTTTGAATTCACCAGGCTCCTCGCAACAAAAAAGCATTTTGACAAAGAGGCGCGGAACATTTGATACATTAAGGAATCTTGGAAATTTTGTTCATAATGTTGAAACTCTGCATAAGAAGTCTGATATTTTGCTGGTCGGAATGCGCCCTCAAGCAGAAGGAAAACGTCAATGGGACGACTATCTGCCTTGTCGCTTTTGTCTGATGTTTTGTACCTGAGAGTCGTACTTCTGAGCAGATCATTCCTACTATCAAGAAAAAAGCAGGGCAGACTGTAGACTATAATAAAACACACTGTTGTTACTTTTGTGGAAAAATGCAGAAGAAAATATCGAGACATTTAGAATCACATAAGGAAGAAAATGTCATTGCCAAGTTACCCACTTTGAATTCACCAGGCTCCTCGCAACCAAAAAGCATTTTGACAAAGAGGCGCGTAACATTTGATACATTAAGGAATGTTGGGAATTTTGTTCATAATGTTGAAACTCTGAATAAGAAGTCTGGTATTTTGCTGGTGGGAAGGCGCCCTCAAGCGGAAGGAAAACTTCAATGGGACGACTATCTCCCTTATCGCTTTTGTCTGATGTTTTTAACAAAACAAGAACTGTGGTACCTGAGAGTCGTACTTCTGAGCAGATCATTCCTACTATCAAGAAAACAGCAGGATAGACCGTAGACTATAATAAAACACACTGTTGTTACTTTTGTGGAAAAATGCAGAAGAAAATATCGAGACATTTAGAATCACATACGGAAGAAAATGTCACTGCCAAGTTACCCACTTTGAATTCACCAGGCTCCTCGCAACCAAAAAGCCTTTTGACAAAGAGACGTGTAACATTTGATACATTAAGGAATCTTGGAAATTTTGTTCATAATGTTGAAACTCTGAATAAGAAGTCTGGTATTTTGCTGGTGGGAAGGCGCCCTCGAGCAGAAGGAAAACTTCAATGGGACGACTATCTGCCTTGTCGCTTTTGTCTGATGTTTTTAACAAACCAAGAACGGTGGAGACATGCTGTAAGATGTTCATTTCGAAACAAACCTCTCCATAATTTTAGTGAGAAGGATGACAAATTAGGGAGAACATTCACAAAAGAATGTAAGCTGCTGTTACATGGGACAGGGGTTACACCTTTATGTAGCGACAGTCGAGATACTTCAGATTTCTATGAATACGTTATAGATTCCTTTCAAATTGATGATGTCTCAAAAGCTGTCAAGCAGGATCCACTAGTGATGTTGTATGGAAAGGTCCTTTTTTTGTCCCCCGCCTTTCGAAGAAAGTTGGGGGACTATTAAAATGGGTTCGTCCGTCTGTATGTCTGTCTGTCACACTTTTTTGGACACAATAACTCTCTTCCTAATTGAGCTAGAATGTTCAAACTTAGTGTATGTGTTTACTAGGTCAATGCCTTGATGGAGTTCGAAGATGAGCATTTTCCGCTTAGGGTAAGCAGAGATAAGCAATTTGATTGGCTGATGCTTTGGGACGCGATAACTTTAGTTCTAATTAAGTGAGATTGATGAAACTTGGTGTATAGTTTCATTACAGTAATACCTTGACTAAGTTCGATAATGAGCATTTTCTTCTCAGGGTAAGCAGAGCGATACGCAATTTGATTGGTCGAGACTTTGGAACACAATAACTCTCCTTCTAATTGAGTTAAAATGTTCAAACTTGGTGTATATGCTTATTAGGTCAATGCCTTGATGGAGTTCGAAGATGAGCATTTTCCGCTTAGGGCAAGCAGAGATAAGCAATTTGATTGGTTGATGCTTTGGGACACGATAACTTTAGTTCTAATTAAGTGTGTATAGTTTCATTACAGTAATACCTTGACTAAGTTCGATAATGAGCATTTTCTGCTCAGGGTAAGCAGAGCGATACACAAATTTGATTGGTCGAGACTTTGGAACACAATAACTCTCCTTCTAATTGAGTTAAAATGTTCAAACTTGGTGTATATGCTTATTAGGTCAATGCCTTGACGGAGTTCGAAGATGAGCATTTTCCGCTTAGGGTAAGCAGAGATAAGCAATTTGATTGGTTGATGCTTTGGGACACGATAACTTTAGTTCTAATAAAGTGAGAGTGATGAAACTTGATGTATAGTTTCATTACAGTAATGCCTTGACTAAGATCGATAATGAGCATTTTCTGCTCAGGGTAAGCAGAGCGATAAGCAATTTGATTTACCAAGACTTTGGAACACAATAACTCTCCTTCTAATTGAGTTAAAAAGTTCAAACTTGGTGTATATGCTTATTAGGTCAATGCCTTGATGGAGTTCGAAGATGAGCATTTTCCGCTTAGGGTAAGCAGAGATAAGCAATTTGATTGGTTGATGCTTTGGGGCACCATAACTTTAGTTCTAATTAAGTGAGAGTGATGAAACTTGGTGTATAGTTTCATTACAGTAATATCTTGACTAAGATCGATAATGAGCATTTTCTGCTCAGGGTAAGCAGAGCGATAAGCAATTTGATTTGCCGAGACTTTGGAACACAATAACTCTCCTTCGAATTGAGTTAAAATGTTCAAAATTGGTGTGTATGCTTATTAGGTCAATGCCTTGATGGAGTTCGAAGATGAGCATTTTCTTCTTAGGGTAGGCAGAGATAAGCAATTTGATTGGTTGATACTTTGGGACAAGATAACTTAGGTTCATCTTGATTGATGATTTTTATGCCAATACAATGACTGCATTCTCATTCAGTAATGGATTCGACAGTAACAGTGTATAGAAACGATTGACTCGGACACGAGGGCCATTTCCCTTGGCCAGAGGGGCCCTTTTGTCAAGCGTGGGCGCCCTTTTGTCTACCTTTAGGGTCCCCCTAACTAGGGTACATTTTCATTTTTCTCGTCGGTTTTAGCATTTTTCTTTATAAAACACTTTTGAATGACACTTCGTGTACAGTTTGATCGCTCGATACGTTTGAAAAAAATAAATGTGCGATTAATTAATATGTGACATCTATTTATTTTGGGATTTCGGCGGGGGACATCAGCCTCACTGTTGGCTTGTTCGATTTAATTTTCGTCTATATGGCATAGAGTGTTGCGGTTTGCGTTACTTTGTATATGTTTAATGAATTCATCCACGATTGTATTTTCGAAAAGGATTTATGTACGGTACTTGCTAATAACACTTTTGAGTTTGATAGCCTACGGTGTAGGAACAGGCCTGGTCTGGCCTAGTTAGTAGATGTTTTTCGAATTTTAACTTTATCGATATGGTCATTTTTATTTTCATTTTTTTTAAGTGATTATGTTTGATATCTCCATCCAGGGGTGAATCTTCAACAATTTATGAGCTTGAGACACACAGTGTAGGCCTAGAGCTTGAGACACACAGTGTAGGCCTAGCAAAGTTCCCGCTTGACTGAAGTCATCCATATTATTAGTTATTCGGATTAAGCCGTTCAGCTTAAAAAAATTCTTTTTATTCAGATTATTATCTTTCTTATTCTGGTCTTTGTAGGGAGTCGAAGTTTGAATTTCGTTTTCCGACAATTTTGAATAAAAGGCTAAATCATTTATTTTTGCTCCTCTGAATAAAAATTGTACACCAAAATCTACCTCGAATTTGTTCCCATGGTGGGAGAGAGAGGTGGGGGGGGGGTGTAAGTCCACTCGACACAAACTAGATCATATGGTTTTATTTTATTTCAATTATTCGCTTGCGCGTAGGGATCTTTAGCAGTGGGAGGACCCGGAGAAACCCCACGAGACTGGACAGGCCACCCCACTCCTTGTCACTTACAACCTAGTGGGAGGACTCGGAGAGAACCCACGAGATTGGACAGGCGACCCTACTACTTGTCAATTACAACCGGAGATTCGAAAGAGAGCTAGCGTATGCTACATCTTTCTTTAATAATTCGCTTGCGCGTAGGGGGTCTTTAGTAATGGAAGAAAATTGAAGGACAAGTAGAAAACCCACAAGGTTGGACAGGCGACCTACTCCCTGTTTTAGGTCGAAACATCGCCGCTTGATTCAATAACACGATCACACGACCACACAACGTCTCCATGGAAACACACAAATGATTAAATCCTAAAGATTTCTAATTAGCAAAAGGCACAACTACTATAATGATGTGTTTACAAATAAAGTTTCATAAAGATATTGGGATGGACAGAGCCCGTTTCAAGATCTCCCCCTTATTTCCTTAGACGCGGGATAATAGCATACGATAAAAATTAAATAAAAAATTATATTGGTTCATTAAAAAATCAGAAACGAAATCGGAATCAATGGAACCCGTTTCAATATTTCACCCTTAAAATATAATAAAAAAAATTTGTTTCTAATTTCAAAGGTAATCTTTGAATCATTATTCGATACTTTCAATTTAACCTTTAGATAAACGATATATTGGATTATTGCGGTGTTTTTAAATGTTTAAAAGGTAAAAAAAATAAATATCGTGAATAAAATTTACATATTGTGATTGATTTATTAAAATTATTGTCTATCCCTACACACGAGTGAACATAAAAATACATTTGCACAAATCTAAAACATATAAATCGGTCACACGCTGTACTGCGGCTCTATGTGCAACGTAAAAATGGGTAACAAAATGGCGCCCACGACGTCAGTTGGCCAGACTCTGTATATTTAAGGCTCTGGCCGAATGCTTCGCCCGGTTCACAAGTCGATTACATCACCTTTCACGTCACATGATTAAAACATGGCGGCGTCAATGTCTTCAAACAATCACGTGACTTCTCGATATGAGTGACATTGGCTAATGAATTCTACATTCGGCCTAATGCTTCGGCGAAGCGGACACACCAGGCGAATATGAATCAGCCGATCAAATATTCGGCCGAATATATCAAACCTGTTTGATTCGGGCGAATGATTCGGCCGAACAACAGTGGACACACTAGGCGAATTTTGACGCCGATTGATTCGGCCGAATCATTCGGCTAGTGTGTCCACCGCTTTAGGCTACGACCCTAGATAGTTCTAATATACAATCTTGTTAAAGGTTTCAAGTTTGCATTCATGTTTAATTGTACGAAATTAATTATGTAAACTGCAGACGACTTTTACAAGCCGCCATTTTCCCGAAATAAATAATCCTATTTCATATCAAGCTTTTATTCATTTTCTTCCACAGGATCAGATCCAGGATCCGGATATATATATTAAAAGCTAACACCAATAAGCTTTACAGATGCTTTGGGGCACGATAACTTTAGTTCTAATTAAGTGAGAGTGATGAAACTTGGTGTATAGTTTCATTACAGTAATACCTTGACTAAGATCGATAATGAGCATTTTCTGCTCAGGGTAAGCAGAGCGATAAGCAATTTGATTTGCCGAGACTTTGGAACACAATAACTCTCCATCGAATTGAGTTAAAATGTTCAAAATTGGTGTGTATGCTTATTAGGTCAATGCCTTGATGGAGTTCGAAGATGAGCATTTTCTTCTTAGGGTAGGCAGAGAGCATTCTCATTCAGTAATGGATTCGAAAGTAACAGTGTATAGAAACGATTGACTTGGACACGAGGGCCCTTTCCCTTGGCCAGAGGGGCCCTTTTGTCAAGCGTGGGGGCCGTTTTGTCTGCCTTTAGGGTCCCCCTAACTAGGGTACATTTTCATTTTTCTCGTCGGTTTTAGCATTTTTCTTTATAAAACACTTTTGGATGACACTTCGTGTACAGTTTGATTGCTCGATGCGTTTGAAAAAAATAAATGTGCGATTAATTAACATGTGTCATCTATTTATTTTGGGATTTCGGCGGGGGACATCAGCCTCACTGTTGGCTTGTTCTAATTAAGAGGACAAGAAGTTTCTCATTTTGGCGTATTTAAACTCAAATTGAGAAATAGCGCCGCCGAAATTGACACACGGAAGCGACTTTGATTGCAGCTTACGGTAAAAATTCCATTCCTAAATTTGGAATACTGGCTATGAACCGATCTGCGCAGGCGTCAGTTAAAAATGGCGCTCAGTTTTGAATGAAAGTTGTGTACGTTTTTTTAGAGGACAATTCTAGATGCAAATAGTGTTGGATTATTATAAATTTGTGTTAGATGTGACAGGAAATGATTCCTTTTGGTGATAAAAGAGGAATATCCGTGAAAAATAGACGGTAAGGATTCTAAAATAGCCTTAGAACCGAGATGTGAAAAAGCGTTATTTTCATACTACTTCGTAATAGGGGTAACCAGCAACTGTCAGCGAATATCGTTCGCTAAAGGACAGTTGCAAAAGTAACTATTAAAGAGGGTATTCAAAAATACTGTGACAAAATATACCCCTCGTAGTGGTATAAATCAAATGTGGATATTAAAAAAATTACAAAGAATTACTTGATGGTTTGCAATCTAGACCCCTTGCTTCAGTCTCATCTATTCAAACGTTTGACTTTTCTACTTTGTACACTAAAATTCCCCATAGTAAATTAAAAGCCCGGTTGAAAGACATTATTCACAGTGTCTTTTCGTCTAAATCGGGTACTGCTAGATATCAATATTTAGTTGTAATTTATGATTCCACATATTTCGTTAAGTATCACAGTGATTCAAAAAACAAATTCACGGCCATCAAGATAATTCAGATGTTGGATTTTTTAAAATTGATAACATCTTTGTTGAATTTGGAAGGGAAATATATCAGCAAGTGGTTGGCATTCCAATGGGCACCAGCTGTGCACCTTTGCTTGCTGATCTTTTACATACAGACGCTCGTAAAAACAAATAAACGATCAGTCAGACTTTTTAATTTCACTTATCGATATATCGATGACGTTTTAGCACTTTAGTGATTATGTAGAATTCATATAGCCTGATGAGGTCGAAATTAAAAACACCACTGACAGTGACAATTACGCTTCCTACTTGGATCTGCGTCTCTAATTTGACAATTGCCATAAACTGAGTGTTAAATTGTACGATAAACGGGATGACTTTCCGATTGTTAAAGTTGCAATAGCATTTTTTTAAGTTATATTTTTAAAATGTATTAAAATAAAGCCCTAAAATAGATTGAACCTATAAACAGTCCTACCTTGTCAAAGAATAATCCTATTAATCCTATAATTCACTATTGCCAGTTGAGAAATTGGCAAAAATATCATTTTCAACTTCAAATTCAAACGTTTGAAGATGGCCGTCCATGGAGAGGAATGGGAAAACAAGGGAGGTAATTGAGTAACTATTTCCTCAATCAACCTGTGTCACACATTTTAATGCCCCAAAAATTTTGCCCATGATCGTATAATAGTGAGTTGACAACCTTTTGAGCAAAAGACATAGAAATAATTATGTTTTGACTTTCTTAGAAAATATGAAATTTCCGCTTTAACTTTCAATTTATTAGTAGTAACATTCCAATATCACCAGCTTTTGGAGTGTTTGTGTCTCAGCTAATTCGTTAGGCGAGAGCTTGTTCTTTTTTTAAGTAGATCGACGCATTTGTCATCTAAGCTTCAACTACAAGGATACTTGCGCACTAAACTTATTAAAACCTTTTATGGCCGCCATTTCGAATTCTGTCTTATTGCTTGGATTGTTCGTACTTGGTTTTTATTTTATTATCTTACAGAGTTCCATTGCGCAAATTTTTTAGTCAAATGACTGCAAGAAAGTTACCGGCCTAAAGCTCCCTTTATTTACACATAAACTGACCCAAAACTGTGCTGCACATAGCTTAACATATACTATTCAAAAAAAGTAGGGGATATTTGATTTTTAAGTGTTATTAAAGTCACCTAATGAAACTGACGAAGAAACAAATGACAAAATGAAATGAAGTTCACATTCATCGATTTATTCCAAATGATCGTTAGACTAAGTAAGGCACAGACTGACCATTATAAGGGTAAAATGATACCCGGGGTCAAACAGCAAAGTTACCACAGCATCACAACAAAGTCAGTAACGGGTAAATCCTCCTCTGTTTGCCAAACAAGCATTGATCCAACGTGGCATACTCCTAATGAGACGTCTAAGGTCATTTTGGTCCAGATTGTCCCATTCCTGTTGCAACGCAGCAGCAAGTTCTTGGACATTGGCAGGACGTTGACGTAACCTCTGTCCAAGCATGTCCCAGACATGCTCGATGGGGGAGAGGTCGGGACTCAGTGCTGGCCAAGGTAATGTGGTGATGTTCTGTTGTTGGAGGTAACCTGTAACGATCCTGGCCCTGTGACATCTTGCGTTGTCATCCTGGAAGATGAAACGGCGGCCATGACGTCGTGCGAACGGCACAACATGGACTGCCAAGATGTTGTCCCGGTAGTACTGGCCTGTAACACGCCCTGCAACAACATGTAAAGCCGTTCTTCCAGCAACAGTGATGCCTCCCCACACCATAACAGAACCCCCCCCCCCAAATCGATCATGTCTGATGACGTTAACGTCTTGGAAGCGCTCGTTTCGACGACGCCACACCCTCCTACGTCTGTCCAAAAAATCAACAGTGAACCTTGACTCATCTGAAAACATCACATTGCTCCAGCGTCGATTATCCCAGTGTTGACGATCCCTACACCAACGACGTCTTGCCTGAATGTGATGATCTCTCAAACAAGGGATCACGCGAGGACGTCGGGCGCGAAGGTGACCCCTATGCAGTCGATTCCGAATCGTCTGGCCACTCACTCTCACACCAGTGTCTGTTTGAAGACGAGCGCTGATCTGATTTGCTGTGATGACACGATTTCGCAAGGCCAAGGTACGGATAAATCGATCCTGGGCTTGAGTTGTCGACCTGAGCGTGGTCTGTCCTGTACAGATTGTGTATCACGGTATCTGGACCATAGCCTGCTTATGACAGACTGAGAAACATTCATCGTCCGCGCCACAACCGCCTGTGTTGTGCCGATCTGTAGCATCCCAAGGGCACGTAACCTTTCATTTTGGGTAAGCTGACGCATATCAAAATTTGTTTTCTGGTCACTAAAACAATTAAACTGATGTTTCCACCCTGGAATTCAATGCCACAATGACTGTAACATTCAAAGTCAGAGTCGTGCAAATCTTGGGTTGGACCCCCATGATGATCCCAAGCATCACCTGCATTCCATGCGGTAGCTATTGGTGCGTTTGGGCGTCACATGTAACTGGAAATGTTTCTTCTGTTAGGTTCTATAGTGACTTTTTTCGTAGTCATTTGCATATTTTAGTATTATGCCCCCAAAATCAAATATCCCCTACTTTTTTTTAATAGTGTATTATAAACAAATTCCCATTGAAATAAAGGTGAAGCCTTACCGCATAATTTTATGATTTGATAAAATCCAGCCGCTACGCTAAATTTCTTGCCTAGATCGAATTATAATTGCCGCCCATGAGAAAGCGCATGCGCTCTCCATCTCACGTCACTTTCCATATATGGCTTCATGACCATAATAATATGCAAATGACTAGCGTGGGAAAAAATTATAGTATTGAGCTACGGTCGATCGTAGTACCAATGCCAGAAACATCGCCTGGAAAATGTAGAACGCATTACCACAAAGAAAAACTGTTCGGTCTTCACTATTTGTGATAGAATTACTTATTTCGATACAAACTGTATTGTGGCACAAATTAGAAATTTCCTCGATTCTGATTGGTCGAAAAGTGTGGTCGAATGGACAATAACCCCCCTCTGAATGTTTCCTAAATAGTTCCTAAGAAAATCCCTAAATATTTGAGCTACAATATCGATAAACACGTTCCTGTTACGTATTTAAAGGGGGTTTATTGTCCATTTAACCATGCTTGAATTATCCATTAGAACAACTCCCGTGTTCTAATGATTCAAGCATGGTTAAATGGACAATAAATCTCCTCTAAATACGTAACAGGAAGTGTTTATCTCCTAAATGATATGTGTTAACAATTGTGCGTTTGAACCTATTTGAACTTGCGTCAGAGGTCTTAGACTGTATCAATTGTAACGTTAAACACACATTTAACGTTACAGGTATAGTAACTAATGGTTAGTATGATGAGGACACGGTGTTACTCTGTGGTGTGAAGTTACTATAAGGCCAATGTAGTCTAATTTTGTGATTTGCGTTCTAAACTGTCCAGACGGCCACTAAATTCATAATGTATGACACGAAGGTCACGTTTAGTTTTACTGAACCGGTAAAATCCAGTTATATGGAATATATACTCAGCCAAATTAAAATCTTGACACTGACGAATTTCAACAAATTCTTTTTTCTGGTAAGTCAAATAAATTTCTAACGATAGTAAGAAGCCTTTAATTTCATAAAATTGTAAAGTCACGTGACTTTTGAGCATATAAAGATGAAAAACACGTGCAAACACAAACTCGAGAGGTCAATCGATGCAAGTTTGCTTAAACTGAACACGCACACTAACTTGAACTGTAAAAACAAATTAAATTTGTTATTTTCATCTTTGTTAGAAAATGCCGCGCCTTTCAAATGTAGAACGTTTACGTGCTATAGGTAGGCTCTATACTGGTCAGTCTGTGGTTACTGTTGCAAGAGCCTTTAATTGTTCACGCCAGACAATAATAATCTTAGAATGAGAGTGTTTCAAACTGGAACTATTGCCGACCGCCCAAGGGCGGGAGCGCCACGTGTGACGTCACTCCAGGAATATCGAGCAATACGATAACGTCATCTTAGAAACAGTTTTGTCACTTCAACCTCCACAAGTAGATTAGTCCCGAAATGACCTAGTTTGTGTCGAGTGGACGTTAAACCCCATCTCTCTCCACAAGTAAAGAGGTAACTACACAAACTATTCGAAATGGCTTGCAGACTGCTGGTCTTCGAGCTCGGAGGCCCTAACACCTCTTCATCGCCGTAACCGACTTGTGTGGGCCACATTAGATTTACTCAAAGACAGTGGAATTCGGTTGTCTGTAGTGACGAATCTCGATTCACTTTGAGATTAAAATTTGCAGATGGCAGGGTCCCAGTGTACCACAGACGAGGTGAACGTTACGCTCAAGTATGCGTCAGAGAAGTTGACCGATTTGGTGGCGGCAGCGTCATGGTTTGGGGTTCTTTTTGTGCACATGGACGTTCTCCTCTTGTTGTTGTCCAAGGGAACTTAAATGCTGTCCAGTACAGGGATCAGATTTTGCAACCCGTTCTTCTTCCGTTTATGCAGAGACATGGGCCTGGATTAACGTTTCAACAAGACAATGCTCGACCTACAGCAATTGATCATATATCAGCTAAATTACAGAAACTCCATTGGCTTCCAGTTCAAGCGAGGGTTCAATTTAAAGCTCTTGTTAATGTGTTTAAATCAATTTATTCTGACTCTGCACCCAGTTATTTAAAAGAACTCTTTGATTTCTATACTCCCCGGCGGTCCAACCTTCGTTCTGCAAGTGATCGTGGCATATTGAGGATCCCTAAATATAATAAGCGTTCTGGTGAATATGGTTTCTCCGTCAGAGCAGCTAAAATGTGGAATAATCTTCTAAAAACTCTTCGAGAGTCCTCTTCCATCCAGAGCTTTAAGACTCACTTAAAAACACACTTATTTCAAACATGTTTTTGAACTGTTTTGTTGTGAATGCGCTTAGAAACACGCATGTGTAATGAAGCGCTATTATAAATCGAATAATAATAAGTCGTTAGAATTGCACGAAAACCGAGGTCGCTAGGCCCTGTACGTAAAAAAGCCCTTAGCAGTGGAAATTCGACATAAACAGGCTGTGGCGCTGCTTTTCGGGGAAAATGTCCTAATAACACAACGTATGGCATATGTATACCCGTCTTTATTAGCCCAGTCGGAGTAGAAAAATATGACGTTAACGGTTAAACCCTATTTCATTTCACAAGAGAGTGCATTGTTTCGTTTGATTAGACCTCATCGCAGAGGATGATTTCTCAGGCATATGGAAATCCACAAGCTGCTCATTACATGTTGCATACACAGTGCACATAAGCTTAGCACCGTAGTTTATACCACTAACAGTAAATTTTCAGACTAAATTAATGAACACAGATACGCCGAAATGATTATATAGAACACTTTGTGTCATTTATACATATATTTTAAAGTAGGCTACCATGGAACATGGCGCCCTTGTGGGGGTACCAAATTAAAGTAATATAAGTATTAAATGACCTCAACAAAGAGCTATATCCGTTGCAATTGTAACATTTGAGTTGTAGAATTGTTTTTTGTGAAAATCTAGCTATTTTAATTGGGGAAAGTTCAAGGACAAATATTTCAGTCATTTCTTTCAACTGAGATGATACATGTGGTACATGTAAAACACGAAAAAAAATATCACAGTTATTAGGAAAATGAGATGAAACGAAATATCAATGACATGAAATGAAATGGTGCTTAACTCTTAGAACCCGAAATGCCGGAAAACCGGCTTGACGTTGTATCGCATATACCCGAAATGTCGGTTTTGCGGCTTGGGGCGTGTCGTTTTAACCACGGCCTTAACAATAACAATTTAGCCAATCAAAATGCAGTTTATGGTTTGCTCCGGGTCTGCTGGCAACAGCAACTTCCGTCTAGTTTGTTTACATTTAGATTTTTGCAAATTCTTCGATATAATATGTGTTCTAAACGATTAAATACAACGGATGCGCTGGCTCTTATAATGAGCGATAATGACGAAGATATAAATGGTTCGGATTACGGCAATGAGAGCGATTTTGAAAGTGAATATGATTCAGATTCTGACGAAAATAAAGAAAATGACAGCGATGATAACATTCGTAAACAAGTTGTCAATGTAAATAATATTGATGATCGACAGTCTGTTAGGCATCCTGATATGGCTGGTGATAGAAATAATGGACTGGGACGTGGTCGCGGTGTAAGCAGACTTCATAATATGAATATTCCACCACCGTGGAGATTGAATACGACTGGTTTTGTATCACAGGCCAAATCTTCCTGCAGGACCAAAGAATATACCAGTTAATATCAATGAAAGTAGTACCTCATTAGATTTCTTTTCGATTTTTTGGGACGATACATTGTGGAAACTATTAGTTGATGAAACAAACCGCCAGGCTGCTCATGTGAAAACTACCCATCCAAATAATTATGTTGCAAAGAACTGAACAGAGATAACATTAAATGAAATGAAGGCCTTTTTTGGATGTAGAATTACTATTGAATCACTCGTACACAAGGATAGATATGAACAGTACTGGAAAACTAAAGATAATCTTTTAACAGCCACTCCCGGTTTTCCGAAAATCATGTCACGAGATAGGTTCTTGGCAATATGGTCTATGCTGCATTGTGTAAATGAAGAGGACCCAACTGTAGACAAAACAGATAAGATCTATAAGTCTAGACCGGTTTTTAATTTTTTAATTGACAAGTTTCAAAATCACTTCAACCCAGACTGTGAATTATCTTTGGATGAAGGCATGATTCCAACAAAAAACTCATTATCAATCAAACAATATATAAAAGACAAACCAATAAAATGGGGTTTGAAGACTTTTTTATTGACCGACAGTAAGCATGGTTATATTATAAATGCAGAAGTCTATACTGGTAAACGAGCAGATGCGCTGACTGTCTATAATTTAGGAATAACAGGCAATTTAGTTGTAAGAATGACTAAAGATTTTCAAAATCAAAACCACATTTTGTTTACGGACCGGTTTTATACCTCTGTCGAGTTGGCTGAATATTTACTCAATAAAGGTATCGGAATGTGTGGAACTGCAATGACAAATAGAAAAGAATTTCCTAAATTTATAAAGAGAACAAATAAAGAAATGCGCAGAGGTGATTGCGAGTTGGTAGTGTGTCTGCTCTGGTGTGGATGGATAAAAAGCCTATTTATTTTGTGTCGTCGGTGTACGTGGATGCCCCATTTACGTCAGTACCCAGGTATGATGCAAAAGAACATAGAAGAGTCCCGGTGCCATGTCCAGTGGTGGTAAAAGCGTACAACCTGTTTATGGGAGGCACCGATAAAAATGACCAGATGACGCGTCTCCAAAAGTGTAGACGACATTATAAATGGCCACGACGATTACTGATGAAGTTTTTCATGTGGGCCGCATACAATGCTTATGTAATTCAAGGATATTATAAGTCGCATATGCAGTCTGCTCATAGAATTTTTACATTTCTTTTCTTTTTAGAGAAATTGTGCCACCAACTTGTTGGCGTTGTCAGAAACACGACACAGAAGGGTAGACGTCGGTCGGATACGGATGAGGAAATTCGGCTTAGTGATGTTGGTCAACATGTGTGCGAACGGGCTGAACACGCAACAACCAACAATAGATGTGTTGTTTGTACAGAAAAATACAGAAGGGCTAAATTGAGCAATCCTTATGCACTTGACAAAGATTTGCCTACTAAATCAAGAACAGTATTTTGGTGTAATTATTGTAATGTCTTTCTATGTATTGGTAAACCGGGTGCTAACTGTTGGCATGACTGGCACTCCAAGGTTATGTTTTGGAGATAAAGTTGAATAAAAATTAAATATTGTGATTAAATATCATTGTTTCATCATTTCACACAATTAAAACACATATAATGTCATATTCACACCTAACATTTAGTTCCAGTCTAAATGACGTCATTTTCACACAATCCTGTAAATTCAGGGTGGGGTGTGCCACACCCAAAATATTTTCAGGGTTCAAAGGGTTAACGTCCTGCTGTAACAGTTCTGTGCCAATTGGGCTAATGGAGACGGCTGTTCGCCATACAGTGTCTTATAATGGTGGAAATTTTGCCCTGACAGCGTCGGAGATCTCATTTACGTACACGCCAATACGTTAACGGGTCTTCGACTTTCCGTCCCACCCGAACGAAAATACGCGAAATTTTGCCAGGGGAAACGACCCGTAAAATCCCGACTAACGTTCTCGGCCAATACCAGAACGTCTTGTTCGTACAGCTGCAGCGTCTGTCGATATAGAATTTGGCGAAACGTAGAGGAATATAAAAACAACGAAACGATGTGGACTAACACAAAACGAAATGAAAATAAATGATGAGGTACCTAAATTATATATTGTAATATGATCTACCATATTGTGTCATTAGTAGCTTAATAGAATTTATTAATGAAAATGTTCGCCATCTAACCCCTAGCCCTAGAAGATAATAATTGACCTTCAGAATGGTGTTTAGCCCAGTTTTTTAATGAATGTGCAGAAATGCAAAACCTCAAAAATACCCATCTCTTGTAAAATGAAAGGACGCAGTGTAGTTACGACATTGGATCCATAACTAGAATCCCCCAGCTTGCTATCTAGATCTGGGCAGAAAAGAGCCCCCGAAAATGTTCACAGGGATGGTGCTATGTGGTTTACAAATACGTGTCTCTGGTCGATCTGGTGGAAGTTTCCTTGTATTACTTGGCGGTCGTCGTCAAAGCTCACTTGGCAGTTGAAGTCGGCGGATTGCATGTGTTAGCAGGCATATAAACTGACAACGTGACGTTAAACCCCACAGAGAGAGAAAGAGAGATACACATACAATTATGTCATTTGGGGACTAACACATGGTCAATTTCATTTCAATAATTAGCTTGCGCGCAGAGGTTTTTAGCATTGGGAGGAAACCGGAAGTCCCGGAGGGCCGAATGAAGTTGAGTAGGCGACCCTATTCCTTGTCACGCACAACCCGAGGAATCGGAACAACGCCACTTGACTCAATGACAGACCATATGATACAGTGCGCACGTGCTAACCATTCGACCATCCAACCACCTGATAATCTAATAGTCAATGATTGAAAAAAAAGAAGGGGAGTTTAACTTACTACTTTTCTCCACCTACTGGGATAATAAATACATTCGTATTGAGTGAATTTTAGCCCGTGTAGCCGTTCGAGTCCAACTGTCAAGTCTTCTTTTACGAGCACACCAACGTGTATACGAGGGGAGTTTAACGTTCACTCCACACAAAGTCAATGTAAGGGACCCTATTCACTATTCATTGGGACAGAAACCACGCCATTTGACTCAATGAAAGATCTTATGATCTAAAACCGACAAATTATCCTATCGCGCAGCCCCCAACCCCTAGCGATTACCATGTTAGTAAATCATCTAATTCCGTGGTTCCAACCTGTGGTACGCGAAGGCCTTCGAGGTGGTATGCGAACACTTTCGAGATCATGAACGATTTTTAATTATTTTTCACAAAAATGTTGACTAACTAACACATGATGATATCCATTATTTTCTCAGTGTGTATGTTACTAAATATCCAGGCTGACGAGACAAGCACAAAGAATGCTCTCCTTTAAACTTCTGGGCGGGCATGGCCTCCTAGTACCCGACGATAGCCCGTCACGCTGTTCCCAATTAAGCTATTGATTTCCCCCCTCGAGATGGTTGTACGAGCAGGGGTTCTAAGTCTTCATGGCCATCAAGTCGAAGAGCCGGAACTAACTTGCTGCGCCCGGGCATGATTTCCGATGTTCTGTGAGCAAAGTCAAGCCCTCTCATTGAGTTGAGGTTTTTTTTCAGTTCATTTGCGTGTTCTACTTGTAAAATTATCCAAATAAAGTGATATTTGGTTGAATTGGGTTTTTTGGGAGCCAGTTGGTACGCAGCAACTGTACGGGACCTCCAAGTGGTACTCTATCACAAAAAGGTTGGCAACCACTGATCTAATTAATAGTTTATATAACATTTCAGGCTACAAAAACTTAGACCTGCAATCGACACATTTAGATCTTGCATAAAATATGTTTAAAATTTCAACAAATACATAGTCAGTAGTTGGACCGTCTGTAGTAAAAACCATTAAGCCTAATGAAAATTTTGGAGAAGGGTGAAGCTAGGCAAAGAGAGCAGAAATAAAAGTAAAGTCATTGAGGAAACTAATGGTGGTCTATGTCCATTTAAGATCAGATTTGTCTCCCTTTATAGTATTATTATTGTGTGGTGACCGATAGGGTCCATATAACATCATTCGTCACCAAGACACTGTCCACATACCGCAACGTTGTCGAATGATACACTAATATTCATAGAGTGTTTTGAAAAATTACTGATGAACATATTTGGGATCAGTCATCAAGCTTCCCAACCAAACACTAAAGGAATGAGCCTTTGGTTTTCCAAGGTAAGAATTTAAATCTCTCTATATTTTGTTATGCAATTTGTCTATTTGGGATCAGTCATCAAGCTTCCCAACCAAACACTAAAGGAATGAGCCTTTGGTTTTCCAAGGTAAGAATTTAAATCTCTCTATATTTTGTTATGCAATTTGTCGACAGGACGGAGGAGTTGACAAGGACAGCTGTGTAGTCGGATGGGACTAAAAACCGAGGTCCCTTGTACACATAGGCGTGCACGTAAAAGGTCCCATAGCGGTTAGAATTCGATATAAGAGTAGGCCGCAGAGCCGATGTCCGGACACAATTTCCCTCACATTTCCCTGATGTATGCCCGTCTTCATTTGCCTAGTCGGGGTTGAACAATATGACGTCAAATCCCATTCCATGTCGAACACCGCCAAAATTGAAATTCTGGACATTCAAGTCATGGATTCAGTAAACCACGTGATTACCATATCTAAGTTGCAATCTGCTATTCTTCATCTCCTAAAGCTACTCAAACAAGATTTTAAATAAATAGAACAACGTCTGATTTCAACATAATTTTTATTGTAATACTGAAATAAAGAAGACACCTCGTGTTCAAGATATATTTTGATTGATGATATGTGTTTTATAAATAGCAATAAATATGATTATATTTTAGAAAAATAATCATTTTTTCGTTTTATTGTAATAAAATAATTTATACTTCTTATGTCTTTTGTTGTTGTTTTTTTAAATGAATGTAAATATACATATTAGGAATGAATGATTACTAAAAGTGACTTCAATTAATATTTTAAATAAATACCCTCGTCCTATGCACCAGGAAGTTACTATGATGTCATCTCAGCCATCAAGAAGGATGAACAATTGCCCACTGAGCAAGCAAGCCAAGTTTCGCGCTGTAGCTGTTGTCGAACAGCGTCGCGCTCAAGAACAAGAACAGCTCGCAGGGCTCAGTTCCTGGTCCTTCAAACAATGAACAATTGTCCACTGAACAAGGATGACAATTTTCGTGCCGTAGGCTTTTAAGAATTCGATAATCCAGCCATTATTCGATGTTAAAAATTCCCATTTGTACGTATATCATCTATTAACTTTATATGTAACGTGTGGGTGTATTATTGTATTTACGATACCGATATGATTTTTTATTAAATATAAAAAAATTAGCACTTAATTTAAATCACAACTCAGAGTAAATTCTCATAAACCTTCTGATAGGTTCATTAAATAAAGACATACACCCACACAGCACCAGTATAGTCATAGACAACAGCTTGTCCGGGCAGGTAATATATCTCGGCAAGAGAAAGTCCAAAAGTCCAGTGTACTCATTCCGTTCTACTCCACTATACCTTGGGTTAACCCATAGGGTTTCCAATGTTTAAAATTATCTGCCCTGGCCTTGATTTAAGCTGTAGTCTACGAACCAATCATAAAACAGTTTACAAATCCGTCGTTTCGCCTTCGCTTTTTAGGGTAGATAACCACATTCGTGTCCATTTACTGAATGATTTATGTAAATAATGTATATAATTTTAATTTATTTATATTTAATTGTATTATCAAAATCTGTAGTATGTTTCGCATGATTTTAAATATGTATAACATCGATATGTTTGACTTTTGTAATTAATATTCGTTCTTTGTTTGAAATGCTACGTTCTGTTATGTTTATTATTATTGAACTTATACTTGGCAATTTGATTCACAATAACTTGTCCACGATATCAAGTGGACGTAAAACTCCGCGAACGAACGAACAATTCTCAATAAAACTCTTTAACATACATAATTTGTTGTTAATAAATACGCATTTAGAATAATTTGGACTTGTAGGCGAATTCCTAACCTTGTCCGAAGGGAGTTATTTCCCTTTGTCCGCAACTTCTTTTTCAATTAACGATTTATGGGATTGGTCGATAAAAATAGCACAGTCATCAAGGGCGGATAACTTGAGAACGTGTTTCCACCATAGATTAACTCGGGGGTTAGTGGAGTAGAACGGAATGAAATCATTGGGGATACCGAGGATGACTGTAAATCAACAGGGTTCATCCGCTCCGATCCCCATGCTTCAGACCAAATTTGAATATCAAAAGGTTTAATCATCTCATAGTCTTAATGCTTCACAACAAATTGGAACAGAAATAATCCGTTATGTCTAAGTCACGTTAAAAAACGTTTTCTAAAAGGGAGTGAGAGAAGTCCAGGAACAAAAGTTTGTTAAACTCAGAATGTCGATAGGTTTCAAGTTTCAGCTTCTCGTGAACACCAAATTAGAAGAAGGTCCATAAAAAAAACTGTAGCCTCCATCGCGTTAATAAGATTTCGAAGGGGGGGATAGGGGAGGAAAACGCCGAATATCGATAGCGTGTATTTTGTCGTGACCAATCAATGCTTCAGACCAAATTTCAAAATATGGAAGGTTCGTCTTCTCATGACCCAAATGTTTCACACCTAATTTGAATTTGAAAAATATCGATTGCGTTTATTCTCTCGTGGTTCATAAAGGCTTCACATCAAGTTTTGAAATACGGAAGGTCGCTGGAGGAGTTCGTCCTTTCATGATCAACCGATGGACATGAAAGACGACATTAAATGCCAACAGCCATGATATGTCAAATGTCCATTCCAGATTACCTTCGATTACTAACAATAACAATGGACGAAAACTATATCGTTGATCATTATTTGATCAGGTGTTTCATAATCGCCTCATTAAACACGTATGATGCAAGAGCTAACTCTGCCTATTGCGGGTCTTTCTTTAGGCCTGAAATGTTTTCTAAAGTATTAATTAGACATTAATTAACTGATCCGGGCCTTAATCATCTCTCGATGGCATCAGATTTCTCCGATATTAAACAGATTAGAATGGTTCGTCGATCCTTTGATTTAATCAAATATGGAGGACCCAGACTTAGCTTTGATCTACCAGTACCGTGGTTGAAATTATTGCACACGTCTGTTGTCAAACCTTCAAAGGCTAATATCTTCGCTTGCAATAGAGTAATTGGAATGAAATTTTGAAATTATTCATTTTACATTATCTACTTTCGAACTATTATAGCAAGAATGGCTAGTTCTTTTTCTAAATCTTACATAATGTATCTTTAACACAATCTGAAACGATGTAGAATACATGATGTACATCCCAAATTGTACAATCTTCATCTAGATTTGTATTCTTGCCAGCCAAGCAAACATACTTTTCGTCATTACCACCGACACTGCACGTTCGTCCTGTTTTCATGTGGTTATTTTATGTAGTTTGAATTTACTGTATCCACTCATCTTATAATTAAAAACATGACTGTACAACCAAACTCCGATCGTTCTTGAATGTCGCACTGCCATTTCCGTCATCTCATCAACCTGTAATTGTTGGCACCTCTTTCGTGGATTTCACATCTTACGCTGCAACCATACGGCGATCAGAGAATATGTACCAAAAAAGTCACGTTCTCACAGATTTCAAAGCCAGATCGCAGAACCCGTGAACGTGCCCCAAACAAACGCCGTGACTGGGCGATCGTTGGCGACGACGGAGACCACGGCTCCATATCTGGTGTTTCCACCAAACTTTTACAACGTTAATGGCGATCTTTACGCGCTCTGAGATAATTTTCCGTCGTCGTAGCAGCACAGTAAGGACGCCATTCCAGTCTGACGGGGGTATTACATGAAGTGGCGGACGTTTTTTCTACTCATTCCTGGCGCTTTGCTGATCATGGATTGTTTTAAGTCTGGATATCCACAGCACATTATCGTTTTATTGTTGTTTTCGTACTTTTGTCATTCTTTCGAGGCGCGTTTGACTAAGCTGTATATACACCATCGCACAACCCTTTTAGACGTCAGTCCGACTTCCAACAGCACAACCACACATTCTAAAAATAGAGGCTAACAAACAGAACGTCAAACAAAAAAGGCACATGAAAGCGTACAATCCTAAAATCTGACACAACGCAAAAATATACACAGTAGAATCACACCAGTTACTTGGTTCATGAATCAGTTGCTTATAGCGCGGTCGCCATATCGAACCAACCCAAAATGTCCCCAATCCGTGCCAGGCGGAAAGAAATACCGATAATACGATACTCATCACTCGGTTAGTTCGTGAGGAAAATATACCCTTTTGTCCAGTATCGTATATGTTATCGATACTCTCGTCTCTTTTCGACTGGATAGTCTTCCAAAAACACGACCCGAGTTTCACTAAACCGAAACATCCCCCAACTAGTAGATAAACTGGTATCATTGGTTGAACTGGGCAATCATTTAAATATTTCACGCCTGAAATATAAAAGAATTAATAACTGATAGAGGAAAAAAATAGATTAGAGGTGGCGAGGGAGACGACAGATGGGGTTTAACGTCCACTCGACACAAAATAGGTCATTTCGAGACTAACATATGGTTCAATTTTATTTCAATGATTCGCTTGCGCATTGGTGTCTTTAGCAGTGGGGAAAACCGGAGGACCCGTAGAAAACCCACGAGGTTGGACAGGCGACCCTACTCTATGCCACGTACAACCGGGGAATCGAAACCACGCCAGTTGACTCATTGACTGACCTTACGATACAACGCGCACGTGCTTACCATTCGGCCACCCAACCCCCCTATTTAAACCAGGAGAAATTCGATAGTTTCCGAAAAATGAACACCTCACAGTGCCTTTCATAGTTCTTGTATTTTACATCAATAGCTTTCAATCAGATATGTCAAAGCTCACGAGATGTAAGCAGGGCTAGCGCCAATCCCAAACCTAGCCCTTACCCTTACCATTCGGCCACCCAACCCCCTTATTTAAACCAGGAGAAATTCGATAGTTTCCGAAAAATGAACACCTCACAGTGCCTTTCATAGTTCTTGTATTTTACATCAATAGCTTTCAATCAGATATGTCAAAGCTCACGAGATGTAAGCAGGGCTAGCGCCAATCCCAAACCTAGCCCTTACCCTCAGTGCTTATGTTGAGACTTTACCTCTCCCCAAATTCTTAAACCTAACCTACTATCTCGACAACAGTCACATGCATTAGCCTAATTTACTTAAATTGAGCTGGCCATAACAAATAGATTTAACCCTTTCAATCTTAACATTTATCACATTATAATGAAATGTCTTGGTAGCAGGTGCGTGGTTCTTAGACTAATGAATAGAAGCATTGATAAAGCGAGATAATTAATGTCAAACAATTTAACGTTAATGTTCACAGGTAAGTTATTACGCCCAGTTATAATTTACAAGGGCCAATTTGATTTATCATATGTTAGAATTAGTCTGAAGTTTAAGAAAATCAGATAACTCATCGATTCTTTTGCATTGTGATCATTGCCACGGGACTTCTAATGCCAAGGTTATTCCAAAATAAGAATAATCGTTGTGGGAATTATATGTTCTACGTCCTCGGTTTAATTAATGGTGTTCTATCAATGAGTATAATATGTTTTTGTAGACGGGTTATTAGATGAGAATAGGATTTTCTTGACAACTTGACAAGTCAATGTTTTGGAAGTCTAGTGGTTTGGTTCGATAGATGTCATAATCCATAGTGGAAGACGGCATTAAAATGAGAGTCACTCGGGTTATCTTTAAAGCTACACAATTAGACTGCTATCATTGATTAAAAGCGAGAACTGAGTCCCTGCGAGAAATATTCACATATACTTCCGTGTTTATAAAATACGTACTATAATAATAATAGGTTTGCTAGAAATATTAACTATTCTCCCCTTTTGTCGTGTCTGTAAATCAATTACAAATGTGTAACTCCTAATTTGAACTAATGTATCTTAATCAGGACTTAATGAGAAATTTGTATTTAATGTAATGACCGTAATACGCTTCCATGAATTATAGATATATTTACAGAGAATTAATATAATACTGAACTTGTTAGAAAGTGTATGCCACCATCATATCTTCATCACGATTTAAGGCCGGTGTTTAACAATGTCGCAATCAAAGCCCAGATGAACGCGAGGGCGGAGACTGAGCTATCCCTCAACTTTCTCTGTGAAGTTCCACTCGGTGATCGGTCTAGGCTTCTAGACCTGTATGTCATTCGGAATTGAATAGATTTCGTATGTGATTAGATATTATGTAATTATTCTTGTATTGCAGGTCGTTTAATTGTGTACTACGCAGGCGTGCCATTCAAAAGGATTGGAAATAATCTTTTCGTCGCTTTAGGGCCCCGCGATTCTAATCAGGCTCAGGGCCTGGGTGTTGTTTTGCATGCACCATCGGTCGGAAAGGGTGATCATCTTCAAAATGGCCGCTATCAATCATCTGGGTTAACGTTTCCTTAGCGTCCCATTTTCATAAGTTAAACAAGCATTATAAGAGCTAAATCTGCCTATAGCAGATCTTTATTTGGGCCTTGAATTTTATATAAACTATTTATAAGACAAATGTTATATAAATCATTAACATGACAATACCATAATCAACTCTCGATACCATCGGATGACCCCGATTTTAAAAAGATTAGAACGATTCGGCCATTTTAGGATTTGATTTAAAAAATGAAGAAGCGAGGCTAAGCCTCGAATAACCAGTGTGGTGGTTACTTTCAATGCATACATCGTGTCAAAACTACAATCATTCAAATCTTTGCTAAAAATAAAGTAATTTGTATTAAATTTTCGGTATATTCATTTTGCATCGTCTATTTTTGAAATATTATAGTGAGAACTGCCAACTCTTCTTCTAAATCTTACATAATGTCCCTTTAAAAAAATAAAAAATATTTTTACTGTACCTATAGATATCATAGCAATTGGTAAGATTAAGACAACGGCTAGAAAGGCTCTCATAAAGTCTGAAAAAATCACAACAAACATTTAATGTATGATATGGTAACCGATTAAGACCGAGGAAGGGAGACGTGCGTTAATGTCTAATGAGAAATGCAACTGGATATAAGAGTGACATAATCTGCTAATGTTTCTGGGGTTTTTTTTTTGTTTCACAAACACGGTGTCTAAAATATATTGAGCACCACGTTATGTCCACTTGAATTCTTCTGGTACGAAAGGGTTACGTACATGAATCAACACATCAATTTAGTGAAATTGTTCGCAGCCACGGTGAAAATAACACCTTATAACTTAAAAACCTTTACTCATATAGCTCGCAGCAACTGCTTTTACGTCATAGTAGACGTATTTTTTCAATTTCCTGGGCTAGATGGATCTTTGGTAATTTCAAAGTGGCATTAAAATTGTTCATTGACCACACGGATTGATTAATGGAATTGGGGGGTATTTCTTGTAAATTGGTTCTAATTCTGTAAGTATATCGTTGTAGATGAGAAACTATAGGGTATGTAAGTAAATGACAAATATACAATTATTACTGTCTCTACCATGACGATAATTATACCACACAAGGTTGCTCATGGTGGTAAACTATACATCAAAAGATTTATTTTTATCAAGTCTTTTTATTTGTACTTTACTTCCAAACCAATAGAGTTAAACCCCTTGGTAGTCGAGCAATGAATTGAAATGGGGTTTAACGTCCTTGCTTTTGGCACCGACTGGGAAACCAAGACGTGTGTATGCAATGTAGTGTGCAATGAGTGACATTTTGCCTGGATAGCGATGCTACAGCGTACTAATATTTCGAATGTTAACTGTCCAGGGTCCTCTTGTGCACAACAACTTGTACACGGGACCTCGGTTTGTCGTCCCATCCGGGCAACTAGACAGTGTCCCTGTAAGACCCTCCATCCGGCACCCAATACAAGAGGAAACCACGCTGGAGAATTCCGGGGAATTTTCTGGACCAACACAGGGAGAGAGCCCCGAACTTCCTGGTTAGTGAACCCCACCAATGTACACAGTTGGATACGTGTAAAGGAACTCTTAACAACTGGAATTCGATGTAATTTAGGCGGAAATGTCAAGAAAAATTTACGTGCGCGCCAGTGTGTGCAAGTCTGAACCTCGGCTTTTTAACACATCCAAACACCACGGCACATTTTCCTAACGCCACACACAAGTGAAGGCCAGGCTTCAAAAATCCTGAAGGTCTTTCTAGATCCACCTTCTAGACCCCGGATTTGTGTTCAAACGGCAATGTAAAGTCATTATGGTTTAAAGGACAGGTAGGTTGTATCTTAATCCGCGAATTTACAAAACAGATTCTTTAAAAAAAACCTAGATACTGTTAAAAAGGGCAATGATCTCGCAATGAAGGGCTTTACAGGACATTATGCCTTATTTTGCTATATTCAGCCCATGCGCATGGGCCTTTCCTTGTCTGACTACTCTTTCATATCTAATGCACTCAAAAGATTCATGTTTCACAACATGTTTTGTTCATGTGTGTATAAAAATCCGCCATTGTGTGCGTCACGACATTATGGAGGTTGTTGATAAAAGTCATGTATAGGTTATTGTCTGTTGATCACATTGTGTAAACATCGTATTAATCAACTGTATTAGATCAATATTGATACATTTAATGTAAAACCCCAAAACTCACAACTGCTACAAATTATTCTGTGGGCGCGACAAATAAAATCACAGGCATTCTCGGCATCACTGTTAGCCTCCTTGATCTGAACAATGACTTCTTTGTCCGTCTTACTCGCTGATATGGCTTCACTCCAATCCAAACTTGTTCTGAAGAACTGACGATCCTCTTCAAAAGCCTACAAAAATTGATTTAAGAAGTCAATCAACGCTTATTGATAAACATGACATGTATATATAAGAAAGAAAAAAAAACAAGCAAATGTACGCAGTCTATAAGATCGAAAGCTACCATTAGTTCAAAACATTCAACAACATAACACGTCTGAGGGTTTGGGATCTCATGTTATAAAATAGGCAACAGCAATTTCACATACGACATTTTTTTCCATCCAATTCCAGGCTACAATCTGAACCCAAAACAGGTCACATGACTAAAAATATATCAGGTGATTGTTCGACAGGGAGAACCGGTCAATGTGAAAGTGGTACCAAAAGGGGCCTACATATAAAAAATTATTCTCTACACTGGCAATGTATAGCGTTGAATCGATGTATCGCAATTCACCGTCTCACAATTCGCGTATTGAATCACGAGATGCTAAATCGATGTATCGCGATTCCTCTTTTTTAATGTTTTGTTTTGTTTGCTTTTGTTTTTTGTTGTTTGTTTGTCGCTTCAGTATAACGTGCCACTCTTAATTATTCACGTCACACAGTGTTCATCCACATCAACATCGTCATATAAAACAGTTGTATGTCTTCGACATCGCCAACTTAAAAAATATCAATTATTCATTTACAATATTGACCTGGTTATAAATCGTGACAAGAATCGTATCGTAGTACCTGGTTCGTAATACGTATCTTATCGTGACAGTAGTGGAGGTACCCAGTACTAATATTTCACCTTGGGAAACCTTAGCATCGTTGTTTGTTGACCCTTAGCCCGGCCCACATGTATATTCTGGTGTAATAAACCGGATTGGATGCTTCAAGGAATAATTGCACAATGCTACATATACGAAACTTACGAACAGACACGAAAATGGTTGACCGACATTTTATTTCCTATAACATCATCCATTTTTGTCGAAAACGCCAAATATACACCAATAAATTTCCGACGTTTATTGTTCTGCTTCCATTTTAATATATAAGGACATTTAAATATTTAATGAATGTTTGAAAAATGAAAAATAGATTAAAACAGCAAACAAAAGAGTACACTAATTTGTCAACTTGGCGACCATTGATGACAGAGATCTACTCTCTAAGTTAATATTTCTCTGTGTGCAGACTGGCAATGTTATTACCGGTATCTCCTCAATTACTAAACATCTATGTATGAGCTTGATCATTAAATACGACCAGACTCAATATTAACCGTAGACAATTTACATAACTTACATTTACATTGATTTCAGTAGATTCTAGTTATTTACCTTAACGAACGATGAAGAGAATTTATATTATCTTTCGATTTTCCGTAGACGTTAGATAACTAGCATAGATATATGTTAAGCTGTCAAAGTAATGCATGAATTCAAGATCTCGATAAAGTTATATATAAAAAATTATGTTGTCGAATTCAAAGCTGAATTAATGCGTAGACAATATTCCCCCATGAATATAAGCTACCAGATTCAATTTTACCTATTTTTCAACAAAAGGGATGTAGCTCATAACGAATTCCGACATGATAAAATCTAATGATGCAGGTTTTCCTGTGGGTTTTATACGAGCAGATTAAAGTCGGATCTGTTCCGGCATGTAAAGACCAGTGCGAACTAGCTATTAGTTGTGGGCGACGATTTAGCCCCAATATTGGACAAGTACAACTAGGTTTTATCCATAAAAAAAACTTTTAATACGATAAGAAAAGGAGAGACAGAGAGGGGGGGGGGGGGAGGGGCGTCTGCTCGACCATCTGATTTAAGATCAAACAAGGTTGATTTTGTTAAGAACAATAATTTTACCCCGGAAATGAACGGTCTAGTGGAGACGGGCATATACGACACAGGGAAGTTTATTTTGGAATTCCGATTGTCAAGGTTTCATTTAAGTGTACGTCAATAAACTAGTCCAGTCGCTTCAGCGTGTCTGATGCTTTTCAAGTAACTGACAAAAGGGTTTCAAGCAAACGTTTGACGAACATACGCAATACAGTGTGCTATGAAGGAAATTTTGCGGACAGCTGGACTACCAACTGTCAAGGGTTATTCTGAGTGCACATGGTACTCGATTTTTCGCCCCACCCGAACTTTCTAGGCCAACATCCACGAGCAAACTCGAGACCTCCAATCTATCGGGCCAGTCTTTTACTCACAGAACCACCGCGGTTTCCCAATAAATGTGTGCGGGTGACAGTGGTATTTTTAAATGCATGATATATTTTGCTAAAAAAATAACAAATGTTAGAATAATTTATAAACGGTATTCTAAATGTAATAAACTAATGGATTAATATTAGTTAATGGAATTTCTGTTCATTCTGCAACACTGACTTCCTCACCTATTTGGAAGTGGACAGAAAATCAAACCAAAATGCGATAGTTCATTCACGACAGATAGCCTGGAGTATAATAACGCCAAGAATACTCTACCAAACATCTCATAGTAAACAGCAGAACGTTTCATTTTACGATCGTGTGCATGCCTGGGCTTACGTATGATTGTTCAAGATTCGTCCAGTCAATCTAGCTGAAAAAAGGGGCCGAACCCAAAACAAATTGCGACAGAATTTCTTTTGGTGGTATGCATTTCAGTAAGGTCTCCTGTACATCATACTAAAAATGTTCCAAAATATATTTGGTGGAAAAGGGTCAAATTGTGTAATATGCCATGTTTCAATTTGGCTATCAAATTCTTAAATTTGGTGGAAATTGTATCCAAGCCCGTGTTTTCGTGGCCAGGGACACAAATAAACACATTTAGAAAATAATCAAATAATTACCTAATGCTCAATATGCAAATTAACCACCGCCATTAGTGAAAAACTTATTTACCCCCCCCCCCCCCGCCCCCAAAATTAAAACTCTTTGACTTAGCTCCATGAAACCTGTACCTATGCCCATAATTACAGGGTAAAGGGTGCCGAAAAACACTAGAAGAACAGCACAGTTATATTGCATGAAGAATATGCAAATTAAACACCTCGGCTCTGACCGAAAAACACACCTTTAGTCCATCTCAAAAAACATTTGCACTGAGTTTGATTTATTCAAAAAGCACGCTCAATACAACAATATTATTTTTTTTTTCTACATTTATGCTCATTTTGGTAGAAATAACCCTGCAATCACTAATCATTGAAATATTACTTCGCATGTTGCCCATAATAACAATCACTCAGTGACTGATCCGAAGTGAATATTATGAGCAATACCGCGTATAAGTCCAACAAATTCCACTTAGATTATTTGTACCACTGCCAGACAGAAGGAAAGGTTCCCCATTACAACTATCTTTGTATTTGTCTTGTATTTGTTGAGTTGGTGGTAGTGGTAGCAGCTTTCCTTGTAGTAGTCTTGAAACATCTTATAGTACGTTTGAGGTGTCTAATAGGTCGACGCTGGGAAGTTGGTCCTTCTGGTAGTTTTGTGAATGCAGCAGTGATAATTTGTTCTGAAATCTCTTGAGTTCCAATGGATTGTGTCTTTATGGTATTTTTCACTCCAATAATCATTTGACGTTTGTTCATTTTTACGGACTGGCTGACCTCTTCTTTCTGGATCTTTACTGTGATTGACCATGTCTGCGTTTCTCGCATTCCCAGACATCAGCACCATTAGCAAGACCTCTCCCACAGACGTAGATAAGTCACTGGTTATATAATGTACACTATGACACTGATATACGTTTGCAAATTTACTGTTCATTTTGTAATAAACATTGTGCTCAATTTTCAATTGTGGTTATGTTTGGTTTGCATTTATCAATTAATAAACTATATTAAAAACAAATAAAATCACTGACAATAAGATTAACAGTTATTTTTTTATAATGATTACATATAATGGTGGTGGGAAACGTCTATGGTTTCTTAATACCTAAAGAGTTCCTGTGACTGTTCAGGTGTAATTGTAAAACTAGGTGTGGCAGTGATTGGCGCATTTATGAAAAACATTGACTGGACCGCACTGATATACTTGCGGAGACTTCAAAGTATATACCCGCAGCACCTCCGAAACCAGTTTTAGACAATTCAGACGATAAAGTTTTGATAATTTGTTTGTTTCCATCAGGGCTATGTGACCCCACCCCACCCGCCACCTCATGACAACAGTGATGTGGTACTAATGGAGTCAAATGTTCTCCTTAATAAGGTATAGATACTTTTATTACTCTCTTTGGTCATACTAAAATTGGTGTCGGAACTTGATTTTTCAGGTTATTGCAAATGCTTTGAGTTTGGACTAAAAGTGTATTTTTCACTCATGGCCTATGTGTCTAATTTGCATATTCTATATCATACAATACCACTTTGCTGTTTTTCACCACCCTTGACGCTGAAATTATGGGCGTAGATACCGCTTTCGTGGAGCTAAGTCAATGAGTTTCAGATTTTAGGTGGAAAATAAGATTTTTTAAATTAATGGCGGCTGTTAATTTGCATATTGTACATTAAGCAATAAAGTGATTATATTCTGAATGTGTTTATTTGCTTCCCAGGCCACGAACACATGGATTTAGACACAATTCCCACCAAATTTGAACATTAATAGCCAAGTTATAGCATTAAGTCCATTTTTGAAATATGAAATTATGCTAATTAGCATATTATGCAATTTGACCCCTTTCTACCAAAAATATTTTGGAACATTTTTTGGGATGTTTTTAGGGGATTATATTGAAATGTATCCCAGTGAAATTAATGACTGGACTAGATGGCGATTTCTCTATTGTGCCATACTGCAGTCTTGATAGTCAAATATGCTCGACTTAAGGCCAAAAGGGTATATTTAACATTTTTTGAACAATCAAAATATTTTTTTTTTTTATAAATTATTATCTCTTCGTTTAACGAACGTGTGTGAACCTCATAGAGGTCCGACCGATTTTCATAAACTGATTGAGATTTAGAATTGTATCTTCATAGCTTTAGATAATATTGTTATGTCATGTTTTGGTTCAATACCTTTGACATCTAAAACCAGTGGAACACTATTTGCACTGTGACGTGTAACTATTTCCAGCATCATCAAAGAGAGGGTGAGTGTGTGTGTGTGTGAGAGAGAGAGAGAGAGAGAGAGAGAGAGAGAAGAGAGAGAGAGAGAGACGGGATTTTACGTCCACTCGACACAAACCAGGTCATTTCGGGACTATCACATAGTTATAAATTTGTCAATAATTCGCTTGCGCGTAGCATTGGAAGGAAACCAGGTTAAACCATACTCCTGGTCACGTACAACCGGGAAATCGAAACAACGACATTTGGCTCAATGACACACCTTATGATACAGCGCGCGTGTGCTAACCACCCAGGGGGTTAGGATGGCTTAGTGGTCTAGAGTGCCGCGCTTCGACCTCTAGCTGGCTGGTCACCTCTGGCTTGTGGCTGTGGTGTCGATCCCTGGTGTGAGCGTGTGTGGCATGGAGATAGGGGCGCCTTCTCAACCCCGTGGGTTTCCTCCGGGCACTCAGGTTTCCTCCCACTGCCAAGGGCAAGCGAATTATTGAAATAAAATTAAACCATATGTTAGTCCCGAAATGACCTAGTTTGTGTCCAGTGGACGTTAAACTCTCTCTCTCTCTCTCTCTCTCTCTCTCTCTCTCTCTCTCTCTCTCTCTCTCTCTCTCTCTCTCTCGCTAACCACCCAACCCCCATATTCCCAATCTAGACCCATCTAGAGTTATCCTTGCCGCAATATAGGCCCTAAGTTTAAGCTCGTTGTCAACATGTAAAGCGAAGTGACATTTTGAGAGGCTTTACTTCTGTTCAGTCAACTTAACCGATCTCATTAAACTAAGTAGCCCAATAACCTCGTCGGCTGTAGGTAAACCATTGATTGTTTTCATGTGGTCTTAATGAAACATTCCTGGGAGATTCAAGTGGTCTATAGTAAAGTATGAATTATTGTATAGTTCAAGAAAAACACATAAACACATAAACATAAGTGGCTTAATTTATTTTTTACGAGTTTCAGACCGATCGCGCGCTATCAAAAGTACTGTTCAAGTTATTGCCATTTAAACAGGCATTATATAAAGGGCCGAATCTGCCTATTTCGGGCCTTTCTTAATGTTATATAAACTATTAATTAGATTGTTAATAACATGGCAAGACCATAATCAACTCTCGATTCCATCGGATGAGTCCGATTTTCAACAGATTTGAATCCGATCTGCGGCTCAACGATGGTTGATGAATAACGTGGAAAATCGAGATTTTGTTTATTATCGTGACACCGGTAACAATGACAATCGAGACTACAGTGTTATGGAAATGAGAATTTTGCAGCTCAGGGTGCAGTAATTTGACTAAACATTGTAACATATTCCCTTTAAATTATCTATTTTTTTAACATTATATATATATTGAGAGCTGTCAGTTCTTTATCAAATCTTCCATAATGCCGCTTTAAATTTCACATAAACAGTTTCAATTATATTAGACAATTTTTAAAATAACTTAATAATAATTCAGTTATCTTATTTCACTCGCACCAGGCTATTTTAATGAAAATATTGATTACGTAATAACAATTTTTTACATTGAAATAATAGGTGTACATGCATACGTTCGACTTTTCTGCACTAATAGGGGTACCCGATCCCGTATGGTAACGGGGGGTTGGATGGCCGAATGGTTAGCGGGCGCTGTATCATCCGGCCTGCCATTGAGTCAGCTGGCGTGGTTTCGAATCCCCGGTTGTACGTGGCAAGGCGTAAGGTTGCCGGTTTCCCCCTTCTGTTGGGGACCCCTACGCGCCTGCGAATTATTGAAATAAAATTAAACCATGTGTTGGTCCCGGACTGACCTGGTTTGTGTCGAGTGGACGTTAAACCCCATTTCTCTTTCTCCTCCCTTATGGTAACCGCCTAGACAGGGATTATAATAACGAAATAAATCGTCCTACCTCAACCCGTTTTTACCGCTCGGTAAATTTATGACCACCATCATGGGGACACAAAGATCAATAGGTTCACCACGCACATAGGGGTTTCAAATCCAAGGATAGTCAAAACAACTCTACAAAATGAAAATAACCGTACGCATCGCGCAATAAGATATGCATATTGTGAAAAGTGGGCGTTTATATCAATACGATGGAAGGGAAGGGGGTATAAATTTAGGGGGATTTATTTCGTTATTATTATCATATTCTAGGCGGTAACAATATTGAATCGGGTGTCTCCATTGGTGCAGAAAAGTCGAACGTTAAACCCAATTCTATTATTTTCAAAGTAATTCGTATGTATCCAAGTAATAGACCTGCTAACAGGAAATTATAGATAAGTTTTTGCTCGTGTCAGCCAAGTTAATGATTAATCTAGATTCAGTCTCCATAATAACACCTTTCTCTGACTGCAAAATCAATTTCGTATCTGTCTTAATCTCTTCCTGTATGACCAAACTCATCCTGTAATGTTTTGTACTTTTAAAATGCTCCAATATGTTTTGTCCAAAAAAACATCATTTTCTCCCTGTTTTTTCGTTTTCAGTCTTATTTTCCGATTAGTTTTATTTTTTTATATTTCGTGTTATATATTTTACACGGGTATACAAAATCGGAACTAAATAACAAGAAACGAAATTACAACTAGGTCACCTTTTCTATCCACAAAACTAATCTTTATCGGGGACTATCGGAATAGTATCGTTTGACTCGGAATAGCACGGGTACAAACATGAACCATAACCAGGCCTATGTTATTTTCCGGTTCGAACTACCCCTATACACAAAATATCAGCTCGAGACAGCCCTAGTGTAACCGTCAACACTGAACAAACAGGCAGACAGACAGACAGACAAACGACAGTCACAAATATTAGTATAGATTATCATAGTATAGTTAGCCTATTCGATTTGAGACAGTTCGTATTACAGTTACTTTTCACTACAGTTACTTTGATACATAGTTAAGAGGAGAAAGTCTGTAATTGGATTTTAAAGTTTGAAAGGAATGGACCAAATCAATGAGGAAGCATTTGTACATAATTATAGCCGACTTCTTGTTAGCCTGTGTGTACTCATGTACTGTAACTGGTAGGCCTACGTGACTCCCGAATCAGACAAATAGGAAACAGTGATCCTAAATGGTTGTAATTCAACTGGGGTGTGATGTAAGCTGCGATGTTTAGCAATTTCCATAATTTTACCCTAAACGAGTGAACGCAAGTGACACAAGAACCGACATCCAAACTCTCAATTTAGCCAACAACTAAACATAATACCAAGGCCGTATTTATATTATTGATACAGAAGACCTGTCCGTCTGTTTTAGTCATCACACGGTTTCCAGGAATTGTATAATTTGTCATTATCTGTGTTCGGTTTATTGCACTGTAGTTTAGATGTTATTTGTTCAGGCCTCGCTCAACAGCGGCCTCGCTTCGTACACTCTATCATTTAGCCTCGATCTAAAATTTCCGGGAGTATGACGTCAACGTAACGGTTAATCTCCGCTCACGACGCCATTAAAAATTAAATCAATCAATGAAATCCTGTTTTAATCCAAACCGAATCCAAGCCGTCCGTGGGTCTACAGAGTTGATTTTGTGTTTGTTGTGTAAATAAAGATCTAATTTATAATTTCTATGACATCTGAAGTCTAAATAAAGACTTGCAATAATCAGATTTAGCTCTTACATAATGTATGTTTAAATCACTTTTACCGATGAAATATAACCGAATTTGTGTGGAAAACTGGTTTGTACAAAAATAGCTCGACATTTCAAGACGAGTTCACTTGTCGTTATCAAGCACACATGTCGAAAAGTCGTGATATATTTGTACAAACCAGTGAATGTTTTCCATATTATAATTTCTTTTTTGTTTTACATTCTGGTGACTAAACAGAAGCTATTTTGAAGTATCTCGTGCGGCAACAAATATAATTTTCGCGGTAGTTTTGGTATGAATTCCAATGGCTATCTTTGTATTTCGAATCATGACTGTCGCGAAATGCATAATATAATGTCACATTTTTTAATATACAAGTAAACTTACCACAATGGTACTGTTGATACTCCTGGCTGGCGATGATTTGAAAGAAGACCTGGCTGGCGATGATTTGAATGAACTTCTACCTGGCGATGATTTGAAGGAACTTCTACCTGGCGATGATTTGAAGGAACTTCTACCTGGTGATGATTTGAAGGAATAGTTGAATTTAGCTATGGGAGATGGAGGCACCGATGATTCGTTGGTACTAGACGTGTAGCTTCCGGCCGACCGCGTTCGTCGTACAGAGGTCTTTCGACGAGGCTTCCGCACCATCGTCCCTTTCCTCGTTAACATCGACATGATGGTCAAAAGTCACAAATGAATTCTCGTTCCTATTCGTTGGAATTTAATCGGGTACGTAGTTAGTTCCATGAGATCAGTCAAGCCGAATCATATTCCCGTTTGATTGGAATCCCATCTCTGTGATGTCTTGACATCTTGGGTGTCTCAAAGGTTGTCTCTGGTAGATATAAGCACTTCAAACACCCTATAAAATAAATTCCTATCGATTTATTAACACCGTTGATAAAAAGATGTTTTATTTCATTTTAAAAGAAGACTCTACGGATGTGGCAACATTTTAATCCTTTTATTGATTCTATGACTGGTAAAGTTCTTATCTTTTTATAATCTTCAAGACACAATACAAAATTGATTAATCTATTTTTCTTAAAAGTGGGACATTTTAAAACTATAAATTAAAGGCTATTCTCTTAAACTCGTTAATTTGTCGCAGAACAAACACAGTGAAAAACGACCAACAGAATGGTAGTTGTAGAGTAAAGATTAGGCTTACAAAACACAAACATCAGCGTTAAGAAATTCCAACAGGAAAGGTTAATTGGAGAATCTTGAGTGTTCACGCTACATATTAGCTTAACGAAAAACAATAAATCCATACGCTAATTGGATATTTCGGAAAGAATGGTGTAATTAATTTTCGACAAAAATTACAAAAATAATCTGTTTATTAACAAATGGTTTCATCTTGGAATTAAACATGTCAATATACGTTGTTTATTTGTTTGTTTGTTTCTCTTGTATTCGTTGGTAAACATGCTCCTTGATTCAAATTGGGTTGGGGAATGTATAATCTTCGTTAGATAGAATGACTTATGAAGAAGCATTAGCACTTCTGGGGTCTTCGTGGGTTCATTAAAAGAATTACTTTCGATTTAAGTCGGTTTCAGTTTATGGTCTCACCGTTGTTTGACGAAGTTCCCGATTTGGCTCGGTACCCCTTTTTTATGGCTGTGACATTTATTTTTTTCAAATACATGTAAAGCGGCAGACATATAATATATAATAATAACAATAACCAACAAACTCAATCAGGTCTATATTGACAGGTAGAAAATAAATATCCTACTGTGTGCATTAAAATGGACGAAGGAAGACGGCCAAAAGTGCGAGGAAGATTTTGTTCCTTTATCGTCCCATTCCAACGACTAGACGCCGTTACTTGCAAATCAGTCCGCTGTGCACATTGACCAGGGTATCCACGCTAAAGAATTTCCAGAAGAACTTTCACAACCAGCACTGGAACTGAACTCGGATGTTGTTAAGACTGTGTTTGACGCGTATTTGTTTTTGGTATAATATACACACTTAATGATACGAAGGGTTTCGTTCGATCCCGGTATTGGCCGAAAAAGTTCCCTAAAATTCTGGTTGTTCGGATGGTCCAAACCCGAGGGCCCCGGTGAAAAATTTGTCGACCATAGCTATACATTGCCCGTCAATTTTACAGCTGAGAACACCCCCCGTCCCGTCGTTGCTCTGAGCAAGTTTCAGCCCTGATCCAAATCCAATCAATATCGCAGGCTAGCGATGACATCAAGGTTTGATTATGGTCTTGATGAATTAATTAATGTCTAATTAACATACTTTAGATAACATTTCAGGCCTAAAAAAAGACCAGCAATAGGCATATTTAGCTCTTGCATAATGTATGTGTCAGATAAGCCATATTCACCACCTTATTACATCACATTTTCAAAGATTTCAAGTTACGTCTCATTTCCCAAGATTTCAAGACAAAACGCGGTTTCTTTTTAGATACCATGGATTTTACTTCAGCATACCCTGTCTTAACTTACAATCACAACAAAATGGCTGATATACGCCAGGGAATCATTAGGGAAGTTGATCAGAAATATGTGTTTCATATCAAATTCGGAAATTGGATTTGAACCAAATAAGAATTCTAAATCAATTGAATTTTTCTGTCTGCGAGTAATATGTCAAATTCGTCCAGGAAAGTTGCTTACTTGACAATTCTTTTTAATGTTACGATTGCCGAAGAAGTGAAAACCCTTTCATGATAAGACTGTTTAGGAATCTAGTTTGGATTCATTTAGTATTGCTCCTTTATATTAACCTTTTGCATATTAAAAAGCACCCTAGATGCTATGAATATTTCAGGGTTCACGATTAAAGTACTGTCAGCGTGACTGTAAGTTCACTGTTCATCATATTACCTTAAGGAATGCTTTTCGTTATTTCGATCGCATTATCCAAATTTCCTGAATGTGCTTGAAATGTCTCTGGCATGAAAGAGAATCCAAACAAATTTTGATAAAATGTCAGAGTGGGATTGAATATTGGTTTAGTAACACTGTATCACTTTTATTTTATTGGCATGCTATAAATCCGGGGTTTTTTCGAGAGTGTGGGTTACGACTAGAGTAATAGTGCTAACATATTTATACAAGTACATGTAATGTAAAGACTTGTTTAAAGTACAATTACCGACTTTTATGTGGCGGGTTACTTATGCGCGCCATTCAAAAGGGGCCCCGCGACGCTAGTCAGACCCAGGGCCCCGCTCCGGATAAACTGGGCTTTGAGGACAGACCTTATGATACAACGCGCACGCGCTAAATATTGGGCTATCCAACACCTCTTCTTTTAGCGTTTATGTGTATAAATGGTTATTTAACTAAACTTTTAAAAGTGTCGGATAATCTTTACTTTATTTATACGTGTTTTGAGCTTAGCACCAGGGCTGTATTTACCATTAGACCATTAATGGGCTTTCAGTATTTTTCTCATTTCTTACTTTTGCCTACTTTGTCTCAATTAATTATGACGTGTATAAAACCCCATTTTGAAAGATATAAATTATTTTATGGTTTATTTTTGTTTATATTTGGAATTACCTTTAGGCGTATGTGGGGGCACCAAAATCTGTTAAGAGCTTAACGTCTCTATTGATCTTCATCCGGATTAGTATCCATCTTATTAGTTACATTTTTTACGTTTTAGATTCTTTCCATCCTCATTCATTCTTCATGTTCCCCAGGTAAATCAACAGATTTTAATATGAGTACAATACTGTATCATCTTCCTACTAATACCGAAAAAATATGAAATTCACTGAGGACATATACTCACTTTTTTATGACTGTAAAGAGTGAAATAGATGCAGTGAAAAAACTCTTACAAAATGTAAACCCGGGAATAAATGATTCAATGCAGGCAGACCACCATTGATTCCCCCTTTACCTTTTGCACAAATTTTCGTTGGACTGCATGTGTTCGCGACAGACAGAAGAACAAATGGTCATGTTTTTGTACTAAATTTTGTATAAGGGTGGCCACCAAAATTTTGAGGTACACATCACCGTAACCAACCTGCCTCAAAATCATGAATATTTACCGAAACTTGTTAGATAATGTTTATTCAAACCCTCTAAGACCATAAGAATTTTGAAAAATGGGCATGCAAGGGGGGAGGGAGCAGAGAGAGAATTACAAGGCAGCGTTATATAAATGTTTGTACTGATAATAAAACAGAATTACCCTATTCTCCAAAATGATAAACTCGATTAAAAGGTATTAACAATCATTCATTCTTTTTTTTCCTTTAAAAAAAAATGCTTTTCATGGAATGTAAAGCCCACTAGAATGCGTTATATAAACGTTTTGTAATAATAATAAAACAAAATAATATATGCCACGAAATGATAAACTCGATTGAATTGTGTGTTCTCTAATATAATAGACTCTGTTTTAATGTGTTAAACTGCCACAACAGTCTCATGTGTCAAATGAAAAAAAGATAAAATTCTCTTTGTCTCGTTTATCAATATAGTTTTTCATCCTTTTCTTTGTTTTGTTTTTTCTATCTGTTATTTTTATCATAGATTTTTTTTTTTATAATGTAATTTATATCAGTGATACATGTCAACTGCAGACGGCAAACATTACAGCAAGTGCAGATGGACCAGCTGATCCAGGCCCTCCGGAACTCAATCTGATTAGATTACTATTTCGTTTCGTTTATCTAATTTATCCTACTTTATATCACTGTCGTATTCTGGTCATAGATCACCAACGATTCCCCAATAATTAGGCAACCCTTTCCCCAAATTTTCGTCGGGTAGAACGCTTTCTACCATACTGTAGGTGGAGCAACATGTGGCAAAGAAGCTTTAATGACGTGAAGGCGGCATGACGTCATTCTGGTGAAACCATCGACGCCATTTTGGTAAAAAAAAATCAGCGCCCTTTTCCCGCCAATCAACAAAATAAAAGGTCCGAAATCACAAAGTCATGACTTTATGGTCTGAAGAAATTCTGCACTTTGCGATTGTTTTTGGTTTATCAATTTAATTAATACTTCGAGAACTGATATCTTTAAATTGACTAATGGATAAAAAATATATAATAAAATTAGTGTAGGCTAATAAGACTAGTCACTCTGCTTTAGGGGCGATAATTTGTTCGTGCCTCACCACTCATTAGTTTTTGCTTTATTAGTTTACGGGACGTAAATTTCTGTGAATGCCACGGATTGAACTTAGATGGGCAACCAAAGATCGCTGCATTCATGAACTGAATTAGCACTCCCGAAAAAAGAAATCCCCCGACGACGCGCTTTGCGACTTCGGACGACTGACATTACAAGCCGCGATCCCGAGAAGTCAAATTGGGAATTTTAACGGCTATTTCATTTCTGTCTCCTTTCCCACATAAAATCGAGAATTCAGGCGGGCACATCATCGTGTGATTTCGGTTTCAAAACCGCAACAGTAATGTCTATTTTGGAAATTTTTGGAACCCCGCTCGAGTCCGTCTAATTTTCTCACAGCCCGGAAGCCTTGCTTCACGCCATCGGTGATCGAAGGCACTCGGCTTCGTAGGCCGCGACGGATTTATCCTCCCTCAAAATCATGAATATTCACCAATACCTGGTAGAAAATGTATATTCAAACCCTTTCCATCTATTCTACACCAAAATTCAACAAAAATCGCCATGCTAAAGAGCAAAAATTTAAACTAAAAGTCAGAACTAAAAATAGCTTTCACCCGTCATTCGTTACGGCGTAGGAATATTTGGTGAGCTGTATCTTTCTGCATTCCGAGTTCTCTGTATATCAACCTGTCACACTTTAACTACTACAATAATAGGGGTTTATCTGTTAGGTACACTGTAAAAAATTTCCGTTTTTTATGTCGCCGAATTCCGTAGTTTAACACATTTTTTCTGTTAATTGATGGATTATTTTGAGAAATTGTGTTAAAAGAGTGAATTATTTCTTCAAATTACGTGTTTTATGTAATTCTGTGGAATATCCAGTGGAATATTCCGTGAAATTTGGGGATAGAATATTTTATTCCCTTCTATAACGGACTTAATTCTGTTATTTTACGGAATAAACGGTGGAATGACAGGAAAGTTACGTGAACTTCAGGAATAAAATGTTTCATTCCATTATATAACGGACTATTTCTGTTTTCAAATGCAACGATAAGAAATCATAAACATATATAATAATTCCTAATAAGTATGATTTTATAGTATTCATTTCAATTTATTAACCATAATATGAAGGATCATATTATGTAGAGTTTGGTATATTTATAGTCATGCATATCTAATTTTCATTATTCATAAGATCTATAAAGTGTTTTCTCATTAATCATACGGTAATCAGATTGTAAGTATTTTCATAAATGTGTAAATACAATTTCCAACGCCTAGCGAGAATCGGTTGTATTGTCCGGTAACCAAGCACGCTTAAATCTGGATAATTTAACCGATTGGCCAGTGTAAGCCGGTTTGACTCTATGGCAGAGTTAACATATCTGCAAATTGATAATACCGCAAACTTACATCTGAAAGCCTCTAACCGGTCCTAACACTGACCATTATTAGTTGATAGATACGGCCTCTTCTCGATGAGGGTATTCTAATAAATATTATCGGAGACAGGTTACGTAAATATATCGCTAGCACTTCGGCGGAAACGGACGTTAAATAAAGCTATTTCGCACATTCTATGAAATATTGATTTGAAAATGGAATTTACGTTAATTGGGGGAATTTCTGTAAATTACAGGAAAAACAAATACGGATAAAATTTTCCTGGTAATTTTTGTTTCCGGAATTTTTTCCGTTTTTTCACGGATATTTTTGTTACAGTGTAGGTAGGGGAATACCAAGATTTTTACACGAGCTACATAAGGTCATGCTTGCTCTTATTGGCTAATGGGCTTTTTTATATTTAGTTTACATTTTGGTGGGTGGTGGGATTTTTTTGAAAATTTTGTTTCGAAATTATACTTAATATAAATCGGTGTATCTGGTATGTCCCAGGCCGGTTTTATGTTGAGAAATCTCTGAAATCAGCTACCTGTTAATCCCACACACCAACGACGAGTGGGAGTGTTCTCCTAATAGGTGTGTTTTCAAGCATTTGTTTGATATCGTCACCAGTTTTTCTGACCGACAGACCCACAGGGATAAAATTTCCGTACACCAAAATTACCCGACAGGTTTGCTTTTTCATAAAAGGTCGTCCGTACATCTGTTAAAAACTGGGGGGTTGGGATGGCCTAGTGGTCTAGAGTGCCGCGCTTCGACCTCTGGCTGGCCGGTCACCTCTGGCTTGCGGCTGTGGTTTCGATCCCTGCTGTGAGCGTATGTGGCATGGAGATAGGGGCGCCTTCTCAACCTCGTGGGTTTCCTCCGGGCACTCCGGTTTCCTCCCACTGCTAAAGACCCCTACGCGCATGCGAATTATTGAAATAAAATTGAAACCATATGTTAGTCCCAAAATGACCTAGTTTGTGTCGAGTGGACATTAAATCCCATTTCTCTCTCTCTGTCTCTGTCTGTTAAAAACTGGTCCGCATTTGATTTACTGCATGCGTTATTTATATCAGCAACAATTTATAAGAACACTTAGTTAACCTGTGGACAAGTTTCATCAAATAAAACGTAAGATGGTACTATATGGACCATTCATATTAACTTCAATTTATAAGAACACTTAGTTAACCTGTGGACATGTTTCATCAAATAAAATGTAAGACAGTACTATATGGACCAAGAATGGCGTTATCGCCGCCATATTGGAAATGCGAGGTAAAAAACAAAAACCCGAAGTCCACTAATGAATGCGCAATTGTCCAATGAATAAGCATGCCAAGTTTTATATTGATCAAATAGCGCCCAAATCATTCATGGAGGTATATAATATCCATATTGTTACTAGTTGATGTGCCTGGCTCGATTTCCCGGGGTACCAGAACCTGGCTACCTCATTGAAAAGACTTAATTTAGCGCCTAACTTATATCTTTAGTTCATACTTGAACATCATAATACAACAATCGCGGAACATTCTAGCAAGAAAACCCGATTGTGTGTAATAAAACGCACGCGAGTCCATGAAACCATTGTTCGAAAACGATACCACTGAGTTGTTGTCTGTTTGATGAAACCAAAAGTTGACACAGAGTTCAAGTCCCTATAGACACAAGCTGTTTAATTGTATTAAGACATGGCTCTAACTATTGTTCTAACTATACAGATAATAATAATGATGATTAGTCGGATAGATCCAATCGATGAATAAAGAGATTGAATCACTATTCGCCTTTCAACTTGTGTTTTTATATGGTCGTATGGTGTCAATTCACCATCGATTATCCCATTCATTTTTACAGGCACAGAAACACTGGTATCGGGTTGTTTTCTCAGGAATAAGAGTGGGTTTCTGGGTTGATAGCACGTCGACACGCACTGGATGGTGAACTGAATATACACGAGTTTGCAATCAGATACATTATTTTAAGTCAGAGAGAGGGACAGACAGACAGAGATGGGTTTAACGTCCAATCGACACCGTCTAGGTCGTTTCTGGACTTTCTAATAATATAATCTTATTTCAATAATAAACTTGCGTGTTAAGATCTTTGGCTATGGCAGGAAACTGGAGGACCCGGAGAAAACGCACGAGGCTGTGAGGTTACCTACAAGCTTGAGGCCGAAACCACGCTACTTCATTCAATAAAAATAGACCTTATGATCTAAAGCGCACGTATTACACTGCTCTATTCACGTCCTCACCTTTATTTCATGTCAATATTTTCTCGACTGATAAGCGTATCTACCATTCTTTTTAGTCGTGTTCGCAACTGCTGAGCGTCTCAAGTAGAATGTTTTCATCGATTAATTAGACAAAATGCACTGTTCTTTCGCTTGTGTGAATTCAGAAAAATAGATAATAAATGATAATAAATCAACTATTCAAAAAAATCAAAGGGCAAAATCCCCTTTAACCGAAACGCCCAGACCACGATAAGGCTATCTGGAAGTGATAAAAGTTTAACGATAATGCAATGTAGTTGCAAATACTCTTTTTAATGGAACCACAGGTATTATGGAACAGAATTAGCTGTCAAATGTAAACATCGAAACGCAATGTCGCAGACTGCATTATAAGAGTCAATGAATTGCTTGTGTTAAAAGAAGTCGGTGATTTTCGATTCACCTAGTCCGTTTAAGGTGGCACTAAGCAAAGGTAAACACTGTTTAAATTTGAGAAACCATTACAACCAACCCCTACCCTTATGTCCTAGGATTACGCCAAAGAGAATAGACCAAACTAAAGATGCTTTACATGACCCCAAGCAAATACTAATTGAAAACCCGTTTGTATAGCTGACTCAAGTTTACATTCATTATATAAATCAAGAATTTCTGTATATCTGACGGTGATTCTAGCTTATGACGCCATACTTAGTAACGTTATATCACCAGAGGCGGATTATAGTATAGACAGTGTGGGCAAACAATCGGTCCATTTTGTAAAGGGTTTTAACGAATTATCCTTGAAAATTATCTTTCTTTCAAAATGTAAAGACCGCCTCTTTTATATGTTTATGGTTGAATGGGGTGCTCACACTGATTCACAAACAAAGAGTTGGGGGTGTTGATATCCCGACAACAAAATCCTAACGTAGAAAGAGCTTTTCAAAACTCTAATACACATAATAATTTTTTATTTTATTAAAGTGTCACAAATCACATCGGTACTTGAAGGAATGTCCCATCAGGGCATACGAGGCCCAATAAAATTGCCTGTTTTTAATGACAATGAACGCTGAAATCGTCCGCAAAGTAGACAGTGATGAACTGATAGACATTTTCTTGAGCGACAACTGCAGAAAGCTGCTGTCACTAGTTAAGTTTTGAAATTACCTTAAATTCTCACTTCAGATAGCTAAAGATAGCATAGTTTATGGCTGGGATGAAACGAATCTTGCATTATTTCTCTTCTCTTACAAAATATGGAATTAGAAGTTCTATTTATTACATTTTGTTTATTATTTCTTACTTATGTCTGTGCATTAATTGATTGTCGCCGTATTTCTGTATATCGGTATTTCCACACATTCACATGTAGAAGTTACGTATATCGGTCTAGCTTTGTAACGGTCCCGTGTAGTACCTATTTTTCAACAAAAGAGATGTAGCTCGTAACGAATTCCTACATGTAAAGATCTGATGATGCAGATATTCCAGTGGGTTTTATACATGTAGATTGAAGTCGGGTCTGTTCAGGCATGTAAAGACCAGTTCGAACTAGCTATTAGTTGTGGGCGACGATTTAGCCCCATTATTGGACAAGTACATCTAGGTTTTATCCATAGAAAACCTATTATAATACGACAAGGGATAGAGAGGGGGGATTAACGGCCACTAAACACATCCCAGGTCATTTCGGGACTTACATATCTTTCGATTTAATTCTTACAATTCGCTTGCCCGTAGGGGTCCTTAGCAGTGGGACGAATCCAGAGGGGGTTTAACTAACATATGGTTCATTTTTATTTCAATAATTCTCTTGTCTTTAGCAGTGGAAGGAAACTGGGGAACCCGCAGAAAAGACACGAGGTTGAACAGGCGACCATACTCCTTGTCACGTACAACCAGGGGTCGAAACCACGCTAGTTGACACAATGATACAACGTGCACGCGATAACCAATACGGTTAAACAAGATCAACACTAAATGGTTTCAATGGGATTTAGTAATTGAACCTATAAGTAAGCCTTGTCAAAATGTCGCTCAGTAATGAACAGTAATTACATTCAATTTAATTCTGACCTCTGACCTGTGTCCATTACCATTGCTACGTTGAAAGACTATTTCTCATTTGCAGTGCTTCGATTAGCAGTCTCCCTCTAAGCGTCGCCATATTATCGTTTAATGCAGATATGATGGCCATTGTCTAATCCAATCAATATCTTAGCCATACCAGTTAGAGGAAACCTAAGGACCCTTTATTTTGAACAGGTGACCCTACTCCTTGTTAGGTCACGTGCAAGTTCGGAATCGAATCCACCGCATTTGACTCAATGATAAAATATACCTAATGGTCTAAAGTACACGCATTAACCATTCTTCCCACTCCACTCCACCCCACCCAACCCGCAGCATTAGAGATGTAAACGGAAAACATTCCGAACTTGTTTTACTACTGCCACAGCTTTCAATTTACATGTGCAGATGCGTCGTTTCGTCAAAACAAAGGTCCATAAATTATAGTAAAATGGGCCTAAATTATGAATACTTGTATTATCGGGGCGCTTAAAGTGCCTTTGCTCCCGGCCGATGGGTACCCTTACTGTATGTCACTGAGTACTCTTGAGCTGTTTTAATAGGCGTTGATTAGAAAAAAAAACACGACTTTATTAGCACAATCGATTTCATTTCAGAAAGGAAAGAGATAATAATGTGTGTTATTATTCATTTAACAGTCTAAAATCAACATTGGATCAAATAAATGAAGTATGAACTCAGAAGATTAAACAATTCCTCTTTTCACTAATACAATAACCAGTATTCACTTAACGAGATCAGAAATCCTCGACTATATTTAATTGTTAAATCAGATTTAAAAGATGTATTCCTCCGACGATTTAAACTGTAATTATGTTACTATTTACTCCCTAAATTACGAACAAAATAATGTTATTGTCGTGAATTCGATAGCTCAGTGGCGATATGCTGATTCGATTTAATTTTTTTTAGATACACTAGTTTTAAAATTGTAGAAGCAGAATCCCACCACGCCCGACCTGTTTCTGAACTTGTACGTCCTGGGAGAGCGAGAGAAATGAAATAAAATGAGGTTAACGTCCTACTGTTTTTAACTTACCGGATAATGAAGGCGGGATACAGGACATTCACTCTGCGGGAAGTTAGCCCAGACAGCGTTGTTCCCAACTTTTCCCGGGCACCGAATTTAATAACCATCAAAGAGAAGTACCCACTTTAAATATGAGTGAGCCACTGCGCAATTCGGATTTCGAAATAAGGGATTCCGTATTGCGATTTTTATATGACAAAGTATACTTTACAATGGATTTGATTTAATCCTAATCATCGATTTCAGATATAATGGTCCCGGTATTTTTAGTTACTATCCATTGCTTCAACAATATGCGTAACGGGTTGTATCGGGATATGGTCGGAACGAAGTCATAACATCAAGCAAATGAAAGAAATAAAACGGAGATTAAGGCCCAATTGTTCTGCTACGACTGAGCTCATGAAGACGGGTATACAGAAGAAGTTGGCTATGAGGTGCTATCGAGTTCCGACTTCCAGGGGTTCGTTTACGTGTATGCAAAAGTGTGCACGCGATATAGGATTTTCGTCCCATCCGAACGACTATACGTTGTTCCTGGATAGTCCAAGCACCCGTCCCGCACCACGTTAATACGTTTTAGGTGTGACTAACGAAACTTACAAATATTACAATGGACTGTTTTACCAATATTTAAATTGAAATTTGTTGTTAATTGTTGCACATACAGACGTATTGCTTTGTATTAAAAATAAATTGTTTACTCTTCTGAAATACTTGCATTGCGTTCGTAAACCTTACGCCCTTACATTCAACTTAGCCGTGAATATTATTACGCTGAACCTAAACTTAAAATTCAAACATGCATTAGCGTTGAATAGAGTTGAAACTATTAGACTTACCCTAATCATGTAGAATTAAAAATGTGCATATGCGTTGAGTTAAAGCTATTAAGCGTACCATACACTTGCGTGTAAAATTCAAAATATTCATTAGCGTCGAATAATTGAATATCTTCTCGAATTCCAAATACTCAGATAGCGTACAATAACGTTAAACTATGCAGCTTACCTTAAACTTAGAATTGTATGACAGTCCACAGCTAGAATGTCAACAGCTACATCTCACGACAAATATATAAGATATCATCAGTTAGATATTAAAGTTGTCAGAATGTACGCACATCGATCGCATTCTCTTTCATCGACGGAACCCAATATAAGGAATGACTGATCGTAATGTGCTATCTCCGCCACGAGGGTTTGTATAAGGCAATTAGGAACTCGGTGATAAGAAAGTCAATCTCTGCTTATCCACATCATATGATTAAGGCTTACCTTATTATACGACTTCTTCAAGATGATGGCAAAAAATAACAAACTTGGAGAAAATAAAATAAGAGTATTGGTATGGAAGCGTTACTGGCTTCTAATGATCGAACAAGTCTTTAGTACAGATGTCAAATCCTGGCTCTAATGCCCATTTTATGACCGGAGTTCGACGCAACCTGAAAGGTTAGATCTCATTAAGACGAACTGATAAACAAAAAAATATATATTAACACATATTACAGATGCGTGGTATTTATTTGATTAGATAAGCTAATGAGATTCCATGTCGTTAGAAAATATATTAAAGCACGTTCACATCGTTACAAACACGAACACGGTTTCGCAAGTCAACCTTACGGTCAGTCACATCTAGCCTTAGTAGAGAGCCTTCGCGCCGTTACTAACACGAACATGGTTTCGTATGCGAACTTACGCTCATATCTAGCCTTAATAGATATACATTTTTGATTACAGCACGCGTGGGGGGGGGGGGGCATGAGAGGACGAATCCTATCGATATTCTGCGTTCCATGTCCTTTTCTTATTTCCGGAGTTACCCATTTCCATTCCGGAAAACCTGGTGAACGAGATAGACACTACAGTGTGAAACGGATTTTATTATACTGTCTCAACTTACATAGATAACAATAAATGATTTCCTTCTTGGCACCACTTCACAAATATTCAAAGTGTTGTTACAGATCAACCGAAACAAAGATCTCTATGTTCAAAATATAACTTGACATGTGTTTAACGACCTTTATGTCATATGTAATATCGATGGACGGCAGCCGATATTTTAGTTCTGCCACATGGAACTGTAGACAAGGGGTGAAAACTCAAATGCATACCTATTTTAATACATGACGACCTACGGCTATAATCTATGAATTCAAACTGAGCAGATGGTGACCACCGGCAGAGTTACTAACCAATTTAAACTTTTTTTTAAAAGTTAGCTGTGCGACCCATGTGATTTTCTATCCAATATTTTGAAAATCACTGATTTCCACTAGTTATATTACACTTGTAACAATGCAAAACATGTTTTTAGGATTCTATTAAAATATTCTATCGAAAAATAAAAGACGGAAAAAATGTTTTGAGAGGATGATAAATGATGCATTTCGCCATCTTCTCATATTTATGGTAATTATAGCATGAATTCATAATAACACGTGTTTTCTTTCGGGACTCATCAACACAGGTATTCTTTTTCTTCAAGTATTTTCCTATGTCAACTTACAATTGGCCAACAAAAAGTTAGCTTCCAATCAACTATGATGTAATGATAAAAGTTATAATAATTATTGTCAATATGTCATGATTCGCGATATTTATTATGCACCATTAACCAGGACAAAAACTAAATGTTGGACATGTTGTGCTATTAGACGGATCATTTGTGTGGCCAATGGTCGGTAAATTGTAATAGTAACTGCACAGAATAACAGAAAACAGTCCCATGGACAAGACATATAACACGAGGAGGACATTGTAAGCCATTAACAATAACCGTACTATCAAATCGAGTGAATAATATAATCTTTGAATGACATTTAGCGATTGAACATAATATAACACAACACAGTTTTATACACACGACGTTCCGACAAGAATTCGCTGGTCGTTATCAAGCATACAAATTACAAATGAGTTAAAAAAAAAACAGGTTATACTGTTGCATCCATGAACGTACATACTTCGCCTCACATTTTCCTATCTGATCAATTGATTTAACTGCCACATCTCCATACTGAATTCGGAGACGACCGTAACCTTCCACATCTGAAGTCATACAGGCTTCACAATCACATGAAATCAAACTCACAACAAGGGAGACAATCCACGACAAGGGGAGCATTTACCAAACATGTTTATTATTCTAGTGTATGTCATGTGTGCTTACAAGACACACCAGTGGTAGTATACACCGACAAAATGGTTCACAATTATTTATAGTAATGAGACAAAACAGAGACTTTTTGAATAAACTATAATTATCGCATAAAATGTCAAAGTTCAGAATTATAATTAATTAAAGCAATGTAATGCACACTCAATTCTCTTTAAGAATAGTTCATTTCGAACCGACATCCTGTCACAGTCTCATATAATAACTCTTGTTTTCAATGGAAACACGAGTGAACTAAAAACCGACTGTGTATTTGTTATTGCTCTCTACTTTAGCTAGTATGGATAACTCATGTTTTCCTTTTGTTGCGCCACTTTTTCAACCGTAGCATGATTTCTGCGTAAAAATATATTTGGTGCACATGTAAATCTTTTGCTTTTGATTATACCCGAACATTTCGAATTACTGATTAAGAAGTAAATCCCTCTTTCACAGACAGCTTAATTCGTTTTGTACAAAACGGCCACACCAGTGGCCTTCTAGTCCCCCGGCAACAAAATAAACAAGCAAAATCCACATTCAAACAAGCTTTGGTATTACAAAAACATTAAAATCAGATGCAGGAATTCTTGTGAACTTCTGCATGATTCTGGCGGACTATTTTAGTATCAGTGAACATGCACCAGACTGGCAAAAAAGCTAGATTTGTCTGAACGTAGCCACGGTGGATAAGTGGGTAAGACGCTGGCTCGTTAGCCTGGGGGTCGCCTGTTCGACCATGCATTGACTAAGAAGTTAATTGGGATTTTCTGACGAGGTTCCCCCTTGTCAGTGGTACAGGATGGAGAGTCTGACAGGGACAACTGTCTAAGTCGTGGATAAATTTACTATCTGAGTATAAGATAGCCAGACAACATCTTAAAACGGAGACTTTCCGGAAAGAACAAACCAGAAACCCTGTACCGGCGGTACCCTCCCATTTCGACTACGGCTTATAACAACAGATTATAAGGTCTGATAATTTTAATATCCCTACTATATACCCTCTGAATAGCTTAAATAGATTCTTCGATAAAAACATCCCATTCCGACTACAGTCGATAAAGAACAGATTATACGATCTGATGCTTTATACTGAGATGATTTTAAACTGTTATACCACTACTCATCCCATACAGATTGATCTATTAACTAGATTGAGTTGATTTTAAACTGTTAAACTAGAACTCACTGAATACAGATTAATCTATTAACTAAACTGAGTTGATTTTAAACTGTTATACTAGTACTCACTGAATACAGATTTGTCTATTAACTAAACTGAGTTGATTTTAAACTGTTAAAATAGTCGTCACTGAATAAAGATTAATCTAAAATGCCATGTTGAACCCCATTTCATTTCTTTTAAACTGGAGTGATTTTAAACTGTTGTACCACTACTCATCGCATACTGATTGATCTATTAACTTAATTGGGTTGATTTTAAACTGTTAAACTAGCACTCACTGAATACAGATTAATCTATTAACTATATTGAGTGGATTTTAAACCGTTAAAATTGTACTCACTGAATAGAAAATATTCTATTAACTAGACTGAGTTGATTTTAAACTGTTATACTAGTTCTCACAGAATGCAAATTGGTCTTCAAACTTGACTGAGAGGATTTTAAACTGTTAAACTAGTACTCATTGAAAACAAATTCATCTATTAACTTGATTGAGTTAACTTCAAACTGTTAAACTAGTACTCGCCGAATACAGATTGCAATTTACCAACCTGATGATTTTAAACTGTTATGCTAGTACTCACTGGCGAGCACGATATAGCAGTAGTACATAGTGCCGCTGCCCGGGCAAAATTTCCCTCATTGAACACTGTATGGCTTATGTACGTCTCCATTAGCCCAGTCGGAGCCGAACAGCAGGACGTTAAACCCCATTTCATTTTTCTAATTGAACTTGAATTAAAAATGCTGAGTCTGTCTGCTGCAGGTCATTTTTCCAGCTTCAAATGTTATTTAATTATTTAGACATTTATTCACATGACAAACAACATCCGACTCTCTAGACAATCGGGTGGCAAAGGTAACGAATGGATTAGAACAACGGCACCATTTAATAATTTAACGTTAAACTGTATACTCGACACTGTACGCTGTATCTTGGAATGCTCAGAAAAATGTAATCAGACCGACATATTCAATAATTTTTCATTGTTTATTTATCTAACAAGAGAGAGAGAGAGATTAACGTTCACTCGACACAAACTAGGGCATTTCGGAACTAATATGGTTCATTTTTATTTTAATAATTTGCTTGTGCGTAGATGTCTTTAGCAGTGGGAGAAAACCGGGAGATTCGGAGAAAACCCACGAGGTTGTAAAGGCGACCCTACTCCTTGTCACGTTCAACAAGGGGAATCGAAACCACGCCAATTAACTCAATGTCAGATCTTATGATACAGCGCGCACGTGCTAACCATTCGCCCCTCCCCACAAAATCATAGCTAGAAGTGGGTGCCCGTTATCTAAAGTGATATTTTGTTGAATATATATTACACTATATAACAGTTGGGAGAAACGACGCGTTCCCATCTGTGATAACCTGGCCAAACTGTACCCGATTTTCTCAGGTAACATATAATTGCAATATTCATGTACTGGCCAATATATTAATATTATGCAGCTTGAATTCATTCTTACCTTGTCTTTGCAAATGAACTTAATGAATTTGATAGTTTATTTCATGTTTTAATAGCTTATTTTATGTTTTAATAGCTTATTTCATGTTTTAATAGATTATTTCATGTCTTTTAAAAAGTTATTTCGGTTCACTTAATTTGAATTGCTGCTGTCAAAGGTTGTTTTACGTGCACGTCAATATGTGCAACTTTTCTTTGTACCTTGCCAGGATGCCGTCCTATACTCACTACTCTTCCCGGGTCCCCGAGTCGGCCGTAGCACCACTGTACCGTCAAAATTAAACTCTTTGCACTCGCACACTGTATGGCATGACATGCCCGTTTTCATAAACTCCGTTGGTGCAGCAAATTGAGACGTTAACACACATTTCATTACCGTTGCATTTCGCTACACGAAAAATAGAAAAAGTAAAATCTTTTCATTTAGAAATTACAAGCTCTATGAATGTTAAATGGTGTTGGTATTTTTTAACGTAGTAGAAATAGGTGTCCTTTTGAAACTTAGCTGAAGTATGCGAGCCGATAACGTCATGGAGTTTTATAATGACAGTATCCAGACATCATTACTAGAGTCTTCGATCAGACTTCCATCATTCAAGGAAGAAAGGTCAAACATATAGCTCTTTAAAATTGAACTTATTTCATAGAATATAATTCTCTGTGGTTTCAGTACAAAATCGTCAATAAACTACTGATTACTGTCACTAACGCACAAAAAATACAACATCATTATTTTCTAAAGCATTTTAGAATTTGTCTCTAACCAACAATAAATACTTTTGTAGGGGTATATAATAGTTGTTAGTTCTTATTTCCCATCCAACCTCGTGGATTTTCTCCGGGTCCCCCGGTTTCATCCCACTGTTAAACACCTCTACGCGCAAGCGAAGTATTGAAATAAAATTAAAACATAAGTTAGTCCCGAAATGGCCTAGTTTGTGTCGAGTGGATGTTAAACTCTCTCCATTTCATAATTTAAAGTTAATATTATGGATAATCGAGACTTTGTAATCGCAGCAATGGTTCTTGTCATTCGAGACAATGAATGCCGTATCTTTTCAAAACTTCAAACACTCATAGCTTCACTCAGAATATTGTAATTATTGTGGACTTAAAGTATCCATTTAGCTCGTCGTGTTTCAACATATAACAGGAGAAGTGACGATTGGTGACTCCTTTGATACACGAGAATCGCCGTTAATGCTAGGTTATTACTGTCGTGCGATGCGTTATGGTAGGATTGTCGCTTATGAGTCCACGATCTGGTACGGATGCGTTTCGTTTTGATCAACACGATTGCTACGACTGACCTCAGTGTATTATAAAACCTGATGAGAACACACCGATTACTCAACGATTAAAACGACGATTTCAATCGAAGCGAGAATCATGATAGTGGGAACCTTGCATAAGCCAACACGACAAAAACATCGCCGACAAAGACGCCCATACAGGGGCGGATCGGGCGATCGCCCGAAGGGCCGGTCGGACCATCACCCGAAGGGCCGGTCGGACAGAAAATAAAGAAAAATAATTTTGTCCAATTCGTCCAAAAAATCTTTTTCTGCCGAACAATATAGGGGGGAGGGGGTTATTGGACCGGCCATGGAGCGATGTTTATGTTGTATGTGGCCGGTGGCTTTAACGGGCCGCCACGCCATCACTGGAGTCTGGAATGGGCTGGTATAATAGATTTTCTGGGTTGGGCGTGCTGGGTGTGGGCCAGTATTCTCCTGCGATGGGGATTCCGATTTTCACCCGAAAATTTCATCGGTTTCACCCGACACTGTCGCCCGCAAATTTACTAATTATTAAGTCACCTGCACCCTGTTTGTGGGGATACGCCTGAATCCAAAATTCAAAAAGCAGCTTTCATGAATTTCACTTTCGTCACTGTCAAAGTGTCTCGTGGCCTTCCGTTACAGGAGGAATCAACTAGCGCTCCCGGCAACAAAAATGGGACATTTTTCAATGAAAATATTCCTACTTAATCAATATTCCTAACTGGTTAATCAAATGGTCAGTGAAAGGGGCCGCTCCGACACGGGAGCCCGGGCCGGTTGTCGGCCCGAATCCGCCCTTGCGCCCATGTCACGAAGGCCTCTGGAAACACGAAGGTCTAAATGGACTATTTCAACCACCATAGATTGACTGAAATGTTCAATATATTCATTTTTTTTCATTATCGATTTTTGAACTTTCATAGCGAGTACAACCCGCTCTTTATCTAAATCTTACATAATGGATCTTTAAGCGAATTTTAATTATCAGTAAACAAATACTCTAAAGAAAAAGTCAATTAGGAAATGAAATTAATTTTACATTGGATACAGACTTTTACGTCACAACATTTATCACTACGAGAGAGATGGATTGCTAAACAAAATGGGATAGAAGAAATTAATTGAAACGGCGATCAAAGATCCGAATAAACATTTCAATAGTAGAATAATTTACTAGGTTAGTTCATTAATAGTAAGTAATTAAATTGTCTGTATAATCTATGTAAATGGTTAATAAATCGGGGTATAATCTTATAAAGGTAAAGTTACATTCTTGCAATCGATCAATTTCTTTAACTGTCTCAAAACGAAGACAAATGAAAAGAATTGGGTTTAACGTCCTACTATTTCTTCACCTAACGGACTAGTGAAGTGTGTTGTTGAACGGAAACGTATTCTGCCTTCTTTATATCCAATTCAAGTGTTCTTTAACGTGCACACATGAATGATTGAATAAATATATGGATTAAGTACTGTGAGACTTGAATTCTCATCTTGTACTGTAAAATTACTTTTGAGCAAATTGTGAACTGATCAATATTTCGCCGTTTAAACACTCCAAAATATTGGAGAAGGACCCCAAAGCTTGTTTTGTTCAGCACATTTTTCGGATATAGAAAACACTTTCAAAACGAGGCCTGGTACTGAACGAATATTGGACGTATATAAATAATCAATCACATCGAGAAAATCGATATAAGTGCCCAATGAACTGACGGGTACGAGAGGGGGAAGGTATGCGCACCGCAAAGTCTGAATTTCTGTCTGACAGGTGCCTCATATCCAGACCTGTTGATAAAGACCGGGGGCTTCCAGCATCCAATGTAACGTGATGACGATGAACATTTACAGACAGCCTAAGACTCCATGCTAATTCAAGGCATCACAAAAACGGCTTATAATGACCAAAACGGTGTCAAATAAAATATAAGAAAGCAATATTCTAAATATTGGACTGGGTTAGGAGTGTGACCATCACATTGAACCTAATTAATATCGGAGGAGAATAATCTTTAACCAGGAATATACAACTCAATAAGACAATATTTTAGATTTCCCTGGTAACCTAACTCATATTTTATCTAGACTGACTAAACATACATTATGCAAGAGCTAAATCTGCCTATTGCAGGTCTTTCTTTAGGTCCGAAATGTTATCTACATTATTAATTAAACATTAATTAACTGATCAAGGCCATAATCAACTTTTAGAACGATTCAGCCATGTTTTGAATTAATCTAAAAATGAAGGAGCGAGACTTCGTTTAAAACCACTTGAAAACAACAAGTATGGTGGTTGAAATTATTGCACACATCTTGTCAAACCTTCAAAGGCTAATATCTTCGCTCGCAATAAGAGTAATTTGAATGAATTTTTTAAATTATTCATTTTACATTATCTTCTTTCGAATTATTATAGCTAGTTCTTTATCTAAATCTTACCTAATGTATCTTTAAATGATATCATTGTACCAGAACCAATCAATTTCAAGTAACCAGGAAATTAGTCTACGTTTCTCTTAAATTTTAATATCACCAGTTTAAATTTTACCAGATATATCCACCAGGGATTTTGTTTTGGGAACTCTTTCAATGAATAATAACTTCCCTAAGTTACTACCTAAATAACTAGCCTGAAGCATTCTTTCGAATAAAAGACGGTTAAATCAAGCCAAACCAAATGGGAGAATAGCTAAAGATATTATATAAGTGCCCTTTAAACATGAGAAGTATTGCTTGCTCAAGTACCTACACCATGTTACTACCGGCATACAATGTCAGAATATCTCAATTGAAATTTTTCATAAGTTTAATGGATGACACATCACATTTTTAGCATCGAACCTTTTAAAGGGCTTCTTGGGAAACAATCGCTAAACTTTAAAACCTTAATGTAAATCATCAACACTCCAATATCTTTTTACATAGACAAATTGATATCGGTAGAAGGGGAGTACCATTATCATAAAAAGTACGAGGGTTTCTATAAGGCAATTAGGAACTCGGTGATAAGAAAGTCAATCTCTGCTTATCCACATCATATGATTAAGGCTTACCTTATTATACGACTTCTTCAAGATGATGGCAAAAAATAACAAACTTGGAGAAATAAAATAAGAGTATTGGTATGGAAGCGTTACTGGCTTCTAATGATCGAACAAGTCTTAAGTACAGATGTCAAATCCTGGCTCTAATGCCCATTTTATGACCGGAGTTCGACGCAACCTGAAAGGATAGAACTCATTAAGACGAAGTGATAAACAAAAAAAATATATATTAACACATATTACAGATGCGTGGTATTTATTTGATTAGATAAGCTAATGAGCATCCATGTCGTTAGAAAATATATTAAAGCACGTTCACACCGTTACAAACACGAACACGGTTTCGCAAGTCAACCTTACGGTCAGTCACATCTAGCCTTAGTAGAGAGAATCACACCGTTACTAACACGAACATGGTTTCGTATGCGAACTTACGCTCATATCTAGCCTTAGTAGATATACATTTTTGATTACAGCACGCGTGGGGGGGGGGGGGCATGAGAAGACGAATCCTATCGATATTCTGCCTTCCATGTCCTTTTCTTCTTTCCGGAGTTACCCACTTCCATTCCGGAAAACCTGGTGAACGAGATAGACGCTACAGTGTGAAACGGATTTTATTATTTAAGCTTGTCAACACAATAAAATGGTATGGGAAAGTCTCTTCCACAGACGAATAATCAGAAAGTTAAAAATCGTGTGCAGCTTTTACTGTCTCAACTTACATAGATAACAATAAATGATTTCCTTCTTGGCATCACTTCACAAATATTCAAAGTGTTGTTACAGATCAACCGAAACAAAGATCTCTATGTTCAAAATATAACTGAAATCTGTTTAACGACCTTTATTTCATATGTAATATCGATGGACGGCAACTTTGTCCATTAACATAAAGGAAAATGCAAAGAGAGGAAGCAGCCGATATTTTAGTGCTGCCACATGGAACTGTAGACAAGGGGTGAAAACCCAAATATATACCTATTTTAATACATGACGACCTACGGCTATAATCTATGAATTCAAACTTAGCAGATGGCGACCACCAGCAGAGTCACTAACCAATTTAAACTTTTTTTTAAAAGTTAGCTGTGCGACCCATGTGATTTTCTATCCAATATTTTGAAAATCACTGATTTCCACTAGTTATATTACACTTGTAACAATGCAAAACATGTTTTTAGGATTCTATTAAAATATTCTATCGAAAAATAAAAGACGGAAAAAATGTTTTGAGAGGATGATAAATGATGCATTTCGCCATCTTCTCTTATTTATGGTAATTATAGCATGAATTCATAATAACACGTGTTTTCTTTCGGGACTCATCAACACAGGCATTCTTTTACTTCAAGTACTTTCCTATGTCAACTTACAATTGGCCAACAAAAAGTTAGTTTCCAATCAACTATGATGTAATGATAAAAGTTATAATAATTATTGTCAATATGTCATGATTCGCGATATTTATTATGCACCATTAACCAGGACAAAAACTAAATGTTGGACATGTTGTGCTATTAGACGGATCATTTGTGTGGTCAATGGTCGGTAAATTGTAATAGTAACTGCACAGAATAACAGAAAACAGTCCCATGGACAAGACATATAACACGAGGAGGACATTGTAAGCCATTAACAATAACCGTACTATCAAATCGAGTGAATAATATAATCTTTGAATGACATTTAGCGATTGAACATAATATAACACAACACAGTTTTATACACACGACGTTCCGACAAGAATTCGCTGGTCGTTATCAAGCATACAAATTACAAATGAGTTAAAAAAAAAACAGGTTATACTGTTGCATCCATGAACGTACATACTTCGCCTCACATTTTCCTATCTGATTAATTGATTTAACTGCCACATCTCCATACTGAATTCGGAGACGACCGTAACCTTCCACATCTGAAGTCATACAGGCTTCACAATCACATGAAATCAAACTCACAAGGGAGACAATCCACGACAAGGGGAGCATTTACCAAACATGTTTATTATTCTAGTGTATGTCATGATTGGGTGTGTGCTTACAAGACACCCCAGTGGTAGTAGTATACACCGACAAAATGGTTCAGAATTATTCAATTATTTATAGTAATGAGACAAAACAGAGACTTTTTGAATAAACTATAATTATCGCATAAAATGTCAAAGTTCAGAATTATAATTAATTAAAGCAATGTAATGCACACTCTTTCTAAATTTTTTTATTTTTTTTTTTATTTTTTTATTTTTTTTTTTTTTTACGTTCTCTTATCTCGTGACACTCAATTCTCTTTAAGAATAGTTCATATCGAACCGATATCCTGTCACAGTCTCATGTAATAACGGAAACACGGGTGAGCTGAAAACCGACTGTGTATTTGTTATTGCTCTCTACTTTAGCTAGAATGAATAACTCATGTTTTCCTTTTGTTGCGCCACTTTGCGTTTTTTCAACCGTAGCATGATCTCTGCGTAAAAATATATTTGGTGCACACGAACATTGTCCTTTAGTTTTGTACATGTAAATCTTTTGCTTTTGATTATACCCGAACATTTTGAATGACTGATTAAAAAGTAAATCCCTCTTTCACAGACAGCTTAATTCGTTTTGTACAAAACGGCCGCACCAGTGGCCTTCTAGTCCCCCGGCAACAAAATAAACAAGCAAAATCCACATTCAAACAAGCTTTGGTATTACAAAAACATTAAAATCAGATGCAGGAATTCTTGTGAACTTCTGCATGATTCTGGCGGACTATTTTAGTATCAGTGAACATGCACCAGACTGGCAAAAAAGCTAGATTTGTCTGAACGTAGCCACGGCGGATAAGTGGGTAAGACGCTGGCTCGTTAGCCTGGAGGTCGTCTGTTCGACCATGCATTGACTAAGAAGTTAATTGGGATTTTCTGACGAGGTTCCCCCTTGTCAGTGGTACAGGATGGAGAGTCTGACGGGGACAACTGTCTAAGTCGTGGATAAATTTACTATCTGAGTATAAGATAACCAGACAACATCTTAAAACGGAGACTTTCCGGAAAGAATAAACCAGAAACCCTGTACCGGCGGTACCCTCCCATTTCGACTACGGCTTATAACAACAAATTATAAGGTCTGATAATTTTAATATCCCTACTATATACCCTCTGAATAGCTTAAATAGATTCTTCGATAAAAACATCCCATTCCGACTACAGCCTATAAAGAACAGATTAGACGATCTGATGGTTTATACTGAGATGATTTTAAACTGTTATACCACTACTCATCCCATACAGATTGATCTATTAACTAGACTGAGTTGATTTTTAACTGTTAAACTAGAACTCACTGAATACAGATTAATCTATTAACTAAACTGAGTTGATTTCAAACTGTTATACTAGTACTCACTGAATACAGATTGGTCTATTAACTAAACTGAGTTGATTTTAAACTGTTAAAATAGTCGTCACTGAATACAGATTAATCTAAAATGCCATGTTGAACCCTATTTCATTTCTTTTAAACTGGGGTGATTTTAAACTGTTATACCACTACTCATCGCATACTGATTGATCTATTAACTTAATTGGGTTGATTTTAAACTGTTAAACTAGCACTCACTGAATACAGATTAATCTATTAACTATATTGAGTGGATTTTAAACTGTTAAAATTGTACTCACTGAATAGAAAATATTCTATTAACTAGACTGAGTTGATTTTAAACTGTTATACTAGTTCTCACAGAATGCAAATTGGTCTTCAAACTTGACTGAGAGGATTTTAAACTGTTAAACTAGTACTCATTGAAAACAAATTCATCTATTAACTTGATTGAGTTAACTTCAAACTGTTAAACTAGTACTCGCCGAATACAGATTGCAATTTACCAACCTGATGATTTTAAACTGTTATGCTAGTACTCACTGGCGAGCACGATATAGCAGTAGTACATAGTGCCGCTGCCCGGGCAAAATTTCCCTCATTGAACACTGTATGGCTTATGTACGTCTCCATTAGCCCAGTCGGAGCCGAACAGCAGGACGTTAAACCCCATTTCATTTTTCTAATTGAACTTGAATTAAAAATGCTGAGTCTGTCTGCTGCAGGTCATTTTTCCAGCTTCAAATGTTATTTAATTATTTAGACATTTATTCACACGACAAACAACATCCGACTCTCTAGATCATCGGGTGGCAAAGGTAATGAATGGATTAGAACAACGGCACCATTTAATAATTTAACGTTAAACTGTATACTCGACACTGTACGCAGTATCTTGGAATGCTCAGAAAAATGTAATCAGACCGACATATTCAATAATTTTTCATTGTTTATTTATCTAACAAGAGAGAGAGAGAGATTAACGTTCACTCGACACAAACTAGGGCATTTCGGAACTAATATGGTTCATTTTTATTTTAATAATTTGCTTGTGCGTAGATGTCTTTAGCAGTGGGAGAAAACCGGGAGATTCGGAGAAAACCCACGAGGTTGTAAAGGCGACCCTACTCCTTGTCACGTTCAACAAGGGGAATCGAAACCACGCCAATTAACTCAATGTCAGATCTTATGATACAGCGCGCACGTGCTAACTATTCGCCCCTCCCCACAAAATCATAGCTAGAAGTGGGTGCCCGTTATCTAAAGTGATATTTTGTTGAATATATATTATACTATATAACAGTTGGGAGAAACGACGCGTTCCCATCTGTGATAACCTGGTCAAACTGTACCCGATTTTCTCAGGAAACATATAATTGCAATATTCATATACTGGCCAATATATTTTATTAAAATATTATGCAGCTTGAATTCATTCTTGCCTTGTCTTTGCAAATGAACTTAATGAATTTGATAGTTTCTTTCATGTTTTAATAGCTTATTTTATGTTTTAATAGCTTATTTCATGTTTTAATAGATTATTTCATGTCTTTTAAAAAGTTATTTCGGTTCACTTATTTTGAATTGCTGCTGTCAAGGGTTGTTTTACGTGCACGTCAATATGTGCAACTATACTTTGTACCTTGCCAGGATGCCGTCCTATACTCACTACTCTTCCCGTGTCCCCGAGTCGGCCGTAGCACCACTGTACCGTCAAAATTAAACTCTTTGCACTCGCACACTGTATGGCATGACATGCCCGTTTTCATGAACTCCGTTGGTGCAGCAAATTGAGACGTTAACACACATTTCATTACCGTTGCATTTCGCTACACGACAAGATGGACGATTTATCAAATAAATAGAAAAAGTAAAATCTTTTCATTTAGAAATTACAAGCTCTGTTAATGTTAAATGGTGTTGGTATTTTTTAACGTAGTAGAAATAGGTGTCCTTTTGAAACTTAGCTGAAGTATGCGAGCCGATAACGTCATGGAGTTTTATAATGACAGTATCCAGACATCATTACTAGAGTCTTCGATCAGACTTCCATCATTCAAGGAAGAAAGGTCAAACATATAGCTCTTTAAAATTGAACTTATTTCATAGAATATAATTCTCTGTGGTCTCAGTACAAAACCGTCAATAAACTACTGATTACTGTCACTAACGCACAAAAAATACAACATCATTATTTTCTAAAGCATTTTAGAATTTGTCTCTAACCAACAATAAATACTTTTGTAGGGGTATATAATAGTTGTTAGTTCTTATTTCCCATCCAACCTCGTGGATTTTCTCCGGGTCCCCCGGTTTCATCCCACTGTTAAACACCTCTACGCGCAAGCGAAGTATTGAAATAAAATTAAAACATAAGTTAGTCCCGAAATGGCCTAGTTTGTGTCGAGTGGATGTTAAACTCTCTCCATTTCATAATTTAAAGTTAATATTATGGATAATCGAGACTTTGTAATCGCAGCAATGGTTCTTGTCATTCGAGACAATGAATGCCGTATCTTTTCAAAACTTCAAACACTCATAGCTTCACTCAGAATATTGTAATTATTGTGGACTTAAAGTATCCATTTAGCTCGTCGTGTTTCAACATATAACAGGAGAAGTGACGATTGGTGACTCCTTTGATACACGAGAATCGCCGTTAATGCTAGGTTATTACTGTCGTGCGATGCGTTATGGTAGGATTGTCGCTTATGAGTCCACGATCTGGTACGGATGCGTTTCGTTTTGATCAACACGATTGCTACGACTGACCTCAGTGTATTATAAAACCTGATGAGAACACACCGATTACTCAACGATTAAAACGACGATTTCAATCGAAGCGAGAATCATGATAGTGGGAACCTTGCATAAGCCAACACGACAAAAACATCGCCGACAAAGACGCCCATACAGGGGCGGATCGGGCGATCGCCCGAAGGGCCGGTCGGACCATCACCCGAAGGGCCGGTCGGACAGAAAATAAAGAAAAATAATTTTGTCCAATTCGTCCAAAAAATCTTTTTCTGCCGAACAATATAGGGGGGAGGGGTTATTGGACCGGCCATGGAGCGATGTTTATGTTGTATGTGGCCGGTGGCTTTAACGGGCCGCCACGCCATCACTGGAGTCTGGAATGGGCTGGTATAATAGATTTTCTGGGTCGGGTGTGCTGGGTGTGGGCCAGTATTCTCCTGCGATGGGGATTCCGATTTTCACCCGAAAATTTCATCGGTTTCACCCGACACTGTCGCCCGCAAATTTACTAATTATTAAGTCACCTGCACCCTGTTTGTGGGGATACGCCTGAATCCAAAATTCAAAAAGCAGCTTTTATGAATTTCACTTTCGTCACTGTCAAAGTGTCTCGTGGCCTTCCGTTACAGGAGGAATCAACTAGCGCTCCCGGCAACAAAAATGGGACATTTTTCAATGAAAATATTCCTACTTAATCAATATTCCTAACTGGTTAATCAAATGGTCAGTGAAAGGGGCCGCTCCGACACGGGAGCCCGGGCCGGTTGTCGGCCCGAATCGGCCCTTGCGCCCATGTCACGAAGGCCTCTGGAAACACGAAGGTCTAAATGGACTATTTCAACCACCATAGATTGACTGAAATGTTCAATATATTCATTTTTTTTCATTATCGATTTTTGAACTTTCATAGCGAGTACAACCAGCTCTTTATCTAAATCTTACATAATGGATCTTTAAGCGAATTTTAATTATCAGTAAACAAATACTCTAAAGAAAAAGTCAATTAGGAAATGAAATTAATTTTACATTGGATACAGACTTTTACGTCACAACATTTATCACTACGAGAGAGATGGATTGCTAAACAAAATGGGATAGAAGAAATTAATTGAAACGGCGATCAAAGATCCGAATAAACATTTCAATAGTAGAATAATTTACTAGGTTAGTTCATTAATAGTAAGTAATTAAATTGTCTGTATAATCTATGTAAATGGTTAATAAATCGGGGTATAATCTTATAAAGGTAAAGTTACATTCTTGCAATCGATCAATTTCTTTAACTGTCTCAAAACGAAGACAAATGAAAAGAATTGGGTTTAACGTCCTACTATTTCTTCACCTAACGGACTAGTGAAGTGTGTTGTGAGGGGAAACGTATTCTGCTTTCTTTATATCCAATTCAAGTGTTCTTTAACGTGCACACATGAATGATTGAATAAATATATGGATTAAGTACTGTGAGACTTGAATTCTCATCTTGTACTGTAGAATTACTTTTGAGCAAATTGTGAACTGATCAATATTTCGCCGTTTAAACACTCCAAAATATTGGAGAAGGACCCCAAAGCTTGTTTTGTTCAGCACATTTTTCGGATATAGAAAACACTTTCAAAACGAGGCCTGGTACTGAACGAATATTGGACGTATATAAATAATCAATCACATCGAGAAAATCGATATAAGTGCCCAATGAACTGACGGGTACGAGAGGGGGAAGGTATGCGCACCGCAAAGTCTGAATTTCTGTCTGACAGGTGCCTCATATCCAGACCTGTTGATAAAGACCGGGGGCTTCCAGCATCCAATGTAACGTGATGACGATGAACATTTACAGACAGCCTAAGACTCCATGCTAATTCAAGGCATCACAAAAACGGCTTATAATGACCAAAACGGTGTCAAATAAAATATAAGAAAGCAATATTCTAAATATTGGACTGGGTTAGGAGTGTGACCATCACATTGAACCTAATTAATATCGGAGGAGAATAATCTTTAACCAGGAATATACAACTCAATAAGACAATATTTTAGATTTCCCTGGTAACCTAACTCATATTTTATCTAGACTGACTAAACATACATTATGCAAGAGCTAAATCTGCCTATTGCAGGTCTTTCTTTAGGTCCGAAATGTTATCTACATTATTAATTAAACATTAATTAACTGATCAAGACCATAATCAACTTTTAGAACGATTCAGCCATGTTTTGAATTAATCTAAAAATGAAGGAGCGAGACTTCGTTTAAAACCACTTGAAAACAACAAGTATGGTGGTTGAAATTATTGCACACATCTTGTCAAACCTTCAAAGGCTAATATCTTCGCTCGCAATAAGAGTAATTTGAATGAATTTTTTAAATTATTCATTTTACATTATCTTCTTTCGAATTATTATAGCTAGTTCTTTATCTAAATCTTACCTAATGTATCTTTAAATGATATCATTGTACCAGAACCAATCAATTTCAAGTAACCAGGAAATTAGTCTACGTTTCTCTTAAATTTTAATATCACCAGTTTAAATTTTACCAGATATATCCACCAGGGATTTTGTTTTGGGAACTCTTTCAATGAATAATAACTTCCCTAAGTTACTACCTAAATAACTAGCCTGAAGCATTCTTTCGAATAAAAGACGGTTAAATCAAGCCAAACCAAATGGGAGAATAGCTAAAGATATTATATAAGTGCCCTTTAAACATGAGAAGTATTGCTTGCTCAAGTACCTACACCATGTTACTACCGGCATACAATGTCAGAATATCTCAATTGAAATTTTTCATAAGTTTAATGGATGACACATCACATTTTTAGCATCGAACCTTTTAAAGGGCTTCTTGGGAAACAATCGCTAAGCTTTAAAACCTTAATGTAAATCATCAACACTCCAATATCTTTTTACATAGACAATTTGATATCGGTAGAAGGGGAGTACCATTATCATAAAAAGTACCTACTTCTTGTTATAGATTCTTTGGAGAGCACCAAGAGAATAGATCGAGTCGACGTTTGATAACTTCATGTCTTGTTCTGTCAATTACTTCCGTTTCCTAAACATGTTACATCGATTCGCAATTCTTTGATTAGCTGAAACTTCTTGTCGATTTCCATTAAACGGATTGCGGAAGAAAAAAGATTTTTATACCGCTGGAAATGAGTTTAATTGGCACCTAATTGGCCACTAGAATAGGCTAAGGTATGAATGCGTTTTAAACGCACCGCTATGTGCATGTCAAAGCAGCAGATAACCGGTTCAAACATTGGGATTTTATTTCCATTCAAAGGAATTTGTTTTTAATGGGACATTTTTTTTTATTCTAAATTAAAACCAAATAGGCACAGATAGTGTGACGTTTCAAATTAAATTCTAGTTTTCATTGATGGCGTGGTTATTTTCTTCTCTTGATTTCACACTACGCCCTGTATACATCTAGTTACGTAAGAATACATTAGTGATGAGTCTAGGACATCGACCTCTATGTAAATAGATAGTTTCCACACAAAGCAAGTATTATACTGCATTCCAGTTCAACAATTTACTATTCCTGAGTTCTAAGACTACCTCATGGGACCAACTTATTAACTCTTTATGGTAAGTTTTGGGCTGTTAGAATGAGATTTGATTTTCACCTTATGGAACGGTCTATTCCGTGACTATTTCTTCTAATATTTGTTCTTGTTTATAGTCTTATTCGGGGAAAAATTGGATCCTTAATACCCCAGAAGAGCAAATGCGCCATTAACCTTTCGTCTGACAAAACGTTAACAGGTGCTATCACATTCACAAAGAAAATGAACGTAATGTAATTTTGAACAATATCACTTTTTCAAATAAACTCTGGTGTGACAAATTATCGAAAATCCAAGGTTTTTTAATTTCTTTTGAATATCCTGCAAACTAAAGTATCCCCTATCCAAGTGCCCAGTCATTCATAAAGTGACGTTTGCCATCTATAATGCATCGACCCCCTTCAAAACAATACCGTCCTTCATCCCAACACAGTCCTGTACTCTTTTGCCCCCCTCCCCCGCTTAACAACAGCCAGGATCCTTTATAACATTACAGGGGCGGATCCAGATATTTTTGCAGGAGGGGGTTTGCCAGGTTCCTGTTAAGGAATTCTGTCATCATCGTCTCTAAATTACATAGGCATACATACAAATTGAGCTTTTTAAAGAGAGAAATCATTTCTGTAATGATTGTAATGATTGTAATTCAATTTCATTGACGCAAGGCATTCATTTTTTTTTATGTAGCTGAGCAGGGTGGGGTTTGGACCACCACCACCCACCCACCCCCCTCTGGATCCGCCCCTGCATAATTCATAAAACAACCCAAATCCCCTACATGGGCGTAGCATGGCCTTTTAAAACTATATACTAGGGCTGTTGTTGTTGTTTATTACAAATATAAAGTCCAATACATTATAACTGATATTATGGACAGGTTGATATAATTGAAGTATTTACATATTGTCTGCAGTCCATTAATTGTTCTGTCACACTTCCCAGATACAAGTTACCTGAAATGAGAAAAAAGAGCCAGCAGAAACACAGAAGAATTTTAACATTTATAAGAATACTACATTTCACTGGATTTTTGAATACAAATTACATAGATTTATATGCACTGTCAGTGTTAATAAAGATTTGTGTCGGTCCCTATTCCCTTTGTCATTATTATTCGTTGATATACTATAATATTAAATCATACAGTGGGCTGAACCGCCACACTGTCTTACAAAAATAGCTCTGTCCTTTGTAATTATATTATGTAGTTTCCTACCTTAACGTTAAAGGGGAAGACCAACGATTTTCAAGAACAAGCAAAAAAAATTTTTGTAAGAGAGGAATTAGTTTTTTAAAACCGAAATTGATGTATTTGCTTCAACATGGCATAAGTTTGCTGTTTTATTTTGTTCACGCGTCGTCGTTTGGATGTGAATCCGACCAAAGGGACTGTATATTTGGATATTATAAATATGGAATTAGGGGTTTTTTAACATTTAATACACAAATCTGACGCGTACATCCAGTACGTTGTGGACCAATTCACGCCACACAGCTAATTGTTTACATCACGTGGTTTGATTGACACCCTGCAAGTGAGAGCTATTTCGTCTATGTGTGTATGGCTGCTGAGTCTGTTGACAGTGTTCGTATTTATTTCAACGGACTTGTGGCACATATATGATCACATTAAGTGTGTCAACGTCAGACACCAACGTATCGGAATTTAATATATTGCTTCTATGGGTCTACAGTAATGTCGTACATATTCAAGCACAGCCATTCTCAAGAGGAAATGAAAGTGTTCAGTATGAGTGAATTTACGCGACGGTTTTGTGTACTAAACGGTCAAAAAACATAAATTCGTGTTCTCATATAATATCCTATACTAATCAGATTTTAATAACAAAAATAATCTCTCGCTTACAAAAACATTTTTTTTACAGTGGGTATTATATATGAATATGTATATTTGAGATATGTTGAGAATCGTTCGTCTTCCCCTTTAATGTACCCCCACTTTCACCGATTAGAAATTAACTACATGTCAGAAAGCGATATTCATAAGCATGCTGCTTGTGTTTGTATCTATTAGACTGTACATTTGTATGATTATATATAATTATGTTGAATTCTGATATTATTAAAGCATCCAGGTGCCTAGCCGCCAAACCCGATCTACACAACTACTTATTCTTCTCATAACTCGTCATGAGTGCTCTATTCACGTTCCTAACTTAACAGTTTATTTGTGGTTCAGCTTCAAGGGGAAAGAGTACATAAGGTACATGGGAAGTTTGACATCTTCTATTAAAATTCTTACATTCTTACGGGGATTCGTTTTCTTCCACTTTATTGCGCGCAGTGATGTTATGATTTACGGTTAAAATTTGGTCGCATTCGCACTTAACTGGTTTATATTTATGGTCGGTTATTAAATCTCCAGTTATGTCTTGTGATCAACCCGTAAATCTTACGCGACGAGTGATTGACTTTCGTCATTACAATCAAATCATTATTTTTAACTGTAAGTGTATTTGCTTTGGCTAACTCGGCTTTCCATTCCCATTTAATTTCAGTTTTAAAAATGCTATTAAATTATTGAGCGTTATATTTTAAGTCTTCTGTCTTGCGGAGGTTGAGTCCACTGTGAACAAGATTGTCCATAGACTCATTCCTACTATTCTGACATCCAAGCAAATTCTACCGTTCTATTTTTGTTTTGAAGGGAATCAACATTTGCACGAGTATTGTGAACAATTTCTGGTTTTGGTGTTGTTTTGTCATGTATTATTGATGTTGTTTTGTCATGTATCTATTCTATAAACTGCTAAGGAAGTCTGGCACGATAACTGCATTTTGAACGGGGAGTGGCATAAGCCACCCCAAAGCTATCGGTATTTCCTTTAATTCTGCTGTATAAATTGAACATCCATGCGCAGACCATTTGTCGTTCAAGAACCCCCTCAACATCATTTGAGCATGTTGTGGATTTTCTTTTCTTTTACTTAGGCTTGTATCATAATTTGGATTAAGTAAAGTCCACGGGGCTTGATAAGAATATACCCTGTCGATGATGTGATAGTGGTCTAATCCTACATCGTTTAAAGATACATTATGGGAGATTAGATAACGAGTTGGCAGTTCTCACTACAATAGTTAAAAACTAGCTAATGTAAAGACAATTTGCTGAAAATTTCAGTCAAATTGATCCACTATAGAACTAAGCGAATGAAAGTTCCGCCTAGCCTCAGTCATCATTACTAAAGTCGGTAAGACAAAACCATTAGTCTCGGTTATCCATTTTTATTGGTAAATCATAAAGGAAAATATTTCAGCGAATCGAACTACAATCCAACAAAAATCTCATGCTAGCCTCGACATCGAGAGTTGATAATGGTATGAATAAGTTAAGTTTTTATAACATTTCAGGTTTAAAGAACGACCTTCAATAGGCAGATTTTGCTCTTGCATAATGTATGTTTAATAAATCATTTGCTCTTTGACCGAACGGTTGAGTCTCCGATTACACATTTCTTTTCAATGTCTTCGTTGATAATTTTGAACACTTGAATGTTAGCTTTCCCAAGATACTGTAACTTGGTTCAGTATCTTAATGCCAGTATATTGCGTCACAATTCAAATGACAATTTACGTACTTCCTGCAATAGACTTTCACCTTTTGTGCCAAATGAAGCTTATGTTTCTGTATATTGGTATTGTAAATTGTCTGTTAAGCAAGAGCTGTTTTATGTGCATTAGTAAAAGCAACACAGCCATAGCCACATATTGATCTTCTCATGGACCTATGTATCATTAGCAGGGTGGTTTTATTGGCTCCCCAGGGTTTGCATTTAGAGAATGGTAAAGGTGCATTACATGAGATTTAGATAAAGAGCTGACAGTTCTCGCAATAATACTTAACAAAATTGATAATGAAAACGGAATATGTTCAAAATTTTAGTAAAATTATTTCATTCTGAGAGGAGTTATCGGCATTTACAGAAGAGTGTAGTCTTGATTGTCATGTTTAGATAAAATTATAAATCTGTTGAAATTCAAAACCATCCGACGTTCTAGAGGGTTGATGATGGACCTAGCATGTATATAAAGGAAAGATCTGCAATGGGCAAATTTAGCTCTTAAACCATACATCCTTACCAGCATAACATTCTTTGTACAAAATATCACTAATTAACTTATTCAGACCATAATAATCTCTCGATATTAACGCCAACCTGCGATATTTACTGCATTAGGATCCCATCTGCTGCTCAACTTCGAATCGCTAAAAACTCAATTCAGAGTGGATCAATTTAACTGAAATTTTCAGCAAATTCCATTTACATTATCAAGTTTTTAAACTATAATAATGAGAACTGCCAACTCTTTATCTAATCTCCCATAATGTAATGTATGTTTGCATGTTTAACGTAATAGAAAAGGGTGTCCTTTTGAAATAACGACTACACAGCTGTCCTTGTCAGGGTAAACCACGCCGGAAAATCTGGATGAACTTTCTCGGCGAATGCAGGGATCGAACACCAGACCTCCAGGCTAGGCACTGTAGGCAGCCAGAGTCTTACCCACCTAGCCACGTGATCCCCAGCACTGGGTTAGGAGCGTGACAGTTACGTGCGACCTAATTAATATCGGGGGAGTATAATCTTTAACCAGATATGTAAAACTCAATAAGACAATATTTTAGATTTCCCTGGTAACCTACTCATATTTTATCTTGACTGACTAAATGATATCACTCTACCAGAACCAATCAGATTCAAGTAACCAGGAAATTAGTCTACGTCTCTCTCAAATTTATATATCAAGAGTTTAAATAATGTTGGATATATCCACCGGGGATTCTACATTTTTGTTTTTGAAACTCGTTTCGCGAATAACAAATTCCGTAAATAACTAGCCTGAAGCTCCTCCTCGAATAAAAAAACAATTATATCAAGCCAAGCCAAATTCGAGAATAGCTAAAGGAATGCCTTTCTTATATATGATTTAAGAGCCCTTTTACTCTAAACATGATATGTATTGTTTGTTCAATTATATAACTACATAATGTCGTCGTCGGCATGCGACGTGTAAAAAATCTGAGTTGAAATGCGTCTTAAGAGAGCTAAATCGCTAATATTTAGGACCTACAAATTGACACCAATTAATGTAATCTGATTGTATATAAACTGATTAACACTCAATCGTTTTCGTTTTTACCCTATAATTTCGAATCCGTTATGTTTGGCGAAATCGGAAGGCAATCTCGAGCGTCTGGCTAATCAAGTCAACGCCGTTGGGACATGTCTAGCCGCGTTCTTCGTGTCCCTGGTTACAAATAGCGCTGAAACGATCCGTGTACAAATGGTAAAATATTTTTTTGTCTTAAATATTGGATTTCAGAATCCCATCTTTTCCCGGTAAGATTACAAAATTAATGTTGATTTAAATTGACAAAAAAATTCGTGCTTCAAAAAGCTTCTTGTGAAAAAAAAATCGTTAAACTTTAAAACCATAATGTAAATCATCATCAACTAGAATTGAATATCTATTTAAAACAATTTTATATCGGTAGAAGAGGAGTACCATTATCATAAAAAGTACCTACTTCTTGTTATAGATTCTTTGGAGAGCACCAAGAGAATAGATCGAGTCGCCGTTTGATAACTTCATGTCTTGTTCTGTCAATTATTTCCGTTTCCTAAACATGTTACATCGATTCGCATTTAAAGGTAAAGTGACTTCTTCAGAAATTACTCTTAAAGCTGCAATTTCATATTTTTAAGTTATATTTTTAAAATATATTAAAATAAAGCCTTAAAATATAAGGTATCTATAAACAGTTCTACCTTGTTAAAGAATATTCCTATTAGTCCTATAATTCACTATTACCAGTTGAGAAATTGGCAAAAATATCATTTTCAACTTCAAATTCAAACGTTTGAAGATGGCTATTGCATGAGGGAAATAGAAAAGAAAGGAAAGTAATTGTGTTATTATTTCCTGTGTGAAAGATTTCTAAGAGTGGGAAATACGTACAATAGTGAGTTGACAACCGATTGAGCAAAAGACATACAAATAATTATGTTTTGACTTTCTTAGAAAATATGAAATTCTTGCTTTAAACATACATTATGCAAAAACTAAATCTGTCTATTGCAGGTCTTTCTTTAGGCCTGAAATGTTATATAAACTATTCATTAGACACTAATTAACTTATCCAGACCATAATCAACTTTCGATGTCATCTCATGTGTCAAATTGTCAATGGATTTGAATCAAAAAGTGGATAATCGAGACTATGTTCACAGCTAACTCTTATAGCTAACTTTTTGTGTACTATATAACAATTCCTCGTCACTGGGACATCTTTTGTTCTAAATTTAAACTGCATAGACATGGATAGTCTGACATTTCAAATTATAATCTAGTTTTTTGAAAGCATGACTAAGTCGCTCCTGTTAAGGAGATTAACTGAAGGTCTGCGCACATCACGAATTATTGGTCCTTCAGTTTCCATCGCCACCAATTATCATTGGTCGGCTATATATATATAATCTGAAGTACGGAACCATGTGTTGCAAAACGCCATCGAGTTCCGTAATTCTTTTTAACTGGAACTTTCAAAAGAGGTGTGCGGGTTATTTCTTCACAATCGTGTACTTTAACTCGTCAGTATCAATTATGGATCAGTCGATAAGTCGAACAATTCCACGGTAACGATAAATATCAACATTCCTTTAAAATCACCAGATTCTGACTTTAACTTTTGTTGCTTTTGTTGTCATTTTAATACGTAGGACATGAGTTGACTGGCAAGTCGACATGATTGATAGTATCATGAAGCATGTGGACGTGTCGTATGTATAGAAAAGGTTGATGCTTAGCGAGTTATCTTCGCTGCTGATTATTATCAATGATAAGACGCATGAACTACAACGCAGTAAGACTACTTAAAAGAATTTAGCTCGACGTGAGATGACAGAAGCCAGTTCAGTTGAAATAATCGGTCGTCGATTAAATCAACATGGCCGCATAATTCCCATCTTTATTTTTCAAAGAAAATAATACAGCATTGGTAAAATTTTTCTGAGTTAGTACTTTATTTCTCTATGATAAATAATTCAACTAAAGCCCAACTTAAAGATGTCAAAAGAATGGTTATGTTTAGAAGCAAATGAAATGGGTTTAACGTCCTATTGTTCTACTCCTATACTGGGCTAAGATTTCGGGTTAATTTTGTCGTTGAAAGACCTGATAATCCATGTTCCGTACTTGATAACGAAAGGTATATTTCACCTACATCTTATTTTTTATACAATATTGTCTGATTTTATCAAGACAACTCATAATACAGCTTGGGACACCAGTCTTCATTTCCAGATGAAGACTGACGGGTTTAAGTTGTTTGAAAACGTATCACAAATATTGAGTTAGTTGCTTGGACCTTAGGTAGAGTATTTTAAGGAATTTTAACACAGAATTAAGCAGTTTTTTCTCCAACAAATGAGGACTGGACCTTTAAGTGACAAAAGGAAGATACATGGACTTTTGGAGAGAGGTGGAGAGAAATGGGGTTTAACGTCCACTCGACACAAACTAGGTCATTTCGGGACTAACACATGGTACAATTTTATTTCAATAATTCGCATGCGCGTAGGGTCTTTAGCAGTGGGAGAAAACTGGGATACCCGGAGAAAACCCACGTGGTTGGACAGGCGACCCAACTCCTTGCCACGTACAACCGGGGATTCGAAACCACGCCAGTTGACTCAATGGCAGGTCGTATGATACAGCGCGCGCACGCTAACCATTCGGCCACCCAACCCCCCACTTTTGGGAACAGATGGGTTGTGTAGTGCAGCTGCTCGGTACCTTTTATCCTATGTTGAAAACAGTATCTATAGTAGGTATGGCGGCACTACATTGAAGGACGTCTCTAAGTCAGTAGCGTAAATTCTACATATTACTGAATAGGCTGGTGAAATTGCCAGATATTGTTCAATACCACAAACTTCAGAGCAAATTGCAGCAACTGACCCAACGCTCTAAAGCGGTTTTCCTGATAACCATAGTGGTAAGAGCACGGGGTTGGCAATTTTAGAATGATGTGCTTCATAAAACCATTTGTTAAAACCATTTGTTATTACAATACTGTGAACATCGTAATAGATATTCAGGTCTTTATCGAAAAACCCGAGTTAAGTAAAAAGGACGCAGTGAGATACTCAAATACTCAAACTTGAAGAAGTAGTTAACAAATTAAAGGGGGTATTTGTTTGGTGGTTTGCATCCAAATACGAACGGTCCATATATTTTATCATTTCGCAATAACTGATGGTACTATATAAGAATAATGTTGGCGTAAGCCCACGAGGTTTCTTATAAACAGTAGAACCGACATGATTCGAGACACTGTTATTAGATATATATCTTAACAAAATTACCCCGGGATCCCAGGACAACACATCTTTATTTAATTACTTTAGTAAGAAAACACAGATATTCCTATCTACGATTTCCAGATATCCGATAGACTTTATATAGACGAGAAATTATCGACGAAATAAACTCAACATTTAAAGAGTAATTACTACTCTAATCAATATTTAAGGTAATTAGTTTGTTAAAGGGGTATTATAAATTTCCGCAAATAAATAAATTATATAATATTGTATTCTAAATACTTCATGGGACTTTCAAACTTAACAGAATGTTCAAAAAAATCTAAGAGCATGCGTAATGTACTTTGAATAATATATTCGAAGCAACCAGAGACTCGAACTAATATTGAAAATCGCAGCAACAATCTGATTAAAATAGAGATTTATATTTCGTCTCGTTTTGGATGCTTTCGATGGCCAACACTACATGAATATCTGACAAGACAAATTGTACTTAAAGGTCGTGTTAGGGGACGTGCAGGAGGCTTTCGACCCTATGACGTTCATACATTGATTAATCAATAAGCGTTGACGTTTCTAGTAGTTTACCCAAATTTCCGTACAAGGCACGGAAGTAGTCCGTACAAGTAGTCGACGTAACAAACCGTTTTATTGGCTAATCCCTCACTTCATCCAAAAACGCCGGTAATAAAACAAATCTTCCAGATCCTAGTGTAGTAAAAAAACAAGTAAAACGAAATTTTAAACTATAGAAAACGAAACGAAATAGGATCTGTGTTTTAATCAAATTAATTTTCACAGCACTGAATGACTTCTTGTATTGGCGAGAGCATTCGTCGAATACCACTGAACACAATTTAATTTGTAAGTCGTAAATTTAAACATAACATGTCCGTACATTAAAAATGTGCTGGCTATAAATCTGCATACGATCCCTAGCTGGATTTCTAAGTCATCTTTGATTCATTCTAGATTTTTCTTTACATTGACCATTTCGTCCGATATCACTGGAATCAAAAATTTGAAAACAGTCTTGTTTGGTGAGCGCGTGACTCGTAAAACATTTATTCACATAACAGCCAATAATCAACTCCCGGTGCCATCGGTTAGCTCCGGTTTTGGGTATATTAGAACCAATTAAGGTAATCGAGACCTAGTCGCTAGTCTCGATTGTCCACTACCTTTTTTACAATAAGAAAATCCAAACACTCATAACTTCACAAAGAATAAAGAGGGAGAGGGAAAAAAGGGGTTCAACGTCCATTCGAAACAAACTAGGTCGTTCCGGGACTAACATATGGTTTAATTTTATTTCAATAATTCGCTTGCGTGTATGGGTCTTTAGCAGTGGGGGGGAACCGGGGGACCCGAAAAAAACCCGCGAGGTTTGACAGGCGACCCTACTCATTGTCACGTACAACCGGCGTTTCGAAACCACGCCAGTTGACTGAATGATAGACCTTATGATGTCAAAATAAAGTAACTTGGCTGAAATATTTAATATATTAATTTTCCATGATATATAAAAATATTTGGCCCATTATTGTCACATAATACAGCATTAATTGATCATGATCGTTGAACAGGTATTGCATGCAATAATCAGTGTACTGTATTTATATCAACAAATCGCAATCCAAAATGAAATAACCAGATGAGGTTATTGATGAATTAATGTTATACCTATTTTATTTTCAAGTGCTGTGTAAAGTAATTATAATATTTCTCTGCCGATCAAACAGATTTTGTAATACAATCTTCCATTAACAGTGTTTTGGTTTGGAATCGTGAATGTTGCTGTGCTTAAGGGGTTAATTCATTAGTTAATAACGTGATTGAGCTATTAAAACATTATAAATACCTCCCAAAAAACTTTTGATCACCATTTGTATGAAGTATTTGCAGTCACTATGGTGGGTTTTAACTTAACAGTGTGTGTCCTGACGGTTTTCCTTTTTCCACTCATAGTTACACGTAAGTTTTTTTAATTTCACGAATTTATCCAATCAAAGTTTTCAGTTATTCAAATTAAATTAAATCAATCTGATCATAATACAAATTTTTATTTCGTTTCGTTGTTTATACTTTCGATGGCATCAGTGGTTGTGGAGGGTTGAGTCGAGGGTCCATGAGCGACCTTATTATTAGTCATTCGATAAATATAAGTTTTGCTTTCTTTTGTTTTCTATCGATGTGAATGTCTATACACAGTCCCGCGCACGATAAGCTAGAAATAGGGTGTAACGTCCACTCGACACAAACTACGCCATGTTGTTCCATTTAATTTCAATAATTCGCATGCGCGTAGGTGTCTTTAGCAGTGGGAGCAAACCGTAGGACCCGGAGAAAAGCCACGAAGTTGGTTAGGCGACCACACGTCTTGTCACTTTCAAACGGGGAATCGAAACCGAGCCAGTTGAAACAATGCCAGACCTTATGATACAGCGCACACGCACTAACCATTCAGCCACCCAACCTCCCGACCGCACCACAAGAATGTGATTGACCTATCCGTCTCATCACCCAGAACGCGAGCTATTTATCAACTCCTGTAGATCCCAGTTTAGTGAAGATAATTTTGAATGGAATTTTGAACTACATAAAACGAAACGAAAAAGAATTATTGTTTAAATCAGAATGAAATTAAAAGTACCTCTCATGATAAAATCACGAAACTCACCAAAAGTACTTTTCTCCGAGTGAAACCGGGGAGACTATTGGGTAGTTAGCCACCCTCTGTCAGTCAGTATAGTTTTACAGAGGGTTATGTGGGATTTGTATGAAAAAGAACTTTTAGATATTATTATATTTGATTGAATTTGAGTGGAGAGCCAATGTGACTAAGAGGGTAAGACGCTGGCTCGCTAGCCTTGAGGTCGCGTTGGCTGATAAAGTTCATCGGGATTTTGTAGCGTGGTCCCCCTTGCCAGTGGTGCAGGACGGTGGGCCTGACAAGGACAGCTGTCTAGTCTTGCGGATGGGACGAAAAACATCCGTGTATACATTGGAGTGCACTTAAAAGACCTTTTGGAAGTTGGAATTCGATGTAAGAGATGGCCGCCAGTAAACATTTCAAACGAATTCCATTTCGCTCAAATTGAAAGAGCATTAGCCTGCACAACGCAGTTAAATTTCCATATACATATATTCTGTATTGAAATAACACAACCCAATTAATATGGAAAACAATATGGAGATGAGGCAGTTAAAAGAAAGGGTGATTGTTTTCCAAAATAGTGGTGCTCAAGGATTATATTTTTTGTTGTTTTCAAGAATGATTGACAGGGTTGATGATATACAATAATGATGGTCTCTTCCGAATTAATTTTGCAGGTACCATATTTCAAAATTGTACGGACGATACCTGCAATGGACGATGTGGCACTTCGATCAAATATCTGAAGTGGCCATATCGATGTCACTGTGATGCCGACTGTATTAATTTTGGCGATTGCTGCCACGACTTCGAGGAAATGTGCAATGTAAATATCACCATGGCGCACTTGAATACAGCGTTGTCAGGTGAACTACGGTTACTTAAAGATTATGGTGTGTGCATGGAGGGCGATTATAACTCAAATTTAGAAGGATTTTGGATGATCGGTAAATGCCCCGATGGTTTTCCAGAAAAGGAAATTCTAAAGAGATGTGAAACTTCAATTTCTCATCCCTTGACAAAAATACCTGTGACCATACCTATACGACGTAACTTAACTTTCGTCAACATATTTTGTGCTTATTGTCATGGTATAGAACAATTTAATAAAAACATTATAATTTGGAAGTCGTCCATAGTTTGTCGCCAGTCATATCTATTTAATGATAACATGTCATTTGCGAAAATTACGGAACTATTACGAAATGCCGCATGCCGAGTTAAGATCGATGAATCGTTTAGTCCTCGACAATGCCTGCCAAATCGAGTGATTCAACAGTGTCAACAGTATGATGCCATTTCGAGAAATTCCACCAACGCCAAACAATGTTCACGTTATTCACAAGTTGGGGTGATGGATAAGACAAATGGGAAGATTTATAAAAATCCCGATTGTGCGTTATGTTCATTGGATGACGGTGTTCGATTAACCAACACCGACAAAATCTTTACTTGTCACTTGACAGATAATATAACTGAACCGCCGAATGCAAGTTTCATGGATGAGATCCCTTTTACTATTATGTTTGATTTCAATTTGAAAAAAGGAGGTCTGAATATCCAGAAAAGAAATATTTTACCGGAGAAAAGAATATGTGGACACGTGTATGAGGTATATGACACCGTCTTGGATGTTTGCACAAGACTTTACTGCCCGGTTAACCACACACCATTCAATGGAACATGTTTACCACAAACAGGTATCATACAGACTTACTGGTTGACTTTCATATTTGCTGAAGATCCTAATAATTCCATAGAGGTATACTTGGACTCATTGCTCTACCCGAGCATCGATTCCTGCTTCTTGGAAGTTCATAATATTACTAATAATGTATTTGACAAAATTGAAACCAATCCCACATACGGAAATCGAACTCGGCTATCTCTAGAATCAAAAGTTCTGAGCAATTGTTCGTTACCAGCTTTATTAAACCGATGTTATGATTTCCTGGAATCCGAATTTGTGACTAACGCTAACGTAATCAACATCACACTAGCTACAAGTAAAATGTTACAATGTCGGGACCAGAAAAATGTTTATGTGACTGTTGATAAATTTGAATCAGACATAATTCGGCATCGCAAGGTGTACTTCTTCAGTGTTACATTCTTCTCAAATATCGAAAGACTCGTCCATGTTGTTATGTGCAGAACCTATGCTCAATGGAAGCTGAATTGTTCGATGACTTCATATCTTCCGAGTCAGTATAAGTTTCGTGGCAGTTCTTTGCGGATAACTGGATCAACCGAAATTGTTCCTTCAAGTCAGTTTGTCATCCACGATAAAAAAGCTTTTGTCTGCCGAAATTACAGCAGAAATTATTGGATAAGTCAAAATCTTAGACAAAAGATGAAGTTCAAAATATTTGTGTTCATCGTCCTTGGCACTTCGATTGCTTGTTGCTTGCTAACCATAGTTGTTTACTTCTTGTTGCCACAGTTACGCAACATACCTGGGAGGATTGTCATGTCCTTGGCTGTTTCTACGGCTACTGCTCAGTGTTTAGGTATAAATGTAATTCAGTTGTCTGGAATAATATGTGTTCTTGTCGCGATTGCAGGACACTGTTTATGGCTCTCCGTGTTTTTATGGACGTCAGTTATGGCAGTAGATTTGGCACGCACGGTCAATCAAAATGGCAGTCTGTATAAATCCGAATGTAAAAGATATTTACTGTATGCTTTTGTGGCCTGGGGTACACCTTTCATGGCTGTTTGCACACTGGCCGTCCTTGAAAAGTTAGGTTACCTAAATATGGAATACGGTAAAGACAGCGTTTGTTGGATCGGTAATGACGTCTTGATGATTTATACGCTCGGGTGTCCTGTGGTCTTTTGTTTGCTTGTGAATTTATGTTGCCTTATTGCAATTAGTATTGCTGTAAGTCCAAGGGATAAACGTCTCGGAAAGACAAATTTCATAAAACGTAAGAAACAATTTGCGAAAATATTTGCAAAGCTGATGTTTCTGAGTGGAATGACCTGGGTGTTTATGGTTTTGACTGCCATATTTGATGACGATATTCTGCTGTGGGTGAACGTTCTTTTTAATGGTTCTTCGGGTACTTACATATTTGTTAGTTTCGTGTGTAATAAAAGAGTCTATATAATGTTGAAAGAAAGATTTTTAGCTACGTCGAATAATCCAGCAATCTATAGGATTAGCAAAACCACCACATAAATGGAGAGGCCATGATGTCCGTACAAACGTGTGATAATCTTTAGATAATGTCCTTAAATGACATGGCAAGCAAACTTTCAATAGGCGTTCATGGAGAACTAAACCAAAAATCAAATTGGCGTTGCCATATTCGTGTAAAATACCAAACATGGATACTTTACGGATGTGTTTGCGGTATAAACACCAAGCGCAGATAAAGAGAGATCTGTCATAAGAGCATAAAACACTTATCCTTTAAAACTGGAACTGCGAAAAAGACATGAAATATGTATAATAATACAGGAGGAGTTACCTATACATCAATATATCGTATTAAATTAATAAAGTTAAAAATGCCGCCAAGCCCCTGTTACATAGTACCTAATCGAGCTCTAGCGTACTGAGTTTTTTCTCCCCTGGATACGCTCAAATCTGCCGCCAAAATCTGTTTCTTTGCCCGATCCTGGTGTGTAAGACGAATTCTCAATGAAAGGGGATCGAATGTTGGGCGTATTACTTGCGTCCATAGTGACGAATGCAACGAATGACCAATGTATCCTTGCACGCCTCAGCCCGCCACACTGAACACGCTTTCCGGGTCTCCGTCGTTACATTTCACCGCGAAACTCCAGGTCCCCGTCATCACATTTCACCACATGGCCACCAACCGAGTCAACAGTGCATTCATTAAAGCGGGTTTGTCCACATATATCGACACACTAATAATAACTAGATATCTAGATATAAACAATTTTAATGGTATTTAGCAATTGAACTAGGGTATACGGGTCACAATTCTATGGAATGCAATTACTGCCTATTACTTAGCGACGTTACGACTAGGGATATTTTATCATTGCTTGATAACGACTAGAGAAGCCCGGTTGAAACGTCGCTCAGTAATTGTATTCCATAGAATTGTGACCTGTATAGATATAAACGACAACTATCCGGGTAACGCCGTTCATAACTCCACTGGCTAAAGCAATACTCCCCATTGAACAATCAATTATATTTACCTTTTTACTAGAAATACTGTTCTTATAGCTATGGCATGCCATATTAAAGGCATCGGGGTTATTGATGACGTCACTAAAACATTATTGTAATAAGAGTCACCTGGAGACAACGATCAGCAAGATAGTTTGATGTTAGGTCAGGGATTCGATTCTCGTTAATCATACACCTTTAATACTATCTCTTTCAAAACATATTATTAACCATGACACTTGGGCAAGAATAACATATCCGTGTAGCAGTGTATTCATTTGGTAATATTATCTTTTTCCTACAAGGCTTTGTCCATTATGAGTAATACAAAGTAAACACAGCTCAACCACCAGATGATAAAACGGCAACAAGGGTATCCACATTTCATACAGATCATATTTGGTGAAACGATCGTTTTGTTAATTAAAGGGGGACATTAAATAATATACTAGATCAAAGATAAACACATTAAAAATAATGAAAGGAAATAAAACATGCCAACGACACTGGTTTTTAATTGCTAAGTGGCATTTTATTCCATTACCTCTACGTATGAGGCACGAATGCAAACAATTTATATTAAATTTTATCAGTATCGTGATTAAGCTATTGATCCACAAAACGCCTATAAAAAGTCACTAAGGCTCCGATTATCATTTTATTCAGAAACAAAAATCACCATGGCGGATGGTGATAGTACTAAAGATAAAGCGTGGTTCCTGATATTATGTGTTGCACCGGTCATTGCTTGTGGTAGGTATATGAACATGAAATTTCGATTTACGGAATTTGATATTGAAATGAGTTATACCTTTTTAACTTCGATCAAAATAAGATGTTGGATTGAATAAAGGTGGTATGCTAATTAGACTATCGATATGACAATCACTCTGCGATTACATTTTTGTTAAGAAAAAATATATAATTACTGCGGCAGTCGATTTATTTACTAACACTAACAGTTTCGTTAACAGTCGATTAAAACTGTTGAACACAATACATTTAATGCACTTCGCAAAGCAAATCAAGATATAACAGTTTATTAAACCGATGCTTGTTGTGTACTCCAATCGAATCAAATAAAGTCATGGGTGGGGCATGGAGGCTTAATGGGTAAGGCGCTGTCTTTCTAGTCTGGAGGTCGGGTGTTCATAGGTACCTTCATAGGTATCTGGGTAGAAATTGGGATCATTGAGTCAAGCATTGCGAGATACAATAGTTTTGTGAAGCTATATAATTATAATATTTCGTAATTAAAAAGTTTTTTGTATACTAATGGATGGGTTATTGGTTTGCTTTTTCAGGTCTGGAGATTATCCAGTGCTATAATGATACGTGCCGTGGGCGATGCGGAATTCCAATTCAGGAACCCAAAGATCCTCACCGTTGTCAATGTGATGATAGTTGTGTGGTATTTGGTGATTGTTGTCACGATTTCAAGGATCGATGTTCGGAGAATATACCAGAGCGATTCCATACAAAGGGGGATTTGTTTATTGCGTCAATCATGAAGGCATTTCAAGATTACATGGTCTGTCGTAAAGTCGGAAATTATATCCCGATTTGGATGGTCGCTAAATGTCCAGATGAGTTTTATGAGACAGACATTTTGCAGAAATGTGTTTCTTCAAATTTTAATCCAATATTGAAATTACCTGTGACCATAAAATCACTGAACTTGACATTTGCTAACATATTTTGCTACTATTGTCATAAGATTTCACATTTAAACAACAGTACAATCGTCTGGAATTCTTCGATCGTTTGCAATTCGAAGATTACGGTGTCGAGGCTTTCAGATGTTGAATATTTTCTGACCAATGGTAAATGCATTTTGGACATTCTGAACCCACCATCTGTTACACCGAGGTCGTGCTTACCACCCACAATTACCCAGAATTGTTCATCATCAAACTACACTACAATGAACGACACCAACTATGGAGCAATTGTCAAACAATGTTCTAGTTACCAACAAGTTGTCGAGGACGAGCTGTTCAATCTGTATAAAAACCCACACTGTGCTTTATGTTCATCTGTGGAATACAAATCCACCAATACTTCCTGCCATCGCAAAGAGCCATATTCGCCTGATCCTTCTTTTCGTCGAGTTTTTTTTAATATTCCCTATAACCTGATGTTTAAATTTGATATACGTGGTCTGCGAACCAATCTTGGAGAAGTGGAAGTAACTGCGAAATTAAGCTCGTGTCCTCAAACGGATGAGGTTTATGACCTCATCCTGAAACGGTGTACCAAACTTTATTGTCCGGACGGTTCCAAGGCCCAAAATGGTGTGTGCGGTGCACGAAATCAATCGGTTCCAAGTATATCTGAACCGTGTACCCAAGCAGAAACACTTAAATTTGAGATAAACTTAAAATATCCCCCAAATAAATCGATCGACAATTTAACAACTTCACCCGTTGGCAGGTTATTCCCGTCTTTCCCCGAATCTTGTTTCTCCGTAATGGATAATAATAGTAAAATATCATTACCGGAACTAACGACAGATAACGCATCTATCATATTTTATCCAATCTTCAATACTAATTGTTCGATTTCAGATTTAATGAAAACTTTACATCATCAGATTCAAACTTTGTGGGTGGAAGATGCCGTCAACGTTACCATTAAATCAACTGGTATGATCACATGTCGGAATTTTACCAACAGTTCGATGATTTTCAGCGAATTCCTGGCCAAAGCGCTAGATGATCTAGTAATTAAAGATTTTGCGGTAACTTTTACTCCAGATGAAAACGAACATCTAGAAGTAATAATGTGTGACGATTGTCTGTATCATCCGAGGTTCCTCACCTGCCCATCTGTTGCGTATTTTCCGCATCAATACACAATGCATAACCAGTCTTTACGCATCATTGGCACGGACGACATGATACCCCCTACAAAGTTCCAAATCTACAAAAACAAGGCCTTTGTATGCAGAAACTACAGTGGATCTTTCTGGGTAAATCGACTCGACGATCTCATGGGCAAGTATCCAGTTTTGAAAATAGTTGTCATTGGAACATCAGTGTTATGTTGCATTTTAACTTTATTCGTCTATTGTCTGTTGCCGCAGCTACGCAATACACCAGGCAAGATTGTCATGTCATTAACGTTTTCTATTGCCCTTGCTCAGTTGATCTCTATGATCTTAGCAGTACCATCAGCTGGGGTAGCATGTGTTCTCATCGCCATGGTAGGACATTCCCAATGGTTATCAGTTTTTCTTTGGATGTCAACAATGGCCATAGATGTAGCACGCACTTTAAACCACAATTTGTCAATACCGAAATCAGGAACTAAAAACTATGCCATATATGCTACGTTGGTCTGGGGGCTTCCCATTTTATGCGTAGCTGCATTTGCTCTGCTGGAAAAGATGGGATATCTTAGCATAGGATATGGAGAGGGTAAAATCTGTTGGATTGGTAGTGATAAAATGTTATTATATTCCTTAATATGTCCGATGGCGGTGTGTATTACTGTAAATATAGTATGCTTTGTTTCGATCCTCGCTGCATTGAGACCAAAGATAAAAGTGCTCGGGAAAACCGGCTACATGGAACGCAAACAACAATTGGTAAAGGTCTTCGCCAAATTGACTGTACTGACTGGTACCACTTGGATATTTCTATTTTTGGCCGTAATATTTAACGATGACGTTCTGTGGTGTATGAATATTTTGTTAAATGGTACGCCTGGTGTATACACATTTGTCTGCTTTGTGTGCAATCGAAGGGTATTCACGATGCTAAAAGAAAAATTCTTTCTGAAGTCGCGCAGTCCCTCCATTTACTTTAGTAGTAAACAAACTGCTTAAAATATAAAACTCTAAAATGTCGCATCATTAAAAACACCACGCAGTTTAATTCAGATATGTAAATATAGAAAGACTGAGGTTACAGGGGTATGGGCTATTGAAGGCCCAGAGAAGTCCTCAAAATATAAGAATCTCGAGGAATTTGGGGTGGCCAGGTGGGTTGGGGATGATTTGAGGTATCTTAACTAAATACAAACTATGTAATTTCGGTACTAACATTTTGTAACTTCCTATGCAATTATTCGCTGAATTGCACGGAAGGGCGTGTACGGTAAACGGATAACAGGCGAAAGGTTAGCTTGGCGATTATATTATTACTATTACATGTTTTTATAGCGCACAACTGCCATTAAAAGTGCTCATGTGCGCTTTATAAAGATAGAATGAATTGAAATACTGTTCTGACCCGACTGCGCTAATGATGACGGGCATATGCCACACAGTGCACTACGAGGTAAGTTTTACCCAGACATCGGCGCTACGGCCTACTCTTATATCAAAATCCAACTGCCAAAATATGGTTTATATATGTAGACAAATATGTGTACACATGAACTCGATATTTCGTCCCATCCAACGACTAGACGACTGTCCTCGTCAAACTCTCCGTCATATACCACTGACAAGGTGAAACCTCACCGCAAAATCCGACGAACTTTCTCAGTCAACACCTGGAGCAAAACCACGACCTCCAAACAAGGCAACCCTCGTCTTACCCTCTTAGCCGACGTGGATCTTCTTTACAAAGACATGTTATTGTAACAATATGGTTATAGCTGAAACAATATTGTTATCTTTACAAATTATTCATTCTAAATTCATAATCCAGAAATTTATCAAGTATTGCAAATTATTTTAATATGTCAGTAGACGTAAGTAACCAATCACATAAATTTGGCCAATTGAATAATTAATATAAGAAATTCGTTCATATCGAAAGCGTAAGATAGGTGCTTTACAAATGAGACACAGTGTAGATTCTTTAGAGATCAGACACGCATTGGGATACCGTTGGGGTTCAGGAGACACTATCTGGATTCAGTAAACCCCGTTGATTCGTAGGAGAGTCATGGTGTAGTGGGGTCTGTCAGTAAGTCGCTCTGCGAGTTAGCGGGGTTGAGAGAATGACTTTTATGTATATCATTGTTTAAACCGTTGTATTCATGTACCCAGTCCTTGATATAAAATGTAGAAACGAACTGTTACATTGTTGTTCCTAATCAACAAACGTTGTAGATGTCGTGGAAATTACGTACACAACAAGAGAAATGATTTGCAATAATATACGCCAGCGACAAATCTAGACCATCACTCACAGACTGTGTGGCAGAGAATGGATGCAACGCGTCGGATGTAGTAAACGATTTGGTGGCATCGCTTCCAATATCTAACCGACGACATGTATTGCTACATTACAGATCAAGACAATATTGTATTTACATAATTAAAAGAGATAACAGAGAACACACGTGGCAAAATATATAAACAGTTATATAAACAAAACCTCTAAGTCGGTACACGCCCCTTTGCTTTTTCGACAGCAGAACTATTGAATTCTAATGGTTTTTCTACAGAACCCAATCACTGTCCATCACTTGACAGTTTTAAAAGAAATACTAAAACCCATATTATTAGAAACGTTTTATTTTAATATTGTTGATCGCGTACTCCTTTAAACTGACGTTTTTCTGTTTGATTGGCCATAATGTTATCAAACAGCAGCTGGATTTTCGAACATTATAATTATATTATTATTATTTAGATGAAATTACACGTAATAAGCTCTGAACAACCGATATAAAAGGATCACCAGGTAGAAGACTTTATAAATAAATATGACAGACCGCTGCATGTAGAAAAAATTCAAAATGTCATGCAATAAATAGCATGTTAGGTTAAGAATGAATGAACTGAAGTGTATCGTCCGACCTGGACCTTAATTAGGGAACCGACATTTCATTTAGCCTAACTTTAATTTGCATAATATCTAGAACCTAAATTGTTTGTCACATTGTGAGCAACTATATAAGTGCCACACCCCTGTACACTGTCCACGCTAGTAGTAGTACCTTGGCTCTTTAACATCTTCTTCCGCATACGTTTTATCGCAGACAAGAACTTTAGATAGCCGAAACGTGCTTCTGTATAATAGAATATGGTTTTGCAATCTTTCCGTTGACAGCCTCGGGTCATGGAATAGTTTAGTGGGTAGTTCTTGCCTGCTGTTGCTTGGAGGCAATTCCATAATATAGTCAGGATTCCAATGTCCTTGAACCCTCCAAAATCACAACCTGAACGGAACGTGAAAGGTAACTGAAGCCTGTTAATGTCCACACATTAGCATTCTTATTTGTAATGATAATCATGCCGTTGACGTCTTTTATCTAGAAACGCATGACCACGACTATTCAATCATTCGCAAAACTCGATGATATTTTCCGGTATGGAAATCGGAACCTCGGGCAATCTAATCGCATTACAAATTAAGTAGGTACTTTGTACAAGAAAACATTATTTTCTGTCCTGTCTAATATGTGTACATAGAAACGCATCTAACTATTCTGAAATCTTGAGATAATTACACATAATTCCAAATTGAATGCATCCAAGAAAAAAAAACAGTCCTCGTTGGCTTAGAGTAGTTGCAGGTAACAAAACAATTTCTACGACGTATAAGCCGCTCTCAGCTTTAATTAAGGGAATAAAACGCGAAACTCACCAATCGTTTTCAGTTGAAAAGAAGTTTTCAAATCAATGAACAATTGATTGAATTTGAAAATTACTTTCTGCTACCTGCGGCGATTGCTGAATTTCTGCGAAAAAATCGGCGAGATGTCAACCATGATGATATTGATTAACAGATACTGTCACCTTAAATCAAGAGATAAATGTAGGCCACTGTAGGCAATCTTCCGCTTGTTACGTTTTAACCATGTTTTATTCAATAAACTGAATAGGACTGAAAAACACGCAAAAGCCTACATAAGTCATCTCAAAAATTATAAAATAGTTAAAGATGCCTTATGTAAGATACAGATAAAAGACTGGTCGTTCTTGTTGTAAATTGTTCAAAAATAAATAATGAAAATTGGAAATTTTATTCAAATCATTTTATTCGTGGCGAAGATATTATATTGTCGTAGAAACAGTAGTTAACAACCGAGACAAAGTCGATAAATTTCTAAAATCTCACAGGGGTTCAAATATGTTGGAATTGGTATTGTCTGAACTAATGGTGTTGCCATATAAAACAAGTGAACATTGAGTCAGATGTCCCCCGTCGACGTCCCAAAATAAATAGATGACACAATATTAATTAATTGCACGTTTATCTTTTTAAAAAGTATCGAGCAAACAAGTTGATTATCTAACCCTAGTACCACTAGAAAATGTTCACGATCAAACTCAGTCAAGGTTCAGCACTCGCCATCGGTTAGAATTAAAATTATCGTATCCTATAGCGGATAATGTTAATCATTGAACTCAGCCAAGGCATTAACATAATGGATATCTACACAAAGTTTAAAAAATTATACCGCAATTTAAAGCAGGGTAGTTATGTTTTAAAGTCTTGACAAATAAAATTGCTTATTGCTACGTACCCTTAACAAAACATTCTCATCATCAGACTTAGTCAAGATATTGTTGTAATGAATTTATACTCTGAGTTTCATGATTTTCACACAATAGAACCAACACCTTGTTGTTGTGTTCCAAATTCTCTGCTTATCCTCAGTCGAAATGTTCATTATCGAACTTAGTCAATGTATTAATATAATGTAATAATGCACAAAGTTTCATGACTCTCACTTAATTATATTCGTGTCTCGAATCATCAACCAATCAAATTGCTTATCTCCGCTTAGTCTAAGCAGACAATGCTTACCTTCGAACGCCACACAAGACACCCATTTAACAGACATCAGCACATTCTAATATCTTTAAAAGGAGAGTTATAGTGTCTCAAAAAGTGTGACAAACGGGAAGGCGGGAAGGCAGGCAGACGAACGCTGGGGAACAGAACATTTTAATAGTCCCCTGCCTTCTTCGAAAGGCGGGAGACAATTAGAGCTTGTTACACTGCATGTATTCACTATTTTATATCGAGAAATCCGAGAGGTCCCCAGCTGGGTCAGGAACCAATCCAATTTAGTGCCCAAAAGGTATGGTAACACTGGGGACAGGAATAATTGTCCGGAGCATATATTTTAAGTTTAATCAAAATTGGATAAAAAAAAAAATGTGAACGGACGTCCCGACGGACGGACATGGGCGACGACATAATACATCCTCATGAAAATGTGGGCGAATAAAAAATATAATACATGTATGTTAAAAGGAAGTTTTATGATTTATCTTTTAATGATTATTTTTCTACAATACTCCTCCACGTTTGTGTTACTGTTGATGGATTATATGCCGGTACAAAGGACATGTTTATAGGTTGAAAGAACTGTAGTCGGTGACTGAAAAAATATAAACGAAGCAATCTTAGATCACATTAAAAACAAATGTAAAACTGGGAACTTTTTGTAAACAAACGTGTTAACGATTGTACTGTAATCATAATTGAAGCCTTTAATTGATAACAAATATAAAGATTTAATGTAAATACGTTTGTTTACAACTGCATGTTGTTAATACCTGTTAGCCTCAGTTATTTCATCAATATTGATGACAAATAGATTCTATTTGCTCCTAATAACCTGAAAGTAATCACATACCCCCATTCCCTCCCACACCACACATCTTTCGCTGGAAAGGGTGGGTCGGATGTTCACAAACAATTTTAACGACTTGAATTGGCACGTGCAAACGGATTTTTGTACCTAAGCGCTAGCTACCGTCTTGTAGGTATGGAACGGAGTTCATAAACCGACCATCGCCTCCGAATATGCCGCAGAGATGATTATGGTCCTGCAATAGACAGATTTAGCTCGTGTATAATGTATGTCTAATATTTCTTAATTTGTGATTTCTTTACTTTTAAAAAAAATCAATTTAAGTGTCTGTAAAAAATGTGTTCGGTGGGTTTTTTTTCCCAATCTACATGTACGTTTTTGTATTTAATATCGGGACTGTCGAGGTAATAATATCGTTACTAGGGAAACTGTATTTATCTGATCATCTTTCAGTACATACAGAGTAGGTCGCATTAAGTTTTTGACATCAAACATTGATCTTGGTAGACAAACTCTCGTTAATTTATAACATATCTAATTAATTAGAATCTAGCATGGATTACACAGTCTCGTGTTTATTTAAAATCTTTATTAAAGACGATACCAATATTACGGGGGGGGGGGGGCAATACAGGTCACATCTTATTACTGCCTTATATCTTATCGACCTCTTTCTTAGCAAACAATTGTTGATCTGGTGCCGTTCACAAGGCCGGATATGCTTTGTTTTTACAGCACCTACATAAAGTTAAAACGTCAATTACACAATTTCATGTTGTACATTTGTATATTTAATATCTGGCGAAAACAAATTATTGTTAAATTAATATTTTATAAGCTGGTTATGGTCCACAGTCAATTAAAGTAAAAAATTCAGATGTTAAAAGTCACAGACGATTAATCCCGACCCCCCATCCAAATTCTTAAACCTAACACTAGACCTAGCCCTTGCCCAAAATCCATATATGACTTCATAATTTGTGCTAGACCATACTCGATGTAGCGTTCTCCGCTGAACAGTTCCGTCTAATCAAAAGTTTAGGCCTCTGTGTGTCATTATTAACATTTTTCGAAAAATCTACTCAAACTGACTATTTTCAAATTTAATTAAGAAAATAAAATAAATATATTAACGGTAAATGTGTCTTCAATGCCGAATAATGCAAAATTGTGACTTTAAACATACATTATGCAAGAGCTAAATCTGCATATTGCAGGTATTTCTTTAGGCCTGAAATGTTATCTAAATTATCAATTGGACATTAATTAATTTATCCGTACCATGATCAACCCTCGATGGCATCGCTAGCCTGCCATCTTGAGTGGATTATGGCCCGATTTACTGCATAACTTTCCTTCAAGATTAATCAATAAGTGGATAATCGAGACTATGTTTTTTTTATCGTACTGACTATAGTAATGATGATCGAGGCTAGGCAGAAAATTCAATCGCTTAAAGGACAATATTGGTGCCAGTCATTATCACATAATGTGATAGAGCTTGTTAAACACATTCCAAATATACTTTTAACAGAGAGATCAATGCTACGATAGTTGAGTAATACATGTTTCCCGAATCGGAAGTGACGAACGCCAAAGGAAAACACGAGTCACCGCTTTATATAACTGACTAAAGCGACGAGTGATAACAGATACACGGCCGAATATCTGCTCACTAATAATTCCTTCGAAGACCAAAAGTTGTTATATGGGACTGTAAGAGGATATCTGACAATTCAATAAAGTAATTGAATGTCATTAGATAAAAAAAACACGAGAAAAATAGAAATAGTCCGTACATTCCCTTGTTTATATTCATTCTATACCTTATAAAAACATGGTAATGCACGGATTTTTTCTGTTTTTCTTTCGTGTTTTCTTATCTAGTGACAGTCAATTCTTTTTATGAATTGTCAGATATCCTCTCACAGTCTCACACAACAACTTTTGGTTTTCGAAGGAATTATTAGTGAGCAGATATTCGGCCGTGTATCTGTCATCACTCGTCGCTTCAGTCAGTTAAATAGACCGGTGACTCGAGTTTTCCTTTGGCGTTCGTCACTTCCGATTCGGGAAACATGTATTACTCAGCTATCGTAGCATGGATCTCTCTGTTAAAAGTATATTTGGAATGTGTTTAACCAGCTCTATCATATATGTGATAATGACTGGCACCAATATTGTCCTTTAATTCTCGGTTCATAGTGGATCAATTTGACTGGAATTTTCAGCAAATTGCCTTTACAATATCTTGTTTTTAACCATTATAGAGATAACTGCCAACTCGTTATCTAATCTCCCATAATATATCTTTAAGTACCGGTACATAACAAATATCAATTACCCCTTTTATACAACCTTCAGCCCTAAAAAGTAGTTTTAAATTTTAATTCATTTAAAAATACAAATCTGGATTTATGTGAAATGTAAATGGAGATTTTAGCATGTGTCAAGAAGGATTTCGATAATCAGACAAGAGATCAGCAGTGCTGATAACATTAATTCATTTACATTTTCATGTATAGAACAATACTTACAAGTCGGGATCAGGGAATGATGTATTCGCCGGATGAAGAGCTTCATAAACTCGATTATTTTCAGAGCCATGAATAGCAAACGCATTCATTCGGTTCACATTCGGTGGTAAATATTCTAGGGGAAGTAGAGACTCTCCGGACCACCTGCTCCCTTCAATGGAGGCCTTATATTGAATTGGCAATTCATCCTATAAAAAAATACACACACGATTACTCATGATTTCATTTGATCGCTGTTGGATATAATCCCCTTGAAACAACCCAATGATAAATATTCTTGACATTATCGTGACGTAGTCGTAGACGTATTAATGTCTTCTACAAGAAGGTCTAATCATACGTCACCCAACATCGAGGAAGTGGTGTCATTAATTTCCGAAAGGTTCACAATTTATGTGTTTTGCTGTTTTTTGTCAAAAAATAATAGAACGAAACGATGTTTTTGTCATCGTAATCTATTTTGTCGTTATGTTGTGGAGAGACTTCAACCAGACGGTCACAAGTGTCTGTTTACATTTACATTAAACTATCATTACTAAAGTTCACATACGCAAGCAATTTAGTTCAAGAAGAAGCCGTTTGGATGCTTGCCAGACAATGTATTTCATAAGTTAACATTCTATTTGTTTGTTCATTAAAACATTCCAATTTGGCTTAGGGTTAAAGGAAAGATGGGTCTCACGTCAAAACATCGTGTTATTTACGGTATTTAGTGTCATAAATAGAGATATGCTAAGAACAGAAATTTGCTACTTCCGATATTTAAATTGGGTATGGCAATAACGTTTTCTGACTACGCGACAATCTTACATTAATGAATTAACGCTTCTGGGCAATGACTTAAAATCCAGTTCTTACCATTACAAAACCCCGTCACTGTCTGAATAGTACTAAATTTGACACGGATTTCTTCGATTATGAAAAAAACTACCGTATTATGGTTGTTATAATCTTGCCTATGTGTTTCAAATCATCCCCGTACCTCCAGTTAAACAAAATCCATTTTGAAATTGCAAAAATATTCCAATGAATAAACCAATTCTCGTACACTGTAAAAATTATATGTATAAAAACATGAAATCACTGTAAAATTTTACAAACTGTCCTGTTAGAAAACTATCAGATGTAAAATTACGTAAAAACTGTGTTTATAAACATTTATGTAAAAATTTAACTTTTAACATCCGAGATTGTGTATTTTAACAACATATTAAAGTTAAATTAGCAAATAGGTATGTAATCTAACAGATTGTGCATTTTAACAGAATATTCATGTTAATTTACAAATCGATACACAATCGAGCAATTACTCTGTCGATCGTTTGAGCAATTTCAACGTAAATTTTTTTAAAATAAATATTTTAATTCGTTACTTTGTTTGTCCTATATTTATATATTCGCGGCGACCCCGGCTTCTTTCCGAACGTCTCTCAACGTTTGCAGTGTACCGGTCGCTCTTGTCCATTCCTATTAACAAGTATCAATTTTTTTGTTTTTTTGTTTTTTTGTTTTTTTTTTAGTTATTTGGAATTCCATGCTTGACCAGCTGCTTACTTTGAAAGTATCACTACTATCCTACTAAGACATGAAAATAATTTTTTCAATTTTATTATCAAAATCTGTAGTTCATTTTATATTCTCTTTTATTGAGACTTGACTGGCTTTAGACCGATATCAGAAAGGCTGGGGGTGTCTCGCACCAAGATGTATGACATGTTTGACACTCGTCTAACATATTTGTCATAACCCATGGCTGTGATTTTAGTTGCATTTCTGTAATATTACAGAAAATATGGTATATTAACGGCAAAATTCTGTTAATTCACATAGTTATAATCATGGATAGGGTTAACGCATGCGCGTCGCAGATTTAACGAATGTCGGTGACTGTTTGAATGTGCATTGACGATGCAGGATAAGAACAGTGGAAAACCAACAATAAGATGTGAAGGTAAGTCTTCCTAATAATAAATCTACAGCATAAGACGAGACTGGGTATGTTATTGGATTTAAAGACACAGCTTCTGCACTGTCTATTAAGTTTGTTGCTTATTTATGTTTAGTATCTATGATCTACAATTAGGCCTACACATAGTGGCCATGGTATATGTTTTATTGTGAATTTGAACTCGACCATGTAAACAATATTAAAGTGTAAGAAACGCGATGGTTCAGAGAATATGATGATGGTTTATTAACCATTAGCAAAGAAAGCTTGTTTTGAAACTTGGCCTTCGTGTCAGTGGTGCAAGTTCTAATTTATTCAGCTGGCGCTAACAACTGGGGCCATGTGTGCTACTGGCCGTACATGTTAAATAACCTTCAGCCCTAAAGAGTCCTTTTGATTTCATTCCTGTATGTGCTTTATCATTTTGTTTCAGGTTCAAGGTAACAAAATTTGTAAGAAGTGGAAGAGACGACAGAAAGTAGTAAACCTGGCCTTCATAACACAAAATGTGAAGACATTTACGATCCCTTGCTTTTAATTTCTGTTAATTTTTAATATTTTATGACAGAAAAATTAGATTTACAGAAAATAAATTATTTTTTTACAATGATTTTGTTTTATATTTAACCACGAAAATTATGTTAAAAAACTGAAAATCTTCTGGCAGAAGCTCTATTTTAACATGGAATAATTCTGTTAGAAACCAGAAAAAGTTCTGTCAGACGGTTTACCAGATTTTTTCTCTGTCAAAGAATAAACAGATTAAAAATAACAGAGAAAAAATACTGGTTAACCAACTGCCAGAACTTTTTCTGGTTTCTAACAGAATTATTTCTCACGGTGCAGTTAAATTACCAACAACCTGTTTAAATACAGGTCTACTTTTTGCAACGTATGTTAAATTACAGCGTATATGTTATTTAACCCACAACTGTAAGGGAAGCATAACATACAACGGTTAAATCACCAACTTCAAGTTTAAATACAAATCTACTGTTATTTAACATTATGATATGTTATATCATTTTACACAGCGTATGTAAAATTACAGGAATATGTTTTTTAACCTACAATTGTAAGACACGCTTAACATTGCATTGTTAAAATACATACTAATGTAAAATTACGAGAAAAAATGGCAACTTTTCTGCCATGATTTTCCTGTTAAAAAACATAAAAACTTTTTACAGTGTATCGAAAAATACCATTATGAAATAATATGTGTAAATTTAAGTAACAGGGCTGTAAAACTAATGTATAAAAATATACATAGGATATTTGGTATTTACACATACGGAAAGATGATGAACATGTGATAGGCCTAAGCATTATTATATTTACGAGAATACGGGTAATCGGTTATAGAACTCAAAGAAAATAAAATTTAGTAGACAGACAATAGTTTCAAAATGAATCTCCGATGCAATTGTCTTCCAGTTGATATTTTTGGTCGCCCACACTCAAACGACTGAAATGGTCTAGCTTGTTTTAGTGCAACACACGCGTTCCTGGAGGTTTTTTGCGTCCATTTCCACCTTGGGTGATATCGCAGTCAAAGTAATGTTGTCAAATAAAAATTGTCAACCTTTATCCCCTTCAACACCTTGCGATGGTTTTGCTGATCATATGCTATGTTTTGATGGGCTTTGTCGAAAAGATAATTAAAAAAATTGACTTTTCAAGAGAGAATTTATGCGTTGGAATATTTCATTGCCCAATGAATTTTATTTAATCCGAGGTGATTTCAAACATATAGGCAAGTATATAATACCCATAATCGAAGAGATATGTTTATAATTTACGGCGGTTCTGACAGCAGTGTTAGATTGTCTCCCAAACGACAGCTGACAAATTTCAACTTTTGTTATCTGAATCTTTATTTATGTAGCATTTATCAAAGTATTACGAAATCAGTCTGAACCTTTGATTGCATTAGCCAACCTTCCTTATTACGGAAGTAGTCTAAATACTTACAAGGAAACTCGGCTAATCACATCAATCAGGACACTCTTACAAAATAAATCATAATCCTGGGAACTAAATATGCATAGGCTTACACTGTCAATTGTTTTGTTAGTAAATTGTAATTCTAATTTGTTGACTAAAAATCAACAGTTTAAGCACACAGGCAAGTGACGCCATCGATGAGGTAAAAGTGGATGAAGACGATTAATATATTTTGGAAGTGGAATTTAAAACAGAACAGTTCATATTTTGTAAAAGAAAATAGTGGCATTTGACCAGTAGGGTGCCCTAAAAGCCAAGCACTCAGTGATTCTAATAAATCTACCGTTCTTCGTATCAATATGCGGTGATCAAAAAAACCCTCAGTAAACAACGAGGAAAGTAAACTCAGAATTAAGGCTTTTACCCAAGCCGTTTCCTTATACTTTATCGTAACCCGATTCTTGCATAATAAGATTGTAAATCTCTGGGAAAACATTCGTCATCCCGGTATACGACCAATGTTGTCAAGGTATTAGACATATCGCGATGTAATGGTGTATTTCAAACTCTATGACATGCTTTGGTCGTTAACGGTGGGTTCAAGATTTATGTGAACGCCCTTAATTCTACCCACCTTCACAATATTCCGTATTCCATTCAACAACAATACAAGATGTTGTCCATGCCTGAAATGAAAAGATCAAAAGTGTCATTTTCTCGGGTCTGCTTGTCTAAATAAAGGGCCATAGTGACTCTGTAAGTAAGATGTTGGCTTGCTAGCATGGAGTTTCTGTGTTTGATCCTTGTGTTGACCTAGAAAGTTTATCGGGATTTCCCAAGGTGTTCCCCACAGGGTACAACGTATAGTCGTTCGGGTGGGACGAAGCGCCGAGGTCCTGTGTACACATTAATGTGCACATACAGACACCCTTGGCCCTTAGAATCCAATATAAAATGAGACCGTAGCGCAGCTGTCCAGACAACATTTCCACCATAGCACACTGTATGGCATAGGTCCTTCACCACCACAGTCGGGGTAGAACAATGTGACATTAATCTCCATTTAATATCATTTTGCTTAAATAAATGAAACCACGTAATAGAAAAACACGAAATTTCATTTTTCGTCAATAACGTTGATAGCTTTGCGCAGTTACAACATTTTACTGGCATTTATTTCGGATAAAGTGGTGGGAGGGGAGAGTTTTACTTTACTATACAATAGGATCTGGAAGAGTAGTTGTATAACCCACGTTTCATTTTATACAGTTCAAAATTTCGTTTTACTTGACTTGACTGCGCTAGGATCTTGAAGAGTTGTTATATAACCCACGTTCTAGTTGATGTGAGGGATTAGCAAATGAAACGGTCTGTTACGGCGAGTGTATGGCGTGAGATTAACGGAACTGTGTGTAAACCACTAGAAACGTCAACGCTCTTTGATTAATCAACACCTGGCGTCATAAGGTCAAAAGCCGCAAGTATGACACCTGGCGCGACCTTCCACTGGCCAGATCTTTATGTAGTGTAGGCCATCGAAATTATATAAAAAAAAAGCACGATACGAAAATAGATGTGTATTTGAATCCTGAATAAACTTCCTGTATCGGAGTTGGATGTTTCAGTCTTCATTATATAATGATGAATGTCCCGGAAACCAAACCTTCAATTACTTCGACAGCGAACTATTTTATTAAACTGTATCTACTGTAAAAACGCATGTTCTGTTTCCAGACTTGCCTTTACTTTGACATTGACGATATTTACTGTTTAGTCTAACGAGTGTCAAGCAGCGTCCATCGCGATTCATTGAACCCAAGGTATAGATCAATCGGGTAGAAATAGGATTGAAATGATCTTGGAACACTAAATTCGCGTTCAATACAATACAATATAAACTTTTGGACAGATATACAAAAATATAAATATCTTAAGAAATATCCTAATAATATACAAAGATTTCGAATAAATATATATATGAGAGAGAGAGAGAGAGAGAGAGAGAGAGAGAGAGAAATGGGGTTTAACGTCCACTCGACACAAACCAGGTCATTTTGGGACTAACATATGGTTTCATTTTATTTCAATAATTCGCTTGCGCATAGGGGTCTTTAGCAGTGGGAGGAAACCGGAGTGCCCGGAGGAAACCCACGAGGTTGAGAAGGCGCCCCTATCTCCATGCCACATACGCTAACACCAGGGTTCGAAACCACAGCCGCAAGCCAGAGGTGACCGGCCAGCTAGAGGTCGAAGCGCGGCACTCTAGACCACTAGGCCATCCCAACCCCCAAATATATATGAACCACAATATAAACATTTGAAAAATATGTCACAATATCAACATTTCAATATCTTGTATTGGTTTTAATTGCTTACTTTTCGACAGAGTTAAAGAGAGGAATGGCATTTAACATCCACTCGACACAATCAGACCATTTCGGAACTAACACATGGTTCAATTTTATTTCAATAATTCGCTTGCGCGTAGGGGTCTATAGCAGTGGGAGGAAACCGTCACTGTTTTTACATGACATAAATTGTGTTCGGGCTTGGATATAGGCCTACAGCTTAATACAAACCTTGATCTCACCAAGTTTTTATGACATGGTTATTGAGCTTAGTAGTCCGCAGATTGGGTATTAACCTCGTGTTTTGATTAAATGAAATTGACTGTAAGCCCAATTGTCAATATCAACAAAATTAATCTCTGTTTACACTAATGGGGGAAAATTAAAAACGATAAGCTGAGGTTAACACGACCGTGGTATTTGACATGTCAATAGTAAGTACAGGAGGACCGCACTACACACACAAATAAAACCTACAAAATGAACCAGTGCCGGACTGGGTGCACCTGTTCACCTGTCCGTGACAGGTGGGCCTAAGCTCATTAACAAAAAGTGGGCCTAAGCCTATAAAGCATTAAGAAAAAAGAGAAAGAAAAAAAGAACAAAGAAAAAAGAAAAAAAGAGAAAGAAAGGAGAGGGGGGAGGGAAGATGAGAAAAAGGAAGGAGAGGACAGGACACAGGACAGGAGAAAGAAAAGATTACAAAAAAATGACTGACAAATTGTATCAGGAAATCATTAATTTGCCTTCTTCTGCTTTGGTCTGAAATGCTTGGAAAATGGGTTTGCGGTTGTCAATTTTCAAAATTTTCCTGGAAGGAGAACACCCCCAGACCCCCCTCGGACGTGTGGGCCTTGGTCAATGTCCTGACAGGTGGGCCTTCGGCACACAAGTCCTGCATTGAAATGAACCTGCGGACATGACTGTAGTCTCGATCATGTTCTAATCGAAGCGATGGTAATATGGACAGTAATAATCGACAATAACACAGTTAATACCAAAATTGGGAAATTTCAATTAAAGATTGTCACCAAAAATCAAAATATATTTTCCTAAAAGTTAAAAATTTCTCTGCTAATTTTTCTTTAAAGCAGAATCCCGCCACCTTTATAACTCGTTCGAAGGTTGCTGCAGATTACATCATTTTGCAAGCATACAGTTAATCTTGCCGTGAAATTATGGGATCATGATACCCAATATTTACGACACAATTACGATGATTGCGTGGAATTTACCCTCTAGAAGCTTCCCAATAACATTTAGAGGATTTGACAGCCGCATGGGACCTTGCAAATCTGTAAATGATGTGATTCTATGGTAAAGGGGTGTCAATGATAAATAAGTGAAACCCAAAATTGCTGTCGAGTCAAGGTCAAAGATTTTTTTAATAAGACGCGACATTAATTTTTTTAATAGCTCAGCGACTTTCGAATGACTTCACGCACTCCGAGAAATTGTAGGCAAGGCACTTGACCGGTACTGATGGCGATCTTGGTAGATAACTGCCATCATGCTGTACAGCACTAAGCTCAGCTCAGTGACGCATACGTACGCGACGCAAGAATCTGCCAAAACTCTAAAACTACTCTGACGCAACGTGTCACGTATACGATACGGATACGTGATACGGATAGGGAAAATGCCACTTGTTAAAAGTCTCTATTTTCCCTATCCGTATCGTATCACGTATCCGTATCGTATACGTGACACGTTGCGTCAGAGTAGTTTTAGAGTTTTGGCAGAATCTTGCGTCGCGTACGTATGCGTCACTGAACTGAGCTTAGTTCTGTACAGCATGATGGCAGTTATCTACCAAGATCACCATCACCATGAGCTATTATAAAAAATTAATGTCGCATCTTATTGAAAACAATCTTTGACTTCGACTCGACAGCAATTTTCGGTTTCACTAATTTATCATTTATACCCTTTACCATAGAATCACGCCATTTACAGATTTGCAAGTTCCCATATCTACCAAAATCTAGCACGTATATCAACCAGCGCGCAGACAGACGGGAAAAGTATGAAAATTCCGAGAAAAACCCATCAAAAATAATGATTAAATTCCAGTCTTTATTATGGTTAAATTCACATCAAATATAAACCTCCGTGTTCTAAGATACACATAGATTCATAAAAACGATATGATACAACATTTTAGCGTCTAAAAAGACGACAATGTTATACGGACCTTCTCCTTATGAAAGCTGTTCGATACGGGCTGCCGTATCCGTGTGCCGTTTCACGTATGAGAAATACACACACATTGATGACGTCACACACAATATCCATACGGATACGCGATACGTACTAGGAATTTACGCTTGCCAAAAGTCTCTATTACCTCGGACGTTCCACTTGTCAGAGGTGGTTTCCACTTGTCAGAAGTGATGGATTTGCGTTTGTACCAGACGAAAATCTGTTCCCCTCCTACAGTATGCCATGTGTTCAAGGTATTCTAGCGTATTCTCGTTCGAGGATTTCGCATACCTTACAAATGTTTGGTTCTACGTTTACATGACAACTTCATGATAAAGTTTGATAAAATAAAACCAAGTACGAACAATCCAAACCATAAGACAATTATTAGAGAGAAAATAACATCTATGGAAATGTCAAATCTAACAATCTATAGTACAAAAATACCATGTTATTCTGAATTGCTATATTGTGAAATTACAGTTATGATGAATCTCCTGATATTTTTACAAGTCAAAGAATCACAAAGAAACCGGTAAACTGTTAAACAGGAAGTTTTCGATCACTTCATATTTATTTTTTTACTTTCATTTTTCAACAGGAAATCGTGTAAATTACTAATGGACGATAGTTGTCAGTAAAAACAAATTCAAGAGTCACATCAAGGAAGATATTTACAAGATGATAGGGAATTTAAAGAAAGGTCTGAGAACGGATTATTTTTAAAGATATCGTAATAATATACTTCCGTTTTGTGCATTACTTTCGGATTTCTTTCTCTGGGATTACAATTATAATTTTAAAACATCACTTGTTCAAAATTAGAATTCACCTAATTACGCCGGAACGATTAAGTGCAGAATTTCTGAACACGGGCCTTATTAAGAGCCCGCGAGTCGCGGTGGTTCAGTGTATAAGGTTATGGTTCATTCACCTGGGCGTCCCGGAATTGATACCCGAGTCTCCGGTTTCCTCCCACTGCTAAAGGCCCCTAGATACAAGCGAATTATTGAAATAAAATTGAACCATATGTTAGCCTTAATATATCCTAGTTTGTGTCGAGTAGACGATAAACCCCATTTCTCTCTCAATATACATATTCGATGAATTGTCAATGTCATGTCTTATATTAAATATTCACCAATATTCCCCACTTTAATAGGAAATAATATTTGAAATTCAAATATCCTTGCCGGCAGGACGTCCGCTCACGAGATGCCGCCTTGTCGATTATATTAATACAAAATATACAGATGTATAGCGAATCTCCATGGAGTTCATCAACAAGACTAGATATGGTCACAATGACCTGTGTATGTATAAGACGGTCATCTGTTGACTACAAGTGCCATCGAATTCTAACTGCCACGGAATCATGTACGTACACGTCAATGGGTGTGTCTGTCTTTTTTGTACCACTCGAACCACTAGGCATCAGTTTACACGAGATCGTGTCCTGTGAATTTCCAGTTCAATTATTCATAATTTCATTGAAATAATTTACATAGTATCATGGTTAGATCTAATTGATATGGCCAACTTCAAGTTAGGTCAAAGATCACGAGAAGTAAACAAGGCTAGAGCTAATCCCAACCCTAACCCTGGACCTAATCGGCAACCTCGCCAACAATCAAAATAATGTCTTAACCATAGTATTTACATCTCAGTGACCTTGGGGAAAATTGAGCTGGCCTTAATAAATAGATTCAGTCATAGTATCATATATATACTGCAGAAAGATTAAGCATGCGCATGCGGGAAGCATTGTGATGAAACTTCGCGCGTATGGATAGAACTTTTATATTTCAATAACATCCCCTATACCTCACCCAATCACACCCACCCCACCCCAAGAATACACTTCTGTAGACTATCATCTAACAAAGCGCCATAATTTGAAGAACGAGAAAATTGGCATCATGATTATCCTCCGTTACAATTTCACTCAAAGGGTTGAAATGCGGTGGTACAGAGTAAAAGCAATTTTGATTACAACACGAGTCAATTGGCTTACAGACGAATGAAGAATAAAAATGCATTAGAGACTGTGACGTATCTATAGCTTTACACCAATTAGATTTGCTTTTACATACGAGACAAGAAACTTACGGGCATAATTCCACTTCGATGTATCTGTCGTCATCATTGAGTAGAAATAATTCGACAACTGAAAAAAGGAATAGTTGTTAGGAACCAACAATAATCTTCAATTTATTTATAAAACCATTCCTGATTAATCGATGCGTATCTTACTATTAGGTTAATATTAACAATCATTAGAAAATGAAATGAAACGGGGGCTTAACCAACGCATTTTCTACACTGACTCGACTAATATAGAGAGGCAAACAACATGGAGAGTGCACATGGGGGAAGTTTTGGCCGGGAAGCAGCACTACGGCCTTCTCTTCTTATTTCGAATTCCAACTATCAAAGTTTTTTTTACGTGCACCGCAATCTCTGAACGACTAGACATTGTTTTTTTACAGGCCTTCCGTGCTGCAAAACTGACCAGGGGAAACGACTCGACCAACACTGGTGTTTCGTTTCATTCGAAAGACAAGACATTGTGCATTATCAGGCCTTTTCTCGTTGCACCGTTGACAAGAGAAAATCGCGCCGAAAAATCCCCAAAAACTTACACGGCTGACACTGTTTAGCTGGACAACGCACCGCCCTAGAATCAAATAAAGACTGGTGGTCGATCGATTAAAATGTGTCTCATTAAAGAAGCTTTAGCGCTTTCAGGGGCTTTACGGTTGGTAGTAAAAATTAATTTCGACTTGATTATCTAGTTACATGGAGAATAATCAAATAAGATTGTCTGTAAAAATATCCCAAGCCACTGCCGAGATTTACATGTTTTAACCTATAAATTTTGAGTAGGCAGTTGATGTACTGTATGGTGAGTGGTTGAGTTTTGAATTTGATATTATTGGACATAATTTATATTTTATTGGTAAAAGTGTTACTCCCCAACTTTCTATAACTTATGAAACCATTGTTGTATCAAACATAGTTTACCAGTCAAGGTAACATGTCTCCACCACCATCTTCCATGTCCGCACTTAAAAACACATGGTTTGCACATAAATGGCATATCCTAAACAGCATGAAGGAGAAAATCTACAGAATTCATTACGAGTTCAATAATATCCTTTAATCGTCAAATCCCGAAGATCTAGATCGGTTTAGTACTTAACAATGGAGAGAGGGAGAGAGAGAGAGCGAGAGAGAGAGAAGGGGGTAACGTCATCTCGACACAAACTAGGTCATTTCGGGACTAACATATTGTTCAATTTTATCCATAATTCGCTTGCGCGTAGGGGTCTTTAGCAGTGGGAGGAAAATGGGGGACCCGGAGAAAATCCACGAGGTAGAATACAACTACATGTGGGGCTGAAGGCGGGACCGTCTGCGAGACAATAAACGACAACATTAAATATCAAATGCAGGAAGTATTTTTTGTTTGTGATTCCTACATATGATCGATCCGTCCATTTAGAAATCGGATTGGTTTGCCTTCTTCCTGGTCTGCGTCTACGTATTGTCTACTCAACGTTCGACAATCATTTATTTTATTTCCACATCAAGTCACTAGGTTATTGTAAAAGTCTACAATATTTACTTTGATGATAGGTGATTTATTGCCGATAGACAATTAGACCAAGCTTCCCGTCTTCAGTACCCCGAAGTGGGATGATAAACCCTTTTTAAACTCCGTTTCCCACTTTCCAACACGAGAAAAGGTACTAAAAGTTATCGTGCATGACCATATCGTAATGAGATGGGTGGTGTAGTCTTTATGATACCCTTGCAGAGAATTCCCTACGTGGGACCTTCTTAAAATTTTATCGCTGAGGAAATAACTCTAAAGAATTTACGAATGTTATGTTTAATTAACTCAAGAGGTTAACTGTCGAAATAAACTCGGTGGTGTGAGTCCGACAGATAATATTTTCAATTAGAAAACAAGACAATTCTTCTGCACTTCATTTTCATAAACTAAGTTTCCATACTATAATTAATATGCATATTTATAAACTAGTTATAATAAACAGCACATGCAGGGGTGCCGAAATGGCGCGAGAGCCAGGGTACCAAAAGATAGGGGGTCGGGGGGTTCTCTCCCCCAGGCCTCTAGAAAATTTTGAACTTTGTCAATTCCGAGAACGCTGTTTAGTGGGCCTCTCGGATTCAAACATAAAACCCTTTAAAATACCTGATAATGAAAGAGACCCTTTAAATTACCTGAAAATGAATCGCCTAGTAAAAATGTTAAAAACTCTAATCATTAAGGCATGGGTATACATGTATACCCCACAAAAGGGCAGGGTACCATTTGTATACCCTGGTACCCCTGTTCCGGCGCCCCTGAGTACATGTATTCCACAGTGTTGTCTGTGTATTTCCCGTTCGATTTCTAAATTCATTTAGAACATATTAAAACATATACTATTCAAAAAATGTAGGGGATATTTGATTTTTAAGAGTTATTAAAGTCACCTAATGAAACTGGCGAAGAAACAAATGACAAAATGAAATGAAGTTCACATTCATCGATTTATTCCAAATGACCGTTAGACTAAGTAAGGCACAGACTGACCATTATAAGGGTAAAATGATACCCGGGGTCAAACATCAAAGTTACCACAGCATCACAACAAAGTCAGTAATGGGTAAATCCTCCTCTGTTTGCCAAACAAGCATTGACCCGACGTGGCATACTCCTAATGAGACGTCTAAGGTCATTTTGGTCCAGATTGTCCCATTCCTGTTGCAACGCAGCAGCAAGTTCTTGGCAGCAACAACATGTAAAGCCGTTCTTCCAGCAACAGTGATGCCTCCCCACACCATAACAGAACCACCCCCAAATCGATCATGTCTGATGACGTTAACGTCTTGGAAGCGCTCGTTTCGACGACGCCACACCCTCCTACGTCTGTCCAAAAAATCAACAGTGACCCTTGACTCATCTGAAAACATCACATTGCTCCAGCGTCGATTATCCCAGTGTTGACGATCCCTACACCAACGACGTCTTGCCTGAATGTGATGATCTCTCAAACAAGGGATTACGCGAGGACGTCGGGCGCGAAGGTGACCCCTATGCAGTCGATTCCGAATCGTCTGGCCACTCACTCTCACACCAGTGTCTGTTTGAAGACGAGCGCTGATCTGATTTGCTGTGATGACACGATTTCTCAAGGCCAAGGTACCGATAAATCGATCCTGGGCTTGAGTTGTCGCCCTTGGTCGACCTGAGCGTGGTCTGTCCTGTACAGATTGTGTATCACGGTATCTGGACCATAGCCTGCTTATGACAGACTGAGAAACATTCATCGTCCGCGCCACAACCGCCTGTGTTGTGCCGATCTGTAGCATGCCAAGGGCACGTAACCTTTCATTTTGGGTAAGCCGACGCATATCAAAATTGTTTTCTGGGCACTAAAACAATTAAGCTGATGTTTCCACCCTGGAATTCAATGCCATAATGACTGTAACATTCAAAGTCAGAGTCGTGCAAATCTTGGGTTGGACCCCCATGATGATCCCAAGCATCACCTGCATTCCATGCGGTAGCTATTGGTGCGTTTGGGCGTCACATGTAACTGGAAATGTTTCTTCTGTTAGGTTCTATAGTGACTTTTTTCGTAGTCATTTGCATATTTTAGTATTATGCCCCCAAAATCAAATATCCCCTACTTTTTTTGAATAGTATATAAATTATCAAAAACAACATCCGCGAACCCTAGCCATTATTTAACCAGAAATAAAAATTGAGTAGCCGATTGTTCAAACATAATGTTTGCCATTTTACATTCACTTTGTAGGACAATGTCCTCTCAATTTGTGGGACATTCTCCTTACAAACTCTCATCAACAATATGGATGCTCATCGTTGTACCTGTTAATCAATCCTTAAAAGTGTACAAGAATAATGAAGTTTTTTTTTAAATAATCAGTGTAATACTTGAAGAGAGGCCCTCGAATGTTGATACAATTTCCTAAAATAATATCAGCCTATTTCAAAGCTCGTTGATCTTTATTTTAAAACAAAGGCGCAAATTTACATAGATTCAAACAATTTGTCTTCACTAAAATACACGTGAACGAAAATAGATCTTAAGAATTTCTTCATTAACAATTGAGCCATAATATATTATCATTAAAGTAACTATGCGTCATTTGCATTTTTGCTAAAATACCACATTTCTTTTAAGACATAAATCAGAAAACAAAAATCAAAATGGCAATGCTAGATATGGTTCCGGCTTGGATTTCGTCGGATCTAAAACAAGTCATGATAAATTTTCGCGGACAACAAAATGGCGTCGGGCTTATTACATAACGAAACTCCATAGATCAATGTAATTTCTATTTATGGACTGGTGTATACGGTACCCTCCCATTTCGACTACATCCCATTTTTGACTACGGCTTATACGGTCTGAGGGTTGTTGTTTATTAAAGATTTGACGTCAAATAATTATCCGAATACAGATTTGTCTATTTACTAAAATGAAATATTTTAAACCGTTATACCACTAATCATCGCATACAGATTGGTCTATTAACTATTTTGAGTTGATTTTAAACTGTTATAGTAGTACTCACTGAATACAGATTGGTCTATTAACTATTTTGAGTTGATTTTAAACTGTTATACTAGTACTCACTGAATACGGATTGGTCTATTAACTAAACTGAAATGATTTTAACCTGTTATACTATAGTACTCACTGAATACAGATTAATCTATAAACTAGACTGAATTAATGTTAAACTAGTGCTCACTGAATACAGATTAATCTATTAACTAGACTGAATTGATGTTAAACTAGTACTCGATGAATACAGCTTAACCTGTAAACTTGATTGAGTTGATGTTAAACTGTTAAACTAGTGGTGGCTGAATAGCGTTTAATCTATTAACTGGACCGGGTTGACTTCAAACTGTTTTACTATTACTCAGTGAACACAGATTGCAATCAACCAAGCTGATGATTCACTGAATAGAGATTAATCTATAACTACATGTAGACTGAGTTGATTTTAAACTGTTAAACCAGTAGTAATTGAATACAGATTGTTGCTAACAATGTTCATGTTTTAAGATCTCCAGACTTAATCGCCCAAACATGGATATATCATGGCTCAGATATACGACAAATCAATTCAAGCATGTGCCACAGAACCAAAACTTTGCCGGTGCTGTCCCGGCCACGTCCTTAAATGCCCTAAATTTGATCTGCCTACCCTCGTTTGGAGGCCTAAGTACACCTCTGCAGGTTTCGTTTCTTTTTTTGAAGGTTTTTTATTTATTATTTTTATTATTTATAAGTGTTTATATAGCACCATTTCCACAAAAGTGCTCAATGACGCTTTACAATAAAGACAATATGACATTAAAATATTGACACAACAAATATAGGATTAAAAAACATAAAAAAACCTCTGCAGGTGACATTAAATAGATGAAATGTTTTCATTAATTTCATTTCATTTTCTTCTTTGTTGGAAGTATTAAAGATATTGAAATTAATGTTAGATTCAAAATGGCACTATCTTTTTATTTTGTTCTACGCAAAACTTTCGTGTCAGTAGATAAAGTCAGTTGCAGACAACAATTAAACTGAAATTAGCAAACGAAGGTAAATTTACTTCTTTACTACAATAGGATGTGGAAGAGTTGTTATATTACCGGCGTAAAGTGGGAGATTAGCCAATGAAACGGTATGTAACAGCGATTTCTTGGTGTATCATGCACGGAACTGTTTGTAAACCACAAAAAAGTCAACGCTGATAGATTGATCAATGCCTGACGGCATAGGGTCAAAAGTCGCTCGTACGACCCCTGACACGACCTTCCAGTACAACTATCAGATCTCCGTGTAAAGTGTAGGCCATCGAAAGTATAAAAACCGAAATAGATCTGTATTTTAAGCATCATTCTTTTGAAATATCACTTGCAATAAATATTATTCCTCGTCGAAGCGCTATGTTCTCTATAACTTTAATCAAAGTAGTTTGTTTCCAACTCCAAAATACCAGACGCTAATCCGGATACATTGACCATTTGAATACAAAATGACAATAGGCATTGTGTCAATCTCTCTTGTAGTGAAAGCATCTTTAGGAATAAATTACATGATATCAATGAAAAAAATAAGTTCATTTAAATCAAATCATTTATGACTATTTTGATACGTTTTATCTGCAAGGATGCAAATCCCAACAAACGCAATAAATCTGATCGTGTTCTTACAAAATTGGTGAGGCTACCCTGTATCCATTTTTGTGATCTATATTGCACTTTTAAATGTCATTTTCATCGACAGTGTGGATTGAAAATTTATAATGCCTGTCAAATATGGGGTTTGATTTGCACCATGGTGTTTCTCTGGTAGCGCAGGACACTTACTCAGAAATTGGCCCCAAAAGCGCTGCCTAATTGGTCGTACCATTTCAATAAGAGAATTAGCAATGTAATTTCGCTTTTTAAATCTGTTTAGTCTAGGCCACCGTGACATTTTGTGTGATTTGTTATCAAAGAGCATGGCCTTGTTGACCACTTTTAAAGAGACATTGGTGACCTTAGGATTATACTATGTGGACCGCTTTAAATTTTGTTTCGATACATCAATGCTTTAAATTGAATTAATCAGTAATTTCACGTTAAGAGTCTCCATAACAAATAAAAATAGTTAGTGCTATAATATACAACAATACTCCTTTCAGAATATTCCACTATAAGGCACTGCACTAGTGCACCAGAACTTTTAAGGAATATTATATTACCGGTATATATTATGGAAATTAAAGGCGCTGTGACTGCAGTAAACCTGAATATAGATTTAATTCTTTCCCGGTAAAGTCGGGGTCATACTATTGTTGGTGTACAATACAATGTTATGTTTATACACAGAGTCAACATCAAAAGTTGCCGTTCTTGGATCAATAGCTGAACTAAGGCACCAAAGAACGAAGCGACTCGGTGCAGCCATAAAGCCTTCCCAGTATACCTCCCTGACATTAGTACGTCACAGTTAGTGACGCATCAGGAGTGTCAGAGGCTCTTTAGCTAAAGTACTATGGGGTGAGGGGGGGGGGGGGGTAATTGTCAATTTTCATATCTTTTTTTTTATTTTCCACCACACAAACTTATTCAGCAGCATTGCGTTGTATATTAATCACGGCTGTAAACTATTCGGATGTCTTTTTCCTTTTTTGTATTAGAATTGCTGGTAAGGGCTTTAGCTTTGTCAAATATATCAATAATATTATTTATATCCATCGCTTTGGTGGAAGCATTTGAATTGATAAAAAAGGCTGATTAATCCGTACTCTCTTGTGACATTGTCGGCCGCAAGTATGTCCATATTAATATGTCTTTATATATTTAAGTTTCGAAAAGGAACGCTCTGTCGTAGCAACGGTTACGGACAATACAATAAACAAAGCGCAAACTGTTGTCAATTCGGGCATCGAAGACATTACCAGAGAAGAAATCAAACGTTTAAAAAGGCAGTGCGTATAGTGCGTCTTTAAATATAAATTCGGCTTATTGTTCACTTGATTGGTTTCGGGTGTGTACTTTATGATTTTACCCAATCTGGTTAAAACACAGACCCTATTTCGTTTCATTTTTTATAGTTCAAAATTTCGTTTTACTTGTTTTCGCACTACTAGAATCTGGAAGAGAACAGTCGGTCCAGTTGATGTGAGTAATTAGCCAATGAAACGTTCTGTTACGAAACTGCCAGTAAACCCATAGAAACGTCAACGCTGATTGATTAATCAATGCTTGAAGTCAAAAAGTCAAACGCCGCTCATATTACCCCTGACACGACCTCCCCATACAACTGGTCAGGTCTTCATGTAGTGTAGGCCATGAAAAGTATACATAAAAAAACGAAACGAAATATAGATCTGTATTTTTATTAGATTGGGTCACAGTAAGACTTTTACTAATCAAAACCCTAATGATTATTTGAATCCTGAAAGATTTAAATCCAGATTTTTATTTGTGTCGGTCAAACTTATATGAAATAGGTTATACCTTCATAATTCCACAGTTGAGGAAACGGTAAACCACTGGGACCATCAGGTGCTGGTGGATCTCCGAAATACGGTGCGTCAACTGAAAGCTTCAGATCACTTGTAGAATTTGGTGCTATTTTTATTTTTACCGGTTCATGGTTTATACTTCCGCCATTCCAGGTTTGTGTGATGCAGAATTCCCTTTGAAGAAAGAATGAATAGTCTAGATAACACATATTCCAGAAAAATGTTAATTCGAGATACAAGACAGAGAGGTAGATGGGGTTTAACATCCACTCGAAACAAACCAGGTCATCTCTGGAACTACGCAAACAAGGTCATTCCGTAACTAACACATGGTTCAATTTCATTTCAATAATTCGCTTGTGCGTAGGGGTCTTTAGCAGTGGGAGGAAACCGGAGGACGCAAAGAAAACCCACGATGTTGGAGAGGTGGCCCTACGTCATGTCACACGTACATCCTTGGAATCCACACCACGTAAAGAAGTAGGGGGGGGGGGGGTATCGTATATCGGAGAATTTGATCGAGACAAATACTGTGTGTATTCTGATTTTTTTCTTCACGATCAATAAGGTACATACATGGCCAGTAAAATCAGAAAATTCATTTAAGTTCCAAGGGAAATAACTCTTTTATTCTTGTCGTTTGGTTGTGCTTTATCAATTAATGAACTATTAAAAACGTCGTAATTTCTATTGTTGGGTTGTCTTGGGTGTCGTGATGTCGGGTTGTCGTATTATCGGTCATATGTACAATGATCCTGCGGTGTTGGCCAAGAAAGTTCCCCGGGATTTTGCAGCGTGGTTTCTCCATGTCGGTAGTGCAAGACAAAGCTAATGTGTACACATTTACTGTGTACACATTGGCGTGTACATAAAATAATCCTTAATAGTTGAAATTCGGTGAAAAAAATGACACGGTCCATTGGAAATTTCCGTCATGTCACTCTGCATAGCGTATGGCCGAGAAAGTTCATCGAGTTTTTCCGGCGTGGGGTGCAGGAAGGGGGTATGACAAGGAAAGTTGTCTAGTCGTTCGGATGGGACGAAAAACCGGGGTCCCGTGTATATATTGGCATGACAGATCCCTTGGCAGTTGGAATTCGTTATAAATTTGCCCGGATAGCGGCGCTACGGCCTACTCCTACAATGAATTCCAACTGTACGTGTGTCTTTTACGTGCTTGCCAATATATAATCGGGCCTCGGTTTTTCGTCCCATCCGAAAAACTCTACGTTATCCAATGCCAGGCCCCCATCCTGCTGGATTTGCAAAGAGTAATAACTCAGGAAATTGGGTTTAACGTCCTACTTTTCTGGTAGTTACGGTGACTCAGTACGGGGGCCCGTAGCCACGAGGGAGCTATGGGGCTTAGGCGCCCCCCCCCCCCACAAAAAAAAAATGAATTAGCCCCCTAAATATTTCGCCAACAATAATGATTTCTAAGAGGAGTATTCTTTGCCGCCACATCCTTAGCACCACCAAAAAATTCCGTAGCCCCGACCCCCAATTTTATGACCTGGCTACGGGCCCGAGTCAGTAGGACGTTGGTTCACTTACGTTGAGGTCTTACAGGACGGAGGTTCCGTATATTGGCTAGGACGTAAAAGACCCCCTGACACCTGACATTTGGAAGTCAATAGAAGAGTAGGCCGTAGCGCCGCTATCCGGGAAAAGTTTCCATTACAGTACACTGTATAGCGTATGTCCGTCTTCATTAGCCCTGTCAGAGCAGAATAATAGAGAGTTTTTTAAATTCAATTTCTGTGGGGGGGGGGGGTATCCGAATGGTTAGCACGTGCGCGCTGTATTATAAAGTTTGTCATTGAGTCAACTGGCGTGGGTTCGAATCCCAGGTTGTACGAGACAAGGAGTAGGGGCGCCCGTCCAACCTCGTGGGTTTTCCCCGCCGGGTCCTCCGGTTTCCTCCCACTGCCAAGGCCCCTACGCGCAAGCGAATAATTGAAATAAAATTAAACGGTATATTAGTCCTGAAATGACCTAGTTTGTGTCGAGTGGACGTTAATGCTCATCTCTTTCTCACTCCTACTTTTCTGTGCCAGTCGGGCTATTGAAAATTTAGGCATATGCTATGCAGAGTGCTGTGATGAAAACTTTCAATGAACCGTGGCATTTCTTCATCGAAATTCAACTCTGAAAGATTCTTTTATGTGCGCGCTAATATGTTCATAGGATCTTGTTTTCATGTCCCATCTACACAACTAGACACTGTACTTTGCCAGGCCCTTTGTCTTGCAATACAGACAGGCAGAAGCCCTGGTGCAAAATCCCGCGGAACTTTCTGGACCAACACCAGGGTCAGTGTACATAATCATACTATTGAGAGGAATATGGCCGATAACCCGACAACATATCCGACATCACGACATTTTAACCCGAGAATACGAATTCTTTAAGCCACAATTTTCACCCTATACCACGACATTAAAAATGTCGTGTCGCGTAAAAATGTCGTGTTGTCGTGATGTCGTGGTGTCGGGTTAAAATGTCGTGATGTCGGGTTGTCGCCTTATAAAAGGCGACACGACGACATGATACCAATAAGCCACTATACTTATAGGATTAACCATTATGTCAGAAACCTATCGCATTCCACGTGTATTTAAAGCACCCCACGCCCCATAGAGCAAAGCAAATGCTCGAAGGGCATACTATACATATTCTGAATGACACATTGCTAAAACGTAATGAAGAGACAACACAATACAAACAAATTGCATGCATGATTATCATTTATATTGCAACATCAAATTTCCCGGCAAATTTAGGCGTCACATGTGAACAGGGTTCGAAATTAAAAGTTATACTATAGGCCAATGGTTCTCAACCTTTTTTGCGCACGGTACACCTTGGAATACATGAAAAAATAGCGGCACACCTAGCTAAATATATATCAAAAATATTTGAATTTTGCAAAGTAAAAACATCACAAATCGTAGACAGTACACAACCGCGCACACGGACAAGTCATAAGACATCGGTCAAATAGCTGGCTTCCTTAGTGAGAAATTTTCTTAGAGTGCCGTTCAAAATTTCGCGGCAGCACACTTAGGACGATCTCAAGGTACACCTGTGTGCCGCGGCACACCAGTTGAGAATCACTGCTATAGGCCTACTAATCTATAAGATGCTCATCAATTCCATTAACTTTAATCACAATTACCACAAATATTTTGCATGTACTGGCTAACTCTACCCCTTCCCCACCCTAACTTTTTCATTTGAAAATCTCTTTATTAATCCACCTATAGTATTAATTTATTATAGTCGATGTTTACTCCTATTTTTTGCGGAGAGACAACTGCTATGTTAAATATGCTTGATGTTTTACTATGCGCGCACGTTTTGTTTTATATTTTCATCTGAATGCAAATTTTATACAGTCTAATTGTGTGGGTGTTCTAAATTTATGCCCGTCCATATTTCTAATGAATGCTTTGTATATTGTATGCTGTCCTAAAAGGACGTTTCGAAGCAATACAATTCTATTCTATATCACATTACATCATCACATTTCCCGCCAATTTTAGACAATCTACCAGCCAACTAGGCCTATACGAATATATTAACACACCGGGAAGAGTGTGTGGAGTGTCGTCAATGAATGTATATTCCGTGGATCTAGAAAAGCTTGTCGATGACCAACAAGAACTCAATTTCGTCTTGTCATACTACACTAACTAGTACTAAAGTAGCCTGCTCTGCTTTATTCCGGAACCGCGCATCATGCACTGTATCTATTTATATAACAAAAACAGCTAAAAAGAATGTGAACTAAGGTTTTAATAGCAATATCGAGAGAAGTATCACGCTACCATATCAACTGACATGACAAGCATGACACCTTTCTTGAAACTTATAGCTTATGTTGTCTAAAAACAGAATGTCCACGTGTTGACATTATTTTTGCCCCGCCCCTTTTTGTGTCACTTGGTAAAACTTGTTAGGTCGGTTTCTCTACTCGCCATGTCCATCGTCGCCTGTTTGACAGCGATGAGTTCACTGTTTCCTTTAGATCCCAGAATAAAAAAAAAATATCACGTAACTCTGCTTTGCATAATGAATTGACCTACATTGTGGTGTGTACAATTACATCTTCGGATTGCTTTCTCTGACGGCCGCTTCCAACAGGTGCGTGAAAAGGGGGCAGTCACATGATCAATTGACCTCGTTGTCGCGCTCAACGCCATGTTTGTTGTGGTATGAAAATTGAGGTGATCAATCTCTACGAATATCCTAATAATTTGATAGAAGTAAATCCATCTTTTAAATTGAGTAGTGTCTGGTAATACCGAAGTCCGCACCGACAGATGGTCGTGTCGGTAAGATATTGATTAAATAATTATTAGCGTCATATTAATATCTTTTGACATTTTTGTATTGTAAGAAATAAGAAATAAACAAGTCAAGCCCAAGTCAAAGTTTTAATAAGTGAATCGAAGAAAAGCAAGACACAAAATTGACAGTGTACATTGAGAGGATATACGTATACAAGAAAAATATTCATGTTGGCATGATATGCATTAAATAGCGTTTCCATTCATAAATAAATTCATTCTTCAGTGACGAATAAAGAAATTTTTTCAGTCAAGGTTGTACAACATTGCTCATTAATTGTCATAAATTGACAATAGGCTTTCGTGATGAATATGTAAATTGGATCTGCATGCAATGAATAAAGAAGTGTATGTCTTAATGTGCACACAAATTAAATAGCCTATTGTAATGCATGTTAATGAAACTTTAGCATCAGTGACAATAAATGTACAAATAACTACATATTACATAATTATAATACATGTATGTAAGAACTACTAACTTGTCATCTTATGTGTGTGTATGTAGTATTAGTACACGATGTAAAAGAACTGTACGATGTAAAATAACTGTACGGGTTCTTTAAAGATTTTCAAATAATCAATTAATGGTACAGGTAGTTTCATTCCCCTTTCAGCTCAGGTAAGTTTTATCCTATGTGTATTACTTCACACTGTACTGGTACTGTTATTTATCAAGTCTTTTATACAAAACATTCTATTTTTTCTTGGCCATTGTACCTGTTGTTTTAGAAGTCTTATACAAAACGTTCTATTTTTCTTGGCCTACCTCAGAATTATATACATGTAGTGGCCATGAAAAGTCTCCCCATTTTCGTACATGGCATAGTATAAATATTTCCTACTGTTTGAGTTCTGGTAAATAATAAACGGATTTCTTCGATTATGAACAAACTAGTTAACTTTGGTTATTATAAACTTACCCTTGTGTTTGAAATGAGCTCCCGTTAAATAAAATCCATTGCACCACTAAAAATCCCAACGAATAAAACCGGTTCTCTCTTGAAAAATTTGAATATTTACTTGTTATTTCGACAGAGTGGATAATAATTTCATTGCTTTCGTCACATATTGGACGAATCCAACACACTGAAGCGAGGTTGTTTAAATTTGACGCATATTTTGGCAACCACGTGCTTTACTCAAAGCAAAGCGCCAACATTACGATCGTTTGAGTTTGGGCGACGAAAATATCAATTGAAGGCAATTACATAGGAGCTTTATATTGAAACCATTGATCGCCAGTCTATCAAATTTTATTCACAATGAAAGAATCACTGATTGCACGGATACTTGTAAAAATAAAGTCATATATAAAATATAAATTTTAATATCCTATCTTCTTTATGTTATAAATAAATTAAATAGTTTAACACGGATAACAAAGCACACCTCCGAAGTGTCTGAGGACTCTGAGTGTATTATTAATTTGATCTCATTCTTTCGATCAAATAATAACCGCTTCAGTGACATTTTTAAGCGTGTTGCGGCAGCGTTCAAAGTGCCTAATGGCATTGGGTGTCGGATACAATGCCGATACGTCTGTAACACCCTGTAAGAAGCAGAACATTAATTGTAAATGGCCTGCATATATGTTAAATAATAATATTATCATACCATATTATAAAGATGGGTAATATTTAAGGCCCGTGAAAAGAATGTAGTTATGGTTTATGGTATGATTTTACATTAATTTTGGGTAACGTACGTTAAGTAAATGTTAATGGTATTTTGATAGGTCTGGTACATTATAATATAGAAAAATAGCAGATAATTCATTTGATTTTGACACTGGTAATACTACATGTATTATACAGTATACAAATTTTTGACTTGGAATCTTGGATGAGTTATTAAAACTTAATGGAAGAGTACTGTTGTCCATGTTAATTATATACTTGGTGTGTAAAGGGAAAGGATGCCGTTACCTTGGTGATTTCCTTTAATATCAATGATCTTCCCTAAATTCATTGAATGTTGGACATTTGCAGAAAGGTTGTTACCCTTTTCATTCCTTCATTAGGTTTATGGAAGAATGAAACATCCTTGGTTGATTCTATTAGTACCCGGTATTGATGCTCTACTATGGCACAAATCCATTCTTTGAATATGGAATTATGGGGAAAATGTAGTTGAATTCTTTCGTTACTTTTATATGGAAATTGTCCTTCTAATTCTAAGTTTATGAAAGCATGCCACTACCCATCTAAATTCACCCCTTTGTGTTTGTAGAAAAGGGACTCTGCCTTGTTCAATTCCTTCTTTTTTATGGAAGAAAGAGGCTTCCCTGTTTAATTCCTTCTTTGGGTTTTGTAGAAAAATTGCCTCACTGAATTCTTTTGTTTAGTTTACAGAAGAATGCTGCTGCTCAGCAAAATTCATCCATTGGTTTTATGGGAAAAAGTGACTGTCCTGCTTCATTTGTTATGTTTTGTTCAGGATCATTAGGCTACATTTTATATGTATTGGAAATAAATATAAATATTGTTGCTAATGCTATAACAACTGGTCAAATTCAGTTTACAGTTTGATGGAATAATGTCAGGGTAGCAGTTTTTCGTTTTTGCTTTAGTGTCATCACATTTAAGGATATAAAATTGGGTTCTCGGCTTTACACATGTATGTTATATGTAGTCCTATACATTTACCGGTGTATATATATTGGAGTATATTGTGTTTATAAGTCAGCAGTAAAAACAGTCACAATATTGGATCAACTGATATAGATACGTGTATGCATGGTTTCCCTTTGTCAGTGGTTCAGGACCAAGGGCTTAGCGGTTACAGTGTTTATTGTTCAGATGTACTGCAAAACAGAGGTCCTGTGTAGGCTACACTAGCCTGGAGGTTGGGTGTTCGATCACTGCATTGATCCGAGAAATTTCATCCAGATTTTCCGGCGTGGTTTCACCTTTCAGTGGTGCTGGACGAAGGGCCTGACAAGGACAGCTGTCTAGTATTTTGGGTGGGACGAAAAATAGGTCTTGTGTACACATTGGTGTGCACGTAAATGATCCCTTGGAATTCGATATAAGCGTAGTGCCGCTGTCTGGGCCATATTTTCCTCATAGCTCACTATGGCAGTTTATTAGCAGTAGGACGTTAAATCCTATTTCATTTCATTTATTGGTACACAACATGTACCTCTTACATTTATCCAGATCATAATTAACTCTCGAATTACGTTATCTATTTTTAACTATTATAGCAACAACTGTCAACTCTTTTTTTAATCTCCCAAAATGACCCTTTAAATGAACTATTTGATTACTATATAAGGTCGAGAAAAAACAAAATTAGCTATTGTTTTAAAATATACAAACAATGATCAGCGGCTTTAAATTTAATTTACACACCAAATCCTTAAAGTTAATATGAGTCAGACACATTGAATAATTTACTGCTGATTAATAATTTACAAAATTGATTGATTAGACTTATATGTACAGTAGTATAAAAATTAAAATAGTTTCATTTTTAGAAGAAATCACTTGAATTGCATTATAAGGTCTTGTTATCTCTACCCTAAAGGCAAACTGTAGTGATACACATCAATCATCGTTCGTTAGTCCGATATCTTCATGGAGCTTATCATTTGATTCAATTTGAACTAAATCTGTTTTGCTAAATGATATATTATTCAAAAGATTGAAGATGGAATACACGCATCGTGAAGTCTTATTGTTGATATGAATCAAGTTGAGAATTAAATGTGTCCATAAAAAAACTGATTTTAGAGAAATACACTGAAAGGGATTTTTTTTTTAAAGTTGATTTTGATATTATACATAAACTACATGTACATTTTAAACAGAGTTGCTCACATTTCTGTAATGGATTATCAGTCTATCAAGTGTATGGAGAGATTTAAAATTTGACAAAGGATTACCTGTTGAAGTCAAATCTCTTTGCTTTGGTGTAACCTGTTTGCCTACTCAATCTAAATGTGAATATTAATGGATAATTGTTTATATAATTGAATAAATGATTTTGTACTTGAAGGTGGAAATAAAAGTGATTAGTAAGGATGTAAGTAGGAACTTGTGGTTGTGGAGATTAAATGTAAAGAGATTAATACGCCAGTCAGTCAGTGGTCCAGAACAGAGATGGCTACATCATCCACAGAAATAGAGACTGGTGTGACGGAAGATGACAGTCGGGTGGATCAAGGTAAATTTTAGTAAACATTTTTATGTCTAGACAGTACGATTATGTTCTGTGCTGTCCTCATGGACATCAGACTATCAGTCCATCATCGGAAAGGGGCGACTGTCTACATCCATGACAAAAAATTATAAATGCAGGAACATGTTTCGATCTTCTTTTACAATAACAGAAGTTTTTCTTTTTGTATTATGATCTACATGCCAGATTTTTTGTATGTTTCCAAACTAGTAAAAGGAAAGTGTGATTGGTCCAGTCATGTACATATCGGTTTGCATGTAAACCAAATCAATTGACAGAGATTGAAGGAAATAGATTTAAACACAGCTGCCTAGGCAAAACTCTCCAACCTTGCATTGCTTAGATAACTTGGAAATAAAAAAAAATGTCTGTCTCAAAATGACCACAGTATGTATTCTGATAACAAGACTGTAGATTGGTTTCTTCTACACATTTTACTTATTCATTATATGGTCACACATTTTGATTTATTAAAATGTCTAATTAATTTCTTCCCAGTCAGTATAAATAGACTAATCTGTGAGCTTACACCAAATGTGCGTTTAACATATGTTATTTTAACAAATTAATGCTTCTTTCCTTGAATACTGATTCTAAACACTTAAAGATGCATTCCCACTAATGTATTTACAATGTATACATGTATGGAAAGTAAAGACAACCAGTCTAACTAGAAAAATACTGGATTCCATGAAAAACACCCATTTGTGGTACGCATGACAGGGCAAAAATGTAAGGATATCACTAACAGGCAGTCTGTTGGCTTGTTTATCTGCTTCAGTGACTTTGTGAGCGCTTGTTGGAATGGATAGCTGTTGTGAGAGACTTAAACGAACTAGAGACTGTGAATCAATGGCTTTGATATCTATGGTAAATGGACAGCGAGTAATAATGAATACAATTTGAAATGGACCTTCCCTTAATCAAGTCACGTTACAAACAAGGCTTCTTCTAATAGATCTTTACAGCTAGGGGTAGTTCCTTGTGATTAACATGCTTTGAAAAGAATTTGAAGCAACTTTTGATGGATATATGTTTTTAGTCCAAATATAGTCAAATCACAAGTTTTCATACCTGGGAAGCCATCTTTAAAACTGTCGAGTATAAATAATAGCTGATGTATTAATAATGAAATGTTTAAACATACATGTATTGATTTCTATATTATTTGAACAGCAACAATCAATGAGCTAATTCACTTGTGGTTGTTTATATGTATACATACATGTAGTGTACCCTTCCCTACGTACAAATTGGAAGCATGACAAATGGCATGTATATAAATATCTTATATGAATTCTCTGATGTAACATGCTGGAATAATAATGAATTGTATAAGAAGGCCTGATCTCCATAGATTCATGTTCTACTCATGGGTGGTGTTATTACATTTTATATAACTTCTCAACAAGCAGTTACATTTGACTGTTTTATTCTTTTGTTCACTGTTAGGATTTATCATCGAGATCTTGTCAATAGTATGTTGTTACTTATTTTTCTACGCCCAATTTTATTAATTTTTTATGTGTACATATGTTTTCGTCAAGTCAGTCCTTTTGTCATTCACAATTGCATAACTGGCACTCTAGAGGCTTAAGTTATTAACTAATTTCTGATAATTACTCTTGAGAGCTTAAAAAATCCTGTGAACTTTTGAGGCTAAAGTTATCAAAAAGATTGACTTGAACATTATAAAGTGTTTATTATATGTACGCTCATAAGACAAAGAATCCTATATTCGTTCATGTGCGACAAAAAAATTCTAATTGGGGAGAGAGAGAGAAATGGAGCTTAACGTCCACTCGACACAAACTAGGCCATTTCGAGACTAACATGGTTTAATTTTATTTCAATAATTCGCTTGCGCGTAGGGGTCTTTAGCAGTGGGAGGAAACCGGAGTGCCCGGAGGAAACCCTTGAGGTTGAGAAGGCGCCCCCTATCTCTAAGCCACATACGCTCACACCAGTGATCGAAACCACAGCCGCAAGCCAGAGGTGACCGGCCAGCTAGAGGTCGAAGCGCGGCACTCTAGACCACTAGGCTATCCCAATCCCCCAACTCTAATTGGCAAAAGTTATTAACTTATTGATCTGAAATTGAAAAACACAGTGTTTTATCTTCAATTGCCTATTGAGTTAAAGTTATCTTCACATTACCAGTACATGATTGATATATGTTAGCACAAGGAAGCCTTTTGCTATGGCTTGGGAACCTATCTTTTCTTATAATTGTAACAAATGTCAACCCTCTAATTATACACTAAGCGATATTTACTTTAATAAAACTTCCTGGTAAGATAAATGTACATTGTATAATGAAAGTAAGTCATCAGTATGTACAGAAATTGTTCCTACCATTTCATGATCAACAATGTATTGTGTACCTCCAGTATGGTTAGCCCATGTAAAAAGGGAGATAATTTCTTCAAGACATGTTGTTCAAGATAGAAAACTTGCTAATAGTTTGGTTCTTTACATTTTGTATTTTGCTTCAGTTTCGTCAATTAGATATATTATGTATAATTAATCATGATAAATTATCTAAATTTGTTTTTAATGTGAAATCCAATAGGTTTTTTTTATAATGATACATTAATGGACTCAAAGGAGACATCCCAGATATATGTTTCAGTAAAAAAACTGAATTATTCTAACCTGTATTAAAGACCTTATTCTAAATACAAAGAGGTAGTAGCGGTATTGACACTAGACTCAGATTAGGATATACTGGGTCAGTGTTGTCTAGTAATTGGGACAGGACAAAAAAACAAGATCCACTTGTGTATAGTCAGTGGTGTGCATGTGAAGAACAATTTGATGAAGAGTAGACAAAAATCAAGCCGTTTGAGGAAATGTCCTCCATATTATTGCACACTTGGACAGAGAATATGTATGTTGGTCATGGAATGACTTAAGTATGGTGTTTTTATTCTAATTTTAAGCAACTATTCACAGCTTTGTTTGATATTTATAAAGAATAACTGACATCCAATTGCCTATTGGGAGAAGCTTCTTGACTAACAGTCAAATGTGTTTGCAATGACATCATTGTGCAATCGTCTTTGTCACTGACTAATATAATTTTGCAGGAGATATAAAGGGCTGTGCAGCAGTTACATAACTATTTTAAACTGTTTTAGTGATAATTTGCAAATGACATTATATTTTCATCTGAAATTGCCAAAATAAATAAAATGGTCTAATATTAAAAATGGATTATGTAAGATTTAGATGAAGAGCTTGCGATACTAGTTAAAAAATAAAATGGTAAAAATGGTTGTATTGAAAATTGCATTCAAATAACTTTATTCTGAGTTAAGTTATGAATATTTGAATATGTCGCATAGATTGTTTATTGTAGCAAAGGTTCTTGACAATCAAGACTTAATCTTAATTATCCATTGAATTGTTGAATTTGTAAATCTCACATGTGTTCTAATCCATTTAAATCTCAGTCATCTGATGGTCTAAAAAGTTCCCGATTAGGAAGATTTACATTTAGCTCTTCAAAAATAAATCTTTGATACTATCAAACATGTCTTTTCATTCCGGTGCTGAATGTGAATTCTCAAATTAACTTTTTTAGAGCCTGTAAAACTGGGACTTTCTCTTTAATCTGTTAGCTAGTGGACATGTATTGTATTTTTCAGTACATAGCTTAAAAAAATACCCTCCCAGGTTGTCTTTCATGTATGTTACATGATGAGAGATTAATCAATAGATATCACGTCAATAGACAAATATCAAACTACGTTATATCAATCATTCAATACATGATACATGTATTTAATGAATAGATTAATACATAATGAATAGGTCAGTATTGCATGACAACTAATATACACTTATTAATACAGAAAAAAAATTACAGATTGTTGTATTGAGAAATGTAATTTATATAGATAGTATAGAAGATAAATTGGGTCTAATGTACAGTTATATATTTCTTTTCATGTAATAAATGATTATTATCCGTTAATGTAAATGACAGTTATTCATATCTAAACATGGAAACTTTAATAGATAACTTTTTATTAAGTATTAGATGTCATTTTAAATCTTTCTTGTTTTAGCTGAGTGGGTTTTTCTTTACACAATTTACATTTGCTGTATTATAATGGTCCGAAACCTCGCACTATGATGAATAATGGTTAGAAGATTACTGGGCTGGAAAAATTAGAAGGATTCTGTAATTAGCATGAGCTAAATAAATCTTCCTATCGCAGGTCTTTCTTTAGGTCATGAGAGAAAGAGAGGGATTTTAATGTCCACTAGACACAAGCTACGTCATTTTGGGACTAACATATGGTTCAGTTTTATTTGAATAATTAGCTTGTACTTCAGGGTCTTTAGCAGTGGGAGATACATGTAACCGGAAGACCTTGAGAAAACACACAAGGTTGAACAGGTGACCCTTCTCCTTGTTCCGAACACCCATTGAATCAAAACCACACCAGTTGACTTTGGTCATGTATTTGAGAACTGTCTTGGGTCAATGACAATCTGATTTAATTGTGAAAATCCCCTATTTGATTAAAACACAGATTCTATATAGTTTCATTTTTTATAGTGCCAAGTTTCATTTTACTTGTCTTTACTACACTATAATCTGAAAGTGTTGTTATTTTACCCACATTCTGGATGACGTGAGTTATTAGCCAATGGAACGGTCTGATTTGGACGTGAGGTGCTCGAAACTGTGGGTACAGTAACCCACGATGCTGATTAGTTAATCAATTGTCTGATGTCATAGGATCAAAAGCTACTCGTGTGAACCCTGACATGATCTTCCACTACAAACAGCCAGCTCTTTATGTAGTACAGACCATTGAAAGTATATCAAACAAAACGAAATATAGATCTGTGTATTAATCAGAGTGTCAACTCCCCTGAAGAACTGGATTTTATAGGGACACAGTCATCAAATAGCACATACATAATACCTGTATGGCTTGTTTCTAATTAATTTACACTCTTCATAATGGCTTGTTTCTAATTAATTTACACTCTTCATAATGACAGTAATGTGTGAAATTTAAAGAATGCTATTTATTGAAGTTCCATTTTCGAAATATTGCCTGAAGACAGAAATTTTAGATTTAAAGAGGTAATTAGAAAATGCAAGAAACTAAAAGATCGTCTCGAGATGGAAACTCTAGATGCATTTCGAAAGCAGAGTGGAATACATTTCATCTGATCAATAACATTTGAAGGTTATGTCTGGATAAAGAGTTTTTTAAAGAATAGTTTGCTTCCAAATAATCTGTCAGAATGTATTAAGGATGAGTCATACTTGTTGGAAATGTTATTAAGTTGTCTAAATTCAGCAAAGGTTAAGATCATTCATAACCACTTGTCAATCTACTGAGTACATGCAGCCATTGAAAAATGTAACGACTTGAGACTGGATTACCCAAATCTCTTTCAAATGCCAGAAACTTGTCATAGGGTGGCACTCCCAGGCATGGATTCAAGATATTTTTTTAAAACAAGTAAAATTGGTTTACGATCCCATAACAGACCCTGAGTAAACGTGGAAAATAAACAGTGTTTCATTGAAGGCCAGTATCTTACTCCACGCTATATCTTGACTCTGACTAAACACACGACAAACTTGAAGCAAGTCGTAGCTTTGAAATATATCCTCGTTGATTTTGGCAACAAGTTTTGTGTACATGTGTTTGTACTGCTAATGGACACTTTTACATTCAGAGTGATGTGTGGAAGCTGTGTTTATCAATGAAGTGGCTAAATTAGCGTTTTGTCATGTGTACATATAGTTAATCATATAGACAATATATATTACTATACTCCTTGTATTACTTACGTTCATATTAAATATGAATAATTGTTTTCACTGTTTACCAATCTTACGTTTCGTCAAATATTGGATATGCATCGTCCTTGGAGATTAGAATTACAAATACAACCGAGACGACCCTATGACAATGAAGCATCCGGTGAATCATCCGAGTCAGGTAATGTTTGACTTTCAATTTGAGAAAAGTTAGTTATTGTCTAGTGATGAAAGGGAAAGAGAATGTGAACAAATTCACCCAACTATTATATTATATGTTCTAACTTTTGAAATCGCCTTCTGCTATCCTAGCTTTAGAAGAATGAATAATTCTCTTATCTTAAAAATTGTGCATAATTCACATCGACTTATGTCGACGATTTAGTGTACTAAGCATTATAAATAAAGACACAAAAAATGTTTTTTGGTTTTTCTGATTGCATGGCAACCTGTCAAATGTTATTTTCATGGGTTGATATTTGAAGATAGATATTTTACCTTTATATGTAAATAGTAGGGACCCATCCTGAAGTTTCTTTTATATATACCAACAAGTTTATATTGAAACATTTAAAAGTCTGTGCCTTCTGAGTAATGCAATCAACATGTATATAGCTTGCCTCCAGATGAAATAAGGTCTATATATAACATTATTAATGCTACAAGATAATACCATTAAGTTGTAGCTGTTTCAATGTGTTTGAAAGAGATTCACTTTGGTATATCTAGAATTGAAAATTAGCAAATACGATTTTTTTGGGTTTTTTTTTTTTAATTTGACATATGATACCATAGTGGCCGGTTCATTGTTTTACCAATCGGCTAGATTAAAGATTGATCGGCTAAACCTGATTAAGATACCTGGTCTTAATCCCTATTACTTTACCGTAGCCTTTTTATACGCCCACATTGAAATGTGGTCGTATATTGTCGTCGCCCCTGTCCGTCCGTCCGTCCGTCCGTCGGTCCGGCGTCCACAATTGCTTGTGGACGCTCTAGAGGCTAAAGTTAATATCCGATTGACTTTAAATTTATACACAGTGTTTGAGGTCATGAGACGAAGAAGCCTATTGTTTTTCAGCGATTTCCGATAATAACTACCAGAGTTATGGCCCTTGATCACTTCAAAAAATCTTGTGGACGCTCTAGAGGCCAAAGTTAATATTCGATTGGCTTTAAATTTATACACAGTGTTTACGGTCATAAGACAAAGAAGCCTATCAATTTTCAGCGATTTCCGATGATTAGTGCCAGAGTTATGGCCCTTGATCACTTCAAAAAATCTTGTGGACGCTCTAAAAGCCAAAGTTAATATCCGATTGACCTTAAATTTATACACAGTGTTTAAGGTCATAAGAAGAAGAAGCCTATTGATTTTCAGCGATTTCCGATAATTAGTGCCAGAGTTATGGCCCTTGATCACTTCAAAAAATCTTGTGGACGCTCTAAAAGCCAAAGTTAATATCCGATTGACTTTAAATTTATACACAGTGTTTAAGGTCATAAGACGAAGAAGCCTATTGATTTTCAGCGATTTCCGATAATTAGTGCCAGAGTTATGGCCCTTGATCACTTCAAAAAATCTTGTGGACGCTCTAAAAGCCAAAGTTAATATCCGATTGACTTTAAATTTATACACAGTGTTTAAGGTCATAAGACGAAGAATCGTATTGATTTTCAGCGATTTCCGATAATTAGTGCCAGAGTTATGGCCCTTGATCACTTCAAAAATCTTGTGAACGATCTAGAGGCCAAAGTTAATATCCGATTGACTTAAAATTCATACACAGTTTTTAAGGTCATAAGACGAAGAAGCCTATTGATTTTCAGCGATTTCCGATAATTAGTGCCAGAGTTATGGCCCTTGATCACTTCAAAAAATCTTGTGGATGCTCTAGAGGCCAAAGTTGATATCCGATTGACTTTAAATTTATACACAGTGTTTAAGGTTATGAGACGAAGAAGCCTATTGATTTTCAGCGATCTCTGATAATTATTGCCAGAGTTATGGCCCTTGATCGCATCAAAAAATCCTGTGGACGCTCTAGAGGCCAAAGTTAATATCTGATTGACTTTAAATTTACACACACTGTTTAAGGTCATGAGACGAAGAAGCCTACTGATTTTCATTGATTTCAAATAATTACTTCCAGAGTTATCTCCCTTGATCACTTCAAAAAACCTTGTGACGCTACAGATGCCAAACTTATCATCCGTTTGACTTCAGATTGATACACAGAGTTTAAGGTGTTGAAACGCACAAGTATTTTGATTTTCAATGAATTTTGATAACAGAACAGCTAAATCCATGATGTTAAATGTTTCCTATACTAATTGATAGCGTGGGGCAAAACTTTATAAAAAGCAAACAAATTCTAATGATTTTCAGATAATTACATAATGAGTTGTTTCATTACCAAAAAAAGTAAAAATATGCGACAACCCTTGTTGACTGCCCGGACGATTTAGCTGCTGTGGGCGTATGTTTCGTTGCCTGGCAACCTATCTTTGTTTGAGAAAATATACATTTGTCTGCCCAATGTGTAACTTACATGTAAGTGTTAAAACCTTATTTGAAAGAAGTATAATAGGTGAAAGTTGCATTATATTAGATTTAGATAAAGATCTTGTTGTTTTTACTATAATAGTTCTAAAATAGGTAATGCAAAATGAATATATTGAAAATTTCATTCAAATTACTTTATACTCAGCCTCGATTCGCCACTTTTTTTGGTAACGAACTCATTAAATGGTGATCATGTTTCAATCCATATAAATCTCTGCCATCCGATGATCTAAAGAATTGATTATTGGCTTGTCATGCAAATAAATGTCTAAATAATAGTCAATACCAAAATAAAGACCTGCAATGGACAGATCTAGCTCTTCGTCTTTAATTCCTTTTATTAATATGGTACATGTACATGTACATACACGTTTCTACAACATGTAGAAAATTAAATTATTTCTTCTTTTTGACATACTGGAGTTCTTGAGTAACAGTTTTGTGAAGAGAAATTAATGCATAGCCAAACATGTACATAACCCATTGTGATCATTTCTGTCTACTCTGGTGGGTGGAAGTTGTCAGATGTTACATCAAACCAGCTAATGATGATCTGTTTGTTTCTAGGTTCAATTCCTGGAGTTCTGTTACAAAACAGAGCCTATTTGCCAATTAGGAATCTCGATATAGAATGCAGACTTTATGTTTTATACAAGTCAAATAGTAGTAAGAAAATTGGTGTAAATTGCCTTATAAATGCATTTGATTATGATTAGAGGAAAAAAAATAGTCTATGATGTTATTGTTATTTAACAAACTGTTCTGCAGTACAAATACATTCAGTGCATAAATGTCTGGAACCCTATTTATAGATATGAACTTTAAATGGCAAACTTAAATATAAAGAGATGAGGCATGTTATCATGACCTGTCTAGCATCAGAAGAACATAGAATGTGTGGGCAGTGCTCAGTTATGTACTTTTCTAATAAAGGAAATAACCTGACTTTGACACAGCTAGGCTTAACTAACAATGCCTTTCACACAGATATTGTTGTTAGTCATATATTGTCGGCCTTTTAATTACATGTATTCAAGAATAAAATGACACTTGGCAGATTAATGCCACGATCATATAGATTTTGGCAAATTATCACATACGGTCAAAATCTGTATGGACATACAGATACATGTACCATGCATTGATATCTGGGCAGACAGCCAGTTGGGAATGTAGTTGATTTTGCTTTGTTTATTGTTCTGTATTTACATTCACTGTAAAAAAACAGAATGTCTTAGATGTTTTGTACATGTACCTGGCTGTTTGTTGACATTAGTTATTTAAATTATTTGTAGAAATATAGTATCTGTGCATTTAATTGTATTTTGCTTTAGAAACTGTTTGTGAAAATGGATAACCATCATTTCTTGTACAACATAACAGTGACATATTTCTTTTCTATTTAAAATAATATATGATATTATGTTTTTAAACATAATAACAACTTTGCTCTGTTAGACATTTATTTGCTGTTATTTCTTTGAACTGTAATAGGTACACCATACAATTTTTGGATCTAAATTAAATGGATTTTATTGAGTTTTTAACATTCTACTTTTCAGTCCTATACAAGCTAATGAAGAAAAGCATTGCCATGCAGTGTGCTATGAGGGGAAATTTTCCCAGGCAGCAATACCACAGCCTACTCTTTGTTTGGAATTACCAATGTCAAGGGTTCTTTATTGAGCACGCCAATGATTACACAGAACCTTGGTTTTTTTTACCCATCCGATTTAATGGACGCTGTTCACTGCCAGACTCTCCGTTCACCTCTGACAATAGCACACTGTATGGCATACATGTACATGCCCGTCTTCATTAGCCCTGTCAGTTCGTAACAACAGTTGGACTTCCAACCCCATTTTATTTTATTTCATTTCAAACTGGGCTGTAGTGGGTTTTTATTAGAGCAACTGACATACATGACATATTTTAATTAAATCAGATACATGCTGTAGCACTGTATTATATTTTCTCTGTTTAAATTAGGTTTTGAAACAATCTCTGTTATAAATGAATATTATCTTTGAATTTTGATTGAATCAAGAATAAATAGGCCTAATAAATAAGTACCAGTATTAAACATGTGTGGTGATCATTTGTTTGATGCATTTATGAACTCCAAAACACAGTTTGTGAGTATAGACCGGGTTGTTTGCAGTGATACACAGTACCTCTGGTTTATCAGCTATGTTCATATTGTTAGATGACAGATATTTTTAGTGAATGTACATTAAGAATACTTCTGAAAAACCTTTTATAAGCTGTTATTACAAGTGTCTCAATATTATATTTGGTTATTGTCAAATGTTATTTTGATAATGGAAAGATAAGCAATTGAACTTAGTAGAACCCACTTTTGTTATGCTAGAATACAAACATCTTGAATGAAAATGCATGAAAGACATTCATGTTAAGCTTTTTGTGTGTTAAGAAATATTTTTGGAAATTTTTTCAATTCCTGTCTTCAAAAAATATGATCGCAAACGTTGACTGTCATAGCAAGAATTAATCACATGGGAAAAACGAACAGTTGCATTTGGATTTTGTTTAAACTACCTGCCAAATAATCTCTTGCATATTGCCTTAAGGATTGCAAGAAATATTTATAATACAATCTATTAAAAAAACAGTTCTGATACTATGATAGATTCTCTCTTAACAGTCTATTTGATGATTAGGAATAAATTTGAGAGTGGATAAATGATTGCTAGTGGATGATATATTTTGTTTATTGATATCCAAAAGGATATTTTGAGCTTGTTAAGTCAGACAGCAGAATACATATTTATGCCTATGGTATGCCCAGATGGTGCAGTCTATCATCTTAACAAATATATAAAAACCTTGCTGGTAGAATACACACATTTTAAAAAACAATTATTACAAAAACCTAATTGTAGCCGTAAGAAGTGACACATGCTTTTACAGAAGGGGTATTATTCTGTTCAACATACATTATGCAAGAGCTAAATCTGCATATTGTAATTCTTTATTTAGGCTTCAGATGTTATAGAAATTATTAATTAGGCCTTTATTTACATAACAAGCTCAAAATCAACTCTGTACACCAACGGATGACTTGGATACAGCTTTGATTTAAAACAGTCGTCCATTTAAAATCTGTAGACCCTCAGGTGGCTTGGATACAGCTTGGATTTAAAACAGTCGTCCATTTGAAATTAAATCAATAAATGGCTGACCAAGATAACGTTTACCATTAGTCGCTGACGTCACCACTGGAAACTGGTGATGGAAGGCCTGCAAAGCGAGAGTTGCATTCCCATTGAGAATGTTCCTTGATAATCAAGAAAATGCATCTTTAAGCAGAAGTCAGTTTGTTTACTAGTTTTACCTTTGTTTTTGGCTTAAAACATTTGACAGTAGAACACGAAATCAGATGTATCTCTTTATTAGATTATCTTGGGGCATTGAATTTTGATTGTAGACACAAACCAGCTTCACAATACAAATCAACACATCATTTTGTAACCAAATCAAAGTGGTCCACCGCTGTAGTTATTTTAGAATGTGATAAATGCTTTGGAAAAAGGTCCAGTAATTCTTGGAAATTCTTTCTTTGTCTTATGGGTCTAGGCAGTGTCAATTCTTGTCTTGTTATCACATTCCGTTACCTGTTTATTTTATTGTGGTGACCAAGGAGTACTACATCTTGTTTACTAGACTATTGTCTGTTACCTTCAACACTGACTGATAATCAATGAAATCATTCTCAGAGCTCAGGAAGTTTCTCACATTTTACACAATGTTCGGACAAGAAGGTCTCCCAACTATCTCTTAGTATATGGCCTCTAGCCACATTTGATTGTCTTGTGGACTTCATTGTTAATTCTCGTCTCCTCCTTCATTTTCCCCAAACTTTGGTATGTTTTTATCTGTTGGTAAATATATCGATTGGTGATTTATTTTAAAATGATCATTTAGGGGTGTTTATTGAATTGGATCACATGCATATTTGATCTCCCAATCGACAATTAGTCTAATATTCATCAGCTTTTTACTAGAGTAGCTACTGAGGGACAGACAGGTAAAGTGTTTAGTCACTCAAGTGAGATGAATAATCATGGTGTACTTGGTGGTGTGCTTGTAAAAAAATAGTTGAAATTCAATGAATATATTCAAGGCTGTAGCACCACTGACTTGGCAAATTTCTCCTCCCTTCATTACACACATGATCACAGCAAAAACATAGTAACCATATGGTAGTTTCATAAAGGCAACATATTGGGTGTACAGGACATACATGTACATGTACTGAGTCTATTCTGCTGTTTTTTTAATGTCAACAGGCACTCGTGCCAACAATGAGTATAGTCATATTCCTGAAGCAATGGCCCGAGAAATCTCTCTCTGACCATTGCTGGAATGGCGTCTGTTTCTTGAACTTTTGCGGGAGTGTGTCTATTCTCCCCGTTCAATGAAAGCTATCACTTAAGTACAGCAACATGACAGTCCTTCGTTTAATCTGAGTCTTCCCTAAAACTTTGGACAGTGATTTAAGGTATTAAAAACGGTGAAAGTATGTTCGTTTCCAAAGAGTATTGTTTACATTTCATTCGACTTGATAGCCTCGTTTGTCACAATTAGTTTTACTGCAGTATTCTCCTATGCACGGGTTAATTAGGCATAATAAAAGCGTGAGCCATGACGTAACGTTATGTAAACATATTTGGTCCAATACTGGCACTTGTTTTAAATGTAAAGCTTTTGTATGGTAGGTAGTGATTGGTTGGTAGTCGGACTACTGACCAATCAAAATTTAACACAACAATATCCACTCATAATAGCAGTGTGTAGTGAGATTACCTGTAATCAAACGAAACGCTGCACGGAGTATGGAGTATAGTTTGGTTTGTGAGATAGATTATACATTATTAAATCATGGCAGAAGATTGTCTATCAAATTTATGCATATTGTTGGTACAGATAATGAAGAGGCCAATTAATTTTCATGATTACATATCTTTATTACAAAAATCATACTACACCCCAAAGACTCAAGTTATCATTCAATTGATTTGTAATTATCCTGCGCCGAACGAAATTAGGGAGGAATATTGAAACAGTGTCCATCCGTCCCGAATTCGTTTCCAGAGCATATCTCATAAACCGTTGGAGATATCTTTCTGAAACTTTGTACATACATCAACCTATTACAGTAGTTGTGCCTTTTGCCGTGAGACAAAAAAAAACTATTAACTTTTAATGATTTCCAATATTATTATCAGACTTTTGGCACTTGATATCTAGCTGAAAGTTATTATTCAAGTTATTATTATGTTCATAGGGATGAGGAAACTAGTTGATATTAAACAAATGCATGTACATGTAAACCATCTAATGACAGATTATTCAATTCAAATGGTTTTCTTCTTCCAAATCAGTTGGATATGGAGTTTTAAAAGATTCTGTTATTGTTGTCAAGTTTGGGCTTTTTGCACCATGATGCATGGTAGAGGTAGCTCTTGGTCGTGATTCTCTAAAATTTGTTGTTGTTGCTCTATGAAAACTTATACTTGTACAGTTAATCCCAAACCTATGATTCACACCTCATTATAAAAGCTCTATAGTATTTTACAAACCTTGTGAATACAGAACAGAGTTCAGAATGACAATGCTCAAAAGAACATGTAAAGGAAACCATTATTTATAGTGGGAAATCGAATTTGCTGTATATGTGGGTTGCCTGGTGCACCTTCATGTATATGTTTAAACAAATTCTGTTTCAATTTTTGTATTGGCAAAAGGAGCAATGAATGGAAGTAACCCATAACTTCAAATATTGGTTTATGACTTGTTTATTTGGTGAGAATAAAATACATTAACAAGTAATATTTTTCATAAACATCAAATAAAATGAGAGTCTATATTGGATTATTACATTTTTTACGCATCTTGCATGCGTGTCCGTTAGATACATGGAGTTGGATGGATGAACTTTTTCACCATGGTTAAAGTGTAAGGAGTTATGATGATCCAATATGTGTTGTATCATACTGAGAGGTTAGGGTGGAGTATAGGGAGTTAATGTTTTAATGCTTGGATGGTAAATTTCTATGGACCTATATAGCTATAGGCTATATATCTATGTATTATGCTGTAGGTATTCACAAATCTCCCATAGAATTTAGGCTTGTATTATCCATTGGACTAGGGTATTTTTAGCAGTCAGATGAGATTGATCTATTGAAACTCCAGGAGACTTGCATTTAATTTCCTCCTTGCCTTTCATCAGTAAGTCTTCTTTAATTAATACTAAAATTGTATCCGAAATTTGATGTAATGGGTTATATGACCTATTCATTTTGTTTTATTGAAAACTTTTAATGTAGATCTCTTTACAAAATAAACATGAGTTTTCTAAGTGGCCAACATGTAGACCATAGTACAGTGTATAAGTTATACGATAAGTCAATATATAGATTTACCTATAGCCCTCCATATAGCTACCCAATCAATTCATTTCATTGTTCAACTTGTAAATTATTCAAATATTAGAGTCACCATTAGATTGACTTTTAACATTATATCTTACCATACTCCAATACTAAATGACCTTAAGGTCAACAAATCGTCTTGTTCTAGGATATGTAATAACATAAGTACGTGGGATGTGAAATGTTGATAAAAGCCTGAATATTCAATTGGATCCTAAATTTAAAGGGTGTTGAAACTTAAATTAATTGATCTGAAACAAAATGAGTGAGTACAACGTATTGTTTATTGGCATTTAATTTAAATCCCAATGACGATGATTTGAATGGGAGAATGTATTTTGTAAAACTGTCCTGATATGTAACACCTGATGTGATGTTTGGGATTGTGACTTCGTTAATAACATTTCTTATACTTGTTACTCAAATAGAAATCAGATGAATCTGTTTGAAATGATTGTTGTCCCCTGCCTTTCAAAGAAAGTTTTGTCCCCCGCCTTTCGAAGAAAGTTGGAGGACTATTAAAATGGGTTCGTCCGTCCGTCCCACTTTTTGGGACACAATAACTCTCTTCCTAATTGAGCTAGAATGTTCAAACTTGGTGTATGTGTTTATTAGGCCAATGCCTTGATGGAGTTCGAAGATGAGCATTTTCCGCTTAGGGTAAGCAGAGATAAGCAATTTGATTGGTTGATACTTTGGGACAAGATAACTTAGGTTCATCTTGATTGATGATTTTTATGCCAATACAATGACTGCATTCTCATTCAGTAATGGATTCGACAGTAACAGTGTATAGAAACGATTGACTCGGACACGAGGGCCCTTTCCCTTGGCCAGAGGGGCCCTTTTGTCAAGCGTGGGGGCCCTTTTGTCTGCCTTTAGGGTCTCCCTAACTAGGGTACATTTTCATTTTTCTCGTCGGATTTAGCATTTTTTTTATAAAACACTTTTGGATGACACTTCGTGTACAGTTTCATTGCTCGATACGTTTGAAAAAAATAAATGTGCGATTAATTAATATGTGTCATCTATTTATTTTGGGATTTCGGCGGGGGACATCAGCCTCACTGTTGACTTGTTTGTTATAATTCTGTTCAAAGACAAAATGTCGGCATTGGAATTTGAGAATCTCGTAGCAAGGATTCAATCAGCTTAAAAAGATGATCATCAATGGTTGTTCCCCCAAGTGTCGCTGACTTATTTAAAATAATCTATCCCTGCATTGGCCGAGAAAGTTCATTGGGATTTTCCGGCGTGGTTCCTCCTTGTCAGTGGTGCAGGACCGAGGGTCCGGCAAGGGACATCATATAGTCGTTCAGATGGGATGAAAAACCGAGGTCCAATATACACATTGGCATGCTCTTTAAGGATTGGAAAATGGTTGTTCTTTTTTCATTGAGAACTGATTTAGTAGACTGGTTATTCTTATAGTTCTACTTGACAAATAAATATTTTGTAATGCATTTATGCTCTGTTTTGTTATGCAGTTCTGTTCCATTTCATATCTGTCATACAAACAATCTTTAAAATAGCATTATGCAAGAGCAGAATCTGCTTATTACAGGTATTTCTTTAGGCCTGAAATGTTATCTAAATAATCTACTGCTGGGTATTGCGACTGCAGTCACGATACAATACGTATTGCGATTCATGTACCGCGATACGATACGTATCGCGATTCATAACTAGGTCATAGATTTATTAATAAAACAACAAATTAAATATGTGATTGTGTTTTTAATGAAGTCACTAAAACAAGGAAACAAATAAACTTGATTAGGCCTACTATTTAGTAGTAAACTCTAATCCTAGCAGACGAACTTAGACAAGACAGTCGCCACTATGGACACTATGATGTCTTGTCAAGTGAGTGCTGAGATTGGTTGTATTACCACAATATTTTAGAATAGTTTTGCATATTCTACAAACAAGTTTCGTTGTGTCACCCTTTAAAAACCCAAAATGTTCCCAAACTTTAGATTTATATTTTGCTGGAGGATTTGTTATTGCGACTGTGTTTACCGCCATTTTGATTTTTACAAGAGCTACTATCTATTATATTTACGTTCTAAATTTATAAAATTCGAGAGTAAAATGTTGTTTTATGTATTCAAATATGTATGTTTTATTAACTAAGTATAAAAAACTTTAAAATTCGGAAACAAAACGAAAAGACGTTAAAATGTAGTTGATCTTAACCTACGAAACTAACGGTAATTACCGTGCGCTATTTATAGTAACACACATGTCAAGACTACTGGACATCGTTTGCGAAGTGTCATTGTTTCAAATAAAGTGTAGGGTTGAGGATATAATTTAAAGTTTTTAAAGTTCATAATATATTTGATAAAAAGCAAAAAAGAATCGTGAAAAATCGATTCGGCATCCCACGATTCAATACAGATATCGTGAGACGGTGAATCGCGATACATCGATTCAACGATTTATCGTGCCAGCACTAAAATAATCAATTAGACATTAATTAACATATCCAGACCATAATAAACTCTTGATGTCAAGGCTAGCCTTCGATGTTGGCGGATTAAAATCCTATATGCCGCTTAATGGCCGTTGATAATTAAATCTATCATGTGGATAATCGAGACTATGATGTTTATATTAATGATTTGAGTAATGATGACCAAGGCTATGTGAATATTTCAAACGCTTTTTTCTCAGCTAATAGTGGATAAATTTGACTGAAATTTTCAGCAAATTACCTTTACACTATCTAGGTTTTAACTATTAAAGTGAGAACTCCCATCTCTTTATCTTATCTCCCATAATGTAACTTTAAATAAACGTTTTCAATTTTATTAAATAGAATCAGGCTAGATACTTAACAAAATTCTTGAAGTATACTCAGTGTTTTCAACCAAAATCCTTGATTTAGGACTTAAATGTTGGTGAAGCCAACTGTAGACAGATGCCTATTAATGTTAAAAGGGGCATAATGCTGAACAACAAAAAAGTGGGATTGAGGTATCTTATGTGAAGGAGGCATAGTGTGTGTGTTGGGGGGGTTCTTGTGGTCACAGAAAATTTGTATGACTGCATGGGCATTAGATTTTTTGTAAATTGGTAAATTTATTATATATATCTTGTTTTATCTTTGTACAAAAGCTTGGTGTCGTTGGTTATATAAATGAATTACAATATTGTTACTTTGATATTATTTGGTGTGCTTTATTGTTATTATGGTGCTGTGTTTTATGAATTTAAATTGAAACAATGTGGTTTTTCTCATGGTTTCCTCATACTGCTGCAGACTCCTGCACTTGAGCATTTTATTGATGCTTATGTATAAACATGAAATGTATGTTAGTGGCAAAATGATCTAGTTTATATTGACTTAATTTTTAATCCGATTTGTCTCCATACACCGGTAACTCTTTTTAAATGTATAGCTTTAATTCCAAGTCGGATTTTTCAACAAAAAAAAAAAACATGCCAGAAAAATCGCCTTTTTAATGTTTTAACTTTATCCTCTCGATTGTTTTTTAATTCTTTCTCTCATTTTCTATCTGACATAAATTTATATCATTAGGCTTTTAAAGTTACTGGAAAAAAAAGTTTATTATATTGAGATGATACATGATGAGTCATCTAACTCGTTGGCACACTTACTGAATATTTCAGACCCATGTCTTCTATTTTCTATCACAACACAGGCATGCGGTCTTGAAAATCAATGGATCTTGAATGTTCTTCATTCGAAGGATATTTTAATACTGGTCACAAAATTCCTCGCTTGCATGAGTAATCAATATCCGTGAATTGATAAGTTACGTACTTGTCTTGTCGAGGTGTCATAACCACTTTGATTAGTCTGTGCTTTTAAAAGGGGTTTTAGACACGAGCAAAAAATGAAAAATTGATTAATTTGTCAGGAAAGATTGATAATTAAGCTGAAAATCATTCGTTTTTATAGTTCCAAAAACTGTTTGGAGATTCAGAAGTATCTCAAATCAAATCAAATTGCTCAACAAACAGAACATTTGTTCAAACACAAACATAGTGATAGCCGATAGTTTGGTGCTGCATTTTGCACATTTTCATTTTGAATGAGAAAAATGTGGCAAATGCTAGCTCAGAAATGAACCGAAGCCATATTTTAAATCACAGATTTTGGTGTGCAAACATAGAGGAGAGATTTAAGATGATACACCTTTTTGCTACCAATAAAAGTGGACTGGGTTTTAACATCCACACCAAACCAACTTGGTTATATCGGGTTGAGAATCTGTGTTTTTTTATTTCCACATTTTTTTTTAACACACAGACGAAGTCTTTAAAAATGTGAGGAAATGTAGTTACATGAGGAAGAGAGAAATGGGGTTTACCATCCACTCAACACAACTGTCATTTTGTGACTAAAACATACAATTTTATTTGAATAATTCCCTTATGCTTAGTGGTCTCCAACAATGGGAGCAAACTGGAAGCCCCAGAGAAAACCCATGGGGTTGGAAAGGCATCCCTACTTGTCACGTTATAGTGTGGAATCAAAAACCTTACGACTTGGGTAAATTTACAGCCCTTCGACCATTCAGACACCCAACTACCCTACACGAGAGCGGAAAAGAAGAGAGATTGACAGATAGATACTTGATAGTTTTTGCGATATGGGGGGAGTGGTTGCAAAATTTGTGGGCTATAAAGAATATTGAGGTGTTGATTTGCCAAAGTAATAGAGCCGTGGATGTTTGGAATTTGATGAAGTGAAGGTGGAAACACTTGCCGTCTGGGCAAAATCTCCTTTCCCAGCACTTTCTTTCTTCACTTTATTTAACGAATAGAATTATTTAATCAAGACTGTTGAAAAATTCAATGTAGTTTATTTAATTTTGAAAAAAAAGGTCACTTTTTTACAATAACTTGACTGTTTGAGATAGTAATTAATTAAATTTTTAGTAACCGGTTTCAGTCATCAGTATACATGTTTCCATAATATTTATGCAAGAGTTTCCCCTATACACGGTATGTCTTATACATGCAACTTTTCATTGGTTGACAAAAACGTAGTGTCATTGCGTCAAATTTTAAGACAAGCCACTGAGGTTGTGTCATTTTTGTAGAGATAACATAATCTTTTCAATCTTCTGACTGATCACAACTTAGTTTACATGCAGACACCTTTTTAAAGTTAAACTTTGCAAGTTGAAAAACAACCAATTCGTGTTTGTGAGCTGGATAATGTGTTATTTGTTGAAGACCTGCGTAGGAAAGAAATACAGCCCGTTTCAAGGTGACCAAAATTGACAAATTTCTTTCTTGACAAATTATTATCTGGTGAGCAGGTATCAACAGATAGGTAATGTTAATAATGTGTACAGGTTTTGAATTCTCGGAAGTGGTAAAATTAAAGTGTACACATTATTTAATGAACCAAGGACAATAGCACCCTTTCTGCTTCTGAAGTACATGTAACTGAAATGTTGCTAGTTTACTGTCAAATATTTGTTAAGTAAATGGAGAATAACATGCTTTTTATTTCCCCCCACCCCCTCCTCTATTTCCATGTTGACGTATATTGTCGTAGCCCCTGTCTGTCAGTCCGCCTGTCAGTGTCGGCGCCAGCCGTTGGTGGTTGGAGGGGCAAAGCTGGGGCAAAGTCCAAAGTTAAGGGGGCAAAGGCACGAGTATCAACTAACCAGAAAATTTTGAAAAACAGGCTGCCAGAAATGCAGCCTGGCAGTATTTCAGGCAATGACCGTTGAGGTAAAGTGTCAAGCGAACGGACTCGACGAATCCCACTCTCGAGCGCCAATGTCAGGAATGCTCTCTGACAGCGTATTCAGTCAGGCACCGATCGTTGAGATAAATAAATCTGACCACATACTGTCCGTAGCCTGATCACTAGTTTATACGATCAGAGACCAAAATGGCAAACGAACGGACTTGCAAACCTCAACGAAGTACCTTTGTGTGCGCTAAAGTAGCGAGTCCTTGTGGGGGTTTTCGGGACCTCCCCAAGAAAATTTTGAAAAATAGACTGTTGGAAATGCTGCTTGACAGTATTCAGGCACCGATCGTAGAGATAAATAGAGCTGATCGGATGTCACCTTTGGCCTGATCACTAGTCTTTCCGACCCTAGAGGGGAAAGTGTCACATGAAACTCAATGAAGTCCCTAATAATTTGAAAAGTAGACTGCCCGAAATGCAGTCTGGCAGTATTTCAGGCATTGATCGTCGAGATAAAGATACCGCCAAATTACTAGTTTATCCGACCATAGAAGAAAGTGACAAACGGGCGGAGTGAGTGACTCAAAGTGAATGAATATTTTCGCCACTATATTTTGTGAAATAAACGGACTTGCGAACCTCAACGAAAATTTGAAAAGTAGACGGCCCGAAATGCAGTCTGGCAGTATTTCAGGCATTGATCGTCGAGATAAATAGAGCTTAACAGATACCGCCTGTCGCCAAACCACTAGTTTATCCGATCAGCGAAGAAAGTGTCGAGCGGGCGGAGTAAGAGTGACTCAAAGTGAATGAATATTTTCGCCACTATATTTTGTAAAATAGAATGCAGCCAGGTAGCATTTCAGACATTTTTTTTTCCGAAAATTATTGGGGGGGCAAACAGAGGGCAGGCAAGATGTTTGGGGGGGCAAATGCCCCCCCTTGGCGCCGCCACTGCCGCCTGTTCACATTTGTCTGTGGGCACTCAACAATTTTTACCCTATTTTGACAAAACTTTAAATATAGGTTGATATCCAAAAGATCTTGGTTCCTTCATGGATTATGGCCTGTTTTTCCGAAAAAGTCACTGTTTTAGCTTGTGGATCCTCTTGAAGTCACAATTTTTTATCAGATTTTAAAAAACACTTAAATATTTCAGCATTACACCTTACACCCAGGCCTGGAAATAACGGTTTTAGATGTACCTGACAAAATGTCAGGCACTAATAAAATAGTACTGGACGTTTTCAACTTAGTGGCGGACATGTATTAATAATACCAGCTAAAAAACAAATCAGTGCCAGACAAAATAACAGGCACCAGACGTTTTGTGCCTGACAAAGCCTGAATCTGTGCCTGACATTGTCAGTGACAGTGCCTTATTTCCAGGCCTGCTTACACCATAATGACAGATGAGTTCGAATTTCGTGAAAGTCACACCAGAGCTGTCCAACAAATAGGCAAATACTGAAAGAGTATTTAATACGAAGGTTGTCAAGTCTCTACAAGTGACAATTTTTTTGGATTTTGATGAAAAGTATATGTTAATATCTCAATGATCTAGGTTCCTTTCGATATTACAATCGAACCCTAATTGCCTGGAATTATGGCCCCTGATAGTACAAAAAATCTCTTCTTTTTTAGGTCGTTCTCTGTCAATCGCTTGCAAAATGTGGGTGTATTTTTCATGGCAACGGATTGTTTAAAAGATTTTTTTTTATTTCCACTATATTTGGGTAAATCCAACTCAACATTATTTTCGGACAAATATTTTCCAAGTAAATGTTTATGTTGCATTTAATTTCTTTTCACAAAATTTTGCAAGTGAAAGGTTTGATAATGAGGAGGAAAGCGAGTTGTGAGTAAATAATGTGGTGAAGGGTCTTTCTGTACAGTTATTCTCTCAATATTGATGTAACCTAAAATATTTTTACATGAAACATTTACCTACAAATTACAACTCTGTTACATGTAAATGTTCTTTTATTTGGTTGTTAGAAAAACTAAGCTGATCAAGGTGTAAGGTTTTTGGTATTGGTCAAAATAATTTGATAGCAAGAACAATAAAATTCCAGTATTTGTATGTGTGTTTTGACCATCAGAGAAGGAGGGTTAGGTTTAGGGTTTAACAGTACTAAACAATTTGTTTAAAGTGGAGAAATCTCCTGGTCAAAAGACAAGTTTCAAGATATCACAGCCACAGCAGGCTGCTCTAAATTGTCTGTGGGCAGATCTACCTGCCATCGAAGCATACAGGTTGGATACACACCATCCCATTTACTGCAAGGGCAAAAGCAATGTTATGGCCTTATTGATCTGTCACTGGTCTAAGAGATAAAGGCAGCTTTTCAGAGACAATTTTGACTGTTCAGGGCTAGAAATTCATATGGATCTCCGAATCTAATTTGTGCAAGGATTCTAGCAAGATAATGTCACTGTTTGGAATCTAGTTTTTATGATTTACTCTTTAGAATACTACATGTATAATGAAGTAAAATATTTGTTGTCTTTTTGTTTTACTGTTTACTTTAACTTATAATTTTGACGAGTTTCTGGCTGGCCATTGTCTTTTGCTTTTGTGTTTATGTAATGAATTGTGTGGAAAATTCACTGATCAGGACACAGCGTCTGGTAGAATTAAAGCACCGAAAGGAATCTGTATTATTATATTTGTGCATTGAATTTCACTTACGATAAAAATTTATTTGTTTTCTAATTATTTATTTTAATCCCTGTCAAACAATGTTTAAAAGAAATTGCTTTAGTAGGCCAACCTTGAAGCGAAATAATTTTGGGTTCAATTTTATCCTTTCGAGCGATTTGATTCCGCTAGTTTCATTTCAATATAATTGGGTTAAATTGGGTCATACTCATTACAATTCTAGTCTGCCACTTGGGTTTGTTATCTAGTTTTAGATTAACTCAATAAACACAATTTTGCTTTTTAGACAACATTTTTAATTACGATTCGAAGGATTCAAGCAGATTGCATATAAGAGAATTCTCTCTGATTCTTGCAAAAAATGACGAATTTCTAGCCCAACTGTTGGGATTGAGGTTTGATTATCAAGTGTGTTTTAACTGTGGCGGCTTTGGAGGCTGTGGAAGTGGAATTAGCAAATCCATCCCAACAATGATTTAGTTTGATTTATAAACTTATAATTATATTAATTGCTAATTTGCTGGTGAGTTATTCACAAACTAATAATGTAGTGTTCCATTCACAAATAACTGTAGAGAGTGTAGAAAGTTCACAGCATTTGATTGGCACAAATTAAGTTCAAAGACGTGTCTTGCCATTTATTAAATCGAAAAAATTTGTTCTTATTCTCGAAGGAATAGCCGTGTTGATATTAAACTTTGAGCACTAGTAAGGTATGAATCCATTTATTAGATTGCTTTATACATGTGTGTTTCTGAGTATGCTTGTACCCAATACCCTATTTCCTTCAATCTCTCTTGGTATGATACTTGAATAGAATGTGATGGGATATATCCTGTCATGGAAATAACTAATCTTATTATACTGACAACAGGGTACTAGATAGGATAATCATAGCTCTAATAATGTGGCTGGTTTAGTGCCAAATCTATAGCTACTATTCTTTATTGAACAATCTCAGTGTTTTTATACCATCATCTGTCTATGCCATTAATGTATTGTTATATATTAAACTTTTAAAGGGAGATTTCCGAACTTCTAAGCCAAAGTAAACTAAAATTGAAAAAGTCTCATCCTACCCCTTTACATTATCAAATTGGACTAATACTCAGAATTTCAACTGGCTCACCAAAGTAAGGCGATTTTTATCTGGGAAATAACAACTTAGTCGTCTAGTCTGATCATTCCAGTATCATACATATTATACTGTATTTTCCATTTGACCTTCACCATAGCAGCTTAAATTAATTTTTCTGTGAAGAGTTCACCTATATACTGGAGCTGAAAATGGTTCTTTCTAGGGCCTTGAGTGTAAACTGGTAAAACTTACATTAGTATTAGCCAATGGGTGTATATGTAGAAGGTTTACTTTCCAATGGGGTTGGGTGTCCGAATGGTTAGCATGTACATGCTGCATCATAAGATATGTCATTGAGTCAACTTGCATGGTTTTAATTCACCGGTTTTTAGTTTTCTCTGGGTCCTCTGTTTTTTTTCCACTGTTAAAGACCCTACACGCAAAAAAATTACCGAAACAAAATTGAACCATATTTTAGTCCCAAAATGACCTTGATTTTATCGGGTGGACATTGAATTCCATTTCTCTCTCTCTTCTATGCCAATTAGTGCGACCTGATGATCATAACTATGTATGATTTTATCCATATTTGGCAAGATTAAGTTACATTTAAATGTCATCAATCAAACAGGAAAACTCTGACATGTATGCCAGTATTATTACTGTAAACAATGGGGGGTTGGGATGGCCTAGTGGTCTAGAGTGCCACGCTTCGACCTCTAGCTGACCGGTCACCTCTGGCTTGCAGCTGTGGTTTCGATCCCTGGTGTGAGCGTATGTTGCATGGAGATAGGGGCGCCTTCTCAACCTCGTGGGTTTCCTCCGGGCACTCCGGTTTCCTCCCACTGCTAAAGACCCCTACGCGCAAGCGAATTATTGAAATGAAATTGAAACCATGTGTTAGTCCCAAAATGACCTAGTTTGTGTTGAGTGGACATTAAACCCTATTTCTCTCTCTCTCTACTGTAAACAAAATATTTTAATGTACAGTTTTAAACAAAAGCTTTTTACTGTAATTCTACATGTAGGCAAGGGTTGCTGTTCTTAAACAGTACAGCATCCCCACCTGGGGTCCTTTGTTCAAAGTCTAGCCTGGATTTATTATGATGTCATAGTTTCTATATTTAACGTCAGGTTTCTTAGTCAATATACATGTGGAGCTAGGATACTTTTTATTGCGTATAAACCAGACTGAAGTCAATACAAATAACTCGACGCAAAACCAAACGAGATAATAAAACGCCTTCATATTTATTCAAATCCCTGTGTGTTGTTTATTTTAGAATAACTAGTTTCTGTCTTTTTGGTGGAGATCTTTGATATTGTACATAATAAAACCCAGTTTCATGAAGTGTTGTATAGATTCGTGCATGATGCAGAGTATGCTTTTATTTATAAAACACTAAATACCATTTCTGCTGTGAGGTGTTGATATTCTTAAATGTAATAGATTTGTGGTTTTTTTTAATCAAAAGAAGTGATTGGATTGTTCACACTTGTTTTAACTTTGAAACTTTTCAAAATAGCTGATCAAATTTGTCTTTTTATTAGTTCTGTGTTGATTTATCATATTTTACCTTTTTATTGGTTCTCTGATATTTTTATCAGACGTCTCGCTCACAGTCTGTGTATTTTCTTCTAAATTTTTAATTATTGTAATTTGTGTTTTGCAGACGGAAAGGATAAGAAGAAAAAATTAAAGCCATTTGAAGCGTTTCGGAGATTGTTTAAGAGCACAAGGAAACGTAGCAGCAAGTCTAAAGATGATCCCCAAGTTAGCATAGTATCAGTGAAAGCCAAGTCTACCACTGCATTACATTCAGGAAGTAATGAAGACGATGATGATGATGGCGGGTAAGACTCTCGTAATTTTGATTTATTTCATTTAGCAAAAAAAACGACTAAAAGCAATTTCCTGTTATATTGTAAATCTGTCTGATTGCATTGTACAACATCTCACCCACATTCTACTCGTAATTTCACACCACGCTTTTCTCTTTGTCAAATTAGATTGCTTTGCTCTTCATAAACTTTGAAAGTGCACAAAGTGTTTAATTCAGCTGTTACTTATTACTTTGATGAGTAAATTAGAACAGGTTGTCACTAGTTAGACCGTTTTATTGTACATGGTAGTACTCCGACATATATTCAATTTAAGAGGTTAAGTTAAAGAGTTTGATAAAAAGAAAATACTGAAGTTTGGACTAGAATAGGCATCAACTAACTCTGAGAGTTGAAGTTCATTTGATTAACAGACGTTATCTGCACCCACATATTCTCGATTATCAAGTAGCACTCTCAATGGCTATTCTGCCCTCGCTTGTCAGGACTTTCATCGACTGTCTTCGATAGTGATGTCAGTGACCAACGGTAAATGGTAGCTTGATCTGCCATTTATTGTTTTGATTATCAAACTATCAAACGGACAACTGCTTAAATCCAAGCTGTATCCAAACCATCCGAGGGTCTACAGAGTTGATTTTGAGCATGTCATGTAAATAAAGGATTAATTTATAATTTCTGAAGCCTAAAGAAAGACTTGCAGTAGGCAGGTTTACTAATGTATGGTGGTACCTTTAAACAGGCAGTAAGCAGGAGCTAAATCTGCCTATTGCAGGTCTTTCTACAGGCCTTAAATGTTAGATAAACTATTTACTAGATATTTGATAACATGGCAAGACCATAATCAACTGTCGATGCCATCTGATGGGTACGATTTTAAACAGATTTGAATCATTATTTATCGTAAAAGTGGATAATCAGACTTTACTTATGATCCTAACAAAGGTAACAAGGACAATCGAGGCTACAGTGTTTCTGCAATTAGGTTTTCTGGGCCTATATCGAGAACTGTCAGATCTTTGATTAATCTTCCATAATGCCATTTTAATTCAAACTAAACTTTTAGTATTTTTTATTCAACTATATTCAAAAATCATGATAAACAGATGAAAGTGTATTGAGAGTTCAAATAAGGATAATATATTTGAAGTTGTATTATTTATAAAGGTATGAATAGAATTTTGGACAAATACCTGTCAGTTAAAACTAATAAGAGTTTAATAAAATCAGCTACCATGTGTATTTAGAAATAAACCGATATGGAAAATATATTGGATTTGAAAGTGTCAAAATTTCTAGAAATCTTACAAATTGAATTGAATGGAATATTGAAATAAGTTTTGAATAAAGACTTAAAGTATTGATATAGTACAATTAGTATTTATTTTGACAACTAGTTGAATGTCTTTCAATTAAGCTTATTTCTCTAAAAGTCCTTCACACATAATATGGAATCGTTCCATCACTGTCTTGAACAATAATAAACTGTAAAACCGATAATGATTAATAATCAGAGGTGATAGCTTTGTAAACATGATTGTAATGAGTTCATAAAGACCAAACGGAAACTCAAAATAGCGCCATACTATCACATGATTAATACATTAACTTTAACAAGCTATGAATAGTTACTAATTGATGTGATATATTCAATAACTTATTTTCCAGAAAAAGTTATAGTATGATTACACTCTTTGAGATGCCTGTTTAAATTTTAATTTTCTTCATTATGAAAATTATTAAAGTGGTCTGGGTGACTTTGTGTAAAATCATGACTGCGTACATCGATGTGACACTTATTTCTACAAATATAGTTATTGGTGAGAATTGTGATTCAAAATAATATTCACAGCAGGGTATCCATTCTAATACATAGAACACCCGATACCACTTCTTGTACAAATGTGGGGGATCACCAGACTAAGTGAGTAATACATTGGCTCGCTAGCCTCGAGGTCTTGTTTTCGATCCCTGCATTGGCCGAGAAAGTTCATCCAGATTTCCCCTTTGTCAGTGATGGAGGATGGAGGGCCTGACAAGGAAAGTTGTCTAGTCGTTTGGATGGGATGAAAAAAAACGAGGTCCTGTGTACACATTGACATGCACATAAAAGATCCCTTGGCAGTTGGAATTCATTATAAGAGTAGGCCATAGTGCTGCCGCCCAGGCAAAATTCCCCTCATAGTACACTGTATGATGTATGCCAGTCTTCATTAGCACAGTTTAGGAGCAGAACAGTAGGACCTTAAACCCTATTTCATTTCATTTCATTTCATTTGTACAAATGTAATAGCTATGAACTTTTTTGTACATACTATATATATCTTTACAAAATGATAATACTTTATGCTGAAGTGCTTCATAATAGATCAAATATTAAATCATAAATTTTACTATCTTGTATCAGTACAAAGACTATAATTTATCTCTCAACCAGATGGAGTGAGAAAAAAAATATCTTGGAGAAATCATTTAATTTACAATGTACCAAGGGATTAGATGTAAAAATGAAATACAGAAATCAATTAACTGGAAAACTTTGGCAACATTCCATATTATTTACTCCTTTTATGGTCTTTCCTGTGGGTATAAACTATAGTGTCATTACCTGTATCTAGATAGGTAGATTTGTAAGTGTGTATTGGATTATAGCTATATAACACCTGATATTTAACACATAGATGATATATATTTAAACCAGCAGGTAGGCATTGTTATAGTTTCATCAAATTTGTTTTTACATGTACATGTGAAAAGATTCTTTATAAAATCATAATTTTATTTGTCATTAAATGTGTTGTGGTCTTACTGATAGAATGTTTAAATGCACAGAGAAATTTTTGATTGTTTTTATCACAGATTATGACCTGTTTTCCTTTCTGTGTTTTTCAATGAGTTATTCAATGGCAGTTCTTCAAGCATTTTATGTTTAGCATTTTATGTTTGATTAATTCTAAAAAATATGTATAGGATCCATCTGACCCCTTTGGGAAGGCAAGCAAAAACATGACACATAGTTTTAATAAAGGAGATTAACTCCCATTTCACCAACATCGACAGGAGTTATAATTTTATAATAGATGATGTGTTTTCCAAAATCTCTGTCATGTACGGTACTCAAATTTCTACTTATTTCTATAATGATAACTTAAAAGAAGATAAATCTCTTAACTCAATATTATCCATGATCTTTGACATTAAAAACACAAATTAGAATTTATTATTGGTTTATTTCAATCAGTATAAGATACAATGACCATTTTTAAAAGCGGCCTACAGTATCAATATCATTGTGAGCACAATTTATAATGGCATCATGTTAGTGCGAAAGTGAAATGTCATACTTTACTCTGGATAGAGGTTGGAATACCATGAGCACATGACCCCCATTCAAGTTTGACTGCTCACATATTTTGATGAACATAACTGATTAAAAATTACAATAAATCTAAGATTTAATGTAAATCAGCTAATATACATTCATATTACATTAATATGTGCTTTGCGTCCCATTTTCGTTCATAGATTTCTAGCGTGGTTCCCCCTTGTCAGTGATGGAGGACCTGACAAGGACAGCTATCTAGTCATCTGGATGGTACAAAAACCAAGGTCCTGTGTACACATTGGGGTGTATGTAAACGATCCCATGACAGTTGGAATTTGATATAAGACTAGGTTGTAGTGTCACTGTCCGGGCTAAACTTCCCTCATAATAGTACACGGTATGGTTTATGCCCGTCTTCATAGCCCAGTTTGGAGCAGAAAAGTTGGCCATTGAACCCATTTAATTTTATTTCGTCCATAGAAATTTAGATCATTTAATATATTGCTAATAATGTAGTTATTGCCTTAATTGTGTTCATCATTTTCTTTAAAGATGTCAAAAATGTGCACTTCATATGGCTTGGTTGTAAAAGATAAGGAATAGATTTTCATCAACTACTGCTAGACACAATGCATGTGTGTTTGACAGGGATGAAGTTCTTAAAATTCTAGGTCAAAATCCATCATTTTGTCTTCTGAATAGTTCTTATAACTTGATCAGTAGCGTTGACAATAAAACGACAAGACACATGTAGATCTACCATTGTTAAAGATTGGATGTTCATGACAATAACATTCTTTACATAGCATCTTTTATTTGTTTACCTGTTCCAAGGAGTAACCTATATAAATATATATTTTATAAGTTTATCAGTTAAATGATTTAGATATTATCTTGAACAGGCTTGACAGTACTTGACACATATTTATATTTATTTCTAAACTGTATGTATCCACCTATAATGGTTAGATGTACATTTCACATATACCTGTATGTCCTGTCAATAAATTTAAAAATAATCATAACTGTAGAATCATGATATTCAAGTTTACAGTGTCAGCTGTGCAGGAACCCTTTTGCAGACTACATTTCATTATGTATTTATAACGTGGCAAAAAAGTATACAGTAAATAAATCATAATAATTTTATCTTAAAATCAAGTTGATCTTGTTTTTCTGAATTTTAAACATTTTTATCACCACTCTTACTCAGTATGAGTTTCTTTATGATGATACTTGTTATAGTATACATGTATTTTATGTACCTGTGCATTTTACTTTTAACATTTGATATTTTCCTTGTTGTGAAAACAATGGTGGGTCTGTCCGAGATTTATCTCTGATATGTTTAATGGTTGTCAACAGTTCCACACATTTCTTTAGCTAGTTTGAATAAACATGACGATTTACATGTGACTGCTTTTCACTGACTGATTTTCGTTGACAGCTGTTTGTTCTGCCGTAGTGTAGTTTTAGAAATGTATTCAAAATCGAGACTAAATAGTTCTGGATGTAGATCTGTTTACAATTTTCAGATGCCTATGAATACAATTAAATTAGAGAATGTGAATCAAGGAGTTATCACTCTATTCTCCTTGTTTACAGTATTTGATACAAAGAATTACATAACATTCTTCTTAAAGGCACAAAGGATAGTCAAATTTCATTAATAGTTTACGTAACAATTCTGGTCTAAAGAAAGATGTGCAATATGCAGATTTAGTTCTTGCATAATGTACGTTCAATGAAAACTAAATTATCAATAATACATAGGATAGTTGAATTTGTTTTAAGGCAAACCATTTTCAGTTTTAGTTACTCAGTGTCTTGATAAATAAATTACCCACTTAACTATTTACGAAGGGTTGTTAAAATTTCAAAACTTAATCAGGCATTATTCAAGAGCTATATCTGCCAATTGCAGTATTGCAGGTCTTTCTTTAGGCCTTAAATGTTATATAACAATTAATTAGACATACATGTCAAGACCATAATCAACTAGTCATTTTAGGCAGATTAGAACGGTTCAGCCATTTAATGATTTAGTATAAAAATGATGAAGCAAGGCTTAGCCTCGAACAACCAGTACAGTGATTAAAATCAGTGCATAAATCTTGTCAAACCTTCAAAGACTTATATCTTCACTCAGAATAACGTAATTTGAATGAAATTTTCAGTATATATTAATTTTGCATTATCTATTTCTGAACTGTTTTAACTAAGGTCTTTTTGTGTTTAATTTCAGATTAGTATATACTAAACCCCTTTGATTTGGGTCAAAGTAGATTACTGAATTGAAGACCACAGGGAAAAGGGCATATCCGGCACATGTCACAAAACTTCGTTACTCCCCTTAGCCAATAGTACATTTGTCAAAGATTAAGGTTAAGAGGCAATTTTACCCAATAAGAGCAGGTCTCTATGACAAAGGAAAAATAAGCATTGCAGACAGGAAAACACAGTAAGGGGAATTCTGTCTATTTTAGTTTTTCATTTGATGCCCCGTCGATTTCCCAGAGAGATAGATGTTTTGATATGAAGACAATAGGTTGATAGATAAATCAAATGTATTGCCATGAATGGTGGCTTATAATTGCATGGTTCTTACGACCTCAAATTTTCCTTTCGACAAAACCTCAAAGGAGTCGATGCACTAAGCTTAAGTGTAGTTATCTCCCTTTAACTTATATGAAAGAAAGATTACAAGATTTCCATAACACTGCCTACTCTTGCTGTGATTTTTAACTGTCCAGGGTTCCTTTTATGTGCATTGCTGAACTGTACACAGAACTTTGGTTTTCTTTTCCATCTGAATGACTAGACGTTTTTCCCTGTAAGGCCCACTATTCTGTAACACTGGGAAACCCAGGTTTCGAACCTGGGATGTCCTGGGCCCCGTTTCACAAAAACTTAAATCTCCTTAAAATCGTCTTAAACTAAAATTTCATCCTAACTTAAGATAGATAAGTTTCACAAAACGTTTTTAAGTATTTTAGTTAAAATCCACTAAAATAATATTTTAAGTTAAAATCTAATATTAACTTAAAATAGTGGCGTTTCACAAACCCATTTTAAGGACAATTTTAACTAAAATCAATTTTAACTTAGAATAGGCGTCACCCTGTCCTAACTTAAAATCATTGATTAGAGCTACATTGTTACACATATTGTGACATATAGATATAATTGGAATAATAATATTGTTAACGGCCTGGGTCACATAATTTTATCTGCCGTGGCATGCCGTGGCAAAATTTAAATCATCAAAGAAATTATTAAAAAGTTAGTTTCAAATTTTCCGTTTGGTTTTCAATTAGATCTTTGTTTCCATTAGTCATAGGCAAAGCTCTTTATCCTTAAATTTGTTTTGAAAAGTTAAGCAGAAGTCTTGTTTACTAATTTTAGTTTTCAATTTTGGCTGTTTTGTTAACAAATCAACATATAACATTCAATGAAATCAGCAGTTTTTGATGAGGAAATAAGATTGCACAAGTCAGAATAATTATTTCAGCACAGATCCTTTTTTAATTGGATCACTCGTCACAGCCAGGTGTGAGCAAATAAAAAAAAAAACAAAAGGTAAATCTGAAGTCAAAGTAGAGTCTGCATTTTAATCTGACTGCTTGTTTTAATCCAGGAAATAAATAAGTGGTCTAGGTGTTTAATGATTTTCTTGAAAATTACAAGTTTTATCAACTTATGATTGGTTCATTAGCTTCGATAAAGTGGTGTTTCTGTATATTATATTTCTGTGAGGTTTATTCCTGATTTGACAGAGGTAAGCACCTAAAACAAACATTGTTCTTAATCTGCCCAAGATTATTCCCCACCCCCCCATCTGATCTAGTCTTCTCTATGTCTCAATTTGCAATTTCTGGGCTAATGCAGCTTGCATTAATATTAATTCCGAAAAGCTTGATTGATCACTGTAACAGTTTCAGGATTGATAGAAGTAGTATAAAGTAAAAACACCAGACGATGTACTAACTGTTGGACGATTTGGTTACTTGACAAGAACACTTGTAGACCTTTAAAAATAGTTGCCCGTAATTGATGTACATGTATTTGTAGTAATGGTTAATAAGCTGATAATTATCCTTGTCATTATTTTAGGAATATTTAATCAAACTTGAGTCATCAATGCTCGAAAACCTTATTGTGGAGACCATAAATTTTACCATTCAAAATAAAAGAAAATCGGGAGGGAAAAAAGATTGTATCCTGTGTTAGGTCTAACTTTAAGGATGATCTCTTAGAAGAAGGGAACATCTAGATATAAATTATATTTGTGAAGATTAACCTTTTAGTCTGTAGATTGTCCCATCTCACTCAGTTAAAATCTATTCATTAATTATACATGTACTTAGGGTGTAGCATCTGTTCTTGCTTCTTGCTTATTGATCAGATGAGTGGGGAACTTAAACTTGACCATTTCATTTCTGATCTGACTTCTTAACGGAGGAAAATATTTTTGGATTTTTTGGATGAAACCAGGAAAAAGTATGTGTACAAACCGAAAGATGAACTTGTTTTTCTAAACCTTGGTAATTTGGCAACAAATATCACAGAAAAATATTACCACTTAAAGTTAACCACCATTATACCTGAGACATTTCATTACAAAATCATGTCAAGCTTACACAGGGGAGGTAACTCTCACAAGACTAAAGAGATTAATTCAGCAGACACCAATTACATTATGCAGATCAGAACAATCTGTTTGAGGACATCATCATTGGATGGATGCAATCTCGTTGACTGGATACAAACTGAGCTAACATTATTGATTTGGAATTGAAGGGGAAAATTCTCTTTGCTTTTCATGACATATCTATGGTAAATTAAAGAAGAAAAAAACCCGCCTGTCATTAAATATTGGTGTAACCGTATGTAGAGTGTACAAGACAACTACCTTCTAAATATTTGCAAATTCAATCAATGGAGTAAATCTGGATTCTTACTGGAATTCTTCTGTTCCAAAAAACATTACTCAGTGTGACATGACCTAATGCCACAACACGTCATAATCTCTGAGGAAATGTTTATTAGTTTGACTGAATTAGAGTGATTCGATTTTATAGCTTATTTTTTCTGTCATGGTATGTAGATTGATTTTTCTTTGATTTATTTTTTTCAAAATAGCAATTTATTAGGAAGTTAGGTTCAGTCCTACTGTTATGGCTTACTGTAGATATATATATACTACAAATCTTCAGCTTTTCTCTAATACCTCACAGAGGTTGAATTTGTAATTTCTAGAGTTGGTAATCATAAAATGGTGTATATTGACAGTATGCGTAGTATAATGAAGAGAGTATTGGGGGGCTAGATGGTCGAATGGTTAGCGTGCGCGTGCTGTATCATATGGCCTGCCATTGAGTCAACTGGCGTTGTTTCAAATCCCTGGTTGTACGTGGCAAGGAGTAGGGTCACCTGTCCAACCTTTTGGGTTTTCCATGGGTACACCGGTTTCCTCCCACTGCTAAAGACACCTACGCGCAAGCGAATTATTGAAATGAATTAAACCATATGTTAGTCCCGAAATGACCTGGTTTGTTTCGCGTGGACGTTAAACCCCATTTCTCTCTCTCACTCTCTTTCTCTCTCTTTCTGTATGGGAGAGGGTAGAATGCAATGGAACAGAAATTGTTGCAGTTTCTAAATTTATTTACATAGTTAATTAACAAGTAGAGTTAAAGACTGATCAATCTCTAGAAATTATTCTGGATTGCATGACTATGTAAAATTCCCAAAAATTCAATATGTTTGCCTTGTTAAATTGTGAGGATGTTAATGTCTGTAAAGACTTGTTTGCACTTATGAGTAGTGGCACCCTCAGGGTTGACATGGAAAGTGTGCCAGTCATTTGAATAGGATAAGTTCATTTGTGTACACATTGACATGCAGGAACATTGACATGCACATCATGAAAGAATCTTGTGTAGACGAGTATGCAGGGTGGCAGGGGAAGCCATTGCCCTGGCCAAATTATCTCCAAACATCACACGAGATTTACCAGTGACTGAACTGATGTGATGATATGAATGTACCGGTAGTGTGAATTATTATAGAATTTTTTATCTCTCCCAAAACCATGTTTTTTAACCAGTATCTTGTACTGTAATCTTTGAAATATACTCTGCCAATTAGATTACAATGGATATGAAACTAGGCATGCTTGTTCTATGGACAATTGTACGCCCAGTGCTGGACTTCAATTTTTATACACCTACATGATTTTGAGGGAAATGATCATGAGGTAAACAGATGTCCATTTGGGGAAATTTCTTATAAAAAAAGGTTTCAGTTAACCTCCTTCAAGATTTTAATCAGATAATTACGCTCTTTTACGCTTTGACTCCATGGCATGTTCCAAAAGAAAAATTACAAGACCACATGTGACATGAAATTAACATTGAAATTAAAACATGAAACCTCTGGTTTAGTGAGCCAACGTCTTACTCACTTAACCACCGTGGCACGTCTTCATGTTTTACTGTTTGTGTTGTTTACATACTAGAAATAATGTGATAGATTGATTGATATAGGTAAACCATTACATTAATTGATATTAATACATGTCACGATAATCATAGTTAGTAATTAATTATATTCTACCTGTAGATAGGTATATTTAATTAGTGTTGATGTGTTTATATAATTAGTTTATACCTACCTTTCACCTGTTTCACCGCCATGTAGTATTCCTTACAAATTAATGTAAGTTTATTCTATCTTGTGCAATATTTTGCTTATTATGTTTAGAAAAAAAGCTGTTATTTCTTACAAAAATATTGCAATACTGCAATTTCTGTAAGTCGATATATCACAACAATTTATTGCATTATTGGGTTGGCTTTATTTTTTATTTTCCATTTCTACAGATATTTCATTCTTTAATTGTCATATTGTCTTATATTGTGTAAACACTGCTTCTGCAGATGACAGAAAACATTCATAACTTGTCTGTGATTGATAGACTGGTTAGAACTATCACACCCAGTAACTTGTTATTTAATTTAATATCAATAATTCTAGTAACAGATAAAATAAAAGATTACATGTTGTAGTTCATTTCTGAATAGTTTAATTTTAAAGAAGAGAAAAAAGGGTTATTTCTTTGCTAAAATAAAATAGAAAATATATATCTACAAGATATTACAATACAGTGAACGCTCAGTAGAAATTTCTTGCAACACAGTTTTTGGCTGCTATACTGATACTCAGCGCTAATATATGTATGCATAAATCTTAGTATCTAAGGGTGGTTTTAGAGTCAGACATAGTCTGTCTGGTGCACTATTTCTTTAGGCCGGAAATGTTATCTAAATTATTAATTAAACATTAATTAGCTGACTCAAGCCATAATCTACTCTCGATGACATAGGATTTGCCCGATTTGAAATAGATTAGAACAGCTTCAACCATATCTTGATTGATTTAAAAATGGACGATTGAGACTTAGCTTCGAACAACCAGGACGGTAGTTGCAATCATAGCACACATCTTGTCAAACCTTCTGAGGCTAATATCTTCACTCACAATAGAGTAATTTGGATGAAATTTTCAAATTATTAATTTTACATTATCTATTTTCAAACTATTACAACAAGATTGACCAACTCTTTATTAAACTAATGTATCTTTAACCGGTAGTTATTTCAAATAAAAGTATGGCAAATTTTGTATATATGAAAAGTATAGATGCCCAATCTTACTACAAAAATACTGGAAAACATTCCAAAACACCCAAGGGGAAAGCACTGGGCAAAAATGCCAGGGTATCACCTAACTGGCAACCCAACTGTTGTCTGTAAGCTTATTGTGTGCTAGCATGACGGAGGGAGCAGCTGTTTAATCTTGATCAAATGGTTAGGTGGTTTTGGGAACATTGAGGGGTGTCAACATACTATATAAAGACTGCAATTAAACTGCGGAAAAAGAAGTGAACAGAAAATGATTAAGAATTTACATAGGCCTTAATATATATGGTTAATCGACACTGTTTGTACGTGGGAAAGTATCTTTAAAATATGGAGTGGTTAAGCTTGTAAAAGCCATAAGCTGTCATTAATTGTTTTAATACAATTAAAGTAGAATGGGAAGTGATATGTTTATCAGCTGTTTCTGATGTATTCACAGCAGTCCTTTACAGTTGTAATGGAGGTGATTGAATTGTGTAGTTAGATCGGTCAAATTAGGGATATGATTGAAACATTTAAAGTGTGACATTATGTAATGGTCAGTTGTGTATGACTGAGAGTAGGACGAAATATTTGATAATCTATTATCATAATATGCTTCAGGTACAATATATACTTACTTGTACGTGACAATAGTATTATGTCACTACTTTACAACTATTGAATGATAGTCAATATAAATAGTAACCTCATCTCTGTTTGTCAATTATATATCATTTTATATTCTCATCTATCAGGTTTAAAGGTACTAGGACCTTACAAGGGACTAGAAGTATATCAGAAGACAGTGTTTTTAATCCCGAACTTAAAGAAGCTAACCCAGAATCTTTGAAGAAAACAGCTGTATCGGAAGAAAATATCCATAAATCTACATTCCAGGTAAGCTTATAAACCATTGCTTTAACAGTATTTCATATAATTGAAGCACAGAAATATATATTATACATATGTAGTACTTAGATATTGATTACAGACCTAGAAGTTTGTATAATACCAATATATACAGGTTAATTATATTAGTGTTATATTGTCATGTAAATTCTTGCCGAGTTGGACTGTGTTTATCAGATTATTTGTGTAAATGTACCAGTATTATAAACATGGAGTTTGGTAAAAGGCTATCATATTCAAATCAATGTAATGTAAGTCGCAATCTTCACTTGTTTCTTTTTTGTTCAAATTCTCATGTTCTTAGTTAATTTTACTCTACATGGGCTTGACATTCTAGATATAAATATACCTTCCCTGCTTGATCAGTTAGATGATAAGTTTTTCTAATAAAAAGGTCAGGCCTCGAGTTCACAAAGCTTTCTGAGACTTACTCTGGTAAGTTAAGAATTTACTCAGCTTTTAGTCACTGCATAATGAGAAATATCTTTGATCCAGAAACACAAAATTTTGCTCATGCTTTCTTATTGATTGATACATTTGATATATTAAAACAACAAAAGTTATTTTAAGGGTTGTATTTTAGTTTACATAAGGCAAAGAATTTTGAGTAAATTCTTAACTTAAAGCGCGAATTTCATATTTTCTAAGAAAATCAAAACATAATCATTTCTCTGTCTTTTGCTCAATAGGTTGATGTTTACCCTCAATGCATCAATTCTTAAAAAATATTGACAGCAAAATGCTATTTTAATCAAAAATAAACATATTTTCAGGCAGTAAACAGAGATATGCATTGTAATTTTGTTTAGTTTGTTGTCAGTCAATTACAGCTCATTGTGTTCAATCGAGAAATTTTGTAGTGAAGTTTTATTGAAGTGTGTTGAATTATTTACTACAAGACTAAACCTAGTAGAAATATCTCTTTACTAGACTAGCGTAAATATTGACTTATCATAACAATGATATAACAAATTATTAGACTAATGAATATAGGACACATTCGGTCTTGTCTCAACTCATCAAGTAATATTAATATCTATTTGTTTCATCATTAGCCATTTTACACATCCATTAAATGAGTTTTAATTTAAAGGGATGTAGTTGAATTTTGTGACCTTGAGATATTTCAGTATTAAATTTAGGCTATGAAATGAAATCTCGCTTTATCGTGTTAAATTGTGTTAAAAATATATGTCTTTCTAAAGCTTTTGACAAAAGATGTTATTAATGTGTAAACTTGACACTATTTCCGTGAACCATATTTGAAAATAGATATTGTTTATCTATATTCATGCTTCTCACATAGTAAAGTTTTCTTTGATAACCAGACATAGCATGCAAGTCTCTTGCCTATTCCATCTTGTGGGTTATCTGGTTTCCTCCCACTGCTAAAGACTTTTCTGCGCAAGTGAATTATTGTAATAAAATTGAACAATATGTTAGTCCCGAAATGACCTAGTTTGTGTCGAGTGGATGTAAATCCCATTTCTCTTTAATACATTATGTAAGATCAAAGGGAAATATCAATCTTTCATTAATATCTAATGCATCACCATAATTTAATCATGTTGCTATTTCAGGCTGAGCTGTTTGCTAAATTAAAAAGTCGTCAATCTGTCTGTTCTGATGATGATGATGCCGGTCTACCTCACAGCCCCACCCCACCCGTCACCACTGCTGATATAATAATGGGTGGTGGCCTTAAGGTTAGTTTGTTAGTTGCGTACTTGAGGCTATAGAAGAAGTCATGTTTAGAAAGGCTGAATAAATCAACAACTAGCTGGAGCATAGATTTTTATTATACAACTGTATAAAAGAAATGTGGCAATATTAAGTGTGAGTGTGTACATAATGTGGACAAATACCTACTCTGGTTTTGGCACACTTTGATAAACTGGTTAAGTTTAAAGGCTATTGTGTTACATGTTGAATGGACGTTTGACACTCTGTATTGAAAAAACAAGCATGTAATTTGTTCCAGTTATCCAAACCTATCTCTTGTTCCTGGTTCGTTAGTTTAGTTTCTCTAATGCATTAAGCAGACGACATCAACTGGATGGAATTTGGCAAACGTCCTTACACTGTTTATTTGAATGTTTGATGTTATTTGATTGCAGCCTCTGCCAGTGTCCGGTAAATCAATGAGTCGAGAGAGTGAAACCAGTTTAATAAGTGAAGATGGCTCCGACAATGACGAGGTTAGCAATTGGCATTTTTCCTTCTTGTCCTGTCTTGTCTTAATCTAGTGATGCCCTATACTTCTAGACATTATGGAGACTTGTCTGAGTCTTTATTAGATTGTCCCAATAGTCAACAGTTTATAACATGAGCTAAAGATGTTTCAGATAAAGGCATTATCCCTTGATTTGGTGCTCTTTTGTAACAGTCTATGATCTAAATAGATTAATTGGGGCATAAATTGATCTTCCTTTAATTTTAAAATTACTTTTAAAAATAAGCGTTGTTTACTCATTAATTTAGGCAAATATATGTTTCTTTTTTGTCAAAGGGTTGTTTTCAAATAATAGCCTTAAATATGGGTTTATTTATTTGAAAGCTGAAGTTTAATGTTCATTCTTGATGTTATAATTCATATATATATATAGTATAATATATGTTATATATATGCAGTGGATTGATAAACCTATAAGTATATAAGCCACACCCTGTCATTTACTGATAATGTTGTGTTATATATCTTAATCAGTATTTTTACAATCTAAAGTAGATTACCTATTATTATTGTTGTTGTCATGGAAACATGGTGTTAATGTTACACAATATGTCCCTTTTAAAAAGTGGCATTACCAAGTTACCAGATACAAGATTGATTTTAATGACAAGCCAAATGTATTATTATTTCACTGGATGATTTTATCAGATCACCGATTCAGATGATACAATTTTGCTTAGTTCTTTAAAAGGCCACATCTCCATGGAAACCATCTTTGATTTTATTGGCATTAAAAAAAATGAGAAAAAGCTGTCAGTCAAGAGAAAGGAAGAATATATAGCTTTGTGATGTAGAGTAACCTAGATACTACTGTAGCCTTTTATAATACAATACATAACGCTTCAGTTAAATAAAAGGATTATAATTACAAGTCTAATTCTTTGTTAGATTACATGAGGGAATAGATTAAAATGGTATATAAATTATTAGTGGCAGCATCAGCTAAAAAATACAAAAGATTGACATTTATCTGTCTGCTCCCTGAAGGTGTGATATAAATTATATTCCCTCTTTTATGTGTCCACATTTTGTGTGGTTGTAAATACATACTATATTCATCAGTCACTTGTAAATACTCTACACGGTCTACACGTCCAACTTTTCAAGACTTATTTTTGAAACTCGTTTTGATTGTTTAACTACGGGTATTTCTAGTCAATATAGGGTGTCATGCCACAATTTTTCGCTGGATTTTCTGTCCACTCCTAAATTCATTGGCATGCTTTGTTGGACTAAACATCTACCCATCACTGTTTTTTTAGACCTAAAATTTCTGGAGGATTTATAAAAGTTAACAAAAACAATTTTTTTGATAACTGATGCCACCAATTGGTTACATATTACGTTAATTACCCGAAACAGTATTTATTCATTATGCTCTGACAATTCTATTAAATTTTATTAAATTGAATATAGATGTGAATTTAACAAGCAACTGTTTTTCAGGAGGATGCCTTTGACCGAGAATGGAAGAGTTCTGTTGCTGCTGTTACAAGTTCTAAAGTAGCAAAATCTCCTGTTAAAGGTATGTATAAAAATGATTGTGGTAGTCCAAAATTTCCAATTCTTTGGCTAAAGCTTTTTGCCCCACCCCCGCCTTTGGAAGAAAGTGGGAACTATTAAAATGGTTTCTAATTAAGGGAGGGTGATGAAACTTGGTGTATAGTTTCATTACATCAATACCTTGACTAAGTTCGATGATGAACATTTTCTGCTCAGGGTAAGCAGAGCGATAAGTAATTTGATTGGCCGAAACTTTGAAACACAATAACTCTCTTTCTAACTGAGCTAGAATGTTCAAACTTGGTGTAGGCGTTCATTAAGTGAATGCCTTGATGGAGTTTGATGATGAACATTGTCTGCTTACCGTATGCAGAGATAAGCAATCTGATTGGTGGGTGATTTGGAGCAAATGTTTGTTCCGTTAAACTCATTTCTATACATGTATATATACATAAATAAATTTAACAAATATGTCCAGGTAAAAATTTCACCACTTATTATTAAAACTTCAATGGTAAAAAGATGGTTATTGAATATACTAAGTGAAACTTATTTTAAAATGTGGAGTTGTAAATCAATAAAGGGAACAATATACAGCTGTTACACAATGTGCCTGAACGGATATAACCATTTTAAAATTATCTTCATAGAAAAGAATATATATAGTAAAATATAAATATGTAGGTGTAGATCAATTAATTATTTGATAAGGTGATAGATGACAGTAATCGACACTGATTTAATCAAAGAAACGTTATGATATATAAGCTTTATTAAACAATATTTCCAGGTTTGATCGAATATTTTATGGCCATGGTGTATCTTCAGTAAATGTTGTTTCAAGTATTTAAAATAATACAATCCCATGAATATGAATTATCATACCTGGAAGTCTTGAATATTTCAAAAAAGGGAGCATGTAGCTTTTATTAGAACTTGGTCTGTTACCCAGATAGGCTCTAAGGAGTGATACATGTTTTCGCCAAAACCAAAAAGTTCCTCAAAAATAAACCTTACAGTCTAGAGAGATAAAAAATACTCCTTAGAAACGTGATTGAATATTGGGATAGATTCTCTATCTTCTATATTTTTAATTGAAAACAGTTTGACAAATGAACGTCAAATTTCATACACTAACCGATATTAACATTCACATGAAAATACAAACATACTCTTTTAATACCCCAGACAGCCACCCTTGGTAAAACGGCTTCTTTAATACCAATTCACAAAAATGAACTATATATTGAGGGATTTCAACAAGGGTTGGTTGGTTTGTTCCTAGAGTTATATGTCTATTTCCACCAAGGGTGATATTGTAGACAATTCATAAGGGTTAAACAGCCCTTGTTTGATGTCTGGTTGGTTGATCTTAATCTGTTGTATATACAGTATTAAATGTTAGTTTAAACTTATTAATATGAAATCTTGCCAGTTATAGATAAAACTTATCAAAAATGTAATTGATACAATGTAAGGCCTAGTTACAAACTATTTGATTGAGTTCTTGGTTTAATCTCCATTTCTCATACAATTGGCATTATACCAAATAACCAACTTTGTTCATTATATTATAAAAAATCATCTCCAGTTAACAATATCTCTTGTCTGCAATATCACCTTGGTGGAAACAGAAGTTTAATAAAGCTATTTCATACACAAAAACAAAAAGATCTCATTAAACATACACATTATGGGAGATTAGATAAAGAGCTGGCAGTTTTCTCTATAATAATTAAAAACTTGATAATGTTACGTTAATTTGCTGTAAATTTCAGTCAGATTGATCCCTTCTGAACCGAGAATATAGTGATTGAACTTTGGGCCTAACCTCGATCACCATTACTTAAGTCAGTACATAATGTCAATAATCTATTTTTATACGCCCACATTGAAAGGAGTCGTATATTGCCCACCTCCCCCTCGCCTGTCCGGACTTCGTCCACAATTTCTTTTAAACACTTGACACACTACATTGTTTTGAAATTGATATATGTTGTTCGCATTAGTGAAATGAAGAAGCCTGTTTAATTTAGACTATGATTAACTAAAATGGAAATACTGTTCATAGTTCACATGCATTAGACACCATCTAAAATGCAACTGTATTTATTTTATTATCAGTATATTGTTTCATTTAGGTCTTTCAACATTTCCACTTGTTATCAGGGTGGACTCAGATGAATCTTGCTTTTTGTCCCATTCAAACAGCTAGACACGCTTCCTTTGTTCAATTGTCAGCTGAGCTTCAAAAGTTGAAGATACTTGCCTTGAATTGAACTGATGACATTTTAGCAATCGACTACTGGACCCCCAACAAGATGCAACAATAACTGTATTACATTGGCTGTTATTATGATTTTAGGATATTTAAACAACTTCTTTCTTTGCAGAGAGAAACAGTTTAGATTTTAGTTCTGTACAAACTACGGAGGTTTTAAGTAATAAAGTATCTCGGGATAAGTTAAACATCAGTAAAAACCGACGATCAAGAGCACCTTCACGTAAGAAGAAGGAGGTAAATGTATGTATATCTTTATTAAATAAATTCCACGTTCTGCATGAGATAGATGTTTGTGGGTTTGTAGATTTTTTTTTAAAATTTATATTCTAACTTCATTAAAGATATGTTCCCCAGAGCTTAACCCTCTGAATTTATCTGGGAATGTGATATTTGTTAATCAAATTGCCATTAATAAGTACACAATAAATTAAACATGTAAATATTACTGTCAACCACGGACGATGTTTCAACCATGGACGATGTTTCCTATAATAGGCTTACATATGTTAGGTTAACATCGGTGCTCGTCAATTCATTGACAGTAATACATGATGGTGGTGGCTACATTAATATTTGTACATTTTCAAAAAGCTTTTCTTGAAGTTTCTCAAGAGATATAATATTTTTGGCATTTTGAGTATTGATGTCAAATTAGTGGTTATGTATTTAGGAGGACGATTGATGGGGACATGTATCTTTAAAAATGATCACCTTGTCTTTAGTATATTTTGTCATAAATCTTAACTTACATCAGTCCTTCACGTTTAAGGCGCGCTTTCGCTCTTGCGCCTCCCGACGCACCTCGACTTAACTTCGGGGGAGTCATTAAATACGCCCGCTAATTAGCTAAATCGCTCTCCTCATTGAGATTAATAAATAACAGTACTTTCAGGGTTTTTTTATTATTAAAACTGCATGTGTTTGGCGTATAGTGACCGTCTGCAAGCAATGAGCGTTCCCGTCGTAAAACTTTGGCTGCCATAATTCTTCACCAAACATCTTGAATACTAATGTAAGGCTCGTTTTAATTGAATAGAAGTCTAAAATCAGCCAATAGAATACGATGCTACTTGACGCTTAATATGTCGCCGGATGTTGATAGAAATAGAAATGTCCGCGGGTATGACACGTCTATAATAACGTTACGTTGTTTAAAAAGTTTTTATGTACCCAGTACCACTTGTCCCGTTGGCATTGCGTGGATTGTCGCTATCAATAAATCTGGAGATGGTCAGAACTGTCATGTATAATATGCGACATTTTTAAATTGGAACAACTCGAGGGCAAATAGCCACGGTGCGGGGACAAAATAGGTTTGCAATTTGTGCGCTAATCACGCTGACAAAGTGATCAAACCAGCAACAATTCGAGGAAAATATAAATGACATAAAAAGGTTATGAGACAAAACTAATGTAGAATTACTCTTGCAATATAAAGAAGAGGAGTTGTTTTTACGGGAGCTTTTTTCTCAATTTCTAAATTGGTGGGAGTGTTTTACGGCTCCAGTACCATTTCGTAAACGTGAAGGACTGCTTACATGTTACATTTATTTCATATAGTTTTATAATTAAAGATACATTATGTAAGATTTAGATGAAGAACTAGTCATTCTTGTTATAATAGTTCAAAAATAGATAATGAAAAATAAATAAGTTGAAAATTTCATTCAAATTACTCTATTGCGAGAAGATATACGACTTTGAAGGTTTGACAAGATATGTGCATTGATTGTAAACACTGTACTGGTTGTTTGAAGCTGAGTCTTGCTCCCCATTTTTAAATTAAATCAATATCGGATACATCCTATGGCATGGAGAGTTGATTATGGCCTGGTTCAGTTAATTAACATCTAATTAATAAGTTAGGTAACATATTAGGCCTTTAGAAAGCCCTGCAAATAGGAAGATTTAGCTCTTGCATAATGTATGTTTAACAATAGTATTGGGTATTATTAATTCCTGTAGCATAAAGTTTCTAGTTAAAAGTTCAGCAATTTTGAGATATTATTGCTAACATTCTAATGAATAGTAAAACCATTAAATACGGAACAGAATTGGAACATTTTTGGAAATGCAACTTTCAAAATATGAAAGTTTGCCAGATATTCAAAATTCTTCAAATGACAACCATATTCCTGTGATAATCAAAGTTTCAAGGACAGTATTTTATTTATTTTCACATTAGCTTCTTTCACTTCACTTATTCACATGATTTTATTGTATACATATAGACGTTATGCAAACTTATCTATAAATAGAACAGTTATATGTAACATTTTATAATAACAATATGGGTGTGGTTTATGTATTTATGCTTTATTGTAAATAGTTATTTAAAGATGGGGGATGGGGTGGATGGCCAAATGGTTAGCACGTGCGCGCTGTATCATAAAGCCTGTCATTTAGTCAACTGGCGTGGTTTCGAATCCCCGGTTGTACGTGACAAGGAGTAGGGTCGCTTGTCCAACCTCATGGGTTTTCTGTGGGTTCTCCAGTTTCCTCCCACTGCTAAAGACCCCTATGCACAAATGAATTCTTGAAATAAAATTAAATAATGTGTTAGTCCCAAAATGACCTAGTTTGTGTCGAGTGGACGTTAAAGACCACGTAAGATGAAAAAACTTAGTAACTTAGGTTTAACTTTGGCATGAAAATTGCATGAGATTCCTGGACATGAATATCAAGTACACTTGATCATACACGGGGAAATTAGAACCACAATACTCTTCTGACGAAAATGAACTGCACACGATGGTAGAGCCGTAGAGGGTATTAAAATCGCTGCCGTGAGAAAAGAGAACGACCGTACATTATGAAACAAATTCTAATTTGGATCTTAAATTAAAATAAATTACAAAACAAATTATTCCGTAGTCAATTGTTTTATTTAATTAGGGTGATTAAGGAATCAGTCAGGCGTTAATGAATACACATGCCGAATGTATATAGGTAATTAAGGAATAAACATTCCGAATATGCATTCGGTCACTGTGATATCACTGGCGTCTGAGAGGCTTAAGACTGTTTTCGATAATTGGCAAAGAGGTTTTCACAGGAGGTCCATTCTTACGAATTTGAGTGAAAATAGCTGAATTAATGTGAACTTGCCATAAAGTTGATATAGTAACCATGGGCTACACGTATCGAAACGTTTTCATGTCCATCGTATGTGCACTTTAAACCCCATTTCTCTCTCTCTATTTAAAGATGCACTATATAAGATATAGATAATGGACTGTTCGTTTGTTTAAAAATAGATAATGAACATTGAAAATTTAAAATTTCTTCATTCTGAGCAAAGTTATGAATGTTTAAAATTTAGACGAGAATAACGTAGACTCAATTGTCATTGCTATGATAGTTAAGTAGTGCGAATAGTCAAAACCACCATAATGTGATAGTCTTAAGCTTGTCAGATGTTGAATTATGCATTCATAGAAAATGTACCTCTTATACATGTACATTGGGGATATGATCCGATATAATCAGTGATATATATATATACACAGAATATCAACAGTTAACTCTTCCCACTCTTATCCTGTAAAGATTGGGCTATGGTACCATAGCATTAGATCCTCTACTAGAATTTCGCTTGATTTGCATCCTGGTACGGGTCAATAGGAACTTCAGGATTTTTCAAGCCCAATGAAAAGGACAAGTGTTTTCCTATGCATCTCTTTTCTGTCAGTTCTGTACATGTTACAAGATGTAGGTAGATGCCACTACCATATGAACTGTATTAAGCTTCCATCATGCAATATTTTTATTAAGAGGCAAACTAACTTTCTGATTATTTTTTTACAGGATAAATCAGCCAAAACTCTTCCAGGAGTAAAAGAAGAATCTCCCACAAAGGCACAAACAGAAAGTATATTCTCAGAAGGTAAGTTCAGTAACAGTTGGCAATATTTTGTGTCTTTTAAAAAAATCCTTATTGTTGAGTCAGTGCTTACTCAACCCTCCTTGATCCTTTGGACTGGCTTTCAAAATCAAAAAAACTCTAATGACTTTGTCATTATGTGACCATGTGTCCAACTCACAACATTGATCAGGAATAACTTGATCCAATAAAAATCTTAGTTTTAGTGTTCCAGCTGATAAGAACGAGTAATTTGTGGCCAACTATCAACCCTGTGTCAGACTGTTGGCAGAGGTTTGCTTCCAAACAAAGCTTTTATACATACGTCTAAGACTGATTTTATTTGGTTTAGCTTGTATGGTTCTGTTTCCAATTTAAAATTCCTTTGGCATTTCTTGAAGATGGCTTCTTTGTTTATCCTTATAGCATGGGACATCTATAAAATGGACAAACTGTTACAAAAAGGGAACATAGAGATACTTATCAGTTCATCTCACTGGTTTTCACATCTATCTTTTCAGAAATACCAAGCATCAGCCAGTTATCATCATCTCTTCCAACAAATCTATCAGATGATTTACCCAGAGAGAAAATATCACAAGCAACTTCTACCAAAGTTATTGCAGCTCAAACTTCACAAAATAAAACAGTTGAACCAGGACTTAATAAAGACAGTGAAAGTGCAAATAAAAGTGAGGTTATTTTGAGATCTGTATCTACTAAGTCAGAAACAGATGCTCCTAGTGAAAAACATAATGAGCTATCGCAAGCTTTTGGTAAACTTAAAAAGCCATCAAGCACGGACAATGAAGCCAGTGCTAAAAGTGAACAAAAGACAGTTGAACTTCCGCCGAAAGAACTGAAATTAGAAAATACGGAAAATAAAACCAAACCTGAAGAAAAAATAAAAATTGAAATCGATGTACAGGTTGATGATAAGTCAGAAGAAAATAAGCAAAATGAAGATCCGACGAAGAAAAGTGTCATTAGTTTACGACCCACTGATTCCAAAGACTCTGTTACTTCTTCTCCCAAAGAGGAATATCGACTTAGGCGACAGAATCGTAGTAAAACGCTTCCAGTGGCAACTGATGCTGTTAAAGAAGCAGTTAAAGAAGAACAAACCACAGTTAAAGTACAGAGAGCCAATTCTCAACGTGTGGATGCTGAGAGTTCTCCCAGGGTTGAGGTCACAAAGAGGCAATCAGTGATATTACCTCTAACGGCAACTACGAAACAGATTGAAACTAAACGACTCTCGTGGGTAGAAGAGTCTAATAAATCATCTGGCGAACCAGATTGGTTAGCCAACTTGAAGAAAAAGAAGGTGGTCAAAGACGAAACATCTTCGACAGAAGAAGTCAAGACAGTCGTACCTGAAAAAGTAGAAGTGAAGAAAGCTGAGAGTCCAGTTAAACCTCTTACATATGTTAAAACATCTTCTGCGGTTAGCACCAAATCTTCAACTAAACCAACAGAGACAAAACCTTTGGAGACAACTAGCGATAAAAGTGAAACAGAGAGTAAAAAGACAACAACGTCTGCTACTACAGATCCCAAAACTACATCTTTTGGTGGTAGTAAAGTTTCCAGTATCAATACGCAACATGTTAAAACAAATACCAGCAACACTAAAATGGAAACTAAAGTAGTAACTTCCTCTATTTCAAGTACAACACCCAGTGCTACCAAGTCATCTATAGCAGATCGAATAAGTAGCTTAAAAGGTACATCTGCAAGTGAAACTCCAAAATCTGCACCAGAAAAAAATGTGTCAGCTAAACCAGTTGCAGAAAAAAGTGTTACACCGAAACCAGAACCAGAAAAAAGTGTTACACCAAAGCCAGAACCTGAAAAAAGTGTGACACAAAAGCCAACGTCAGAAAAGAATGCAACAACACCAGTGGTGACTAAACCCATGTCTACAATAGCTTCCCGTTTTACTCCTACTGTGTCTTCTGTATCCACAGCTTCCAAATTTACTTCTTCAGTACCTTCCACAAAATCGGCAGTCAGTCGAACAGTTAATATTCCCACTTCAAGTAAAGCTGCAGATATAACCAGTAATACCAAACCAGTCATCAGTCAGACTAGCACAAAACCTCAAATGGTCAGTCAAGCTAAAACAGTATCCACTGCTGCATCTAAAATGACATCTGCTACCACTAAAAATGGATCAACAACAGCGAAAGAAACAAGTTCATCGGCAACACCAACTTCTGATGTTCCAAACTGGAGAAGAAATTTGGGTCAGAAAAAGTCAGAATCAAGTAGCACTGTTGCTCCAGTATCAAATTTTGCACCCATGAAAATAGAGTTGATAGAAAATGCTGTTCCAGCAACTAAACCAGAGAAGAAAGTAGAAATTAAGGTCAGTGTTTGGAGGGCATTTAAACTTGTTTTGTTGATTGTCATTTATTAAATCTATGTTTGACAAGACTGCATATGCATACACGTAGTACAATGGTTTTAAACTTATACTATAAGTCTTGTCGAGCTCATTGTTTGGGGAATATAACCTTTACTTTACTATCTTACTTTCGGTCCCCAATCGTATCACTGAGATCCAATCTTATCTGCACTGTACAGTATTTCTTCCACCCATCGGCTGTACTTTTAATTTGTCACAGTCTTGGATTTCAATTAAATCTATATTTCATGTTACGACCCCCGAAGCAGAAACTTATGTGAATCTTTATGACCGATATGATCAACCACATACGTGTGTAAGTGATTGAGTTACTTCAAAACACAGCATAATGGCATATCGTACATGTAATTAGTGTTGATACTGTAGCCAGTAGATTTAAAAACAGAATTTCGCAGGTTGACTTTCATATTCCTCAAGCAAAAGTCTGAGAAATCCCGCTCTGGCCATTGCTGGATTGGCTTCTGATACTCAAGCTTTTGAGGGAGTGTGGCTATTCTTCCCGTTCAATCAATCAAATCTATCCCAAGCACAGCAACATGGAAAGTATTAAAAAACGGTGAAAGTGAAAGTATTGTTGGTCTCCATGCATTCTTGTTTATCTTGTATCCATGTTGATAACCTCGTTTGTCATGCAATTGGTTTTTTCTGCAATATTCTGCTATGTACTGGTTAATTGGGCATAATAAAATCGTGAGTCATACACATACATCGCAAGCAATAAACAATCATATATATATCCAATTAAGAAATTGAGATGCCACGTTCAGGGGAGATAACATAGCATTTAATTTCTGTTTTAGATGGACATGATGGTTGACATAATTTAGACCATTGCATCTTGTATTTTAACATCATAAATACGATACATATCAATTAAATTGTTGAGTTCTTTTGTTTTGTATTTTTTATAGAATTCAGGTTCAACAGAGAGTGAATTGGCAGCTGAAAAATGGTCAGATAATGCCAACAATAGAAAATCGAAGGTCTTGGATATGGTGAAAAACTTTCAAAAACTAGAAGTCACATGAATATAATTCTTGTAGCCAAAATGTAGACAGTGAGAGTTTAAAACTATGTGGAATTAAGCATACATGAATGTGGTATTCTCTTAGCTTATTATTTTATCAAATATTTTAGAATAAAAATTGTATTTTAATTAATGATTTAATCTAAATATGAAGTAATCATCCTTCTGTTTAGATAATATTAAAAAAAAAAATAAACAGATTCAATTTATATGCAATAATGTACTTATCTGACGTTATTCAGTTAGATGAATGCACACAAATGAATTTGTTAAACACTCGTTTGCACTTCAGAGAATGTTATAGATGATACTCTACTACACAATATATACTATTAAACTCTTCTAAAATATATATCATTGACTCTTCTCTGTTCTAAAATATGCATATCGCTGACTCTTCTCTGTTCTAAAATATGTATATCGTTGACTCTTCTCTTTTCATATCTACAAGACGCTAGAATTATTTGAAATTAGCTGCTTGTGTTCTTGTGTTTTGATAACTTGGTTCATATTTATCGTATTCAAAGTGGATATTTACATAGAAAAACTAGGACAGGCATGGTTATTTAGAAGTAGCATATATTTAGCAGTTTGAATTAGTATATTAAGATATAGACAGGCATATTGTCTTCCTTATATGTATTCAACCTATATTTAATACGTTATATATCAATATAGTATTTGATCATAGTTTAATGGTAGATGTCATATATAGTGCAATTGTAGTTGACTGCCTAAAATTCTTCGTTAAAATGAATTAAGTTCATTTTAATTATTGAACATTGATACAGTAATTTATTGTTGCTTTATATAGAATCATTCAATGGGTCTGTTTAATAATCTGTTAATCCACATCAAAGTAAACATGAGTTATATATTTGATATGATGGCTTGTGCCATGTTGTATCTTATCATATTTAAAAATTCTCATTTTTATATGCCCAAATTAAAATGTGGTTGTAGTCACATCCCGAATTATGGCCCTTGATGGATTTATAAATTCTTTTGGATCCTTGGGATTGCCTGAATGCTAAAATTATCATCCCGATTGACATGGAATTGATGCACAAACTGAAACAGCTAAAGTTATCACCTGATTACCAGTACTTGTAAAAAATTTGTATGATGAAGAAGTAGAAGCCATAAGCTGCTGTGGGCATGTTTTGTGGCCTGGCAACCTTTCTTATTTACCTTCTATTGACAATCTTGAAAAAAGCTGTTTACATTTGATATTTGAACTTGAACATTTTTTTCTTGGGATAAAGTGTTTGTGGATTATATGGTTAATACAGACTCATGAAGTGTAATTAGACGTCTGATGAAGTATTTCATGTATTATTTAAAGAAAACAAGTAGAATATTTATTTGCTATATAATAATAGATGTATTACATATTCATTATAATCACATTCCTTTGTTATTATACATATCTATAAAACTAAACTGTTGTTTATTTCTGTGTGTATATCATTATATCTAGGTAGATTTAGTTATTGTTAAGTTAAAACAATTGCTCAATGTTGTTCACAGTAACTTAGACTAGCATGTAACTATCTATATTCCTATATCAATATAATATATATTTTAAAGAGTATATGTCTACACTGTTATTATCTGTTATCAATCATTTGTAGTCTTTTTTTTTATTAAATTCCCAAATACATTTAACATTCCATTGAAAATAACGAAGTGCATAAGTAATGATGCACAAGGCCTAAGTCCATTCGGCCTAACAATTACCCGTGTCACATTGCAGAAACATTCAACATCCTTAAATTGGGTTTAAGATAAAATGTATTTTGTCTGTAAAAAGTCAACATGCAGCGATTGCATATAGTCATTGGTTTTCAATTCTGGAAGGCAGTGGCTGAGGATATACATGTAGATCATTGGTAACTATAAAATAATTTGAGAATATGAATTCTTAATATGATTGGACATATTTCTCAAGATAGATAAAACAATTATAGGCTAGCTACCTTTCGTTTAAAAAACATTTCTTAACAGTATTTTATCATACTTATATTTAAAAAGCATAGCCCGGTTTTGTGTTCTCTTTCTTATAATTTCATACTTTGTAGGGAGAATTTAGTCAATCTTGATTTATTAATATATTTGATTGAATTTATTTCTATGATGTTAAATATTGTTATGTGCAATTCCTAAACTAAGTTAATCAACAACAGATTATCATCAGAAAAAATCATTTGTGATAACTGTATAAAGTAGAATTCAGAGTGTTTTAATTAATGAATAAATGTTTAATTAAAGTAGTGCAATATAGAAAAAATAAATCTGATTTCTTTTTGTTAAATATCATTTAATTATTGCTTCTTGTTTAAATTTTACATAGCAGAAATAATTTAATGTGTGCTTCCATTTGTAATGAGCTTATACCCGTAGTAATTTAGTAACTATCAGAATGTGTTCAACTGTATAAATAAAGAAGCTAACAAGTTGTGCATGTAATTCATGTTTTGGGTTGCTTCTTAATACTTTAACCAATTTTAGTTTAAATGTATCAATCAGCATTATATGATAATATACTCTAGTTATTTAGAAAGTTAAAATATGTAATACTAATAATGTTAACTGTATTATTAATAATACTTGAGGTTGTTTTGCTGGAAAATATACCGCAGCTATTTTTCTTATATTTGGGAAGGATGTCCAAAATTATTTATTAAACTAGGTTTTTACTCTGTGGTGCTATCATCATACAGGGTTTAATCATTGCTTGCGATCTCTTATATTTTTTTTTGTGAAAAATTAATTTGTGACCGGAATCGGTCGTTCATCGTCGCAATTTGTTGTCGGAACCACAGTATTGTTCTAGACGGAGGTGAACTTGTTTTTCTTAGCACTGTCTCTACTGACAGACTGGTACTTAATTTATTTTAGCTTTTTAGAAATTGAAAAATATTGATTATCTTGAAACATTAACCTGTCCATGTCATGAAGTTTAATTAGAGGTGTAATGTAATCACATCTTTGCCAAGGAAATTTTTTGTCAAATTCATTTTCCCTTCTGTAACTGTCTGAATATTTCATTGTTTATAGTTGATTCTGTGCTTTCAGTATTGTTATAGTTAGTATTTTGTTAGTTCCTATTGTTATTTTATTTACTATATATATATGTCTTTATTTCTATGTGTGTATATTATAGAAACTCTGTATATAAACTTTTGTACATATATTTGTGTTAATTATTATCCGTTTTCTGTTGTAAATATTTCATTATGTATATGTTTGTAATCATTGGTATGGAATAGTTGCTTATTTAACTTGATCTGTCAACTGCGAACCTGTGTGCAAGATTCCAAATCTCAAATACTTGTAACTCAAAATACAGATTAAAGTTTAGTTATTTGGCTGCTGCTTTTGTAAAGGCATTCTCGTAGTTGTTATCTTGAAAATGTGATTATTTTTATACAATTAAAGAAAAGAATAGTTATTTAATGATTTTCATGGTCAACTATTCTTCTTAAGGAAAGATTTGTAATGTGAAATGATGTCTTGAGTGTGCCTTCGTTGAAAGATTTTCTATTTTGAAAACATAGATGCATGCTGATGAACAGAATGAAAGATTTATTTTTGTATTGGGTATCAAATTTTCTGGATTTGTTTTAAGTTTCTTGAAATAATTAGAAGAGAGATGTGGTGGCCATATTTGACATTCATTTTTAATATAGACCAAAATATTGTTTCCCTGTCCCTGCATACATCTATTGTGGGCAACATAAAGTGTTTTTGATATCTTTATGTAACCTTGATTATTATTGTTATACCCTTATTTTAATTTGTATGTGCTTTTATTTGTAACATTCCATACATGTTTATTGTTAATGTATTGTTGCCTTCTATACACATGTAAATCCAATAATATTAATATTCATCATTAAAATTGTCATTCATGAACAAAATGTCTTGTTTAGTTATATTGTATTTTCTTCAAAAGCAAATCAATCATTACAAGTTGACAGGTAGAGAATTGAGAAGAATTATTTTTGGAAAACTGGAAGCATCAGATTGCTGTTGTTTTTCTTTTTTCATTTTGAAGAAGACCTTCATGGCAATGAGGTGAAATTGTACATACTTGCCCAAGTTAGTTCATAGATCAAACTTGTACTGATTTTTTAGCTTGCATGTAAACATAAAGGTGTAATGTCTAGCTGGAGTAAGACTAGTAATTGCAGGGGCAAAACCAGGAATTCTTACAGGAGGGAGTTTGCCGGGTTCTTAAGCTCTTGAATTGCTTCTCATGATGGACAACTGTAGTCCTATTCAATCGGCTTTCGTTAGCTCAGTCGGTGTAGGACAGTTGGAAGTTAAACCTTATTTCATTTCGTCTATTTTTAAGAATTCTCTTGTTCTCCCTTTTGTTGGCATTTTCGTCTATAAAGATCAGGAATTAATTATAAATAGACAAGAATTATGGAAAATTGCCTATTAAAATGGCATCACTGCCTATTGATTCATTTGACCTGGCCAAGCAAAAGATCAAAATAGAAATGAAATGGAGTTTAACATCCTAGCACCTGACCTGGGCGAAGGAAGACAGGCATACGTCATACAGTGTGCTATGAGGGAAATTTTGCCCGGGCATAGTGCTACGGCCTACTCTTATATGCAATTCCAACAGCCAAGGGATCTTTTACGTGTACGCCAATGTGTACACGGGACCTCGGTTTTCCGTCCCATTCTCATGACTAGACAGCTGTTCTTGTCAGGCCCTCTTGGCACGGAAAATTCAATAGTTTTTGGAACAAAACAATAACCCTGTTCTCACCTGCCAATTGACAGTGACTAGATATTGGTGGCAGTAGGAATTCAATGTTTTCTAGGAAAAATTCTGCCCAAATTAAAAATGTAAACAAGAAATCATATAAGAGATATAGTCTAAGCAAGCATTTTGAAATGGTGAAATTATTTACAAAAATAATAAAGATCTGAATAGTTTGATGTAGCATTTTATTGAAGTTGTAACAGGGAGATAACTCTTTAACAAGAAGAGAAAAGGGATATTATAATATTATATAATTTGATCATATAAATTGAATGCAGGTTGGTAAAATAAATAGCAATGCATCAGATTGGAAGTGTGTTGAGTATATATAATCTCAAATACAAAAAATAATCATTGTTTAAATTTATAGGCTACATGTTGTTCAGCACATATAATACGTATAATATATCACAAAACAAAACAATAATAAATTTACGTCACAGATACTTGACTAGAACTCTATGTTTAAGATCTTATTACCATGATGTAGATATTACTGTTACACAAGAAATTAATATGCTAAATCATATTAATTTCATTAAACTCATTAATTTTCTGTAACTAACAAATCCAATAAAGCACCCTTGAAAACCATAAAATAAAATAATCATATGGCTGTGTTCACATTGAGATATCTTGTGGTAAATAATTGATATTCTCAGTGTGAAAACATAGGCACACAATAAAGCCCTTAGCTGTCATTTTAGAAAAAAAAGTGTAGGATACAGTGGTCTATTAGCATTATCTGTCCCTCAAGGTCACACAATAATTACTTGTCATACAGTATACCAAACGTAACATTACAAGAATATCATGGTTATTTTTACCCAAATAGGATAGGTTACATTACTTATATAACTCAATCCATATAATTGGAAGTCAATCACATAAAGAATTCATTAATAAAGGCAAAAGATACAAAAATACTTACAGGTATATAAACATACTTATACATACATTGTACATATATCTTAACAAAGCATTATAATATACTATAAACAAGTACCCTATTATCTACTGTAGAAGGTGTACCCAGAATACAAAAATAGCAACTGTTTTATATTTAATGCATTAATTATCACATAATTTCCCACTATTTCTTTAGCGTTCAAATATAGATTTATTTTATTAATCAATTGAAAAAAGTCTACGTAAAATCAACGAAATTTGAATTTTCAAAATATTTAGATCAGTATTCCAAAACACCATAATAACCATTTAAGCAAATAAATAATTCTTCAATACATATTACATGTATATAACTTCTTTACATATTATATAAAGACAAGAAGTCTTCTATTCATATTATATAAATACATGAATTCTTCTATTCATATTATATAAATACATGAAGTCGTCTATTCATATTATATAAATATATGAAGTCTTCTATTCATATTAAATAAATACATGAAGTCTTCTATTTATATTGAATAAATACATGAAGTCTTCTATCCATAGTCTATAAATAAATCAAGTCTTCTATTCACATTATATAAATACGTTAAAATTCTTCTATTCATATCATATAATTAAGTGGGGGAGATCAGGTTTTGGTCATCGACCAAACTTTCTAAGTGGAAGCTGATTACCATTTGATTTGATATTTGTTCACATACACCAAATATATTACTACATCACTGGGTAGCGACTGTGAACAAAATATATTGTAGCTATAACGTAACATTATATGTAAACATTTAAATGGTTTTATGTAAAGATTCCACCTGGCCTTTGCAATAACCCTCAGAGTTAAAATTGCTCATGTGGTTCTGGCTTCTCTGTCCATATATATGCTAGTCAAGCCATATTTCCATCAACCATATACATGTATAATAAGTTATTTTGGCAATATAATTTTGGAGGTATTTAGAAAGTTTAGAAATCACGGAAATAAATCTATATAAGATCTGGTTTGTTTTCACATATTACAATTATATAGATAGAACTCAATGACCATTGAATAACGCTAGGGATACACTCGAGTATCTCACTGAATAACTCGAGCGGTATTCAATGGTCATTGAGTTCTGTTTTTATTCTATAACTACATGCAAATCTCAAAATACACTGTTCTATCCAGATTATCAACAAAAAAATCGTCACCAATAACGGTAAAATTCATTATAGGTTCCGCTTTTTTTTTCTTTCATTTTTACAAAAATTGTGGTTGCCTTGTGGTGAATCTGAAAGTTTGATGTCATTCTAGACAAAAGTAATATGTATCCAAGCCATTGAATACAACCATAGGTTATGCAATGGCTGTATTCAATGATAATTACTTGTATTATAAATTAGTTGCAGTTATATATAGAATAGAATAAATAGTGTCCTTTTATTAAATTTGAATATTTATTGAATAAATAGTGTCAGAAAAATAAAGCAGAAAAAAATAAATCACTGAAAAGAATATCAGTTCCAAACTGGTTCAATTTCATGTCAGTATGGTAATTAGAAACAAGGCTATAAGTGTTGGGTATATCATTTAATAAACACGCTTTAATCTGGTTGAATCCATACAGATGTCAATTAACCGATTTCGGAAGATTTTAAGGCATGGAAACTGAGATATTGTCTGAAAATGGTTAATGACCATGAGTAGCGTTAATTAATATCTCTGTGTTTTTGTCATTAAGGATTACATTCAAACATGAAAAAATATCAAACATATATAAACAACGTCATGAAGAAAATTTATAACATCAGTTGAAATTGTCATTTCAGCCATAAATCCTCACAAAAGTCATACAATATATTGAACACACTAGGCCTTCGGTCTTTCATTTCAAATTATTTCAATATGATATTATTCTTGTTGTTCGGCACACATATCACATCTCTGGAGTCCATTTTCATCACACTGCATACATCGTAAGGCACAAAATTCTTCGGTAAAATGATTTCTATGAACTGATTTTTTACTACCGTGACATATAAGACAAGGAACATATCTGTAGCCACCACATTTAACACAATTAGATGTTACAACAACTTTCTGTAAAATACAATAAAAAGTATAAATATAAATGATTATATTAAATTATTTTGAGTTTCATTACATATATTCAAATATTGTTATAAATCATTCAAACATTATCTAAATTATAATGATTACTTATAGTAGTGGCCTACTGCTTTCAGAGCTTTTGCAGATTTCAAAATATTTTTCTTTATCTGTTTATTTTTGAATATTAGTTGACGTCATTGAATTATCATTATCAGTTTAATTTAGGTGACAAATCAAATCATCAAATTCAGTTATTTTAATTGACATTGCAGGATAACAAATACCAAAATTCAGCTTGAATAGCCCTCCCTGTAATCCTACTAAATAAATTAATGAAATATTTGTCTGAACACTATAAATTAAAGTACAAATATGTCTTATTATAAAAATGAGATATATCATAGATGAATGGTGGATATGGTCGAGGTCTCATTGGCATAGTAAAAGGTTTGTGAAGAATAAAGCTAATTTACATGTAAATGGAAAATAAACATGTTTCAATAGCCCCGTTTACACTTGGCCGTGATAAGCGTGCCGTACTGGGTACGGTACCAGGCCGTGATAAATTTCAAGAAATTGACCCGTTTACATTACTCTAAAATAACCGGTCTCAGAACCGTGCCAAGCATGCCAAATGTGGAACTCTTCATAGAAAAGTTAATTTCAGTCCCTGTGCAAATTACCCATATGAAGACAATTATGATGACTTATTTAGTTTGAGTAGCTATTTTGACAGAACTGATGACAGATCTGCCAAGGTTTGCAAGGAAAAAAGGTCAAGGTTCATTTGGCGCATGCCCAGTAATCCGTACTCAGACCGGTTAGCGTTTACACTACGAAAATTTAAAGCAAGCCGTTTTTGGTACGGTTCCGAGACCACCTCACTTCAGTGGGCCAGATTGACACGGTACTCAGTACAGCACGCTTGTGTTTGAACCGTTTACACTACAAAAAAAATAACCGTGCCGTACCAAGAACGGTACCTGGCACGCTTAAAATTTGTAATGTAAACGTGGTTTATGAATCTGGTTGGTTTGGATTTACAGGAAAAAAAATCCCCGAAAAACATTCCTATTCAGAGAGGCATCTGGCTTGAGTTCGCAAAGCATTCTCAGACTTAAGTTAAAAATTTTCTCAAAATTGTTCACCTTATTTTAACTAAAATATAGCCTTTTATAATAATTTCGTTGCTTTAATGTATCAAATGCGTCAATAAGAAACTCTGTTCAAAGTTTTGTATTTCTGGGTCAAAGATTTTTCTCATAAACAGTGATTGAAAGTTGACTAAATTCTTAACTTAAGTCAGAGAATGCTTTTTGAACTCGTGGCCAGGTGTTGTCAACCTAATCAGATGTCTGTCCATGCAACTTTGCAACTGCAGCCCCATTATTATATAACACAAGAACAACATCGACCATTACCAAAATCACACTTTCTTTGACAGGGTTATATAGTCGAAATTTTTGTAAACAAAAACGGAGGAAATGGTATCAAATATCTAAGTTCAATATTTGTTTCCCCCGTGGTTAATGACTGGCTGTTGATGACAGTTTACCATTAACACTAGACACTTGCGGAACGACCTAAATATAGGTTACCTATTGATAAAAACAAGCCATCACACTCTCTATCAGAGTTGGTCTTGATACTATTTAATTTAGAAAAACAAACGATGAAAAGGATCACATATTGCTGTTCGTAGTTATCTTTGATGTGGATTAAATTTGTCCAGGATAGTCTATCGTCTAGTGGACTTATCTAAAGATAACATTTACTAACGGGACATTTAGTATTTGTCCAAGGTAAAACTTTGTCCAGTTCAAGTTAAGTAGTGTACAAGTCTGCTTAGATATCAGGTAAATGAAATGAAGTTTTACATCCTGGTGTTCTGCTTCTGACTGGGCTAATGAAGACAGGCATACGCCATACAGTGTGAAAATGAAATGAAATGGGGTTTAGCGTCCTACTGTTCTGCTCCTAAACTAGGCTGAAGAAGACTGGCAATCCGTCTGTTCTTTTCTACTGACAAGAGGGAACCATATCTTAGATAACATGGCCATTATAAACAATTCTTCTAACGCTACTAATTGAACCACGCTCTGTACAATCATTAGCTTACATGATTCAAGATATGTACCCACCAGCAGCAAAGATGTCCATACTCAAAACTATCAACAAATCCCACCACCAGTTTTAAAATACATATTACAAAAGGTCTACTAAGCTTTAAAAGCAAAAATATGAACAGAAAACATTGAGGAAAACCATTTCTGAATTTTATGCTCATAAAATTTGTAAATTCTATAGGGTTCTGTCCTTATGGTCCAATGAACAAGGGACCTAGTAGCTATAGGTTATTGGTACAGTCAGATTTAGAACTTTTATTATTCTAAGATCATGACATGTAGTGATATTAAAACAAGAGTTCTACTTACTGGATATTCCGAGAAAATATTTCGTAGTTCTCCAGATTCATTTAATCTTTCTAATTCTTCAGCTCCCTGAGGAAAAAAACAACAATCATCTTTATTGCATTGCATAATAAACAAAATAATTAAGACACATTCAATATGAATGTCATTTTCTTTATTGCACTGTAAATATTACATTTAGTTGCTTCTCAAGAAAAGTAAGATAAACTGGGTCCAATCATATTTCATCTTAGGGAAATGAAATGAAATGGAGTTTAACGTCCTACAGCTCCGAGCTGGGCTAATGAAGAGGAACATTCGCCATAAAGTGTGCTATTAGGGAAATTTTGCCCAGACAGCGGCACTATTGCCTACTCTAATATCCAATTCTGTCATGGGATCTTTTAAGTGCACGCCAATGTGTACGCGGGACCTTGGTTTTTTCTTTGTCCCATCTGAATGACAAGACAGCTGTCCTTTTCAGGCCCTCTGCCCTACATCACTGACAAGGGGAAAACACGCTAGGATATCTGGATGAACTTTCTCGGCCAATGCAGGGATCGAATCCTATGCAGGGTGAATGAGTAGTTGATTGATAATTGGTATTTCTATATCAGAAACTATGCCAGATGACTGAATGACAGACCTCATGAGGTTAAATGTATACACTGGCTTGCATGTAAACCAAGCCAGCAGGTATATGGTGAACAGTAACGGGCCAAAATTCCCCTCCCATCTTCATAAGCCAAGTTTAAACCACATTTCACTTATTTTCTTGGAATATTTGAGACGACAAAATATACGTTAATACTGTTGACAAGCTATTAATGTCATAACTGTATCATTCACTCAATCGTAATACTAACTTTATTATGATATATTATCATCCAGTTAGCTTACAGTATTTCACATAATAACTGCCTGAGGCATGTTAAATTTTTTCCAAAAAGTCAACAAAACTGGAATCCCCAAAATTGTATTTTGCTTCAACTTCAAGTCATATTTCAATACTTTTATTGTCTTATTTTTTTTTATTTTTTTTTAAAAAGATGTAAATGGGTCTAAAAGCACATATTAATGTAATATATCACTTGAACAATCCATTTGACACAAATTTATTTTTCATTATTTTGTTGTTTGTCAATCAGCCATTTTTAATTACTTCTGTATGTTCTTGTGGGATATGTTTTTCTTTGTGTATTACAAATGACACTCAAAACCGTGAAAATGGATTAATATTAAATTTGAATAAGTGTTTTTAATTTCAACTATTATATAAAATAATGAGTTAGATTGAAATGGATTAATATTGAATTTGAATTAAGTGTTTTTAATTTCAACTATTATATAAAATAATGAGTTAGAGGTTTAGCTCCTTTAAACCAGTACTAGTGAATGCTTATCTGGGAGTTTATAATATTAAATACACTATTTGATTTTTAAATGATATTTACAAAAATTACATAAGGGCAAATGCATTTTCATCAAGCTTTCGAAAGAAAATACTTTTATAAAATTTGGCCCTGCGAGCAACATCTAAAACATTTCCAAAATTACAATCCTTTTCCACATTGAACGTTATTTTTTTTCCTGTATGCAAACAAAATGAAACAATCCAGATATCTCTGTAATAATGACACTCACTTAAGATATTGGCAACGAATTCAGTTGGAGATTTTATATCAAAGAAACCAATTGCCTGACTAACGATATATTTCAATTATTCAATGCATCAGCTTGAAATGTATAAATAGAATGATATAAATTATTTACCCCTAGTAGCATTCCATCGGCAAAAACTTGTGGAACACGAATACTGTTTGTGTTCAATCTTTCCTGGAGTTCTCGTTGATTATCTTTACTCATGTACATATCCTTTTCCTCGTAACGGACCATGTTTGTTTGTAGAATATTGCGCACAACTTTACATTTCTCGTGAGTGTCTCGAACCACGGACATACTAGTTGTATATATGACTATTCTATCTTTCTCTAACAAACAGTAATTTCTCTGAAAACATCAACAGAAAAACAACATCAATTAAACTGGAAAATCAAATCAATAAGAGTAGGGTTAGTATCTTGGCTGGAATTCGGATCTACAAAACCATATGTTGAAATTAATCTTTTCACTATTATATTCAATTTGCCCGACCAATCAACTGTCTTATCCATACACCAGTCTGGAAATAAGGAAAGACAATGTCAATCTCAAATTCAGGTTCTATCGGGAACAATTCCTCTCTGATACCTGTAATTTTTTCCTGCACAGATTTGTCTATGGTACTTCTATTGATATTTTTACTACAGGTTTAAAATGTCAAGGATTAGTTCATTAGATGTCTTGCAGTTCATCAGGTTCCACAAGAGCAGTCTTTCCAGCATGTCCCTACAGTTTTTTCACCAGGTATCAGCCTTCTCAAATTAAACCTTGGTGTCTGACCTGTAATCATTGTACTACAGTGATTACCATGGTGTATTACATGTGATCATTACACCAATGTGATTACGATTATAATAGTGTCTTACATTTGATTGTTACACCCAGGTGATTAAGATTATAATAGTTTCTTACATTTGATTGTTACAATAAGGTGATTACATTTACCATGGTGTCTTGTCTTACATGTGATAATTACATCAAGGTGATTACCATGGTGTCTAACTGCTGTTAATACTGTACCATGGGATTACCATGATATTAAGCATGTGATCATTGTAACACAAGATTACCATGGTAACTGTTATTATTGTACCATGGAATTTCAGGAAGCCACAGTTGCTCGGTGACACTAAGGCGTTGGCTCGCTAACCTGGAGGTCCAATATTCGATCCCTGTATCGACCAAACGATGGACAATGTACAATCGTTCGCACAAAGAATAGTCTATGGCATATACCTGTCTGTTTATCCCAGTTGGTGCAGAACAGTAGGACATTAACCCCCATTTCATTTCACCATGGAATTACCATTATATCAAATTGTGATCAAGGTACCACAAGGTTACCATGGTAATTGTAATCATTGTACCAACCATGGGATCATTTTACCGCAGGAATAGTATGGTAGGTATGATTGTTATACAACAAGATTACCATGGTAACATCCTTATGAATTATGAAAGTTGGGCATGGGATAATTAATGGTAATATATGTACAAAATAATTCATGTTACAGTCATGGAGAGAGAGGGAAATGGGGTTAAGTGTCCATTCAACACAAACTAGGTCGTTTCGGGACTAACATATGGTTTAATTTAATTTCAATCATTCGCTTGTGCATAAAGGTCTTTAGCAGAGGGAGGAAACCGGAGGACCTGGAGAAAACTCACGTGGTTGGAGTTACAGTCATGGAGTTTTTTCCGAAAGCTTTATCTTAGCTAATCATAAATTTAAAATTAACAAACATAATGCTCTTCACGAGTGAGAGCTGAAGTATGCTGTAGCAAATCTGATTTATATAATGATAATAACAATATTAACCTATAACACATACTTATGGAAGAACAATTATATATAGACAAGCAATAACAACAATTGCCATACACATTTGTTGCTGTACTTGCAATACTCTTCGAAACGTAATTGTTCTTCCATAAGTATGTGTTATAGTTTAATGCTCTTTCCAGTTACTAAATGCCTCTAAAAGATTATAACAATATTAACTTTAATTATAACCTGTCATTCAAATATAAATAAATCATACACACAAAAAAAACCCTCAAATAGGATGGTAATCCATTTGCAGTAATTATGTTTGACAATGGACAACATTAACATGCTGACTACATGTTCTAGATCTAGTATACCGGTAAATATTTATAAAAAGATAAACTGAGTCATACATAAAACAAGTAAATCAGGAATTAAAATATACAAGAACATGTTATATACCAAAATAAACATGTTACAGACAAACGTTTTTTTATTACAATATTCATATGACATGCTGTTTTCTTTGCTATGTGAAAGTATTTCTGTGTTCAGAATAAAAATGAATTATTATCACTTGTTATTTAGTGGTGTAGCCAGGATTTATGACAGAGTGGACCCCTGTCCATGTACAAATCTCATTTATGCAATTTAATGTTATGTGGTGGTGACACGGGGCTTAATCATGTCTAATAGTAGAACAAATTTCATCCATAGAATTTTTACCAAGCTTGTTTATTTTGCTCTTGGAAGACATATTAGGATACATGATCACAGACATGAATAGTAGGGGTGGTTGCCATTAGGTAGGGTATGGTTACACTTTCATTCAGATTTTTTCATAGATTTACATGCAATAGTTTTATTTTATATTGTTTGAAATAAAAACAGGTCATGCATCCCTTTTCAAATAACACATGATTATCTGAGAATCAGAATATTATTTTAATATATGTGTAACATATATCTAACCACACCTTGACATATTATATACATGTAGGTATATAGACCATCTTCATCTTACTTGGTGCAGAAAACCCCATGTTCATATATACACATATAGATCAAACAAAGAGAGTTGAGTACTTTAATCTTCTCTCTAAATGTGAATCAGTGCATGATCTTATCAACTTGATATTATATATCAGTACATAATACAAAATACATATTAAATTGATCTAAAACTTTTTCCAAGTTATAAAAAGAAATATAGCAGCTGATGTGGATCAGTGATTAATGTGCTGGCTTATTAGTTAGGTGCAGAGCCTTATATAAAGAGAGTCTGGCCAACCCGTGTCCCGATTATGATTGGCTAATGGTGGTCACGTGACACATGGACGCCATTATGTTACCCTTCTGAAAAGAATCGTCTGTATAGTAACCTATAATTTGACGTGTTTTAAATGACATTTTATCGGCGTTTTTTATATTATTTGTCTGTTTTGTGGCTGTGAAGGGCACACAAATGATGGTCAAAGGATTTATTTGCACAGGTTCCCAAAAAATGCGAAAAGGCGTCGATTGTGGCAAAAATTACATCTTGTGTAGTGTTAGTAGCCTAGGCCTACCGGTAATTATTAGCCTGTCATTCGCGTTTTTAATGATTTCAAGCGACCATAGATTCTCATCGTAGTTTGAAGAAATTCCGAACCTAATGACATATTCACGTCATAGGTTATTATTTTTTGATGAATGAATTTTCAAAGATTTGTTATGAATTGAAAAAGACGCTTTGACAGTGTAGGCCTATAGGCCTAGCCTTTGTTAATTAGTAGATGTTTTTTCGATTTAAATTTCGTCTATATGGCATAAAGTGTTGCGGTTTGCGTTACTTTGTATATGTTTAATGAATTCATCCACGAGTGAATTTTCGAAAAAGATTTATGTACTTGGGAATAACACTTTTTCGAATTTTAACTTCATCGATATGGTCATTTTTATTTTCATTTTTTTATAAGTGATTATGTTTGATATCTCCATCCAGGGGCGAATCTTAAACAATTTATGAGCTTGAGATAAACAGTGTAGGCCTAGCAAAGTTTCCGCTTGACTGAAGTCATCAATATTATTAGTTATTCGGATTAAGCCGTTCAGCTTAAAAAAAATTCTTTTTATTCAGATTATTATTTTTCTTTTTCTGGTCTTTGTAGGGAGTCGAAGTTTGAATTTCGTTTTCCGGCAATTTTGAATAAAAGGCTAAATCATTTATTTTTGCTCCTCGGAATAAAAATTGTACACCAAAATCTACCTCGAATTTGTTCCCACGGTGGGAGAGAGAGAGAGAGAGAGGGGGAGAGAGGAGGGGGGGGTTTACGTTCACTCGACACAACCTAGATCATATGGTTTAATTTTATTTCAATTATTCGCTTGCGCGTAGGGATCTTTAGCAGTGGGAGGAAACCGGAGGACCCGGAGAAACCCACGAGACTGGATAGGCCACCATACTCCTTGTCACTTATAACCTAGTGGGAGGACCCGGAGAAAACCCACGAGATTGGACAGGCGACCCTACTACTTGTCAATTACAACCGGAGATTCGAAAGAGAGCTAGCGTATGGTACACCTTTAATAATTCGCTTGCGCGTAGGGGGTCTTTAATAATGGAAGGAAATTGAAGGACAAGTAGAAAACCCACAAGGTTGGACAGGCTACCTACTCCCTGTCACGTAGAATCTTTAGCCTTAGGTCGAAACATCGCCGCTTGATTCAATAACAGAAATTATGATAAAAGCGCACGTGTTAGATCACACGACCACCCAACGTCTCCATGGAAACACACAAATGATTAAATCCTAAAGATTTCTAATTAGCAAAAGGCAGAACCTGGCACAACTACTATAATGATATGTTTACAAATAAAGTTTCATAAAGATACTGGGATGGACAGAGCCTGTTTCAAGATCCCCCCCCCCTTACTTCCTTCGACGCGGGATAATAACATACGATAAAAATTAAATAAAAAATTATATTGGTTCATTGCGGTATCTTTAATGTTAATTTAAAAAAAAATCAGAAACGAAATCGGAATCAATGGAATCCGTTTCAATATTTCACCCTTAAAATATAATAAAAAAAATTTGTTTCTAATTTCAAAGGTAATCTTTGAATCATTATTCGATACTTTCAATCTAACCTTTAGATAAACGATATATTGGATTATTGCGGTGTTTTTAAATGTTTAAAATGTAAAAAAAATAAATATCGTCAATAAAATTTACATATTGTGATTGATTTATTAAAATTATTGTCTACCCCTACACACGAGTGAACATAAAAATACATTTGCACAAATCTAGAACATATAAATCGGTCACACGCTGTACTGCGGCTCTATGTGCAACGTTAAAATGGGTAACAAAATGGCGCCCACGACGTCAGTTGGCCAGACTCTCTATATATAAGGCTCTGGTTAGGTGGTTCAGGGTTCGATCCTAATTTAATGTTGGTTGAGAAAGTTTCTGTTTGTAAGTTGGTGTCTAGTCATTCTAATGGGACGAAAAACTGAGGTCCTGTATAATTGTAAAAGAACCATTGACAGTTGGTATTCAAAAAAGAGTACATAATATAGGCTGTAGTGCCACTGCCTGGGCAAAATTTCGAGAATAGAAAACTGTATGGTGTATGCATGTTTTCATGCAAAGAAAATATTCAATTCTTTAAATTACATGTATATCTACAATCCAAAATTCAGGTAGTCAACTTAAAAGTTTGGGGATTTTTTTATTTACACAGCATTTTTTAGGTCTAACAGTAAAATAATATATTATGAATATTACTACATATTTATCAGAAATCGTTGTATTATAGTTGTAGAAGATTGTATAATACCTGATGTGAAATATAGAATATACTTGCGCCATTCTAAATATGTTACAGTGCGATATTATCACAATCTGTAATTTAAAACTTGTTATACCTTTTATTATCGGTAAGTAAAATATGTACATCTGTATTGAGTAAAATATGAATATACATGTAAATCTATATTAAAATAGCATTATGCAAGAGCAAAATCTGCTTATTACAGGTCTTTCTTTAGGCCTGAGATGTTATCTAAATAATCAATTAGACATTAATTAACATATCAAGACCATAATAAACTCTTTATGTCAAGACTAGCCTTCGATGTTGGCGGATTAAATTCTTATATGCCGCGTAATGGCCGTTGATAATTAAATCAATCAAGTGGATAATCAAGACTATGCTGTTTATATTAATGATCTGAGTGATGATGACCGAGGCTATGTGAATATTTCAAACGCTTTTTTCTCGACTAATAGTGGTTCAATTTGACTGAAATTTTCAGCAAATTATCTTTACACTATCTAGTCTTTAACTATTATAGTGATAACTGCCATCTCTTTAAATTATCTCCCATAATGTAACTTTAAGTGAAATATGTAAATACACATTTACATATATCATGTGAAATATGTGTATACATTTTTGTGTATATTAAGTGAAATGTGTATCGACATTTACATCTATATTGAAGGAAAAAGTACACACATCTTCATGTATATAAATAAAGTGACATACGGCATATAAATTTCCGTCTATTCTAGGTGAAATACAACATATAAATTTTCATTATATTAAGTGATATATGTATATACATGTACATTTACATGTATAGGTATATAAATTTTTATCTATTATAAATGAAATAAGTACACTCATCTAAATGTATATTAAGTGAAATACGACATATATATTTTCATTTATATTAAGTGAAATACGTACATTCAATAATCTGATTACTGATTAATACACAGATCCTATTTCCTTTCGTTTTTTATAGTTGAGAATTTTGTTTTACTTATTACTACACTAGGATCAGGAAGAGTTGTTACATTACCAGTGTTCTGATTGAAGTAAGGGATTAGCCAATGAAACAGTCTGTTACGGCGACTTCTTGGCATGCCATGCACAGGACTGTTGGTATATCAGTAGAAACGTCAATGCTGATTGATTAATGAATGTATAACCGTCATAGGCTCAAAAGCTGTTTGTGAAACCCTTGACACAATCTTCTAGTACAATTTCATGTAGTGTAGTCCATCAAAAGTATAAGAGAGAGAGAGAAATAGGGTTTAACGTCCACTCGACACAACTAGGTCATTTCGGGACTAACATATGGTTTAATTTTATTTCAATAATTCGCTTGCGCGTAGGGGTCTTTAGCAGTGGGAGGAAACCGGAGTGCCCGGAGGAAACCCACGAGGTTGAGAAGGCGCCCCTATCTCCATGCCACATACGCTCACACCATGGCTCGAAACCACAGCCGCAAGCCAGAGGTGACCGGCCAGCTAGAGATTGAAGCGCGGCACTCTAGGCCATCCCAACCCCCCTATCAAAAGTATAAAAAAACGAAACAAAATATAGATCTGTATATTAATAAGATTGTACAAATGTACATTCATCTACATGTATATTACCCGGTAAGTGAGAAAGTATATACATTTACAAGTGATATCAAGTGATAAATACAGTAGATAAATGTGAACTTTAGGGTACATCTAACTATAAACAGTGTACATCTATCTACATATAACTTACCAACACATCCTCACCAATACCACCTGTCTGGACAAAAAATTCAAATAATTATAAGCTTTGAAATAAAATGAAATTGGTGTAAAAGAAATTTGCTTAAGTCTATAGTTAACGATCAAAACAGTACTGAGGCCATATCTTCTCATATATTTTTAATCTCCGATTAGAATTAATTTTGTTTCAAAAATGATGATTTATTAGAAGTATCAATTTATAAATCAATATTTTTATGCAAACAACACTTAATATGTATCCCTAATTACTGGGTTTTTTTTTTAAATTTCTATTCTTTACAATTAATAGCTAGGTTGTTTTGTGGCACATAAATGACTGAATGGACAATTCTCTAGTCGTCAATTCCACTAGTGGTTACTGAACCCATGGACCACACACTGTTGCCATACCTGGTTCACCATAAAAGCTGGTCTCAGTTTAAAGTTGGTGTCAATGTAACTCCCAAATAGCTTTATAAGATAGTCTCTATGTAACGCTTAATCAGTATTATAATAGTAATGTTTTGTTGTTTGTATGTGTATAGTATGTATCTTTAACTGCTGTACTGTAAGTTCGTGTGACCATCTGTCTACAATCAGATAGTGGGTAAAAAGCTTTTATATTTGGTTTTTCATGGTCGTGAGAGAGAGAGAAATTGGGTATAACGTCAACTTAACACAAACTAGGTCGTTTCTGGAGACTAACATATAGTTCAATTTCATTTCATTAATTTGCTTGCGTCTAGGGGTCTTTAGCAGTGGGAGGTAATTGGGGGATCCGGAGACAAACCACGAGGTTGGACAGTCACGGACAACCAGGGAATCAACCCCAGGGGTATGTGCTAACCATTCGGCTATCCAACCCCGCCACCATATCTAGTTTGTCATTAATTGCATGCATTGAGCCATTGTATGAAGTGTTATTAGAAGTTTTAAGCCTCAAGTATATTCTAATACAATATTTCATTACATTTTATCCATAGTTTAACATATCTGATACTGTCTCATGTTATAATTATATCATCTAGTCCTGATTAACTAGCAGTGAAAAATTTTCATGCCAACCAGAAAAATCATTTTGGAGAACTACTTCAATAACAAGGGATTGCCATGCAAGATATACCCACATTTTACAAGAGATGGACAGAGAACAAGCTATTGAATGGAACCAAGATCTTGTCTGACACAATTTTCCAAAAGTCTGAAATTGTCTGACCAGGAATATGCCAAATCAGACATCAAGACATGGTGAATAACATTCAAATTTCCAAAATTAATACAGTGTACTGAGTGTATAACTACCACTCAGTCCGATCATTTTTGATAATTTACTGGATTGATTAAGTAATTAAGTGATCAACGTATGTATCGTATTATACCGTCAATACATCAACCTTGATTAACTACTTAATCTGTCATGATTGACTGACTTAATCCTTTATCGGACAATTCATCAATCTAATCTTAAATAGAAGCCCCTGCTTCCCCATTGTCGGACTATTCATCAATCCAATTTTAATCCAATTTCACTTAGTGGTTTCTCCATTATCGCACATTTTAATCACATATAAATTAGTATAAACTAATTCATAGATGTCATAAGATTATATAACACTCGAAATCATTTCGTCTGCGATATCTTTTCTCATCAACAGTGATCTCAATTGCTGCAAGAAAATTGCTTAACATATTAGACATCGCTTACTATATGAAGCTTTGTGCTATGAGTCCCGACACCACGTTCTCACTGAAGTTGGCTGTGCCTTTTTATGAGAGATTTAACTATCAATGTAATTTTGAAATACTGATATATGAAGACATATATAGAAACTTAAGCTAGACCTCTCTCACTTATGTTAAAAAATGATTTGAATTGACATTACACACAAACTGATAAAAAAAACAGATCTATATTTCGTTTCGTTTTTTTATCCATTCAATGGACTACACTACATGAAAATCTGACCAGTTGCACTGACAAGTCGCGTCAGGGGTCATATGAGTGGCTTTTGACACTCGTCGTAACAGACTATTTCATTGGCTAATTTGTCACATCAGCTAGAACGCCTGTTATATCCTAGGGTCTGTGTTTTAATCAGATTGCATTACCCAATTTTTGAAAAATTAATTGTGTATTATAAAAATAGTTCAAACCAAATCAATGTGATTTTGAAAATGTAACTTTAACTTTTTTAAGATTTGGAAATATAAAGTCAATAGCTATGAATTTGAGAAAGGATTACATGAGTAAAACAGTTGATGCCCACACATTTCAATGGTTATCGTATTTTGTCTTCTACACTTTGACTTCTTGTGATGAATTTTATAGAATGTTTTAAATTGTATTTAAAATTTATATGTTCAGTTATATATTAACTACTTTGTAACCGTATAGTTTTTTTTTCCGGTTTTAGCATTACTGTGTAAAACAAGTTTTACTCGTCCAAGAGCCAACTCTGTAAACATGACAGCTACCAGAATCCACTCAAGTACTGGGCTTTATTAAAGATGGCTTGTTGTTTTGACGTCAGTAATGGAACCAGTTTTAAACTTTGGAACGCCATATTGAAAGATCAGACAGTATTGATGACGTCATTTAAACATTCTTTAATTAATGGTAGCTGCTTAATGAAGACACCTTACATTTTTATAAAAGTTGATTGGAGTGGCTGACATTATTATCTATTTTAAAAAAATATTGAAACAGATGGACCATCCCCTTTATACCTGATTACGGTGGTCTTTCATTAGTCTAAAAGGATTGGATGCTCCATCCCTCGGCATCGTCTTGGGTGACAAAGAGCTTGCCTAATCGCATGGGTTTCTCTTGGAGGTTTTTAACCCTATGCTTATCTCTATCCAAATGTGACTGACACATCCAGTCTGCCATGTATTCTATGCATCAAATAGAGTAATATCATTATAAAATAAGACACAAACTATTTCATTTCGGGACTCACTCATGCTTCTATTTAATTTCAAGAATTCGCTTGCGCGTAGGGGTCTTTAGTAGTGTGAGGAAATCAGTAGTACGTGAAACAACTAATCAGTGCTATGTTTATATGTGTTACCCTGTCTTCATTAGCCCAGTACAAAGCAGAATAGTAGGACGTTAAACCCCATTTCACTTCTATATATGTGTTATCTAGACCTTGACTCGCCTTAAACACAAAAATCAAACATGAATCTCTAAAGTTTTACCTCCATTACTCACATTGTAAATTTCCTTGAGAGACTGTCATTTACTTAGATTATAATCAGGATGGAAAGGCATGACTGCTATTTGTCTCCAAGGAATTTGCATTGTTAAACAAAGAGGTGAAATCTGTGGTCAAAAAATTTCTTTTGTTTACTCCACTCCATTTTGGAGGGTGACCATCCGAATACATGGGCTGAAAAAATAGTACCTGGATTGTAAAATCTGGCAATGTCTTTTTAAGGGTTAAGGATACAACTTGAGACAAGGTTTATTATAGCCAAATCGACATTTCACTATCTGCCTGTTAACCTTTCTTTCAACTACCTCTAACTCTGACATATTTTAAAATGAAATATTCCATTAAGTGACATGACATATGAATTTTGTCAATAAATCAAGTAAAAGTAGACCTACTAACAATTTTGTTTGGTGAGTTTGATTTAAAGTGAATGTCAAGTTAGGGGTGAATCAATCGTAGGTTCCAGGGCCCTGTTTCTCGAAATCTTAACTTAAGATAAAATCCAAACTTTAGTAGATACTTCAATTTTGGTTGGCTAAGCACTGAAATCAATCTGATATATTATCCAATCAAATTACTAACATTTGGATTTTATCTTTGTTAAAATTTTGTGAAACAGGCCCCAGATCTGGAATTTACTAGTTCAATGCAAGCTCCTCCAATTTGAAAACTAAGAAATTAAAGCAGTGAATTATACAAAAAATGTTTTACAGAATTTCTGTTCAGATAAATTACTGTTTGTCCTGGTTAAATGTATGCAAGCTTGTTGAAACAAAGATACTGCAACTTTGACCTCCTCCTTATTCTAATATTGAGATTTGGTCTATTTCAAGCGTTTGATTGCAGCATACAAATAATGAGAAATAGATATTTAAATTATGTATACATCTTGTTTTTCTAGGCCAGTGAGGTAATAAATCTCTTATAACTTGACAAATACCTGACAAGTTGTCATTTAATAACTTTCCTCTTTGTCTTAACAAACCTCTTCCTTTCATATATTATCTTTCTTTACACATAAATATGGAATAATATTAAAAAATTTAAATAATAATTTGTGACAGTTTTTGTAATTTATGGTTTAATTAAAATCACTAATTGTTTTATTTTCGTAAATTTGATATGTGTATTACTGTTATTATCTTACCTTAAGGATGTGTTTAAAAACTTTTGGATGATTTTTTTCCTTATAGATAATGTAAAATTCAAGTGTCACAGATAAATGATGTTAAACATTAATCATATAATCTGCCTCAAGTTTTGTGCATAGGTTTTGACTCTAACTTAAGACCTAGCTTCTGACTTGAAAGAGCTGAGGACTATAGTCGTGATGAGGGGACATAGCTCTGACTTGCCTTATTCGCGATATATTAATTACTGACTCATTTGATAAACTTTGGACTTGGGCTTTGTGAACACTTTGTGACTTGACTCGAATTGATTCAGTAGGCCGAATAAAGTCAGCGACTTGGACTCGACTTGGAATCAAGGTCCCGAAACTTGTTCCAGCCTCTGATAATCTGGACATCATGTTGGTTTATTTTTTGACACATATTGAAATCACATATCCACAATAAGAAACAATATTGTTTTCTCTTCCAGTTGGTTTTTCTTCTGTTGTTTTCTTTTTATATCTTTAAAGTGTATTCCTGATTAAATGAATTAGGATACTGAACAACATGAAATGAGATAATCAGTAATAAATATCATATGAAAAGATTAAGTTTATTTATATTTATATTTAGATATAATTTTGTTTATGATATTCTTTAAACATGTCTGTGATTTGATGGCTTATGTCAGAATATCTTTTTCAAAATATCAAATGTTGGCAGACACGCTTTAAAATAATGTTTGAATTGTAGTCGATGTGCTGTAGGAGCGTGTTATAAAATTGTTAGTGCTGTGATTAGTCTCAATCACCCAGTAATATGACAGTAGCAGGCCATGGGGAATAAATATGACTCTTGAATAGAATGTCCCAGGTCTGAATTATAGTCTTCTTGCTTTTTTCATGTCCTGCTGATCCTTGTGGGGTTTGGTGATTTAGAGCAGCATGAAATATACCAAGTTCCTTTTGTGGACACATTGATGTGTCAACGCAACCGTATGTTTAACAATTGGAATTCTAAGAAGAGTAGGCAGACATGCTACTGTCAGGACAAAATTCTTCTAACTAGCATTACACATGTAGCTATAATGAATGAAATTAAACGTAAGGCGTCCTGAAATATAGAGTTGACGAGATGTTGAGCTGTATTCCGGCCCACAAGTTGACAATGGAGTGACAAATTGTTTTAATATACCTTTATTTTTTTTTTTTTTTTTTCGTTTGCTGCTGGGAAAAAAATGAAAATTGATTAATTAAACTGTTTACGTTTTCTACCACTGTTTTAAACATTCTGTGATTAAACAAAATACCTGCGTCTAATTCCTGTCTTAATAATTAACTTTCAGCCGTTTCACATTTTGCTGAGTTTAATAATACTTTGTACGTGAAATATGCGCGCTGTATCATAATATCTGTCATTGAGTCAACTGGTCGGGTTTCCATTCCCTGTCCAACCTCGTGGGTTTTCTCTGGGTCCTCTGGTTTCCTCCCACTACTGACGACCCCAACACATTATTGAATAAAGTTGAGTGGATGTTAAACCCCATTTCTCTATCCCTCTCTGTCTCCCTTTCTGGTGCAGATACTAACTTTATACTAGTTTTATTTACAATCGACCAGTCACACCTTCTTTCCCCAAATGACTATGTGAACTATTTCATCAAGTTTCCAGCCTAAAGGCAAACTTTAGAAAAATAAAAATGACCATAGTATTGTGTTAACAATAAAAAGACATTAACCTTCATTTCTAGTCCAACTTTGGAATAAGAATGGGGAGTCATCATGGCTTGTTGGGTATTGCACTTACTCAAAATTCTGGAGGTCCTCGGTATGATCCCTGTTCAGGGTGAGAAAGTTCTTCGGGATTTTCAAGCCAGCTTTCTTATGTCTTGGGTGAAAATGGAAGGTTTGGCAAGCCAAATGTGAAGTCATTTGCATGGGACAAAAAATAATGCCCTGGTACCATTGACAAATCATTCATTACCCACAGGCAGTTGAAAATAGTACCCTGCATTGTTTAATTCTTGTGGGTTCTGAAACGTAAGGTGTTAAACCCATTTCATTTGATATCATTTCCATAAGAAGGTGAAGTGACTCTTTTCCAATTGTGATGTACATTATTATGATTGGTCATCCACTTGAAAGATGGCTTATCCAAGTTATTATGGACATGTCATGTCAAATGTATTAAAACAATTTTCAAAAAGCATAAAGGAATTTTGATTTCAATGTTAAATGACAACTTTAAGCCATAACATCAGGGGTTGTTTTTAAGTTGTGCAGTTTGGCAGACATAGAGCTGAAAGGTGGCGCGATGCATCTGGTTTCAGACACATAGAACATCAATGTGTACATGTATAAGAAAACAGTAAATATTGAGACAAAGTACGTTTGCATTTGAACAATGCGTAAATGTTGTTTTTGTTTTAAAAAAAAAGGAACAATTGTCAATCAATTTGTACAATGACAAATTGTACACATGTGATTTAAAACAAATTCTTGGTCTTCAATTCAAACATACATTATGCAAGAGTTAAATCTGCCTATTGCAAGTCTTGTTATAGAAATTATTAATTGGACCTTTGTTGTACTATTTGTAGTGTTGTCACAAATAGAATAAATATGCCAATAGCAATCACTACCTGTTGCAGCCAATTTATATAATACGTTAATAATTAATGGTTTCTCTTTACAATTGTCAAGTATAGCATCACGATAATCTCTTTATCAAAGTTCACGAGGAAATTTCAGATTGAATTTGAAATTAATTCATCAGTAATGTGTTATTTCCTTATATGAGAGATGTTATGTAAATTTTAGTTAGATTTATGTCCAGATACATGAATATTGTATAAAGGAGGTCAATAGTCTGGAATACAATAGATTAATCATTTCACCATCCATTATCTATCTGCTCCTGATAATAGCATGCTTTTAGTTTTATAGGCTTTTACACAGGAGAATAGAAATCCAGATGGTAATGAACTTTTGCATAATAGATAGATAAATAGGATTATGATGAGTTAAAGGCTGTGTAGGTGGGTAATATTTGTTTGTTTCAGAGGTTTTCAGATAAAATCATTTACATGTGTAAACACAAAATTATTGCGTAGTGAAATTGTAAATAATCCAGGATTAGCTGAAATGACCTTAGAAAAATGCAAGCTTCCATGTACGGTAGCTACCTGTATAAAATCCTCATTTTTGATACCATTATTAAAAGATATTTATTTTCCTGGAGCACAATATTATGTCTTAATAACAAGTGACCAGGAACAATTGATGTTCTGTACACAAAACAGAATCCTTGACTGTTGGAAGTTGAAATAAGAGAAAGTCAGAGTACTTTTGTCTCGGCAAAATTTCCATCCTAGCACACTACATGACATATGCTTGTCTTCATTAACCAGGAAGGTGCAGAAAAGTAGGAGATTAACACCTATTCAAGAGTAGGTAATGGCGCCACTGTCCAGCCAACATTTCACATTACAACATTTCACATTACATGGCATAATCTTGTGTTTATTACTATTAGCCCAGCTGGTGAAGAAAAGTAAGAGGTACAAAAACATTTCATTGGTGTGCATGCTTTTATAGAATATTGCATGGCAACCAAGTTTATGCTAGCATTCTCATGCACTCTCATGGTAATAGTGTTATTCATATTTGTTTTTCTGGACAAGGAATTGGTCCCCTAAGTGCTCCTCATCATGTTGTTCTTATTCTTGTTGGGGGAGGGGGAAGAATGCTCGTTGAAAAAAGCCTAATGCTCTGCCAATTCAGCATACATTTTCCTTGGACAATTGAGCATTGATTGAGGGACATCAATTTTTTATATGTTGTAACAATTCCAAGACGGCTATGATGACATCATGCTCAGTTAAAAATGTCAATATAGTACTATTGTGCTTGTTAAAATGACCTTGGCATAATTATGATGTATTGGTTTATTTTTTTAATAGTTTGGATATATATTTTCCAGCTATGCTCAAGGAAATATTTTTTGAAATGACTTACAAAAAAACGTATGTGAGAATCTAACTTGATTTATTACCATTTGATAGTATATGATTTTGAGCTATCTGTTATATTGTATTTCCTGTTTCAGACTTTTGATGTTTGAACATGTTTTTAAAATCTTAATTAACTTGTCATTATGTTATCTGACATTTGGGCATTTATGCGTAGCGCGTTCTTTTAAAAACGGAACCTTATGATTCTGTTATCCATCAAATATTAAAGATACATTATGGGAGATTAGGTAAAGAGCTGGCAGTTCTCACTGTAATAGTTAAAAACTAGATGATGTAAAGGAAATTTGCTGAAATTTTCAGTCAAATTGATCCACTTTGATTCGCGAATTTAGCAATTGAATTTTGGGCCTAGCCGCGATCATCATCATTACTAAAGTCGGTACAATAAAAAAACATAGTCTCAATTATCCATTTTTTGATTTAATCAAATATTGCAGAGTGATGACATCGAAAGTTGATTATGGTCATGATAAGTTAATTAATGTCTAATTAATAATTTAGATAACATTTTAGGCCTAAAGAAAGACCTGCAATTGGTAGATTTAGCTCTTGCATAATGTATGTTTAATTCATTTTAGTGGCAGTTTACATGTTAAACTAATGCATAGACCAAGTTTTATGTTCTGACTGGAAGAGGCTTTAATGTGAAAATAGGCAAATGAGAGAAGTTAAATTGTTACTACTTTATTAGATTTTCCAACAAAGTCCATGAGGATGACAGCAAAAGAGGTTAAATTAGTTTGCATAGGAGAAAAAGAGTAACATCTCCTGGGTCAAATGTCATTGGAGTAAACCTAACCCTTCTTTCCATTGCACAAAAATGTGTGTTCAAATATTAGAAACACAGTTTACATATCTGCTACAAAAGGAAATATGTAGTCTGGAAGTTAGAATTCATCAAACAGAAAAAAGACTTCTTTTTTTTACGAAAACTGTAAAAACACAAGATACATATATATTTGTTAAATCCAGTTGAAGAATATTTGCTTTTCAGTAAAAATGCATTATTAATAAAAATTCTGGGTGGCTATCTTTGACAACACCTTACTGTCTTTTAAGTTGCAACCTTAAAAAAAACTTAAATGGTTTGGCAGACGTTGTCTAAACCTCTGCATGTTGGCCATGTACAAGGACATTGTTTGTCTTTAATGGTTTGCTTGTGTATTACTGACTGTTGTTGCTCTTGAAACAAGTAATCGTTTTGTTAAATTCACCGATGAGGGCAGCAAGTCAGAAATTGACCAAATTTCAATCAAGTGCTGAAAAAATATTTGGTGTTGGCAAAAAAAGTAGAAGAGGTATGCATGGAGATGACAGAAATATGGATGTATTATGTGTATCTTATAGTTCAAATTGCTAGGTTATGGTTTCTATGGGGGTCAGTAATGTTGACCGGGGTGCTTTTCCTGTATTATGTTAGTTGAGGGTGTTACTTTATCAAAGCTTGTTTTGTTGACAGAATGACGTGAAATGGATGGCGTTTGGTTAACTGTTGGCACAGCGCAAAATCTCGGAAATTTTATAACTTGGATCCAGATTACATGAATTTATTGACAATTGTTGCAGGGAGCATTCATTTAGTTTACATAAACTTTGGCAGACGCACATATGCCCAGTTGAAAATATAAACGCTTTGATGGCTGGAAAATAATATTATCAAATTTATTCAACTATCTAAACTTTGCAGATGGCCCCAGTAGTTTTTAAAGTTAAATATTGTCAAAACATGATTTATGCCCATTTATCAAATCAAGATCTTATTTTAAAATACAACCAGGCAGACATTTTTCACATTTATTTTTTGCCACCGATTTGTTTTTTATTTATCCACATAAAATATAACTATTTGTTATTCCTTGTAACTATTACAAGTCCATTCTTAAAACATGACAATGTATCTAATATGTACTATGATAATGTATAATCGGCAGCAAATGAAAGAAAAGCATTTGAAATAATAATACTTGTGTGGGGATATAATATCATCTTTCAAACATCAAAACTTATTTTTATCTCAAATTATATCTCTAATTATCTAATGTTTCTAATAAGGCTGTGACAACGAATAGTGTCACCTGTCCAACCTTGTGGGTTTTCTCCTACACTGATGCATCTTATTGAAATATAATTGAACCATATGTTATTCCCGAAATAACCTAGTTTATGTCAAGTGGCCATTAAACTCCACTTCTCTCTCATTCCTAATAAGCCCACTATAATTTATTTACCTGATAGTTACCAGTAATTGTTACAAAACTTCAACCATAGGATCTGCCGTTCATATCTTAGCTAATGCATTACACATTTGCAAATGTACCGATACTTTGAAGATTGTCAAAATAGCTCTCAAGTATTTTGGTAACAAAAATGTTTACAATCAATGGGGATGTATTCAGAGGCTATTTGCCAAAAAAATTTCTTAGTCACCCGAATTCTCGGAATTAATCAGTCATTAACTAAAAACGAGTTTTCAACAAACGTTATTACGGTTCCTACGCTTAATTGTGTAAATGATATTTTTAATCTTAATTGTTTCAATTTTCAATACAAAGTATCTGAAGAACATTTTGTGCCTTTTATTACTATACATCTAAAATATCATTCTTTATAACTTGAAACTGATATGCATCATTATATATTTTGTGGTGTTCTATCATACAAATAAAATCTGAAAAATACAGTTAATTCACAGGTATCAATTTCATCCATTTGAGTTTAAACCATAAAATGGTGGGAAAGACTTCCTTGTTCTTAGCAGTATTTACCAAGCTTTAATCACCAACTATCCCTACCTATTATCTACCTATTGTTCAAACATCAAACTAGGAAGAGAATAGTTTAATAATGAATAAGTCAAAAAGATTTAATAATGAATAAGTCAAAATGAATAGGTGAGCACCTAATCTAAATCTAATTTATTTTTTTTTACTCTTTGTAACTGAGCATTTAATTGAAGTAATTCAGTATCTTAATGCAACTTCACAAAAATCCTATAATAAATTATTCACGAAATTCCATGAACTATTTACTCTTCCTATACCATGAACAATATTCATTCATTAAAAACATTGTTGTATTCTATGTCACCTTCAATAAACATTAAAAACTGACACTGTCTCTATGTAACCCAACAAATAGAAGTTAGTCAATAACCAGTATATTTATACGGATTTACAAAAATAACATCTTGGCCTTCCTGTCTGTCACTCCACTATATGACAACAATCTACATTGGGACATTATTTTGTAATTATATGTGTTAAAGTGACATAATCTAAAGAGAAAAGATAACTCTATAGAGAAAAGACAAATATGAGAAAACAGGATTTTACATTCAATAATTCTCATGCATGCATGATTCTTAATCAGATGACCTTACTGATCAATTTACAATCAAATTTGAACCAATGACTTGCGTTGAGGACAGGACTCAACCTTGGGATAACTGAATCAGAAAAAAAACAACCAAAATGTAATTTAGGGTTCTGATCTTTCGTCCTAGATCAACCTAGAAATCTTTTTTTGAAGATGCAATTCTGTGCGTAGTATCAGCACAGAATACAGAGTATCATGAATATAGTCTTACTGTAGAAATGTATTACTGAAAAAATTGTATTCTTCTTTGAGTGTTTTCTACAATGGCAGCCCCAGATTAATGCATAGTGTATACAGAAGAATTATAATAGCATTTTCTTAACAATTGTTAAATGGTTCACAGTTACATTGGTAATGCCTGCAGGCGCGGATACAGCGGGGGGCGCACCCGGCGCACGCCCCCTCTATTTTTTTGCAGTGGCGAACAATTTTTAGCTCCATATATCCTCGCAGAAAAGGAGAACAAAAACAGTTTAGGTTGGAAATCGTAATTTACAGTACTAGTATGAAATTAGTCCTTGTGGGCATTTTTGTCCACTCAAAAATCATGGGTCGGGCTTCGCACTCCCAACTTAGTGCAGCACGCCCCCCCTTTCTGAAAATCCTGGATCCGCCCCTGGCCTGCATGGCAAAAGCTGTTGTATGTCTAGTCCTTCTGAAAATACAAACAGAAATGCAAAGACTTCTTTAAAGATGATGTGAAAAAATCTGCTGTTCGAAAAAATATTTCCTGCGAAGGGAAATTTTTCGTAGAAAGCGGCTGCTCCACTTTATTCATGATGCATTATGTCAGATTGAAATAAAGAGCTGACAGTTCTCACTATGATGGCTAAAATTAGACAAGAAAAAGGGAATGTTTTGATAAATTACTTCATTCCGAGCCAAGTTATTACGCTTAGAAGAACAGTGTAGTCTTGATTGTCTTTGCTAACCTTGTTAAGATAAATAACAAAGTTTTGATTAATCACTTTTAAATTGAATCATTAACTGACAATCTCATTTAAATCTGTTGAAAATCTTGAGTATCCGATGCCATCGAGAGTAGATTATGGTCTTGGTAAGTTAATAAATGTCTAATTAATAATTTATATAACATTCAAGGCCTAAAAAACGACCTGCAATATGCAGATTTACCTCTTGCATAATGCCTTTTTAATTGTCAAGGGTTCTTTTATGTGCACAACATCTAAACAACTAAGCACACTTTCCTTGGCAGCTCAGAAATTCACCCCCATTGACAAGTGAAGACTTTGTTTGTAAAATCGAAAAGGTTCTTCCCGACTTTTGACGGGACTCAACAATTAGAAAGACAAATAATCTTGGTTTTAAGCTACTCTATCTAAAGCTTCATTCACCAAACTAACTCTACCGACTCATTTAATCCAATTAAACACATTCCATTCAAAATCAAGATTAGAACTATTTATTTGCTGCTAAATACGCAACATCACTTAGATAAGTCAATTATAAGTGCGAAAACTCTATTTGGAAACAAATCATTTAAGGAAAATTCCAACAAATTGTAAGTAAATTTTACAGCTAAGTGAGCCACGATAGTTAGCAGTGGCGAGGGTGAGTAAATAGACCGTCTGCAACACACATCTATCGAACAAACACAGCAGACGACACTCAAAGCACATTGTCAATCGCTAAAACAAAGTTTATTTTTTAACTCCATCATTGATTTAGAGGATTCGGGAACAGTATTTTGTTAGGATAGTTTTTTCTGTGTGAAAACATGTAAAAATGCAGGTCTGTAACCTGCACGAGTAAATGAATAGAATATCTAAACTGGGATGACGTATTCAGAATATGTTACCCAACAACAGCTACACTTTGTTCAAGAGTCATTGAAAAAAAATATATTGTCAAGAAGTCAATATGAAATGGTCTATTTTTAAAATTTGCTTATTTACCAAAAGTGTAAAGGCGCCCAAAAATAGTATCCAGTATCTTCATGTCATCACTGCAACCACAATGAAAGTTTGTCTTAACAAAAGTGTGTCTATTGTGTGTGTGTGGGGGGGGGGGGCAGGGTGAAGAGAAATGGGCTTCAACATGAACTTGACACAAACTAAGCCATTTCAGGACTAACGTATGGTTCAATTTTATTTCACTCATTGCTTGAGCATAGGGGCCTTCGGCGATCACATGCCTTGTCACATACAAGATAGGAATTCGAAACCATGACACATGACTCAATGACAGACATTATGCGCTGTATTTTGAGGAAGAGGTAACTGGTCACATGGATGGCCTCAAGTGTTGTATGTGGTCCAAGGGATGCAGGTTGGGTATACCCTGGTCTCTCCTGGCATAGGCCACACCAAGATTTATGTACATGTACATCTTATGATTGGCTGAGAGAATTGAATGACCTTCACGGAATGGATTATTAATTGAGAAAACAAGACATTGTAAGAACTGTATATGTAAACAACGAGGTTACCCAACTGTTTATACACAGTCAACAGTATTTTTGTCAATCTGATTAAAATACAGATCTATATCTCGTTTCATCTTTTTTATACTTTCGATGGCCTACACTACATGAAGATCTGACAAGATGTACTGGAAGGTCATGTCAGGTCTGCTTTTGACCCTATGACATCATAAATTGATAAATCAATCAGCGTTGACGTTTCTAGTAGATTACCCACAGTTCCGTACATGGCATGCCAAGAAGTTGCTGTAACAGACCGTTTTATTGGCTAATCTCCCACTTCAACCAAACGGCGGTAATATAACAACTCTTCCAGATCCTAGTGTTGTAAAATCAAGTAAAACAAAACTTTCAACTCTTAGAAACGAAATGATCTGTGTTTTGATCAAATTGTATAGACCAATATTTGTTAGTGCAGACAGAGTATCTGAGACTCACTAACCTGTATCTTCCCAATATTTTTAGAAGAAGTCTGTCTCAATATTTGATTTTTTTAATACTTAAATAGTACAGTACAAACAGTTATATTGGTCCTTCCCACAGATAGTAGACATTATATACACATTATGCAACATCTACAATAAACCTACATAAGATTATTCAACATTGACTTGAAAGATAATGAAACTTATACTGTACACACACATGTAAGTTCTTAATGCTTTTAGTTCAATCTTCATTTTCAAAATATCTGATGGTGAGAGTGGAAAATTCATGTTTTTCTTTTTACAATTTTTTTTTTTGTTTTTATCAGAGACAGCTTATCTATTAATTAATCACTATACATGTATAACAAAATCTTCAATAGCTTTAAAGATACATTATGGGAGATAAGATAAAAAGTTGGCAGTTCCCACTATAATAGTTAAAAACTATATAGCGTAAATGTAATTTGCTGAAAATCTCAGTCAAATTGATCCACTATAGGCCGAGAACGGAGTGCATGGAATTACTGAATAGCCTCGTCATCATTACTAAAATCATTAATAAAAACAGAGTAGTCTCGATTATCCAATGTTGTGATTTAATTACAATGGCCGTTCTGCGGCATATTTGAATCTAATCCAGCTTACATCGAAGGCTAGCCTTGACATCGAGAGTTTATTATGGTCTGGATAAGTTAATTAATGTCTAATTAATAATTTAGATAACATTTCAGGCCTAAAGAAAGACACTTAACAGGCAGATTTTGCTCTTGCATAATGCAAGTTTAATAATAAAAGCTCTGGCATTGTGATTTATAACTAAAATCCTCTTTATCTGAACGAATTTTAAATAATGTAGCCTATATGTTTAAAGTTAAAATCCAACTTATTATAATTAATCCTTTTAAAGGCAACATTTTGATTATGATCACACCCATTTGGAGGAATTATTTTCAGGGGCGAATTTTTTTCAAAGGTTTATTATTGTTCAATAAAATTTAATGGTTTAATATTGTTCAATATATTATTCTAATTGCTCATAATTTTTCTATAAAATATCAGAAACTCATTGTACACACAGCTTCGTTTAGCAGAATAACTTTTTTTTTTAATGTTCAAAAGTCTGTTTTACTTCACTTTTCTTCATGTAGTGAAGGCCAATGCAAGTTTATAAACAAACAAACGAAATATAGTTCAATCACATTAACTTTAAAACCAACTATACCCTAATATAAACAAACAAACCAAATATAGTTCATATCAGATAAACTTTTAAAACCAACTATTCCCTAATGTTTGATGGCCAATGACAGGCACATGCCTAACATGTCATATTCGTCAAAATCACCATAATGGATGGATCACAAAAATGTAAATTTCATAAAAGTATATTCATCTTAATTTCTACTGACATTTGTAACCAGAGCTGACAATGTTCCATAAAATATATCATCCATCAATTTCTAGCTATGAGCTGTATAATTACAAATAAAATCTATAAATACAAGATAATAGCTGAAAGTAAGTAATCCTATATGTATTTATAAGTGTAAATACTGGTATTTAGTGTTATATTTCAATATCCTTTAGTACCAAATGTAAACAAAGTAGGTAAAACTGATATACATAGATATCAATCCAAGTGTCATATATCTTATAAAACTGACATCATTAAATAACTGGAATATGTGTGCTGTTTATAATATACAATATTAAATATAAGTACTCTATATGCTTCTAACAATAGCTCGCAAATCACTTTTCTTAATATCATTTGGTGTATAGACTCATTTCATTCACATTATGGAAGAATATATATATATATATATGTATACATAGGTCAGAATATGATAAATCTGTAGAGAATAATCTATTGTTGTTTACACAATAGATCAATATAGACTCTCAGTAACATATGTGACAAAACCATTATTTTAACTAAACCCAATCTTTTCATAAACCAAAATATTCAATTATATACAGATTTATGAAATGTCAACTAAATAAAAAATGGGTTGCCAGCCAACATAACATAGCCCACTTGATAACACTTTAATGAATCCCAAGAAGATCACAATAAAAATCTTGAAAATTATGAAACATGGAGTTATTTCATGGGCAAAGAAAGACTGGAAAAACTCTGAAAGAGAGTGAAATGGGGTTTAACGTCCACTTGACACAAACTAGGTTCATTTTGGGACAAACACTTGAGCGTAGGGTTCTTTAGCAGTGGGAGGAAACCAGAGAACCCGGAGATGTTGGACAGACGACCGACCATACTCCTTGTCACGGAATCGAAACCAGGCCAGTTGACACACCTTATGATACAATGCGCAGCCCTGCACTAACCATTCGGCCATCCAACCTCCCAGAAAAACTCTGAAAGTTGCTTAACCCTTTGAACACTGACTATACATGGGGTGTTGCACGTCCCTCCCTGGATTTACAGGACGTCATATTAATTATGACGTCAACGTAATTGGAGCTTGACACGCCCCAAGCCGCAAAACCGACATTTCGGGTATATGCGATACAACGTCAAGCCGGTTTTGCGGCATTTCGGGTTCTAAGGGTTAAAACACTGCACTTAATATTTTACAATACATATTGGTCTGTACATTTTTAGATAAGTCATCCATTCTCTCTCCCATAACCACTTAATGAAAAAAATCAGCCATCCATTTAAACATAAAATCCCCTTATTTGCCTTTTCTTATTGATCTACTGCTTGTGAACATGTGAGAAATTCAATTTCAACAAAAATGTTTCCTCAGACTTCCTCATGAAACACCTCACGGTCATCCAATTTTTACCTTGTTTTTTCCAATAAAACAGTCAACAAAGAAAGAGCCAGTTACTCCTAGTTAACATCCCATACATGTGCATAAATTGTACTCAATGGCAAAAACAACCACACAATTTTCCAGAGAATAAATTAGTTTTTTTTCTTTATCAAAAATAGGAATCCACTGCAAACAAAGATGCATTTCTTGGTAACTTTGAAGACAAAATCAAATAAGCAACTTCTTTATCACCAAGTAATCTCTTTTATCTATCACCAAGTAATTTCTTTCATCATCAAGTAATCCACATCTCAAATAATTCAGCCATACAAAGTGTTAATTGTCTACTCTTAAATGAACCCACAAAAATGGAGTCTTACCAATTATACTAAACTGCAGTACACAATGATGTAAAAAGATATTATCTTTTAGGTAAATTATGTATAATAGAGTTTTGAAAAGTTTGCCAAATAAAAAACTAAAATTCTTAAGGAATTTATACTTCAATATATTCAAACAAAATTTCTTAACCATAATTTAGACCAGTTTTCTCCTATTAGCAACAGTTAGCACCTATTTAACCCCCCTGGTCTAACCCACTCTTGTGGAAAGTAGAAACCTCAAAAACGTCTAAAAATGCCCCTTAAAGAAGCATTATTTAAAAGCGAAATTTGCCTATTGCTTGTTCTTCTTTAGGCCTTATATTTTATAACATTTATTAATTGGCCATAATCAACTCTCTATGCGATTGGATGGCACCGATTTTCAGTAGATTAGAACAGTTTGGCCATTTAATGATTAAATTTAAAAATGGAAGGTCTAAGTCTTGAATAACACATCTTGTAAAAACTATCAACATTGCAACCTCCCTCACAATGAAGCAATTTGAATGAAATTTTCAGTATATTCATTTAGCATTATATTTCTTAAAACTGTTTAGCAAGAGTTGTTTATCTAAATCTTACATAATGCATCTATATATAATGTTTTCCCCAACCCCTCCCCCTTCTTTTGGGTTGAATTTATTCCTTAATTGAACGAATATGAATAATAACCAACTGGTCAACAGTATTGGAATCCATTGCATACCATATCTTGAGGGGAAATAAATTCAAAAACATCTGAAGTTAGAATTAAATGGTTTTCTTGCTCCACCTTTAGTTTGAACAAATCTCAATAAACAGGTCTAAAGTAACATACCCGGTACCACCAAAATAATAACTAGAAAATGTAACCACAAAATTGCCAAATATTAACAAACATTCAACGTAAGATAAATGTAAATAGGTAAATGATAAATGTAACACAATACTTATACTTAATTAATAAATGTAAAACAATACTTATAGCTAAGTAATAAATGTAATATGATAGATTAGTTATACTATAAATTTAACATAAGATGTGTCTATCTAAATAAAGACAAATAATAAATGTAACACAAGATGGTCAGCTAAATAATAACAATGTATGGATGGATAATAAGCAGGTAGACTAGGTAAGTACATGCAGGTAGGTAGGAATGGAGAATAAATACATTTAGCAAATGTTTAAGACCCCCCCCCCACACGCATCCCCCACCTCCCACTCTCTTCTAAGACAATCAAAAACAAAACAATGACAATAGACTGTATGCCTGTATTAAATAAATGCAGAGTAAACAAATAATTAACAATAATCAATGGAGAATGAATTTTATTGATGTCCAACATTTCTTGATTCATGGACCCTGAGCCTGAGGCATTATTGATACAAATTGATGATAGATCTATAAATGAAACATCTTCTTAATGTTATTTTATTTTCAGTAAACATTAGCTGATAATAAACTTAATGGCAGTCAAGTCTGGAAATACAACCATTTATCATTCTCCTTTAAAAAAGATATACTGACAACAAAAAATGATAACTAGATCTTTTAAAAGATGATCGTGTATTCATCATACAAATTAAAAAAAAAACAATTTGTCATAAAAGGTAATTCAGTGTCTAGTTTAATCAAACTTAACAGGTTTGTGTTGTTGTACAAGACCGTCAACCATTACAAAAATTATAAACTACGTGTGACTTGCATTAAATTTTCTTTTAGATGTTAGTCAGGCCTATAACTCTTTAAAACAAAACAAAATTGACATGTTTGAACGTTTTCTATAGATAAAATATGGTACTTACTTTTTCAGATAACGGCTCAATAAAAGTTGCAATTCCAGCTCTAACTCGATTTTTAAATCCACGTACCGTACCCCTGGAGCTGACTATTTGTCGCTCTTCTAAAGTGTTGGGGCTTTTCACATCTCTGCGACCAGCGAAAGTAGACTCTGCCCTTTTCTGAGAATGCCCGTTGGTCACTTTAGTATGGAAATGTTCTTTAAATTCCCCGCGTAACGCCGGCTCCAGTGTAGGTTTTTCTTTAAATCCATTTTCATAAAACGGATCTTTACCGTTTATTCGAGACAAATTAAACGATTGCATTTCATTACACAAAACATTGATGTCACCGGGCATTGTGTAATTTTTATCACTTATATCACCTTGATTGTTAACCCCACGGTGCATTTCCCGCACTGATCAATTGAGCTAATCCGGTTAAAATTCTGTCTTCAGTGAACGATTTTAACCGTAGTCTTGTCACAAGCGTCTGAGAACACCAAAACGAGCGAACTCTTTGCTCAACAAATAAGTCGCCTGAAACTCAGTGACGCTTCACCGACTTTTCGTGAACACATCAGCACATATTTAAACACGGTTGGTATTTTTTTATTCACCCCGTCTGCACGTATCCATTCACCTTCGGGCGTGGCAGTCATGTCACCCTTCGCCGTAATGTTATCGGTAAGTTGTGTAAGTTGTCAGACTCAACTAGCAGAAATCAGCAGTAGCCGTGTTTACTACCGTCACGTGACTCGACGTCATTTTTACCTGTCATTGATTGCTACATAACGTCAACTGAGCCAGGTATAAGATACCTGCATATCACGTTTATTTATTAGAGCAGGAAGAATATCGCTATGGCTTTGGAATATGATACACATTTTTATGACAAAACATTATTTCATTTGAATGTACTTAAATGACTCTTGCCGAAAAATAAACTAAAAGACCAATAAGTTTTTAAAATAAAAAGATAAAAAGAATGATTCGATTACTTGTCTATGGTAAGGATTAAGGAAATTATATATATGAGGAAACAGTCTGTTTAAAGAATGGACTGGCTTTTGTTCAAAAGATCTCCGAATTATTATTATTTTATAATGACAGATAGTCTACATGAAGGAGCTGTGTGAAATCAGTAGAAACTGGTGTTAACAAAATTGAAGTTGAACTATAAGTATAAAATGTTCTTTTTTGGGAGAGGCGTATTAAAATACGTCTATGTTTTAGTAAATATTTGAGTGGTTTAGTTTGGTCGTCAACATTTTGTTTTATATTAATGGGCTATATTGTTGCGCCCCTATATTTCAGCAAACTGAAATAAAACGCGAACTTTATAAGTTTTGAAGATTCCCCCACAACCACAACCCCACCAAGGTCGAAATAAAAATTTAAATCGCTATCCGTTTGATTGAAATTATAACGGAGAGGGTAGCTTTAGGCTATGCGTATTCTGTTTTTCTGGTTGAAACGTTGCCAGGGCAATGGCGTTTCCATAAATTCCGGATTCCTATATTCGTTTAATAAAGCTACGCTGATGGAGTTTTGATACGATTTTAAAGCTGTTCTTTTGTCGAAACGTCGACTTATAATATATAGACGCGCCTTTGCATAGCAGTTATAATAACTTCCGAGTTTGTTTTCCTATTACCTGTCAGTTCCCGTGTGATACATGATTCATTATTTCTATACAGCGAAGATTAAAAAACAACACTGTCAAAATTTCAGACAGATTCTAATAAAAAGAAAATTAAAAGAAAATGAAATGAAATGGGGTTTGACGTCCTACTCTTTTGCACCTAACCTGGGCTAATAGAAGACGGACATACGCCATACAGTGTGCTATGAGGGAAATTTTGCCCGGGCAGCGGCGCTACGGCCTACTCTTATATCGAATTCCAACTGCCAAGGGATCTTTTACGTGCACTCCAATGTGTACACGGGACCTCGGTTTTTCGTCCCATCCGAACGACTAGGCAGCTGTCCTTGTGAGGCCCTCCTTCTGCATCACTGACAAGGGGAAATCACGCCGGAAAATCGAGATGAACTTTCTCGGCCAATGCAGGGATCGAACACCTGACCTCCAGGCTAGCGAACCAGCGCCTTATCAACTTAGCCACCGTGACCCCCTAATTAAAAGAAAACAAAAGTGAATATTATCTAAGAGTTGAAGGTGCAGGTTTTTAAAACGGACAATAAAGAAATACAAAAGCCTAGATATATATTACGACCCCATTAAATAATTTAAAGGAATTTTATGACCGAATGTGAATGTTTTAGTAGCAAAACATGACTTGCGGTGGATAGCATATTCTATTAAATAGTTTCACTATCTCTGCGAAATTAAGTGGCAAAGTCAAGGTAAGCACAATCACATAATGAAAAACGATATATAATTATTTTGTAAATTGCAATTTTATACAGGATTACAGGTGCATAGCGAAAGATAAAGTTACCTCTGATTACAATAAATTTCCTTGGTGAGAGTGATACATACTTAACTAACGCCGTTTGTATAAAATTAGCTCCGCTAGAGATCAGAAAATGAAGGGTTTCACGTCCTATATAATACACTGTTCCGCTCCTAAATTGGCTATTGAAGACGGGCTTGCGCCATATACAGTGTGCTATGAGGGAAATTTTTCCCGGGCAGCGGCGCTACGGTCTAGTCATATATCGAATTCTAACTGCCAAGGATCTTTTACGTGCACGCCAATGTGTACACGGGACCTCAGCTGTCCTTGTCAGGCGTGCGAACACACACTAAGCTGAATGACTGACATTTTGAGTACTATATCAACGATTTTAGTCGAAACTCTAAATTATATTAAGCACTGTTATAATGTATACAATTATCATCAAATGCAAGCGCAAAATAAAATACCTTCGATTTTGTATAATTGAATAATTGTACTCTGGCATTTTGGGGGTTTTAAGTTGATTCTATCAATAATTTAAAATCGTCACGTAGGTCTCCTTATACTTTTATCTACAATAACCACATATTTTGTCATCAATAAATATAGCATATGATTTATATTGACGTGTCGTTATTGTTTACTTTACCTCACTCAACTACGTATATATTACACATTTTATATACCCTGTTCTTATCAACTTATCTACATTATAAATTATGTAATAATTGAATGAATTGTATATAGTTTATACTGTAACGATATTCTGTTATGGCTTTAAAGAAACGTGACCATCTTCATTCTACACACAGAGAACTATTTACTTCGAGAATAGACCCCTGCCCTGACTGACCGCCATATCCAAAAACTAGTGTTATAGTATACTCCATTTAATTGTCATACACAAAATGAGTGAATAAAATTTAGTGTTTTTGATTAAAATCGTTGATTTAGTACTCAAAATGTCAGTTACCCACAGCTTAATGTCTGTTCTCAAGCGTAGCTATTTGTATACAGCGTTAGTTTAGTATGAATCACTCTCACCAAGGAAATCAGGCGCGGATACAGAGGGGGGCGCACCCGGCGCACGCCCCCTCTATTTTTTTTTACGGTGGCGAACAATTTTTAGCTCCATGTATTCTCGCGGGAAAGGAGAACAATAACAGTTTAGGTTGGAAATTGAAATTTACAATACTAGTATGCGAAATTAGTCCTTGTGGGCATTTTTGTCCACTCAAAAATCGTGGGTCGGGCTTCGCGCTCCCAACTTGGTGCAGCGCCCCCCCCCCCTTCTGAAAATCCTGGATCCGCCCCTGGAAATAATTGTAATTTATTATTCAAAACAACTCTTCTTTTTAGTAACGAATTGGTCCATTCACTTGCTATGATGTGTTGTTTGCATTGCTTGTATTGTCTGTGTATATGTGTCATGTCCACAGGTTTGTCTTTTTGTTTTTGTTTGTTATAGCGCGCTCCTCATGTACTCACTATTACAGAAGGGTATTTTGCACGAGCGGTAATTAAACCCCTAATTGAAACTCGTGAACTGGTTTGTCTTTTTGTTTTTGTTTGTTATGGCGCGCTCCTCCTGTACTTACTATTACAGAAGGGTATTTTGCACGAGCGGTAATTAAAACCCTAATTGAAAGCTACTAAAAATGTGTACAACTCGTGAACTGGTTTATCTTTTTAATATACAATCAAATTTTAACAGGTAGGGCGTAAATCCTTTCAACTACTGGATAAGACGTCAAAGGCGCTAATTCCTCTTTAAATGTTCGTTGCCCATAGATAAAATTTCATGTGCTTGGCAGGCGCGGATCCAGAGGGGGGCGCACCCGGCGCACGCCCCCTCTATTTTTTGGGGTGGCGAACAATTTTTAGCTCCATGATTATATTCTCGCAGCAAAGAAGAACAAAATAGTTAAGGTTGGAAATCGTAATTTACAGTACCAGTATGAAATTAGTTCTTGTGGGCATTTTTTCCAGCACGCCACCCCTTTCTGAAAATCCTGGATCCGCCCATGCGTGGCCTTCAATGAAAGCCAGAAATAGCTGATAAGGTATTTGGGGACAAAAAGTGTTCTAAGTACAGTCGATACGGGAAGTTATGATTTCGAACTAATCTCGATCGTATCAACTCTGAAATTACTGGAAAACTAATGTCACCTTGAAAATTATTGTTTTGATTGTACAAAAGCGATAGGTATAATGACATGAACGTGCGTGTGCGATTGTTGAGCAGGTAAACAGGTCTGCGAATAAATTTGTCATTTTAGAATTTTGTCTACTCCTTAGAAATACAACTTCAAATTTTTCACTACAATTTCCTTGTTAGCTTTTCAATTTGTCTCAAAAGTTGCGGTTTCAATCGGTGTCCGATTTGTTGGTTTGAGTCTTTTTCTGTTCGCCGACAAGAGCGTTTTTGTCAATATCGCCGAAAAGTATTTCAAAAAGTGACCGACATAGATATGCATATTCTGTACACCATACCAAAACTAAATGATTTCACAAAATGACAAAATTATGGATACGTGAAATAGACCATAAGTGGGTTTTTTTTACATTTGTTTTATTTGGCTGAACAGGGTGGGGTTTGAACCACCCAAACCCTCCTTCTGGGTCCGCCTCTGCGGTTAGCTCGATTCCATATGAAATTACATTGAAACCCCATTGTTTACGTATCTAGTTGGGTTTCCGGTTCGATGATATGGTCCGGGATATTTTATAATCTGTAGTATTAGGATAATCTTTGATTTGGTGCTCTGTATTTATTTTTTTTCTCTTACTTCTTACTATTTGCTTATACTATATATGTTCTTTATCGTAATTTACAGACCCACCATTCTACTCACAAAAGGGTTCAGCTAGCTTATTTTGTGACTGCATGGCGTATGCATATCTTCATTAGCCCAGGTAGAGCAAAAAGTGGACATTAATTCCCCTTTCATTTCAGTTATTGTCTTTGTTCGGGATGCCTAATAATAATCATTCTACAATCTAAACCAATACATCAAATATGAAAATATTAAGAACATTCCGTGTGGTTAGCGCGTGCACTTAGTATAATATGGTTTGTCATTGAGTCAACTGGCGTTTAGATTCCCCGGTTGTACTTGACAAGGAGTAGGGTCGCCTGTTCAACCTCATGGGTTTTCTCCGGGTCTTCTGGTTTCCTACCACTGCTAAAGACCCCTACGCGCATTCGAATTATTGAAATAAAATTGTTATTCCCGAAATAACACCATTTCTCTGTATCTCTTTTTTTTGAGAGACCATCTTATTAAAAGGCTCCTTTTATTGACATGAGATTTGTGTATTTAATCTTCGAATTGAATATGTAAACAAACTTGGTCTGTAAAGGCACCGGGAAATCTATCTAGCTCAGTTATCTGTATGTTTTGTCAAATATTGACTGAAAATATCACGCATTGTTCACAATTTTGAAGAACAAATGTTAAAAATAGATCAATATTGGAGATTGCTAATTGGAATCCAGTCTAATTAGCGAACCATGTGGATGAAATACAATGGCCCTTGTGGTCATTCATAGTATATAAAATAATCGATATTGTATATTAGAAATATAATAGAATAGATTCTTCAGTTGTGTTTCTAATTCCGAAGTATTCCGCAGTAAGTATAATAAGTAGTATACCGCAGGTTCTAAACGTTAATCAATAATCATAACATGAAAAATCAAATTAATTATCGGTGCATGTCCAATTCTCTTTCAAATTAATCCATGTTATTAAATAAGAGAAAAATAACAACAAAACAAAGCATTTAACGTACCAATTAGTACTGGTATCGACTGACGTATAGAGCACATACAATATGCCTCACAGTTGGAAATTGGAGATAACAAGCCTGAAACGTCACTGTTCGGGTAACCTTCCCATCGCATTGCACACTTAGAGACAAGATAATTTATAAATTAGTTTTAACATAACCCAGTGCCGGACTGGGTCCACCTGTCCACTTGTCCACTTGTCCGTGACAGGTGGGCCGAAGCTCATTAAAAAAAAGTCGGCCTAAGTCTATAAAGAAAAAAGAAAAAAGGAAAAGAGAAAGAAAGGAGAGGACAGGAAAGAAAAGAAAGAAGGAGGGAAAGGACAGGACAGAGGATCTCAAATTCATCTAATGATAGTGCTCTTTGGTCATTCTGGTATCTAATTGCATCAGGAAATCAAAAATTTGCCTTCTGCTTTGGTCTGGAATGTTTGGAAAATGGGTTTGCAGTTGTCAATTTTCAAAATTTTCATGGGGGGGGGGAGAGATCCTCCCCCAATGCCCTCCTCGGACGCTCTTGCGCCTTAGGCGCGTACTTGGTTTGGCCTTGGTTAATGACCTGACAGGTCGGCCTTTGGCCCATCAGTCCAGTACTGACATGACCCGAGTAAAGTATCTACACGTCGTTAAACCCTGTTTCATTCTAAAAAAAAGTATTTTTCAAAAGGGAGAATTATATTCTAATTTAAAGCGAGATTCCAGGTCCCGTGGACACATGCAAGTAATAAAATAAGATAACGATAGTGCTTAATAATGATAAGAGGATACTTGTCGAAACGTCGTGCTTTTAGAATAAAACTAGTGATTGTATCCCATAAAAACTGTGTTCTGTTAATGTGTTTACCGATCGCCAAATGCCACTTAAGGATTAATTTTTTAAAGAACAGTGAATTAGCCAGGTGGATCAGAAAAGTAGAACATTAAATCCCATTTCTTTTGTAATTTAAGTCTCCAAGTGAATTATAGCATATTTCTAAATGCATGTTGAATTTGACTTGCTTCTTTTATGACAACTTTAAAAAAATTATCTCACACTACACAAGATTGTCACGTTTAACAATCCGTGAAAAGAAGTATGTCTGTTACCTTAACGGAAATTTCGCTCAGCTACGGAATTTGCTGTTTCCGTTCCGGGAAAATTGCAAGAAAGGCCGAAATCTCGAGGTAACATGTTAAAAGATGTTTAAAATAAAGTTAAATAGGTCGACTTTACAAAAAAGCAAACAAATAAAACAGAACTCGAATTGTATCGTAACTGGAACGATCTGAATTAGCTTATTCTTTAATCTGAGGTAATAGTGCAAGTGCAAGCTTCGATATCTATGTACTGTATTCAAACGCATCACTCCACCCCATTCCCCATAGACTTTTACACCGCTTACATATATCAATATGACTACAGTGTTTCAGTTAGCCAAGAAAGATCTGGGATATCTCCAGGGGTGATTGTCTCATGTCAGTGGTGCAAGACCAGGCCTGGTAAGCAACAGAATGCTGTCAATTGGTTGTAACCCTGTGCCAAATTTCGGGGTGTGGATGATGTCGGGATGTGGAGGGATGGAGTGTGGTGCGTGTGTGGGGTGGAGGTGGTTTGCACACGAGCGCTGTGCACTACAATGTATGTCATTGATTCAGGTGGCGCGGTTTCGATTCCCTGATTAAACGTGACAAAGGGTAGGGTCGCCTGTGTTTTCTAAGGAGGCGCCGGTTTCCTCCCACTCTGAAGAAAAAGAAAGGTTTCAATAACTTGGTCATATTGTTATGAGCCAAACTATTGTGAAATTTAAAACATGATTTTGAAATTTTCTTCGAAAAAATAAATTAACCAAAACTGAAAATAGTCCTACCATTTATGGCTTGAGTTTGTTACCTTTCCAAGGGTTTTAATTTCATTAATGTTGAGATACATTATCATTGCAGGAGGAATTTGGAGATACATGTATATATGTGAAAGCACAGAAGGTACCGCCTCCCCAATCCTCTGCCTACATTTTCTACTCCGGGGATATTTGTTAATTGTGGGCTGTTTATAAAGTATTTCATCTGTTAATTCGGTTTCTGGATAGTGGCCATGTATGGCAACAACACGTAAACAAACGTCTATAGGCCCGTAAAGCTATTAAAATAATATTGAATGGACAAACTGCGTAATGTCCGTGTTTAACCTAATTATTGATTACAAAGACTTCCATTGATCGCAACTTGAACTACATATACCCCAATCCCCACAACCACATTTAAAAAAAAAAGAACTTACCATACCAGAAACATAGAGAGCAGCCTCCCTCCCCCACCCCACACCAAAGCATAATAAAAAGTCCTAATAAAAAAAGCAGAACCCCAACATAACCCAACCCAAAACGTCACAAAAATATCGACCATTAACGTACTCTTTTATGGGGAATTGATTTGAAAATTGTAATCCAAGCAATGAAACACTGAAATTATCTGTTTCAATCTAATTCAATGGAGCATTTTTTTTTTTATCAAAAATTCATTCTACATGTATTATGTTTTTTATATGTTTGAGACGGGGTGAAAACGAACGATTAGCCGCTTGTTGGTTAAAATTTAGTAAAAGTACTTATTGTTGATATATAGATGACATGGGTTTATGTGCTTGTTTTGTTTCGACAATATTAATAAACTTTGTCTTCTCACTACTCCAATGCACTACCGCGTTAATAAGGTTTTCGGCAAAGGGAAGGTAACTGTCGGATTGAAGGTCGCAGAACGATGGATATCTATGGGATTCGTTCTCCTAATTTCTAAAATACTAATATATGGTTCAATTTCATTTGAATAATTCGCTTGTGCGTAGGGGTTTTTAGCTGTGGGAGGATACTGGAAGACCTGGAAAAAACCCACGAGATTAGACAGGCGATCCTACTACTTATCACGTACAGTCCGGGAATCGTAACCACGCCAGTTGACTGAATGATAGACCTTATAATACAACACACACGCGCTAACCATTCGGCTATCCAACCCCCAACCTGTTGTAGAAGCTGCACTTTTTAAATATTTGTTACGTCAATAGGACCCATTTTGCCTTTAGAATGTTTATTCGTTGAGTCAATTTATCGAATTCTCTGTGTCAAAAAATTGTGACAATAATATTGTACAAGCATGGATTCGGGTGATTAACAAACACTCATTCATACAAGGCCGGATCCTGTGAGCGACGTCCTTGGAGTTGATACGTGGTATGTCATATAGTATACGTTTGATATAGTATATCAATTGAAACCCGTTTGATAAAACAAATAGATTATCAAGACTATATACTTATACTTTGATTGGTGGTTCGCGAATGGCATAACAATTCAGTAAATCTATAGATATCCTCGGGCAGCCCCTAAGGCCCATATTGGTAGGACCAATATGAATAGCCTACATATCTATTACGTAAGTTTTATCAGTTGAATAATGTATGTTACATACAGCTAATTGCACACAGATATACATGTATGTATATAGATATCTGATTGACATTTCATTATACCAGGACTAGTAAAGACAGATAGATCATTAGCAGATACAGATGACATTTCAATTAATTCCAACATTGAAAGGATAAAGATGAGTGGTGAAATTGCTTTTATAAAGCAAACAATAAACCATATTAATTATACTTCTTTTTAAAAAAAAGATTATGATTTACACGGACCGCACACACGAATACAGGACAGATTTAAGGGAGCTAAATCGCTAATTTTTGGGACCTAGAAATCGACACAAATAGGTTGCAACGTATATAATAATGTATTATGAATGTATATAGACAAATTTACATTCAATCGTTTCCGTTTTTATTCTAATTTCAAATCAGTACATATGGGGAGATGCTGATTGCGGGCCGGTTGCGGAGGTTCGGATGTTTGACATGAATTGCGGGATATGTCGACCTAGTGGGTTTTCTCCGGGTGCTTCGGTTTCCGCCCACTGCAAGCGAATTTTTGAAATAAAATTGAGCCATATGATAGTCCCGAAATGACCTGGTTTGTGTCGAGTAAACGTTAAACCCTCTCCCTCTCTCTCTAGAAAATATCCCGGGTACCAATGTGATTCTATTTCGTACGCCGGGAGTATAAAGATACGTACCCCATCCTTTTTCGATAGCGCAGGAAGACCAGACAGACCACAACGACAGGGCATAAAATTTATTTCGAGAGTTCAGTCACTTAAAAAACAGATAATCGCTATTAATATTAATTCAGCCGGAACGTCGATATTTCAATGCTCAGGGAAGAGTTGGCGGTTTTCATTATAGATTAATTGTTAAAAACTAGATAATGTAAAGGGAATTTGCGGAAAATTTTGGTCCACATGAACCGAGAATTGGCGGCCTGGCGTCAATCATCATTACTAAAGTCGGTATAAAAACATAGTCTTATCCAATTTTTTATCACACCTGGTTCTAATGCGGGCCCGTAGCCCATCCCCCCCCCCCCCAATATTTCGCCGACAATAATGATTTTTTTAGAAGTGTTTAAATTGTTAGGCGACCCGAGGCCTGCCTGTCATCATCACCTCCAATCTGTTTCACAGAAAATTACTTACGGCCAAGCGAATATTCACTGCGGGATCAGTTTGCATCACCTCCTGATCCCCTTGTCTTGATAACATACCTGCATTGTACATAACTACTGTGACGCGTGTTCGTCTGTCGCTGAACACGTGTACACGCTCCAGATACTGCATAATTTGTCGCTATTTTCCAGGGACCTGCCCTTTTATACCCGGGTCAGTGCCGTACTGCGTACAGATTGTGCCGGACTGGTGGGCTTATTATTTTATTTTAATGAGCTTAGGCCCACCTGTCACGGACGGGTGGACAGGTGGGCCCAGTCCGGCACTGGCCCGGGTAACGGGTTTAAAAGAGGCCCTGGTTTTTTGGTTGGCCTACAAGGCACCGGTTCAAATGTTTGCATTTGTCTACACCTCGATGTACGGTGCCTATGGATGCCTACCTGTAGGTGCCTACGTGCCTATTGTGTCTAACATAAGGTTCCTATTACATTGTGCAGCCTATTATACTGTAATTCTATGAATAAAATAATACCACAGCTTTATTGCCCGGCCTAGAGTTCTCCGCGTAAATCAAGACACCCTCTTCTACCCTAAAAATAATACCTTGCCTACGGCACTTCAATTTGAGGCCCAGGAATGCGCTGATATGCGAGGAGAGAACACCAAATTTTCATGCGGGAGGACCCCAGACCCCCGCCCTGTCTCGCGCATTCGGCGATTCGCGGTGGCTGGCGAGCCCCTCCAAAAATTCCATAGCCCCGCCAAATTTTTCGACCTGGCTGGACCCGTTCTAATGCAGTAAATATCGCAGGCTAGCGATGCCATGGTCTGGATAAGGTAAATAATGTCTATTCAATAATATAGATAAAATTTCAGGCCTAAAGAAAGACCTGTAATAGACAGATCTACCTCTTGCATAACCTATATTTAATAATTTATTTGCATAACAACTAAAAGCATTCCCATTGCCGATTTCTTTGTCGAGGATAATCCCTCGCTCGTTCAGCGAATAAATCATCGATCTCCTAATGTTCACCGAAACGTCCGAAATAAGTTGTGACGTGGACATTCCAAAAATCGCATTAGAAATAAAATATATTTTTAAAGTGCCTTTGATGATTTTCGTGCATGTGTACGCTTCGTCAAGAAATGTAACATATGATCGTATTTCCTGTTGATTTCCGGAATCAGTGGAGGTTTTATTTGTATTTAGGTTGAGAATGGCGGAAAGATAAATATTGTTTCTTGTTGCTATGTGGGTTTGTGTTACAGATTAAGAGAAAGTGACACTTAATCGTGGCAAACTTTAAAGTCAGTTCAATACTATACCCCCTTTAAAAGTAATCAAATTTCGATCTTTTGCGCCTTTTTTGTCTTCTGATATACATCTTTTTTTATATTAATTTCTGAAATCAGAAATCCGCTACCCACAGGGTTAGATCTATTTACCAAGGCCATGCCAAGACGTAGTCCTAGGCCTTACCCGCAAGCCTCGGCAACAGTAACATGCCCCAATCCTGTTTACATATCGTTACCTTGAGGAAATCTGCAGATGGCCTTGGTAAATAACCTAGATCTAGCCATGCCCGATCAACCATTTCGTTTTCAAGCGATAGTTTCGTACAAGTTATACAGTTCTAAAACAAAGAATTGGTTGACATTAAAACGAAGCTCAAAACAGTGAGTTGAGACTTGATGAAAGTTAACGTTTTAGACGTAACCCTCACCCCAATTAAAAAAAGGCAAACTATCTTTTTCTCCACAACGTGTTGTCAATAAGAATAACTAAACGAAAGGAAAAAATGAAAGACTTACTAAAAAATGCCAACCTCTTGAGAGGCCCCTGTAGTAATTAGTAATAGTATTGGCGGATCTTGATTTCCCATCCGCTGCAATCTCATTAAAACACAAATCCCATTTCGTTTCGATTTCATTTTACAATTAAAAATTTCGTTGCCATCGTAATATTGATCGGCATTCTAATCAGCTTGTCATCCTTTACAAGGGCTAGGGATTTATTCAGACTTAATACTTCGGTACGCAAGGCCCAGTGAACACGGCAGAAATGTTACACACGCACATCAGAAGGAATTTGTGGATTGACACCATCACAGGAAACTTGAGAATTGAAAAAGTTGTCTCCCTTATGCTGTATTCAGAGACCTTGTCATTATAAATAGGTTTCTTCAATCTTCAATAGTAACTGGCCCGTGCATGACCAATCTATACTGCGCATTTCTTTCGTTCTGAAGATCAGTTTCAATCAATAGATATAGTTCAAATTCTGTAACTTTTCTTTTAAAAATAAAAAAGACACTCATCATTTCAAGACATTTTTTTTATTTAATGTGTCATTCTACTCAAGTTATAACGAATATTTTACTGATACACAGCCCAAGACTCATGATCAAGGCCGTTATCCTCCAATAATTAAACCCTCTGTTAAAATATTAAAACAAAGCGAAGAGCATTAAATTTCAGTCTTTTCACCCAAGTAACACTGATGCAGACAGTATGTTTTTGGTAATAGACCATTCCCTAGTAGTCGCGAAGCGAGAAGTAGCAAGAAAGGAGACCTATGTTCAGAGCTGCACTAAAAAGGAGTAGGCCTAAAAACTCCTTCATAATCTTTCAGATTATTCCTTTCTCCTTTTAATCCTTTTTGGGTCTCTGAATGGTATAACTTAAACCCCTTTAGAAAATAACATAATTGATATTATCACAATGACAACAAAGTGTAGATTAACTTAATGTAAATAATTACTACTTAAATTCTTATACATTACTGTCAAAACCTATGAATCCTGGATTGATGCTAAACAGAAAAAAATCAACAATTTTTGCACATCATTCAATGTTCAGTTACCTTTCTTACAATAACATATGACATTTTATAATATACCTTTTCTTGAATTAGTTTAAGCATAATATGACATTAAGAGAGTGAAAAGGGGGGGATAAAAAGGTGTTCTCCAGGGGGGGGGGGGCAGAGAGAGGGAGAGAGAGCGAGACATTCAAAAGCTAATCAGAAGTTTTACTCCCAGCTTTAATAAAGATATTGGAAAACCTCAATGCTGTTCATAACAAAATCTTGCTAAAAAAATGCTATTCTATAATTTCTTGATAACTTTTCACTATGATAAAGTTTTTAACAATGCGTTACCATCAATGTAGGCTACCATAACATTTTCACCACTAATCATAATAAAAACATAAATAACAATTAATGCAATATTCTTGTAATAACAAAATGTTACAATCAATGTAACATTGTTAATTATAATAACAATCAATGTAAAATGTTCTTGTTACTGCTAATCATGAAAGCAAAAAATAACAACTATGAAATAATGTTGTAATGAAATATTGCAATCAATGTAATATTATCGTCAATGTGATATTGTTACTACTAGTACTATTCATAATAACAAAATATAGCCATTGTTAGTATCAATGCAATATTGTTAATAACAAAATGTTACAATCAATGAATATTGTTATCTGCACCAGAAATCATGATAACAAATACTGGTACATGTAAGTTCTGATCAATTAAAAATTATCAACATTGTAATATTGTTACTACTAATCATAATAACAAAATGCTAAAATAATGTGATAAATATCAACCATTGTAATATTTTTACTGTTAAACATAATAACAAAATACTAATATTGTTTCCATACATATAGGCGTACAGGGAAATTTTTGACTGGGGGGGGGGGGTGGTTGGTGCCCAAAAAATGTAGTTAGGTTCTTAGTATGTTACATAATAATAATAACTCGTGGCTTACTGTATGTACTCCAAACAATAGAGGGTTTGAGTCTTAACTCTTAAGATCTCTATTTAATTGCCTAACTATGGACACTCTGAATTTAAATTCGCTGTTAAATTGGACACATTCAAGAACACAATATTTTTTTATACATCTTTTACAAAGTACAACTGTGTGCCCAAATTTTGCCAGCATTTGGTGCCCAAAATAGGGGGGGGGGGAAGCTTGTACGCCTATGATTGTTTCCATTAAATTAATATAATAGTGTAACTGCCAAACATAATTTCAAAAATGAAAATGTTAATTGTTGTTAATGCTAGTGGTAATAAGCCCAATTACAAGATAGTTGGATTTGGAAAGGATACGAAATTCTATAATTGATAACTTGTTTGAGTTAAGTTCAATAAACCATGCTCTATAATAATCGAAAGAATATATGTCAATGACATAATAACTCTCCTGCAAAAGCGTAAACTTTATAATAATTTAACATAGAACACACATTTCTATTCATGCTAGGTTTATAATAATTATAATTAATATCATACAACAAATAAACAATAAAAACAATATTATGATATCTAGTATTCACATATATGATATTATATATCTACAATAAAAAAAAAATTATATACTATCTTTGTAGAAAGTCATTTATTATTAATTTATAAATTTCCTATTGAATAGTGCTCAAACCCAGTTTACCTAAATTTTGGCCCTCACATAAATTATAATTTTTAAAAGAGATGACCTGTGTTACATGTGTTTTTCCGTTAACCAGCATAAAATACTTCAAGTTCAAACATCACAATTGGTTTTCTCTCTCTTATCAATAGTTTTTCAAGAAAAGCATATACACACACTTTGGTTAAACGGGCATTACGCAAGAGCTAAATCTGCCTACTGCAGGTCTTTCCTTAGGCTTTAAATTTTATATAAATTATCAATTAGACATTAATTAATTTACCAAGACCATAATCAACTCTCAATGCCATCGGATGGCTCTGATATTTAGTAGATTTTAATGTTTTTGCGGTTGATGAAATAACCACTAAAATGAGTAATCGTGACTTTGTTTATTACCGTATCAATGGTAGCAATGATTATCAAGGCTACTTTGTTATTGTATCGCTAAATCCTAGGCTGAGAGTGTAGTAATTTAACTATCATAGTGAGAACTGCCAGCTCTTTATCTAATCTGACCTAATGCCCCTTTAAGTTTGATGAAGTTATAAGTCAGTGTGCTTTAAAGCTCTGGACATTCACGGAAGACAACTTATTTAAAAGCTATTATTATGAATAAAATAGACTAGTATATTGACCATTTAAATATATGTTCCCTAGGCCCATCTGATGAACCCTTTAAACTTTATCTAAAATGTAATATACATAATAGCCAGGAAGAATTAAATTAAAACTGAAATGAGGATTAAGGCCCTACAACAATCAAACAAGCTAAATTTGTCTTTTAAGCCCCATAAATAGCACAAGTTATTTATTACAAAGTATAAACTTTTAGCCTAATATTGATATATTCTTTTATCTTGGGCATTGATCACATGTTTACTTGGTAATGTAAGTACTTGTCTATTCGTCATTTTGCAAGTGTAAAAGTTTTCCCTTTAAGTATATTGAAACCTATACTTTTGGTAATATATTTCCCTGGTAGTTTGGATATGTTTCCCAATCAATGTTTATATGAATAGGATCCCAAGTGTCAAGGATATGTATCTTTAAATCACACTTTCTGGGAATTGGAGTACTTTGTCAGACATTTTCTCTGCCTGATTCACCACTCAATCACATCACGTCACATGATTAAACATGGCAACGACCAAGGAAAGAATAAAAATATTTTACGCTATATGTGTCAGCCATAGGCGAACAAGACGATTTTCCTGGTGGGGGGGGGGGGGGAGGGGCTGTATCATTTTTGCATCCAATCACATAATCAAAAAATAACTGTAGTAAAATCTTGAAAATTAACGACAAGTAGTGCCTTGCGGAGCAAATTTTCTGGAACTGCAGTTTGAATTTGAGAACTAGACACCCGGAATCAAAATTGTGTGATGTCTAAAATCTGCACTCCAGTTGGGAATTGCATTGCCCCACCGTATCATCAGTGTAAATCCACTTCATTTTGTGGGATGGAATAATTTTCTTTTTATATCCCCTTTTCTTAACAATCTTGGCTGAGGAAGACGTTGGCAGTTATGAAGCCATGGTAGTCGCCATTTTGTGTGCAAATAATCACGTGACTTTCAGTGATTGGCTAATCGATTCTACAATCAGGCAATAAATGCGACAAATGAAAATTCGACCGAATATACCAAACATACTTAATTTGAGCGAATCATAATTCGGCATCAGGACTTTTGAACACACTAGACAAATTTTGGCAGCGATTGATTTGGCTAGTGTGTCCCCTGTTTAAGTGTAAGCAGTACTGTTTGCTCTACACCATAATGTTCATTTATGTATAGGCCTACACCACAATCAGTTTTTTTATTATGTCAAATAGCACATTTTACAGATTGCCAACACTAACAATACCAAAATACTGTTATAATAAAAATAAGCAAAAATACATATATACATATATCTGAATATGAAAAATATTGCTAACAATAATAGTTTCATAAAGATGCATTATGTAAGATTTAGATAAAGACCTGAAACAATGAATATATTGAAATTAAATTCAAACTTCTTTATTCTGAGTTAATTACTCAATGTTTGAAGATGTAGCGTAGATTGTTTATTATTGTAGCAATGGTATTGGTTAACCAAGATTAAGTCTAGATTATCCATTTTAAATCAAATTGTGATGTGTTTCAATCCGATTAAATTTCGGCCATTCGATGGTCTAGAGAGTTTATTATATGCTTGTCATGTGAATAAATGTTTAAATAGTAGTTTATTTAAGCTTTGAAGTCAAAACAAAAAACCAGCAATAGGCGGATTTAGCTCTGACATAATGCATCTTTAAGATATATAATTGTTTGAGAAACCAAAAATGAAATTATGACATTGCTTATAAATGGGGAAAAATAAAACAGGCCTAAAGTTTTCCATTAGACATGCAATTAAATCCAATAACAAGAGTATTTTTATCTGTCAAGAAGCAAACTTCTGCCATTCGAATCAACCAGGAAAGATAACTCTGCCTCATTTACTTAATATAAAGTATTGGTATGTTCAGACTTATTGCACCAGATACCAGTAAATGAAGTTTAAGTATGGAAAAACAAAAACAGGTCCCTGACGTGCGCAAGATATGTAACTGTAAAGTTATTATGACATTTTTAGATAACACAAAGAATGATCAATGTTTATCAATACTTTAAATTAAAGAATGAAATTCTTCTATCAATACTGTATAGTCTGTATTATATTTTAATTAGGAAAGCATTGCTAACAGTTTTAAACTAACAACGGTACTTGTACTTTGATATTCATTGTCAAGTCCACTGGCTAGAGGAGTACATTTAAAGGAGCTAAATCTCTATTCTTTGCATCCCAAAATTGAGGAAAATGATCAAAAAGCACATATGTCAATGTAATGTGAGTATTCAGAATAATTTATTTTCTTACAGGTCTTTACATATAAAAGTTGTTTCTGTCCTTTAAAATCACGAAGAAAAAACATGATATTTGCTTTACTGGTTGCTATGGAGTGTTGCCTAATTTGTTTTAATAATTTTCAATAAATTTTTTTCTTCAAATTAATATCTTGGTAATTACTAATATCAGCAATTGGACAATTTTTAAGATAAATGCATATGTGACATAACAATTTAAAGAATCTTTGAATACAGAATTTAATCTAATGCATAGTTGTGTTTCATTTTGCCAGAGCCGCCACATTCATGCCAACACAAATCTCATGCATGTATCTTCTGAAAAACTACTGACACAACATGGCGATCTTTAAAATTCACAGGTTCCCAGTTACAAAAACAAGAGAAAATTTGACAGCTAGTCTTAAAAACATTATGCTACAACTTAATAAATAACAATGATTCTAGTAACATGTCTGTTATAATTTGTTTTTACATGATCTTAGGAATTAAAACAGGAAGCAAATACACACCAGCAGCTTTTAAGAACTGTCACCTCATATTCAGTTTTCACATGCTTTACATGCCAAGAACCATTACTCTGTCTGTAATACGACTAATATCCATAACACAAGTTTGAAGAAAGTCTTTTGGGGAGTTGTCACCGCTAGGGCATTCACATGATTCTAAATTTAAGGTTTACAACACGACAGGGGTCACGCTCTCTTAACTAAAACTGATCACAATAATTTGTCAAGGGGCAATAACACTTCTCATAATTATGACATAAAGTCTGAACATTTTATTTGAAGAACTTAAGAGTCTGGCCATTTAAATAAGAAAATATTGATAGCTGATTTAACACCGGTAACTACAATATAGAACCAGTTTTTCGGTTCACGAAACATAATACAGAACATTTCATCACAAAAACAGATGGCAAAATGTTTTTGATTCCTGAGCTAATGGATATTTTAACAGACAAACATATATTGGTAAGATAAATACACAAGCATATTTTTAAGGAAGCTGACTAAATATCTTTGATTTATGTAAAATAACCAAAAGTATTGAATTGGATTGATCCCATGTGTTGTTTTGATTATTAGAGATGGGCAAACTCTTTATATATTCAATTTTCATTATGAAAGAAGGGGCATTATTGGAGATGGGATAAAGGGTTGAGAGTTCTCGCTATAAAAATTAAAAACACAGATAACGTAAATAGAATATGCTGAAATTTTCAGTCTGAACCAAGATATTAGCTTTTGAAGTTTAGGCTAGCCTCGATCATTACTAAAATCGGCAGATTAAAAACAAAGTCTTGATTATCCATTTTTATGTTTGATTTATTTTCAAAAAATGTATTCCAATTCAATAAATAACGCAGACTAGCGATGGCATCGAGAGTTGATTATTGTCTGGATAAGTTAATTAATATCTACATGTAATTAATAATTTTGATAAAATTTCAGGCCTAAAGAAAGACCTGCAATAAGCAGATTTAGCTCTGTATACAAAATCAATTATACCTCGACTCTGGTATCACCTATGGACTAAAAATTTTGAAGAAAGGAATCCCGTCATCTCAAAAATCAAATAAACACATAAAACACAATCCAATCAACAATCTGAATTTTGACCCAAATCAAAATGAGAGCGCCATTTTAAATATAGGCAAATTAAAAGAATATTATCTACACGTGCATTTTACTATTTAGGAAGAATTTATATATAATAATTAAAAACAATTAAATAGAGTTTAGTAAGATCAGAGCTAAATCAATATAAAATATGGTACTTAGTTAGTATTATTTTGATTGTATAATTATTAGAATGAAAAATAAACTATAGTATATGAAATAATCAATAATGATATATCACGGTCACTTAGGTTGGTGGACGGCAACTTTCTTGGTGTTTATAAATGTAACTCGGTTTTTAGCTGAAAAAAGAAATGAAAATTTTTTAACACTGACGTCAAATATTAATATTGACATATCAACAACAATGGAGTTAACTCTTTAGCACTAAAACTGCCCTAACTAGGGGTTACAAGCAAAGTTGTAATGCTTTAGATCATAAGGTCTGTCATTAAGTCAAGTGGTGCAGATTTTTATTTGAAATAAAATAGAGTACATGTCGGTCTCAAAATGGGCTAGTTTATGGACGAAAGTGGAAAGTGCAAGTGGACGAAAGTGCAAAAGGGTTTAGATATAGGCCTATTATAGATATTTATCTATATACAAGTTGAATATTCTAGTTTGAAATATAAGATATATAATCATGAATTAGTGATAATATTAATATATCAGCAAGTGGTACATGTACATGTATCTATCCCTACAAATTACATAATTTAAAAACAGAAATACTGTCAATTTCACATCAAAGCACCTCACTCAGTAAAATTGTTATCAAAATATTTGACAAGGAAATAATGCAGAATTAGCCTTTAATGTGCAAGTGGTTGTAATTTATGTCAAGATCAGAATCATGCATCAACCCCAACGCCAGGCAAACTTTCAACTACATGCTATACTGTTTGAGAATCAAAGAATAATTAAATTTTAATGTTTAGTTCGCATGTCTATATTAAAGATAAGAGAAGATTTATATTTACAAGAGATTGAGCGATCAACTCAAGATGTAAACAAGTATACTGTTTACATTGTTGATGCCAATGTCTATAAATACACCAGGATATACAAGTGTTTTTCACAGAAAAATCCAGCCCTTTTAGATTTTATACTATATTCAACCAAATTCAATCCAACGAAAACAACATTTACATGTATATTTGAAAGTCTGCACTGTGACAGAATAATGAAAGAGGTTGTCGGACTTATAATTCAAACATAAATCTCAGTCTATATGTATGTAATTAATATATATCTTTATTATTAAAAGTTTTATATCAAGGCTATCTATACCAACAAGGACATTAAAGAACAAAAGCGAATTTTTGTCTTGTGATTTTCGGTTACTAAGGCCACTATATAAAAAGATTAAGTAGTCTTTAAATATGGGTGATAAATAAATATTGCACAGGGAGTGAGTTCATCCTTAAAAATACGGAATACACATTATTCTAACAGAACTAACTGTGTAGTAATTGTGTAGTACTCCTGTCGACATTACACAACTTTGAATTGTTTAATTCACAGGCTAGAGAAAAGCTAAAAAGTGCATTTGCGGCTGTTTAATTTTGCAGTTTGAGGCACGGCCCCCTTTTCTTCGCAGTTCCATGGCCTAAACAATGTAAGTCCAGCTTGTTTGGGCTACATTGCAGTTGCTGTATTCACAGATTGAAATAGACGGAAAACGCAATTGGGGCCATTAAATTTTCTCCCGACTGTCACATCTCCATGGAGTGTAAATGATTGAATAGTTAAATGGAATTCAGGTCAACCACCTAAGTTAGCTATAATATCAGGCCATTTTGAAGTTGTTGAATTCATTGTATGGAATAGCAGAGAATCACATTTATGCAGCCGTCAAATTTTCATGGGGAGGCTCGTACATGGGAAACTCTGCACCTTTGACGCTTGCATTATATATCTGGTCCCCTTACATTCATCGGGCCAATATGCCTATGCATATAAGAGAAACACAACTTCTTTTTTTAATGTGGCCTTAGATATTTAGTACTTGACAAGAGATATTGACTTATCAATTATTCTGGTTTTAATGATAGTTAAGTCTTATCTCTCACATTTTATTGGTTCAATGCCAATTTTATCATTCATACAATGGTGTTAAATAAAGAAAATACTTACATATTTCATATACAGTATAGTAATTGAAAAAAAACTAAGGATTATCACATATCCCATGTACTGAAATAAATTCACAAACTCCTGAAAATAGAGAAATATTATCATAAACTTCACGTTTTGGTACAATACATTCAATAAAGGATATTCAATTTAAAATCAAACATATTTTATTGTACTGATATTTTTCACCAAATAATTTTGCCTGCACAGTGGTGCTTTTTAAAATTTCAACCGCCCGCAAGGATCATTTCTTTGTACCCTCCAATTATGTAGAGTTACATGATGTACCCTTGTTAATACTATATTGATTTATTTGTGTCCATCTGTTTCTTAGCAGAAGATAGATACCTGAATCCACTTTTAGGTGTATCTATTAGGTGTGTCTTTAAAGATTAAAAGTGACAGCGATTTTCTTTATATCGGTCAAATTTATTAATTCTGTGTTTCAAAATTACCTGTGACATCACGAAAGCAATCTTTAATTTACATGCAATATTGCGTTGAAAATTTTCTACAAAATTTGGTTTGAGTAACCAAATTGTCTGAGCAGTCTAAAAAGGCTTTGAAATTTTTATTCTGTTATAGGTAATGTGAGCATTTTCAAGACATTAAAAACTGATCAAGAGCGACAAGCAGTGAAGCATGTATCATTCTTGTTTCCGTAGTCTAACCATTTATTATTTGTTATGAATTAAATACAAGAATTCAGTCAATGACTATCTTACAAGGGCCACACATATCTTGACCTTTTGATATATATCATTGAAAATTCATACAATAAAATATACAATGATTAGAAATCCATATATACATTATAAGGAGACTTATAATATATAATATACAAGCTGTGTACATTTCATATTGTTTATTAACCACCAGTGAAGTAGTAACTTTATTATATGACTAGGACTCTTGCCAACAGGATATGTTTATATATATATAAAAAACACATTCCGTTATAGTCATAAAACAAAAACAGTTCTTTATAGTTATACTGTTATAGTCATAAAACAAAAACAGTTCTTTATAGTTATACTGTTATAGTCATAAAACTATTAATCTGATGAACATTGAAATAAGATAAAAAAAAAAAGCAGTTTTTATGGTCGTAAATATGTCAGATAATATTACATTTTTAATGAACGAGACGTTTCTTTAAATCAAAAACAAGTTAACTGTACGTTAAATAAAAGTGTCATGTGATTGCTATGCTGTTCACTTTATAGTCCCTGATAATGAACCTTGAAATCAAGTGATGTGACGTGATATGGGATTGGTCAAGATAACAATGCATTAAGATTGATTTTCACCAAGAATTCTTTCACTAGGTTTTAATCATGCGTAAATTTTTCAGTTGGCCAGTTTGGGGATTTCGGATATTAGGCAGTCTTTTTTTTTAAATATGATACATGAAATTAAATCCCCCAACTTGCCGCAATATTAATTATTATATTATAATTTATATACACACGTACACAGACTGCTGTAAATTACTGACGATCAATAATACAGCTAATTAACAACATTCAATTTTAATGAAATGTAGCTGTTAAAAGCTCTGGCATTTCAAAGATTGCCTTTAGTTTATCCATTAGTCAATATAACACACATGAACTTGGCTAAGGGCTGGTTTACACAGGCAAAGCAATCTTAAATGGCAATATTAAAATCTATTTTAGCCAACAAGGTCCGGAATTTTCGCTAAGTTACAACATACATGTACTATATTATGGTTATCTGCATATGTTGAATCTAATAAATCTCCACATTTCTAAAAAATATTTGAAAATTCTAATTCTTAAATCTTGAAGATACATTTATGGGAGATTAGATAAAGAGCTGGCAGTTCTCACTGAACCGAGAATTTAGCGGTTGAATTTTCGTCTTAGCCTCGATCATCATTACAAAGGTCGATACAATAAAAAACACAGTCTCGATTATCTATTTCATGATTAAATCATGAATGAAAATTGAGCAGAAAAACGGATCCTAATCCAGTAAATATCACAGGCCTGCGATGACATCGTGAGTTGATTATGGTGTGAATATGTTAATTAATGTCTAATTACCAGTAATAATTGAGATAACATTTCAGGCCTAAAGAAAGACCTGCAATAGGCAGATTTAGATCTTGTGTAATGTATGTTTAAATTGGTACCAAAATAAGATATGTTTACATAAAGTGATACTATCGAGAACGAGGTTGGTGAACGACACCATATTGCTACCAGTTTTACAGGAGTCCCACGCACATGCAGTCTTATACAAGCAATTCTATTTTCCAGGTAGAAAAGAGGTTTTTAAAACGTGTGAAATAATTTAATTCTCATTATCATGGTGGATTTCAATTTCATTTCCTCAAATTCTTTTACAAAGGCCTCCACTGTAATGTATTTCTTTTTGTAGAATGTTTGTGAGATTACATTTCAAGGAAGTAATCAAGGAACCTAAGTCTTCCTCTATTTTGTGAGGTTTCTTTACAAGAGCGTAAGCTTAAGAGATTAAAAATGATTGGATTATAATCATAATCTTTAGTGTGCCTATAATAACAGGATTGGTGTGTAAATACTGTAAAAATAGTTCAAATTGCCGTCAATAGTTTTTTGGAATCAAAGTCATTAAAAGAGACATTACCTTCCTTACATACATTGAATTTTAATAGCTCTGTGTTAAAAATGAAATGAAATGGGGTTTAATGTCCTACTATTCTGCTCCGACTGAGATAATGAAAATGGGCATATCCCATACAGAGATATGAGGGAAATTTTGCCCGGGCAGCTGCAATATGGCTTACTCTAATATCGAATTCCATCTGCCAGGGGATCTTTTACGTGCATGCCAATGTATATACGTTACCTTGGTTTTCATCCAATTCAAATGACTAGACAGCCGTCCTTGTCAGGCCCTATTGCGTGTTTTCAACAAGACAGTCGGACAAGACAATTCCCTTACAAATATAACAAAGATTATATTTACCCATATTTTATCGAAGAAGATTGAAAACAACACATAATTTATTAACACTAGTCCTTCACACAATCTCCATGACCACATCATTAACCACGTAAAACATGTATGTAGATAATATGTCTGTAATGTCTGAAATAATAACACAAATATAAATATATATAGGCTTCACGAATAAAATAAGTAATATATAATAAATGGGGTGGGAGGAAACCGTTGGACCAGGAGAAAACCCACCAGGAATGACTCTACTCTTGTTACGCTGTGTAAAATTGATACCTTGTCTTGTTTCTTCTCCCCATGCTCTGGGTAAACCAAAGAGGGGGTGTGGTAAACACAACACAAACTTTTGCAAGGCCTTTCACACTATGAATTTGGTATGCTTTCTCATTCATATGATATACATTACTATTTAGAGTTTTTTTTCATGCAAACAGCTACAATTTATAAAAGACTTCATACTGTAAAACACATCTGAATCTATATCTTTTATTTTGACTTATATCCACAGACAATACAGTACATTAATGTAGTTTTAAAAACTTAAAATGTCCTGAGATATACATGTAGGACCAATTTCAGGTCTGAAATCTGTTTTAAAAAAACTCTCCGTAATGCTACCAGTACTACCTCAATTTGAACCAAATGTGATGGTGATCTGGCCAACATTTAAATTTGATGCAATTTGAGTGATGTTTTCATTCTCCTTCCATTGGGTAATATCAGTAAGATTACAAGTTTACTGTTACATGTACATTCATCCAATAAATAGTTTTCTTACTTTACGATTTAGACGTTAGCATGCTGGCAGAGGGTCTGACAAGGACAGCTGTCGAGTCGTTCGGATGGGATGGAAAACCGAGGTCCTGTGTACACATTGGGTGCACGTAAAAGATCCCTTGGCAGTTCAAAATTCAATACAAATGGGGATTCTTTGGGTACACCATTATACTATCCATTGAAAGGACTTTTGTGAATGGGAAATTGATCGAAATAAAACTGTTAGGGCAAAGTCACACTAGAGAGGATGTATTCTTTAAAACAAGTCCTTGCAATCCTGAAAATTATTATTCTGTGTGAATCTGACCGAGTTCTAAGGTGAAATCTACATGATTAGCCAGGAAGTGTTCTATACTTTGTGATATTTGTCCTATAAAACCTCAAGCCCTTAGTGAGGTTAAAATCTAATTTAAGGGCCATAGGAGCTCATAAATTTGTCACCAGTATTATGTTCTCGGATCTTAACCTACATTTAACCATTTTGATTATTGTTTTAATCCATTGCGGTGATGGTATCTACATGTATCCTGACATTTGAAATGCCAGACACACCTGATATTGAAAACTGTGCTGACCTTTACAAATTGATTCAGACTCTATTGATATGTTGTTAATTTTAGATTTAACACGCCTACTTTTAATTCCTATAGAGTTTACATTAATCACATCTACATGTACCATCGTCATAATCAGATTGGATCCACATCCAAATTTGCTAAAGTAATACCATCTATATTTAGCAACCATTCTAGAAACATGTTTCTGGATTCCAGCCAGAAATTCATTTAGCGCAAATGTGCTTTCATGCATACTCCATTACATGCATTAATTAGGCCAACAAAATTTGATTTTAGATACCTAATAAATAATGTCCCACAAATACATATTCTTTTTCTATTATTTTCAAAGCTTTAGAAAACAGTTTGTTTTTAAATTAGGATTTTTACCCAAAAAGTAAGCATATTATATTTCAATTGGAGTGTTCAAATTCGAGTGGTCTAATAGACACAAGTAAATGTAAAAAGAAATTGTTTCCCCCAGGGTAAATGGAATTGTTATGATAGAAATATGACATATAATATATCCTGGAGGAATTCTGTTATTACACTGATGAACTAAGTAACAAGAATATACTGGTTCATAGAGAATATCAAGTTGGCATTGATAGACAAGAATAAAAGATAATATGTAGGGACTGTCACGAAATCAAAGCACGATGTAATAAATATCAGCCCACATACATGTACAATCAGAACACATTAAAGATAGGTTACCAGGCATTAGAAATTGTTTGGTTTTTATAAAGTTCTGCCCCATGCTAAAGCGTCACAAGATTTTTCAAAGTGATCAAGGGAGATAACTTTGGCAGTAATTATCGGAAATCGCTGAAAATCAATAGGATTCTTCGTCTCACAACCTTAAACAGTGTGTATAAATTTAAACTTAATCGGATATTAACTTTGGCCTCCAGAGTGTCCACAAGATTTTTTGAAGTGATAAAGGGACATAACTCTGGTAGTAATTATCGGATATCGCTGAAAATCAATAGGCTTTTTCGTCTCATGACCTTACACACTGTGTATAAATTTAAAGTCAATCGGATATTAACTTTAGTCGCTAGAGTGTTCACAAGATTTTTCAAAGTGATCAAAAGTCATAACTCTGGCAATAATTATCGGATATCGCTGGAAATCAATAGGCTTCTTTGTCTCATGACCTTAAACACTTTGTATAAATTTAAATCGGATATCGCTGAAAATCATTAGGCTCCTTCGTCTCATGACCTTAAACACTGTGTATACATTTAAAGTCAATCGGATATTAACTTTAGCCTCTAGGGCGTTCACAAGTAATTGTGGCGACGGACGGACAGGAGCGACGGCAATATACGACCACATTTCCATGTGGGCGTATAAAAATGTAATGATATGAGGTTAAACATTTTACATCCTAGTTTACTCCATCGACTAGGATAATGAAGATAGGCATATGCCATACAGTGTACTATGACAGAAAATTCTGCCCGAACAGTGGCACTACGGCGGGCCTACTCTTTATTTTGAATTAGATTCTATTTCATTTCATTTCTTGTCTTCACAGTAGAGTTGTTATATAATGTGTTCTTATTGATGTGAGGAATTAGCCAATGAAACAATCTGTTACGGCAAGTTTTTTGCGTGCTCTGCAAAAAACTATGGGTAAACCGAAAGAATCATAGAAATCAATGTCTGACGTCATAGGGTCAAAAGCCAATGAAACGATCTGTTACTGCAAGTTTTTGGCATGCTCTGCACGAAACTATGTGTAAACCCAAAGAATCATAGAAACATCAACGCTGATTGATTAATCAATGTCTGACGTCATGACCCCTGACGCAATCTTCCAGTGCAACCGGTCAGAGCTGCATGTAGTGTAAGCCATCGAAAGTATAAATACTTTAACTTACAGGGATATAAACAAACAATATCAAATCTAAAATATAAATAAATGTTACCTCTAAACTTCCATCGTTGATTTTTGTATGAAATATGTATTTATACTGGTCTATTGAATAATCCCAACACCATCCACCCGTTCCTATCATGAATCCTATACACCACATTTTCCAAAATAGCTGCGTTTTTGTATATTGAACAATTGTATTTATACCAGTGGCACCATTTCCATTTCCCCCACTGTTACCGTTCTCAGTTAATTTTGTGTATGGCAATTCTTTTGTTTTTGTATCCAAAACTTTGTAGAAATAAAATAGAATACCAAATGAGAGGAATCCACCTCCAACTGTATCACAGAAAACATCTATATAATATCCACTGGAGAGTCTTTCAGAATTATACACACGTCCCAGCCCCGCGCGCTTGCGATGCACTGAGCCGTCTAAACTATCCATCCATGAACGTAACATAAAAAGAACGGCACCCACACGGCGGTTGTTTAAATTTTCTGAGGAAATAAATTTTGCGGCTATTAAGGCAAGAAGAAGATGTCCGAAACTAATCATGTTCGGTGTGATAAAATAGAATATGGTGTTAAATCTGGTTATATACTGGAAACATTCAATCGTCGGATTAAAAAAATAGTGGCTGAAATGGTCGGTCATTATGAGTTTGGCCGATAGAGGAAGAAAGGGCGAATAATGTCCATCTTCTGGCACAGAGGGCAGGGCTAATGACGGAGTTTCTTGTAAGGTAGCATACAGAAAAATGTCCATAACAATGAAATACACCAGGATGCTGAATCCAACGAGGGTAACCACACTTCTTTCATCTTTGCAAATAAGTGGACTGCAGGAAGGCATTTTTAGGATAGCGCATACATTAGTTATATACATAAATTATGATCTTCGGTAGATTAACTGTCACAACCTGAAATGACAATACACAATTAATTAACACAAAATAACATATTTGGTATCCAAATGCTAAAATGATTTGACAGCCATGTTTTTTATGGGGTTCTTTTTCAATTTCTGTACACATGCACTTTTAGAAATATTTTTTAATAATTATGAATTCTTGCAGATATGGCAATAAGAGCAACTAAAACTAAAGCTATTTTAAAATATTCATAAAATCCTATACTTTTTTAAGACTTTTGTATTTTGTGTCTTTACACCCAACTTTTAATAAAGTAATGAATGGATTAATCAATGGTCAACATACATGTAATTCAAAGACCACATAAAAAACTAATTTTTAATTGCATATATTGATAGCCAAGGGTTACTACATTCATTTTACGTCAAGTTCACTCCAATCTGATTAAAATTAATTGAGATATTAACGTTTAAACATCAGACAGCCAAAAACGGTTTTCAAATTTTCAATTACAACCTTTATCCGGTTGATTGGCTGGTGACGTCACAGGCACTACACATAATCTATACACATTATCTATACAATGTAGCACTATCTGTACGATATATCACTGTATACACACCGCCAGTTAACACGTGTGTATTTGTCGGTCCAATTAACATTTGACTGGCGTAATCATTAACTCGTAATTTAACACGTAAGCTACATATCACTATACTATAATAGTCAAAGCATTTTCAAAAGCCGACAAAAGCGATATCACTTATGTGGAAGCAGACGTTAAACACCAAGTAGTAGTAAAAACCGACCTTTCTCGTCTTGAGTTGTAATAGATTTATATTTGTGACTAGAATATTACCGAGTGTATTTCAAGATGCCATATTACCGTTGTGTTATTGAGAGTTGTGGAAATCCCAGCAAGGGAAAGGGGAATAATGTACCGGCGTTTCATAAATTTCCCAACGATGAAATCGTACTGAAAAATTGGAATGCGTTTGTAAACAATTCAAATCCTGATTGGCAACCTACAGTCACAACAGTGATATGCAGTGAACATTTTACGAACGATTGCTTAATTACCTATACACACCCGGCGTGTGTATTTATTAACGCCTGACTGATTCCTTAATCCCCCTAGTTAAATAAAACAATTGACTACGGAATAATTTGTTTTGTAATACATTTTAATTCAAGATCCATTTTAAAATTTGTTTCATTATGTACGGCCGTACTGTTTTCTCACTGCAGCGATTTTAATACAATCTACCATCGTGTGCAGTCCAAACGATTCGAGATACATTTTCGTCAGTATTGTGGTTCTAATTTAGAAGGGTAATTATCATTTTTTGTTACGCCGGCCAGATCAATTTGTAATAATGAATATCAAATACACTTGATCAAATGTGGAGTTCCTGGTGCCGTTTGGTGAGTGATTAAACTGTCAATTTAATTGTAAAATACTTGTATTCTAAATTACTTTATGACCCAATCACTGTTCAAATTTAGTCTGATTGATTAATTACAGGTATTAACGACACTACACTTGCGATACACACAGATAGTTAGGTGATCCTTCTCAATCTGTTAATTCTAACGTATATTGAGATATTTCTTCATATTTCATTTTTACGGTCTATTTCAGAGTAGTAAAGTCAAATTCGCAAGCAGAAATAAAGGCGCCGTACGTCGATAACGGATCGTCATTTACAAATCGCGTTTCAATCATGTTTGAAATTTATGATATATTTTGCGTGACCACATCTTTTTACTCCTATACTCTTTTACTCGGGGAAATTCGAACCACAATACTCTTCTGACGAAAATGTATCTCGAATAGATGGGACTGCACACATAGGAGAGTGTATGACATCGCTGCCGTGTGAAAATGAACGACTGTACATTATGAAACAAATTCTAAATTAGAACGACGATACTCTTCTGACGAAAATGTATCTCGAATCGTTTGGACTGCACACGATGGTAGATTGTATTAAAATCGCTGCCGTGTGTAAACAGAACGACCGTACATAATGAAACAGGTTCTAACTTCGAACAATAAACTTCTGACGAAAATGTATTTACAAATCGCGTTTCAATCATGTTTGAAATTTATGATATATTTTGCGTGACCACATCTTTTTACTCCTATACTCTTTTACTCGGGGAAATTCGAACCACAATACTCTTCTGACGAAAATGTATCTCGAATAGATGGGACTGCACACATAGGAGAGTGTATGACATCGCTGCCGTGTGAAAATGTACATTATGAAACAAATTCTATATTAGAACGACGATACTCTTCTGACGAAAATGTATCTCGAATCGTTTGGACTGCACACGATGGTAGATTGTATTAAAATCGCTGCCGTGTGTAAACAGAACGACCGTACATAATGAAACAGGTTCTAACTTCGAACAATAAACTTCTGACGAAAATGTATCTCGAATCGTTTAGACTGTACACGATGGTAGAGTGTATTAAAATCGCTGCCGTGAGAAAACAGAACGACCGTACATTATGAAACAAATTCTAAATTGGATCTTGAATTAAATTGAATTATAAAACAAATTATTCCGTAGTCAATTGTTTTATTTAATTAGGGGGATTAAGGAATCAGTCAGGCGTTAATGAATACACACGCCGGCTGTATATAGGTAATTAAGGAATAAACATTCCGAATATGCATTCGGTCACTGTGACGTCACTGGCGTCTGAGGGGATTAAGAGTGTTTTCAATAATTGGCAAAGTCGTTTTTACGGGAGGTCTATTTTTACGACTTTGAATGAAGATAGCTGATTTAAATTTAGTCGGATTGATGTGAATTTGCCGTAAAGTGGATAAAATAACCATGGACTGCTCACATAGAGAAGTTTTCAGGGCCATTTTATGTGCACTTTAACATCCAATCAAGTCATGATACAAGTGAAACATGATTTATAAAAAAATGACATACATGTATTTTGAAACATCAAAAATGTATTGCATTGCTATGGAAGCCTATTGCGGCCATTTCAGAATCTCGTCTTCTCGCCGCGAGAAGTCGAGGGCGAGAACACGAGAACACGAGAAGTCGAGGGCGAGAAGTCGAGGGAGCGAGAAGTCGAGGGAGCGAGAAGTCGAGGGCGAGGGAGCGAGAGAGCGAGAAGACGAGGAAACAGGGCGAGAATACGAGGATCTCGCCCCGAGAACACGAGATTACTTTCACCTCGACTTCTCGTGTTCTCGTCCCTCGACTTCTCGCTCCCTCGTGTTCTCGCCTTTGAAAAACCTCGTGTTCTCGCTCCCTCGCCCTCGACTTCTCGCTCCCTCGACTTCTCGCCCTCGACTTCTCGCCCTCGACTTCTCGTGTTCTCGTGTTCTCGCCTTTGAAAAACCTCGACTTCTCGCTCCCTCGCTCCCTCGCCTTTGAGTCAATCTCGTCTTCTCGTGTTCTCGCTCCCTCGCTTCGTGACAATCTCGTCTTCTCGTGTTCTCGCTCCCTCGCCTCGGAAGTGCAGTTATTACGCAGGTCCACTGACTACCGTATTTGCATTTGTATTTTGACATGGATTATAATAAACGAAAATGTTTGAAGTTCTAGAAAATGTAATAGTCCTAAACAAGCTTAATCTCTTCTTGCACAGATAGTATTGTATTCTGTAATTGATTTTAAGTCTTCAGTCAAATCTTTCTTTGCTCTCTAAAAATATTCATCGGGAGTTTTCACTTGATGCGTGGTTTTGTCAGTGCTGCAGGATGGAGAGCCTGACAAGGGAAAATGTATAGTTGTTCGAATGGGATTTTTAAAAACCAGGTCCGGAATCGAAATGAAGTTGGTTCTACGGTGGCTCACTGCGTAGGAGGTTTTCTCTCTAACTTAATCGAAGTTCATCGCGATTTTTCTGCCTATGTCCACCCTTGTCACTGGTGTAGAACAGAGAGCCTAGCAAGAGACAACGTATAATCGTTCGGATGAAATAAAAATAACCGAGGTGACGTGTCCGGAATCTAAATGAAATGAAATGAAATAAAATGGGGTCTAACGTCCTACTGTTCTGTTCCTAAATTGGGCTAATGACGACGGGCATACGATACAATAATACAGTGTGCTATCAAGGAAATTTTGCCCGGGCAGTGGCGCTAAGGCCTACTCTTATATCGAATTTAAACTTCCAAGTGATCTTTTATGTGCACGCCAATAGGTGTCCTTGATAGGCCCTACGTTTTGCATCACTGACAAGGAGAAATCACGCCCGAAATAAAATCTGGATGAACTTTCTCTTCCAATGCAGGGTTCGAATACCAAGTGGTGTAAGTGGTGTAGGACGGGGGGCTGAGAAGGGACAAAGAATAGTTGTTCGGATGGAATACAAATAACCGAGATCCCGTGGCCGGAATACAAATGGAGCTACGATGGCTCAGTGAGTAGGATCGACGTTTGCTCTTTTACTTTATCAAAGTTTTTCAGGATTTTTCGGTCGGGTTCCTGCTTGTCAGTGGTATAGGACTGAAGACCTGGCAAGGGACAACGTATAGTCGTTTGAACGGTATTATATATAAAATACGAGGTTCTTTGTCCGAAATCGTAATGAAGTGGTGGCTACAATGGCTCAGTGTGTAGGACGTTTGCTCTCTCGCTTCATCGAAGCGCATCGGGCTAAATTTCTGGAGATGTCCTCCCATGTCAGTTGTGTAGGATGGAGGACGGAGGGCCTGGCAAGGGATAACGTGTAGTCGTTCGGTTTCGATTCGTCGTGTGGGGTTTTTCCGGTTTCTCCCACTGTCGCATACATTTCTTTTCCGATGCATTGCACAATACGTCAGCACTAGAATTACGCCTCGAACTACATTTGTCAAGTGTAACCATACTGGGGTGAAAAAATCAAATTCTAAGACAATATCAGAAACCAAAAATCAACGTCATAGGGTCACGGGTCAATAGCCATAATTAGACCATGGAATACCTTTTACGAGACGGAACACGTTGGTTTGTTTCCATTTGTCAGAGAGAATTTTTCTGAAAATATCCGAGTACATGGGAACAGGAACGCCCTTATTAGACTAAGGCACACCAGACCTATAATATAATAATACTAATAGAGTCTATGTGATTTTTCAAAGTTTTTGAGTTTCTGTTATTTTCTGAACATATTTTAAATTTTTGATCTTATTTTATCCATATTTGATGCTAAATAATATAATATTTACTATCAAACATGTAATTCATATTTAAAAAAAAATACCATCTGATGTATAGATCAGGTGTGCCATAGTCTAATAAGGGCGTTCCTGTCCCAATGTACCTGTGGAAAATATGCCGGGATTACTGTATAATACCACATATTAAATGTTGCAGTGACACGATGAAAACGACTAATCCCAGGTCTGTGGAATAAATATGGTCAACAGTAGAGAAATAGCACCAATGATTGAAAGAATCTGTTATTTACTGGAAACAAGTATTTTTTATAAAAAACTATTTCAGTAAAACAATATCCAAGAGAAATACATACTTAATACACATGAAAACGATTTTGGCAAAAATAAACAAACGCAATAATATAAATTTCCTCATACACAACAATACCATACACTACTAGTAAGAGAAATGAGGTTTAACGTCCACTCGACACAAATTTGGTCATTTCCGGACTAACATTTGGTTTAATTTTATTTCAATAATTCGCTTGCGCGTATGGGTCTTTAGCAGTGGGAGGAAACTGGAGTGCCCGGAGGAAAACCCACAAGGTTGAGAAGGCAACCTATCTCCATGCCACATACGCTCACACAGGGATCGAAACCACAGCCGCAAGCCAGAGATGACCGGTCAGCTAGAGGTTGAAGCGTGGCACTCTAAACCACTAGGCCATCCCAACCCCCCCACTACTAGTAAATGAAATGAAATGGGTTTTAACGTCCTACTCTTCTGCACCTAACCTGGGTTAATGGAAGACAAGCATATGCTATACAGTGTGCTATGAGGAAATTTTGCCCGGGCAGCACCGCTACAGCCTACACTTATATTGAATTCCAACTGCCAAGGGATCTTTTACGTGCACGCCAATGTGTACACTGGACCACGGTTTCCCATACCATCTTAACGACTAGACAGCTGTCCTTGTCAGGCCCCTCAGTTCTGCATCATTGACAAGGGGAAACCACACCGGTAAATTGAGATGAACTTTCTTGGCCAATGCAGGGATCTAACACACCACAAGTATTGATGAAAAATGTATATAATAATTATAATAATATCATTGTTCTGGAGAACGGTTTCTAATCTGCTGTTCATATTGTTATATTCACAGAATACACACAGATCAGGTCTTGTGCCCATTTACACTGTACAAGATATATACCAGTAAATAAAAATAGATATAAGAGAAAAACAAATAGTTATCTTAATGATTCCAGTAAAATGAATTAGAAATGAAATGAAGTTTAACGTCCTACTGTTTTGTTCCTATACATGTACTGGGCTAATGAAAACAGGCATACACCATACAGTGTGCTATGAGGGAAATTTGGCCGGGTATTGCACTATTCCCTACTCTTCTTTCGAATTCCAACTGCCAAGGGATCTTTTTATGTGCACACCAATGTAAACAAAGGACCTCGGTTTTCCATCACATCCGGACGACTAGACAGCTGTAATTGTACCTTTTTACATGCACACCAATGTATACAAGAGACCGCAGTTTTTCGTCACATCCAAACGACTAGACAGCTGTCCTTGTACCTTGTTAGACCCTCCTTTTGCACCACTGACAAGGAGAAACCACGTCGGAAATGAAACAGAATCAAAAAATAAAATGGGGTTTAACGTCCTACTGCTCTGTTCCTAAGCTACACTAATGAAGATGGGCATATGCTATACAGTGTGCTATCGAATTCCAACTGCCAAGGGGTCTTTTTACGTGCACACCAATGTATACAAGGGACCTCGGTTTTTCGGTACATCCAATCAACAAGACGGCTGTCCTTGTACCTTTTTACAGGCACACCAATGAATACAAGGGACCTCAGTTTTACGTAACATCCGAACGACTAGGGGGGTTGGGATGGCCTAGTGGTCTAGAGTGCCGCGCTTCGGCCTCTAGCTGGCTGGTCACCTCTGGCTTGCGGCTGTGGTTTCGATCCCTGGTGTAAGCGTATGTGGCATGGAGATAGGGGCGCCTTCTCAACCTTGTGGGTTTCCTCCGGGCACTCCGGTTTCCTCCCACTGCTAAAGACCCCTAGGCGCAAGCGAATCATTGAAATAAAATTGAACCATGTTAGTCCCGAAATGACCTAGTTTGTGTCGAGTGGACGTTACACCCCATTTCTCTCTCTCTCCGAACGACTAGACAGCTGTCCTTGTACCTTGTTAGACCCTCCTTTTGCACCACTGACAAGGAGAAACCACGTCAGAAATGAAACAGAATAAAAAAATAAAATGGGGTTTAACGTCCTACTGCTCTGTTCCTAAGCTAGACTAATGAAGATGGGCATATGCTATACAGTGTGCTATCGAATTCCAACTGCCAAGGGGTCTTTTTACGTGCACACCAATGTATACAAGGGACCTCGGTTTTTCGTCACATCCAAACAACTAGATGGCTGTCATCGTATCTTTTTACATGCACACCAATGAATACAAGGGATCTCGGTTTTACGTGACATCCGAACAACTAGACAGCTGTCCTTGTACCTTGTTAGACCCTCCTTTTGCACCACTGACAAGGAGAAACCACGTCGGAAATGAAACAGAATAAAAAAATAAAATGCTGTTTAACGTCCTCCTGCTGTGTTCCTAAGCTTGACTAATGAAGATGGGCATATGCTATACAGTGGGCTATCATGGAAATTTTACCAGGGCAGCGGCGCTACGGCCTACTCTCATCACATCAGAACGACTAGACAGCTGTCCTTGTACCTCGTCAGTCACCGCCTCCCCACGGCCTGCACCACTGACAAGAAAAACCACCTCGGAAATGAAATAGAATAAAAATAAAACAAAACCATACAATATTAATCAGCATAGTGACAAAATATAACATGAAAATTTATTGTCATATACAGTACATTTAATTAAAACATTTTTTAAAATATGTATTAAATGTATTTAAAAACTGCTTAAAAAATACATGTACATGAATACAGGTTTAAGCCTACTCATAAAAAATCACATAATTTCATAGATATCATCATCAGTATTAAAATCAATGTCACTGTCGAACAATTTACACAAATCCATACAAGAAAGTTTTCACTTGTAACAAGTACATCTATCTGTAATGCAGCCTGATTTGTATCCACAGTGAAAATTTTATTTGGTGCTTGATCTCTAGTTACCCTAACCCTGTCATTTTAAACAGTAGTGTTTAACAAAAGGGGCAAAAAATTTTGCAGCTACAGTAAGGCAACCCAGGGGGAATGCGCCAGAATAGGCCCCCGTTTTGATTGGTGGTGCAAGGGAAAAAGCAACATTTTCATCCAGGGGACACATGCAAAGTCAATCTGGTGTGGAATTAATTCACACATATTTTTTTCATAAATAGGGCCTAACATGTGCTCTTGTACCAACTCATCTATTTTGGTTCTCTTTTTCTCCATAACATCTTGGGTATATTTCTTAAAGTACTGTGCATGGTGTTTCACTTCAATGGTGACAGTCTTCACCATATTAGTCCTTATTGGTCTGAGTGGTCTTGATTCGAGTAGTCCTTACTCCTTGGTGACTGCGCGTTGTCAATAGTTGTCATGCATTTAGGAATATAAGAATATCTATCTTTATCAATCAACTTGTTAAATGATCCCCTTAACAAATTAACCAGACCAATTATTCTTTTTTTGTTGGTAAAATTTTAGCTGCTTGCTTCTAACATCACTTTCAAACTTTCGTCAACAAGTTTGGAATCGTGATAATGTTTCATACACAGTTGGGTTTTTTTTTAAGTTGAAATGTGAGAACTCTGTATTATTAGTATACCCCAATGATTGAGAACTTTGTCTGCACATTCCTGGAGTTCTTTGTCTTACAAATCAGCATTCGTCTCCGGCACAAACCTGCCATTTCCATCTAATTCGATCCAATGGTTAGCCAATACCTAAAATTGTTCCCAGCTTGTCGCATTGAACGGTTTTAGCTTAGTGTTTTTAACAAAATATTCACAAGTATTCAGTTTTCGCTATCCTTCCGCCATATTTACTATCAACACAGAACGGTAACCTTTGACTCTACTCGACCTTCCATTATGTGTGTCTGATTGGCGAGCTATGTCACGTGATTTGTTAAAACCAAATCACCGCGGAATTCAAATACCATCGCACATTAAGTAAGCCTGTATTTATTTTACGGCTTCTGTCAAACGTCAAAGAATGGATAACAGAAAAGTCGCGTGACGATGAAGTATTACTAGAAGAATTAGATGATGTACCTTTTTTTACCCGAAACTTGCTAGGACGGAAAACAGAAGCAGGCTAGCTAGAAATTTCTCACCACGGCATATATATGTAGGCCTAAAGTGTAGAATTTTTTGCCTGGACGTATTTTTTCTATTTTTTTATACATTGTCTACCGTAAACAAAGAAGTACTTGTAGCCTACTTTATCTACTTTAATATATATATATTATAAATAAAATCTAAGTGTGTATGGGTGTGTTTATGTATGTTTTTATACTCCACCTACACATTATTATGTGTTATTAAATTAACCAGCATCACAACAGGAATGTTTTAGGTCAGTGAATTCGGGCCCAAGGCGAATTACGCTTCGTCGCCGCGATTAACCCCCACATATCTCGTATCAAATTGAAAAGAACGACCACGTACATGTATTTTAGGCCATCGAATCTGTCCTACAGGCAAATTTGGGCCACGAACGAATAAAACCTCGGGCGAATTTAGGTCCCGTGGGAATTTGAGCACTGGGCGAATATGGGCCCCTAGCAAATTTGGGCCATGGGCGAACTTGGACCCCGGGCGAATTTGGGCCCGTGTATAGGCGGGTAAACTACGAGTAGTTTATTTGATAATATTAGCATCATAGAAAGAAGCGGGTATCGAAACCGAGCCCCCCCCCCCCCCACACACACACACACACGCACGCCAATGTGTAGCCTATACGAGACCTCGCTGTTCCATGTCATCCGAACGACATGCTGTCCTCAGGCCTTCCGTCCTACACTGATAAGAGGGTACCTCGCAAGAAAGGCTAGACTACGCATTGAGCCACCGCAGCTCCAACTTATTTCGAATCTGGACACATGACCTCGCTCTTTTAACCCAACCCTCCCTTCTCCACTGATATGGAAAAAACCCGCTAGAATATTTCCGATGAACTTTGATGAAATGAAATGAAATATGGTTTAACGTCCTACTGTTCTGCTCCGACTGTGCTATAAGGGAAATTGTGCTCGGAAAGCGGCACTTAGGTCTCCTCTTATATCGCATCCAGGCTGCCAAGGGATCTTTTACCTGTACGTCAATTTACAGATAAGGATTTTCATCCCATCCGAACAAATAGACAACTGTCCTTGCCAAACCCTCCGTCCTGCACCAATGCAATGACATGGGGAAACCACATCGGAAAACCCGATAAACTTTCTTGTCCAATGCAAGGATCGAACACGTGACCTTCAGTTTAGTGAGCCAGCGTCTTACCAACTTAGCTGCCGTGGCTCCAAACATTTACGTCCTACTCACTGAGCCACCGTAGCTCCCACTTCATTTTGATTCCGAACACGGGACATTGTTTTTCTATGCCACCCGAACGACTATACGTGGTCCCCTGTCAATTCTTTCCTCCTACACCACTGAAGTAAGAGAGCAAACGTCCCACTCACTGACCCACCGTAGTTCCCACTTCAATTAGATTCCGGACACGAGGCCTCGGTTATTTTTATTCATTCCGAACGATTATACTTTGTCTCTTGCTAAGCTCTCCGTTCTACAGGACTTCGGTTATTTTTATGCCATCCGAACTATTATACTTTGTCTCTTGCTAAGTTCTCCGTCCTACACCACTGACAATAGTGAACATCGCCAAAAATCACGAGGAACTTTGAAGTTCAAGTTACAGAGCAAACGTCCTACCCAGTGAGCCCCCGTAGAACCAACTTCCTTGCGATTCCAGACACAGGACATCGTTTTTTAAAATCCCATTCGAACAACTATACATTGTCCCTTGTCAGGCTCTCCATCCTGCAGCACTGACAAAACCACGCATCAAGTGAAAACACCCGATGAATATTTTTAGAGAGCAAAGAAAGATTTGACTGAAGACTTAAAATCAATTACAGAATACAATACTATCTGTGCAAGAAGAGATTAAGCTTGTTTAGGACTATTACATTTTCTAGAACTTCAAACATTTTCGTTTATTATAATCCATGTCAAAATACAAATGCAAATACGGTAGTCAGTGGACATGCGTAATAACTGCACTTCCGAGGCGAGGGAGCGAGAACACGAGAAGACGAGATTGTCACGAAGCGAGGGAGCGAGAACACGAGAAGACGAGATTGACTCAAAGGCGAGGGAGCGAGGGAGCGAGAAGTCGAGGTTTTTCAAAGGCGAGAACACGAGAAGTCGAGGGCGAGAAGTCGAGGGCGAGAAGTCGAGGGAGCGAGAAGTCGAGGGCGAGGGAGCGAGAACACGAGGTTTTTCAAAGGCGAGAACACGAGGGAGCGAGAAGTCGAGGGACGAGAACACGAGAAGTCGAGGTGAAAGTAATCTCGTGTTCTCGGGGCGAGATCCTCGTATTCTCGCCCTGTTTCCTCGTCTTCTCGCTCTCTCGCTCCCTCGCCCTCGACTTCTCGCTCCCTCGACTTCTCGCTCCCTCGACTTCTCGCCCTCGACTTCTCGTGTTCTCGTGTTCTCGCCCTCGACTTCTCGCGGCGAGGGGACGAGATTCTGAAATGGCCGCAATAGGCTTCCATACATTGCTGCTATCTTGTATCACAGTCATATGACATACTGGTCATATATATATATATCTCTTTTAGATGACAAGGGGTAATATCAAGGTAACTCTAAAGGAATAAAAAAAGGAGTGTGTGAATGTTTCTAAGAAACATTCTTTTGAGTCCAGTTGAACTAAAATATTACGCTATATACGTGACTAGATAACCAAGTCTATACTCTTGTCAATGATATCTTAGGGAATAAAATGGGTGTCTGATTGTTTCTAAGAAACATTTTTCCTAGTCCAGAGCAACTACCTAAAGCTATGTGCTACTATTTCAAAGAATTACACTCTTTAAGTTTCCATGTGGGATTGTCCCCAAATTTCACGCCATTTAAGTGTCTGGATAACAGTGCATACTCTTGCCAAAGTTATAGTAGTATAAATATCAAGATTATGCAATCAGTCCTAATGAAATTCCTTATACGATCATATGAGAAAGACCCAATACTTTCAAACTAAATATATATGCAGTTTCTTCACATTAATTGCAACACATAAATCCCTTTTAACTATGGTCTATTGAGAAATCTGGCACTGCCCCTTTTAAAGATTTTCAACAGCTTAAACTCCATCCTCTTTAAACAGTTATAAATTTGTTTGAAACTTTACGCCAAATCATAACTCCATTGATAGCTTTTCAAACTGTATTGCACAAATCAAACTCATTAATACTGGATTTTCTTACAAAAATTCTGTAGAAGGAAACATTGTGATTCATTAACAGGAATGTCACTCATCTAACAAATTCATCCAATCTGATTGCTGTTTTTTGCCTTGCAAACACATCTCACTTGTTGCTTTATTAGGCAAATAAATAAATTTAAATTGGCATGATTTAAACTTTTTAAAAAATTCATCAACCATTAAAAGATTCCGTGGCTGAAAAAATTCATCAATCAAATTTCAAGCAGTTGTTGTTTTGTGTTGCTATTACACTAGTGCTGAATATTTGCCAATAATGTTACAGCTACTGTATATTTTTAACCCAGGCAAACTACCAAATGATTATACAATATGTGGAATAATGAGGTCAGATTTTTCATTTAAATTGCACTCCACCTGATTGTTTTGTTTGTCTTACACACTTACACAAGACAATAGAGCAGGCGCGGATCCAGGATTTTTTGCAAGGGGGGGGGGGTCTAGGTTTGATAATTTCTTAACTAATTGCGCTCAACCAATTAACGGGGGTTTGGGGGCCCTCCCCCAGAAAAATTTGGTAAATTAGATTCAATTTGGTGCATTCTGACGTATTTCCGGAAGGTAAATTCCAAAATTACAGGTCTAAAAATCGCCAATAAAATCGCATAGATTTAAGTTTCAAATTTTCAAGCCTGAGCAGGGGGGGGTCCGGACCCCCTGGACCCCTCCTCTGGATCCGCGCCTGTAGAGCCAATACAGTCATGGTCGGATTTACCTATATGTTTGCCTGGATTAAAGCCTGTATAATATTTGACACTGTTAAAAGTCTTTCTAACATGCAGTAGTATCGGTTGTCTTAAACATCAGTTTGTTTAAGATACAGATCTATATTTCGTTTCGTTTTTTTTTATACTTTCGATGACCTACACTACACGAAGATCTGACCAGTTGTAGAGGAAGGTCGTGCCATGGCATCAGATATTTGATTAACCAATCAGCGTTAATGTTTCTGGTGGGATACCCACAGTTCTGTTGTGCACTTTACGCAAAGAACTTGCCGTAACAGTTTCATTGGCTGATCTCTCACATCAACCAGAAAATGGGTTATATAATAACTCTTCCCGATCCAAGTGTAGTAAGACAAATAAAACGAAATTTTCAAACTATAAAAAGAGAAACACCAGGGTCATGCTGATATATTGATTCATGGTAGTAGATGTACTATCAATCTCTTTCATCCAGTCACAGCCAGTACTGTACCAGATTACTCTAGCAGATTACTTCCTATAGGGAAGGATATCTTCCTGTACTTGAGAATCTAGTTAAATATGTAGAGAAAGATAATTTCACACTAAACCATTCAAATGCAAATTTCCATAGATTCAGTATTTAAACAGGTGAATCTCTTTGATCTGTGGCAAAAATAAAATTGTTCATTTCATTGAGTTTCTTCGTTAATTTTGTTTTTTGAGTTAGGGTGGGGTGTCGGGGCTGAGAACATTCTATTCTCATAATAAATTGTGCATCAGCAGATAAGGCTTTTGTTGAAATATATTATCTGTGTTCTAGTGTTGACTTAGAAAGTTAGAAATGTATCCGTCATTAAAGGAAACAAGCCAACATTGAGGCTGTAATCCCCCGCTTACATCCCAAAATAAATAGATGCAAATATACTATTCAAAAAAAGTAGGGGATATTTGATTTTTAAGTGTTATTAAAGTCACCTAATGAAACTGACGAAGAAACAAATGACAAAATGAAATGAAGTTCACATTCATCGATTTATTCCAAATGATCGTTAGACTAAGTAAGGCACAGACTGACCATTATACATGTAAGGGTAAAATGATACCCGGGGTCAAACAGCAAAGTTACCACAGCATCACAACAAAGTCAGTAACGGGTAAATCCTCCTCTGTTTGCCAAACAAGCATTGATCCGACGTGGCATACTCCTAATGAGAAGTCTAAGGTCATTTTGGTCCAGATTGTCCCATTCCTGTTGCAACGCAGCAGCAAGTTCTTGGACATTGGCAGGACGTTGTTGACGTTGACGTAACCTCTGTCCAAGCATGTCCCAGACATGCTCGATGGGGGAGAGGTCAGGACTCAGTGCTGGCCAAGGTAATGTGGTGATGTTCTGTTGTTGGGGGTAACCTGTAACGATCCTGGCCCTGTGACATCTTGCGTTGTCATCCTGGAAGATGAAACGGCGGCCATGACGTCGTGCGAACGGCACAACATGGACTGCCAAGATGTTGTCCCAGTAGTACTGGCCTGTAACAACATGTAAAGCCGTTCTTCCAGCAACAGTTATGCCTCCCCACACCATAACAGAACCACCCCCAAATCGATCATGTCTGATGACGTTAACGTCTTGGAAGCGCTCGTTTCGACGACGCCACACCCTCCTACGTCTGTCCAAAAAATCAACAGTGAACCTTGACTCATCTGAAAACATCACATTGCTCCAGCGTCGATTATCCCAGTGCTGACGATCCCTACACCAACGACGTCTTGCCTGAATGTGATGATCTCTCAAACAAGGGATCACGCGAGGACGTCGGGCGCGAAGGTGACCCCTATGCAGTCGATTCCGAATCGTCTGGCCACTCACACTCACACCAGTGTCTGTTTGAAGACGAGCGCTGATCTGATTTGCTGTGATGACACGATTTCTCAAGGCCAAGGTACGGATAAATCGGTCCTGGGCTTGAGTTGTCGCCCTTGGTCGACCTGAGCGTGGTCTGTCCTGTACAGATTGTGTATCACGGTATCTGGACCATAGCCGGCTTATGACAGACTGAGAAACATTCATCGTCCGCGCCACAACTGCCGGTGTTGTGCCGATCTGTAGCATGCCAAGGGCACGTAACCTTTCATTTTGGGTAAGCCGACGCATATCAAAATTTGTTTTCTGGTCACTAAAACAATTAAACTGATGTTTCCACCCTGGAATTCAATGCCACAATGACTGTAACATTCAAAGTCAGAGTCGTGCAAATCTTGGGTTGGACCCCCATGATGATCCAAAGCATCACCTGCATTCCATGCGGTAGCTATTGGTGCGATTGGGCGTCACATGTAACTGGAAATGTTTCTTCTGTTAGGTTCTATAGTGACTTTTTTCGTAGTCATTTGCATATTTTAGTATTATGCCCCCAAAATCAAATATCCCCTACTTTTTTTGAATAGTATATTACTAAATTGCATGATTATCTTTTTCAAAAGTATCGAACAATCCAACTCTGTATCAAAAGAAAAGTGATCTTGTATCACGCTCATTATCGAACTTAGTTAAGGTTATTGGTGTAATGAAACTATACACAATCTTGATTACTCTCACTTATTGTGTCCCAAAGCATTAACCAATCAAATTGCTTATCTGTGCTTACCATAAGCAATTAATGCTCATCTTCGAACTATATCAAGGCATTGACCTAATAACCATGGGTTCTTTAACGTGCATAACAATGTGCGCACAAGACCTCATTTTTCAGCCCATCTGAACAATGACTGTTCTTGACAGGGCAGGGCCGGCGGAAGCATTCTTGATTGGGAGGGGGGGCTTCCATCCTAGGTCCTTATAGGCGAGGGTCCAGCGGCTGCAATAACCTGAAGACAAGAGTACTTGCGGCCAAATTATTGGGGGGGGGCTAAAGCCCACCCTAGCCCCCCTACTCCGCCGGGCCTGCAGGCCCTATGTCCTGCACAACTGACAAGGGGACCATGACGATAAATCCTGAGGAATTTTCTCTGCCAACACCAGGAGCGAACCCAAAAACTCCTGGTTTGCAAGCCAGCATCAAGCTCACTGAGTCACCATGGCTCACTCTATTAAATGGTGAGGTATGATTGACTGACTAATGAAGTACATGAACAAGGATTTATATCACAATTACTGGTAGTTATTTATACAATGTACCACATTACATTAATACCGGTACTTAACTTGTATCATAAAGTAACTTATGTATAACATAACCAAGTTGACACTAGACCCGGACAAACCATACTAATTACATACCAAGTCCTTATAGAATTTTAAATGTTTTATCAATTTACACTATCCCAACAGAAAAGGTCCTGGAAGGACTATGAGGAGAATTAATCTATGTTGACAAAGCTGAAGGTTACTGTTAGTTCAGATCACATGTTCATATGTAGGTTGATCTTGGTCAACATTATTTATATAACCAAACTGTATTTGATCTCTGATCAAGATTGCCTTACTTCTGTTGGTCAGTTCTGCTTACACTACTGAAGTAACATCATATGTAGTGTAATTCAGTAAATAGGATATAAGTGTTACCTTAAATCTCGTTAGTCACAACTGTTGATCTATTATTATTGACCAGGAATATAAATATATAGGTTCATGTTTTGTGCAATAAAATGAATGATCCATTATACTAACACCTTTCATTTGATATATTCACAGAACTGATTTCAATAGGAAGTCTTCCAGGTAAAAACCTAACAGAGACATTATACAAGAGCTAAACTTGCCTTTATACATGGCATTTGTCTGGCTTCAAATGTCAGCAGGTAAATTACATTATAACTTTCATATTTATTTACATGACAATACCATAATCATTATTCAGCAATATTACATTTTAGACTACATTAATTCACCGCTTTATTTCACAAAATCTATATTCTAAATTCTCCATATCAATCATATATTCTAGATTCAATTAGTTTATCAAAATAAGTTTATCAAAATAATATTTTAAATTAGTTTATCAATATAATATTTTCTATTAGTTTATCAAATTAATATTTTCTATTTTAAGATTAAAATAGCATTATGCAAGAGCAAAATCTGCTTATTACAGGTCTTTCTTTAGGCCTGAAATGTTATCTAAATAATCAATTAGACATTAATTAACATATCCATATGCTGTTTATATTAATGATTTGAGTAATGATGACCGAGGCTATGTGAATATTTCAAACGCTTTTTTCTCAGCTAATAGTGGATCAATTTGACTGAAATTTTCAGCAAATTACCTTTACACTATCTAGTTTTTAACTATTATAGTGAGAACTGCTATCTCTTTATCTTATCTCCCATAATGTAACTTTAATTTTATTTTCTAGTCTTGTTAATCCTTTAATGTATAATCCCACTGTAAGCCTACATATTAAGGATCATTAATTTGTCACATGTTTTAATTTTACAAAATATGTGATTTATATAAGTCCATTATGATTTTGTTTTTTGTTAGTTGATAAAAGAGGAAATCTACCTGAAATAATCTCAACATAAAGCGTGTAACAAGGAATAGAATTTAATGTCTCAATAACACAATACTTGTGTCATTTACGTGTAGCATAGCCATAGGGTTGATTAATTTAATGAACTACCTGTATATCATTGATGCAATGCTTGTGACGCGTATTGTGCTGAATATCGGCATCTCCATCTACACTTTCGTTGTTTTATTACATAAAGTGTGGAATCATTTAAACATTTATACAAATTGTATTCACGAAGCAAATCAATACAGGATAAAACACTTCTTATCCACATGAAATGTTTCCACATTAGTTATTTGTAAATCAAACATTTAACTCATCTGAACTGAAATTATCTACTATTATCCCCCACTCAAACCCTCAACTCCCCCAAAAAACTGCATGCATGTACTAGATTCATCACTCTGAAAACGATGTACGTATGTACTTGATTTATCCCCCTCAAAATCTCCAAAAATATTTATCCCCACACAAAATTATCAATTACTAGTATTATCTTGCCCACCCCGTAAAATCTACTAGATTATCCCCCATCACCCCTAAAATATCTTCTAGATTATCACCCACTAAAACGTATTAGACATATCACCCCCCAAAAATATCTGCTAGATTTCTGACCCCATAAAAATATCAACTACTAGATTTATCTCCACACAAAAATAACTGCTAGATTTATCCCCACACAAAAAATATGATCTATAAGATATATCCCCCCCCCCCCAGCAAAAATAATATCTGCTAGATTTAACACCTACAAAAATATCTGCTAGATTTATTGCCCCTTCAAGAAGTGAGACAAAACCGCTCTGTAGCTATGGCTTTAAGAAATAATGTATCTAGTAGTATAGTATATTCTTCTACTTGAATAAACAGGACACAATTTCTACTTTCAAGAATGAACTTTTCAAATTTGCAATCTGTGTATTATATACCATACTAAAACCGCCCACATTAAAGATTCTGTGCAGACGTTCCATCAGATCATGAAAACCCATTTTCATATCGATTTCCAAAACCTGATAAGTCGGCTCTTAACGTCTCCTTTATTTGTGTAAAAACAATTTGTTATTTGATTAGATCTGAAGTGATATACTGTTAAGGATCAAAAAACTTTCCAATACTTACATTGACAAATGTCAGCACAGCAGATTTGATCAATTCTGTTTGTTGTCCTTCAATACAGAGCTTTTATAACTAGCACCAACACACCTAAATAATATTCTCCTAATATCCATATAGTCATCTAAACTGATGTATTCATAATATAATTATTATTGTCATAACAGCCAATACTAATTCACCTACTATCGCTGTTCAACTTGGTCTACCACACGACTCTCTATGAATAGATCTTAAAACATTAACTACATTCAGAAAAAAACAGTAGCAATAACAAAACTGCACACAGAACTTTTGTTTTCTTAATTAATCTACACTCAAAACCTACTACTATAGAGATTTAACAACTGTTGGTATCAACAATTCATTAGGACTGTTAGGAGGAGTAACCATGGGATTAACCAATTAAAATAAGGATTAATACCTGTACTAATTAAAGTCCATACAAAAATACTTAAAGGTACAATAATGAGATCATTCATGTTTATCTCAAATATGTACTACAGTACAAGTATTTTAATCTAGCGATAATAGTTATTTATCATTAAATAATTAATTATATACATCTTGAGGGTTAAAAATCCTTCACAAAGAACTAATTGAAATTAATCTACCTCTTTCTCTATGACCCATCAAACCAAACATTATATACTGAATAAAAAATCAGTTCTGTTTTGGGCAAGGTTTTATTATTTCATTCTTCACCTTGTTTTTCCTTGTAGAAATCTCGTATCAATAGCAATATCAAGGAAAATTCCAATCAATTTCGTAGTCGCCCGATCAATTACATGAATTGTTGCCCAGTAAAAATAAATCAATTGAAAGAGGAAAAGAATGCTATATTGAAAGATTTTGAATATTACACTCGAAAGTTACAAACAATCCGAATACTATTACAATTTGGACATTTTTGATTATATATTGTTTGCTGTTCCAATGCAATCAATACATATAGCAAACTTCAAAAGGAATTTAATAACAATAAGACCCTGTCAACCAACAAGAAAAGTCAATTAATATTCTATGATGAAACCTGAGTAATCCAGTACTAAGCTACCACTGCTAATAAATTGGTCCATAAGGGCTACATGTTATAAATAAAATATCTAGAGTAGAGAGTCTAAAGGTTGTACCTGGCACATCTGATGAAATTTAATTAATTTATTCCATAGTTGTATTCCTAAACCTGTAGAATAGATAAATGAATTTGGTGAAATGTGGGCCGATAGTTGTATTTCTAAACTCTGTCTTCATTAACCCAGTCAGTGCAGGACAGTATCACGTTAAACCTCATTTTCATTTCTGTATTTCTAAACCAATCAAAAGCGTTTCTGGTTTTTATAGATTTTGTTTCAAAATGTCCTCCTATGATGGCTACATGTATGTTATGTCTAAATCCATGTCATTTCTTGGCATACAGTTTGGTTTTTTTAAAAGATTCGAATGTACTTGAACTTTATAACAATGAAATGAAATGGGGTTATACTTTTAACGTCCTACTGTTTTACTCCTACTGGGCTAATGATAAATGAAGACGGGGATAAACCATACCTGTAGAGTGAGTTAGAGAGAAATGGGCCTATAGATACTCTTGTATCCTATTCGAACTACCAAGGGATCTTTTACTTGCACACCAATGTACATGTATACACAGGTCGTTGGTTTTTCATCTCATCTGAATGACTAGACAGCATCACTGACAAGAGGAAACCATGACAGAAAATCCTGATGAACTTTCTTGGCATTGCAGGGATCGAATAAACGAGCCAGCATCTTACCCACTTAGCCACTGTGGCTCCCTTTAATAATAATGATTTTAATCTTTACAACAACAATCTATATCGCTCATCAACATGTCACAATCATCTTGTAAATATATTGAAGGGAGTGGCATGCGAAGTCTGCTCCAGAACAAATATTGTATATATTAAAAAAATATCAAATTTGTTTCCATGGTAGCACAAGAATTATTAAATGCATGAGATGTCTAATTAGCAAAAAGTATAATAGGTTGATGTGTTCATAAACATATATCTTGAATGATTTATGAGAAATGATCTGGAAACAAAACAAAACAAATTCAATTTTCCTCCCTTAACTTTGTTCAGAAGCTAATTATCCCGAGTTTTTTTTACAAAATCTATTATTACCATTCTGACTTTTCCTTATTAAAAAGCACATTTATTTTTTGCACTGTCAGATAAAGAGTGTACACCAATGAGATATTGTTCTAAAACAAGTACCAGGATCTTGTGTGGACTAAGTGGGACTCTAAATTGATATGACTGACTGGGGTTCGTAAAATGGTGGACATTTGACTTAAACTTTAAAGACTGTTTGTCTTTAAAAAGGATTGAGTGGGATTTGTACATTGGCTGAAGTTCAAAATGAAATGCAATGAAATGAAATGGGGTTTAATGTCCTACTGTTCTGCTACAAACTGGGCTATTGAGGGAAATTTTGCCAGGACAGCTTTGCAACAGTCTACTCTGTAACTCTTATAGAATTCCAATTGATAAGGGATATTTTACGTGCATTCCACCGTTGACTTGTCATATACCCAACAAGGTCATTCCCACAGTACTGAAAACCTTTAAAGATGCATTATTTGAGATTTAGATAAAGAGCTGGCAGTATAAGATACCTCCAATCAATATACAATGTAAGGCGTTTCTGGACGAGAATCAGAGTAAAGATAGGTTGCCAGGCAACGAAACATACGCCCACAGCAGCTAAATCGTCCGGGCAGTCAACAAGGGTTGTCGCATATTTTTACTTTTTTTGGTAATGAAACATTTGTAATACACTAAAATCTGATTAAGAGTAACAACTCATTATGTAATTATCTGAAAATCATTAGAATTTGTTTGCTTTTTATAAAGTTTTGCCCCACGCTAACAATTAGTATAGGAAACATTTAACATCATGGATTTGGCTGTTCAGTTATCAAAATTCATTGAAAATCAAAATACTTGTTCGTTTCAACACCTTAAACTCTGTGTATCAATCTGAAGTCAATCTAATGATAAGTTTGGCATCTATAGTGTCACAAGGGTTTTTGAATTGATCAAGGGAGATAACTCTGGAAGTAATTATTTGAAATCGCTGAAAATCAGTAGGCTTCTTCGTCTCATGACCTTAAACAGTGTGTGTAAATTTAAAGTCAATCGGATATTAACTTTGGCCTCTAGAGCGTCCACAGGATTTTTTTATGTGATCAAGGGCCACAACTCAGGCAATAATTATCAGAGATCGCTGAAAATCAATAGGCTTCTTCGTCTCATGACCTTAAACACTGTGTATAAATTTAAAGTCAATCGGATATCAACTTTGGCCTCTAGAGCATCCATAAGATATTTTGAAGTGATCAAGGGCCACATCTCTGGCACTAATTATCAGAAATCGCTGAAAATCGATAGGCTTCTTCGTCTCATGGCCTTAAACACTGTGTATAAATTTGAAGTCAATCGGATATTAACTTAGGCCTCTAGAGTGTTCACAAGATTTTTTTGAAGTGATCAAGGGTCATTACTCTGGCACTAATTATCGGAAATCGCTGAAAATCAATAGACTTCTTCGTCTTATGACCTTAAACACTGTGTATAAATTTAAAGTCAATCGGATATTAACTTAGGCCTCTAGAGCGTTCACAAGATTTTTTTGAAGTGATCAACGGTCATAATACTCATAACTCTGGCACTAATTATCGGAAATCGCTGAAAATCAATAGACTTCTTCGTCTTATGACCTTAAACACTGTGTATAAATTTAAAGTCAATCGGATATTAACTTTGGCTTTTAGAGCGTCCACAAGATTTTTTGAAGTGATCAAGAGCCATAACTCTGGCACTAATTATCGGAAATCAATAGGCTTCTTCGTCTCATGACCTTAAACACTGTGTATAAATTTAAAGTCAATCGGATATTAACTTTGGCTTTTAGAGTGTCCACAAGATTTTTTGATGTGATCAAGGGCCATAACTCTGGCATTAATTATCGGAAATCTCTGAAAATCAATTGGCTTCTTCGTCTTATGACCTTAAACACTGTGTATAAATTTAAAGCCAATCGGATATTAACTTTGGCCTCTAGAGCGTCCACAAGATTTTTTGAAGTGATCAAGGGCCATAACTCTGGTAGTTATAATCGGAAATCGCTGAAAAACAATAGGCTTCTTCGTCTCATGACCTTAAACACTGTGTATAAATTTAAAGTCAATCGGATATTAACTTTAGCCTCTAGAGCATCCACAAGCAATTGTGGACGCCGGACCGACGGATGGACGGACGGACGGGGGCGACGACAATATACGACCGCATTTCAATGTGGGCGTATAAAAATGGTAAAAAACCTCTCAACCATCTAAGAATCTGAACATATAGAAAATTAAAAGGTGGATTAAGTAAGATTAGATAAAGAGATGACAGTTCTAACTAAGAGTGAAAACAGAGTATGCTGAAAATTTCAGTCAAATTGCTTTATTAGCGAGTTAATGTTAGGCTAGCCTTAATCATCATTACTAACGTTGTAAACGTTGGTACAATAATGAACAAAGTTTTGATTATATTTTTTTACGTTAAATTACTCATCACAAAAGTTATTAAAATCCACTAAATATCGCAAGCTCACGACAGCATTGAGGGTTGATCATGATCTGGATAAGTTAATTAATGTCTAATTAATAATTTAGAGAACATTTCTGGCTTAAAGAAAACCCTGCAATAGGTAGATTTAGCTCTTGCATAATGCATGTTTAACAGGGCTTTATCATTACGACACTCCCCTGGCAGACAACCTCAAAATAGGCTAGAGAAAGAGGCTGATTTAATAAACTAAAATAAACTTAAAGTTTTTTTAGAAAATCGTTCTTTAAGTACATGTACACATACAGTTCTAAATTGGTTCCCAATTGTTCAAGTTGCCTATTGCGAAATAATTTGTTATTTTCTTAAAAGCCACCTTTATCAGAGTTCTGTTTGTTCAAATTTAGTTTAAAATATTTTGAGCAATCAAAAGTTACACATTAGTGACATTTGACTTAAATGAGATCAAATTGAGGAACAACAGGACCAGATATTTGTCTTAAACACATCTCAATTCATTTCACGATTTTCTTGACATTCTCTATCAGTATCAATGATAAATATGTCTGGTTTTTTAGGTTATTTACTTATTTAAGTACATGTATACAAACCAAGTGTCAAAATGGTAAGAATATTTCTTTATCTAAAATTTTAGTTTAGATTCTTTGAATGTTGGGCCTTTCAGAAAAACATGTCATCAATAATTCATTACTTTACATATTTGCACCTAATCTTTAAGTGGCATTTAGTGATTGGAGATCACCTGTTTGCTTATGTATAATGAGTAACTTCCTAAATAGAGAGAGATAGAAATGGGGTTTCATGTCCACTGGACACAAACTAGGTCATTTCTGGACACATGGTTCAATTTCATTTCAATAATTTGTTTGCACGTAGGCCATTAGTAGTGGGAGGAAACCGTAGGACCCGGATTAAACTCACAAGGTTAGACAGGCGACCCTACTCCTTGTCACGCACCACCGGGAAATCATAACCACGCCAGTTGACTCAATGACAGACCTTATGATACAGCATGTACATGCTAACCATTCGGCCACCTAACCTGCTTAATGCCACAATACATCTGCCTTCTTGTTGACATAGCTATCCAGACATTACTACAGCTTTGATTTTAGAAACTAGTTAGAAATCAAAATAAAACTGAACATTTGTAATATGTTAATAAATTATCTCACAGCCTCAGGTTAGTTTCACAGGACTATAAGATAATAAATCAGACCAAACCAATGACATGGATTAAAACACATATGGGACAACTCCTTTAAAGATAGCCATCTTCAAAACTAATGCAGCCTAATCATTGTTAGATATGCTATAGCAACCTTCAAAAATATTGTGTAATAATTACCTATATATTGTACAACATACATCATTGTTTAGCCATATTGATATCAGATATCACTGGCTGTGGGGTAAACATAGAATTTCTATCATTTCAAGTCAGGTATATTACATAATCACCAAGGGGAACATACAGAACGTTCAGTTACGTTACGAAATATTTTTAAAGAATTGTTCAGGAACAAATATCTAAAATCTTTCCTTTAAAATTAATTTCGTTAATGTATGTGCCAAAAAATGTGGTAATCTATTTTCTGTGTTTATATTTTAGTTTTTTTATTTTGATAATCATAATCCAGTCCTTCTTTAAAAATTAATTGAAATTGAAACCATTGAAAAATGATATTGTTCTATTTCAAGTTACAGTCTATAAAAATAGAATTTTTCAAATTAAAATAAACTGCAATATGTATCATGTGACTGTTGTCTGTTTGCAATAAAACTTCATACATTATTTTTATGTGACATATGAGTATGAGTCATCCTAGGTTTGCAAGGCTAGGCACTGATAAATAGGGCCTAAGTATACAAATTAACTGCCAAAATATAAAGAAAATTTAAGTGTCAAATTTTGAGATATTCGAAAACTAGATTTGATCAATGCTGTTAAATGTAATTAAATCATTTACAGAATTCTAATGTTGCCTGCACACATTTCATTAAAATATATCTGGGTTGGCTCCTTTAAATTATCCCGGAACTCTTATTTATGTTTTACTAGAAAATGACACAACACACCCTCAAATTTATCTATAAACCGTCTGACTGTCTTTTTGTATCCGTAATTATCTTTTATTACAACTTTAAAGAAAATATATTATTTTATAATACAAAACTGTGTGAATGACTCTTGGAAGCTTTTATCTTTAGTCTGACTGTGCATATTTCTAAAGCTTTATAATCTTATCTCTAAGAAATACAATCATTCTGTTTTCATTGTTGGTTGGCAACGTTTGCAAACCCACACACTTCTAGTGAGGTACAATTTGAAACCTACATGTATAGTGCGATGCAAAAAGATTGGACAAGTCCAGTAGGATAATAATATAAAAATGAAATCCGGTTTAACATCCTACTGAACCAAGGCTGACCCAGTCCTACCGATTAATAACATAAAGTCTTCGGCCATGATTGGTACATGAATCTCTTATGAATCTCTTATAGAAATATCAGTTCCAAACTCAGTATTTACAAAGTTCAACTGAAATTCCATCTATCTATAATACCAAGCTCACCACCATCTTGGATTTACAGAATCTGATTGATGGACTTGTTTTTAATCCTATTGAATCTAGTAAGGAAATCATCTAAAATTGATAATTTGATTTCCCTTCTTGCATGGTGTGGATTAAGCTTTGAGAAATTTGATTTTTTTTTACAAAATACAAATCATGTGAAGATCATACCTGACCAAACTAAGGGTATATTTCTTGTAATCAATCAAAATCTATTTAGTGTGATCAGTTTAATTAGTTATTACATGTAGACAGTAGGTAACAATTGTAGACTATTTACTCGTGTACCTGACAGCTTGGCTAATATACAGGTGTTTCGCCCTCAGGATCATAGTACATTTGTTGGAAACCTGAATTGCTAATTGGCCATTTACAACCTGTTGCCTATAGCAGAAGGTGCCAATTCAGTAAAACATGATGACCATATTATTAACATAGATTGGGACTATTACCATTAACATTTAAATCTCATTCAATCAAACAGCTATATTGAACGTCAAAACAATTAACCACACTGTCTCACCTCACGGGGCAAACAATGGACATAACGATTACTGAATACAAGGTTGTTGACTGTTGAATTTCCTAAGCTACCTAAAGGGCATGGGCAAAGGAAAACAGAACTATCTGCAATATCACCATAGGTGAGTGTGGACGTTAAGCCCCATTGATTAACTGACACAATTCACTCTGTAATTATTTTCGCAAAAATATTTTTTGAAATTAAAGGGTCAAATTTTAGTATAGATGATATAATAATGTCAATTGTGAGGAAGTGTCACCAGCTAACAGTTTGGATCGAACATTCATTATTTCTCTGTAGGATATTTTTGTCAGAGGTTACTAAGTGCTAAATGTTGCTAATAGAAGCTAAATGGATAAGATATAGACAGCATTAGGGAGGATGTGTACTGGTATATGACATTGTTAAAAATGATGGTTTTAAAAGCCTTCCTCCTCTTTAAACAAATTTGAGATTGGTTCCAGCCCCCACAAAATGAAAAACAATCCTACGTCCCTGTACATTAATGTCTTTTTAAAATGGAGCAATGTTTTATTTTCGACTTCACACAGTCAGATTATAATTACATGTAATGACTAGGTGAGTAATAATAACTGAGGTGTCATTTGATCTGAATCAAAGATCAAACAAATATTTCATCCATGTAAATTTCAATAACTATTACAACTATTCAGCTGTTTGTTTTAGGCATTGTTTGTACATGATTAGCTCAATTAAGACCTAACATGTTGTATAGGAGGTATTGTATAGGTACATGTACACTGTATTTATGAATAAAATGTGGGTTTACATACTACTCTTCTGCTCCAACTGGGTAAATGAAGATTGGCATACACCATACAGTGTGCTATGAAGGAAATTTTGCATAGACAGTGGCAGTACGGCCACCCTTTTTTATATCGAATTCCAACAACAAACCTTTTTTTCGTCCCATCCGATTATTAAGGTCTTTTCATGTTAATAAATGTCTAATTAATAGTTTATATAACATTTCAGGCCCAAAGAAAGACCTGCAATAGGCAGATTTAGCTCTTGCGTAAAGTATGTTTAATTTCCAATTAATATTACCCTAAAAGGTAGACTCCCATATTACACATACTGCACAATTTCATAATTTTTGAAAAATATAACAGCTTAGCTATGATGAAAAGTGTTCAATATCATTTGTTCTAAGCTATTGTTTTACTTGCCCAAAGTGTCAGCTAATATACAAATTAATGTAAAGTGCACATATACATGTATTTCAACTATTTGAATACATGCTGTGAGTTTTTAAAATCTTAAACTAAAGTGTTGGTTATACCTATGTCTATTACATGATTAGCTTCAGTATACTATTGCACAAGTTTCAACATTTGATGCCCTGAGGCATTAGATAAAAACACACAAACATAACAGCTTTTAGATGGATATCTAAATCCAAATTTAAATTTTAGGCATTCAAAAATCATTACTTACACAACTCCAAGGTACCAGTAGTTATAGAGGTCCTAATCTAACTATGTTTGCTCTATTTCATGTACCAGGTACCTCTGTATGTTTACTACATTACTAACTACCTACAATGTACCATAAAAATCTATGGGCTTGACACATCACACATGAATAGGTACAGTAAATGACCTTCTACAAGAGTACATTACAAGCCAGATCTTAACACAAACAACAATATACATAAAAAGATATTTACATTCAGCCATACAGTGAATGTGCATTAATTGGAGAGCGTGTTTGGACCCTTAGTAGATAAACTTATTATAGTTCATTTCTTTTGTCTACTACTAGGTATTAGAATAATACAAAATTCAGCGATCCAGTAAGTTATTGGCAATAACGTATCAACAACAAGCATTTTCTTTTTTTGTCAAGGTTTCCCAGTTGGAGCAGAACAGTGGGGTTTAACGTCTTACTGTTCTGCTCTGAACTGGGCTTATGAAGACGGGCATATGACATACAGTTGCTATGCGGGAATTTTTGCCTGGACAGCGGCCCTACTGCCTACTTTTAGTCTTATATCGAATTCCAAATGTCAAGCGATCTTTTACCTGCATGCCAATGTGTATGGAACCTCTGTTTTTCATTCTATCCAAATGATTAGATAGCTGTCCTGCATCACTGACAAGGGGGAACCACAGATGAGGTCACAATTTTGTGCTGAAACTTCAAGATGAGCTATATGTACATATAGGGCTATTTATTAACCGGTACCCTGAGACTGCTCCTTAAAGATATTCTAATCTGATGGTAACATATGTGACTGGATCAGAACCATGGATGAATGGGGAGCTTGTCTTATGCAACTCATGTATAAAATATTGTACTTTTAAAACAAGGGTTGACAATCTATACAACTTTATGCATTAAAATTGTATTTGCATCTATAAATCTCATAATATCATTGATTTCTATTGATGTCTATTTCAATTTAAACCAGCAGTCTGAGTAAAAGTAAACACCTTACTACCTTACAACATGGGGGGTTGGCACACGCGTTTTGTATCATAAAGCCTGTCATTGAGTCAACTGGCCTTATTTCAAATCCCTGGTCAGTGGTTGTATGTAAAAAGAAATAGGGTCGTCGTTCAACCTCGTGGGTTTTCTCCGCATCCTTCCACTGCTATGCGCAAGCGAATTATTGAAATAAAATTAAAGCATGTTAGACCCAAAATGACCTAGTTTGTGTCGAGTGGACCTTACTGTCAAGTATCAGGTCTAGGCCGATTAACACATCAATATCAACTTTATTTAAGTATTAGCTGTAAGTATCATGTCGAGTAACACATCAGTATCAAGTTTATATAGGGGGATCACACGGATAAGGTGCTGGCTCGCTAGCCTGGAGTTTGGGTGTTCGATCCCTGCATTGGCCGAGAAAGTTCATCTTGATTTTCCGACGTGGTTTCCCCTTGTCAGTGATGCAGAACAGAGGGCCGGACAAGGCAGCTGTCCAGTCATTCAGATGGGACAGAAAACCAAGGTCCTGTGTACACATTGGTGTGCACATAAAAGATCCCTTGATAGTTGGAATTCGATATAAGAGTAGGCCGACGCGCCGCTACCCGGGCAAAATTTCCCTAACACTGTATGGTGTATGCCATCTTACATTAGCCCAGGTTAGGTGAAGAAGAGTAGCACGTTAAACCCCATTTCATTTCATTTCAAGTTTATCTAAGTATCAGGTCATGTAACACATCAGTATAAACTTTATGCAAGTATCAAGTTGAGTAATTTATATCAGTATCAACTTTATGTATGTATCGGATTGAGTATTGATACACACGTCAGTCGTCAGTATGAACTTTATATACTGTCAAGCATCAGGTTGAAAAACACAAGTCACTGTCAATTTCTTCATGTATTTATCGTAAATTGCCAATTCTCATAAATACAAAAAATTGAATTCATTAAAATGGCAATGGGAATCAAAATTCATGGTGCAAGCATGGGGCAAAAAATGCAACTATTAAAGTTGTGTGGAAGTCTGATTGATATGCCAAGGTTGACACCGGTACAACAAAAAAACCCATTTGTTCCATTGCGGTTTGGATGCCATCAAGCTACCAACTACAAAGTCATCAGAGTAGTTGTGGCATATTTATTCTATTGTCGGTAATTGATGTGTGCAATTACAAGACTCTAAAATTTCATATTGGTTTCTAGTTCTTTCTGGTGGTAAAATCTAAGTTCATTACTCCCATATAACTAGTGGAAATCATTGAAAATCAATAGGATTCTTCATCTCATAAACATAAACACTGTGTATTAATATTAAGTCAATTATGACTTTAGCTAAAGTATCCAAATTTTCCAAAGTGATCACGGGCCGTAACTATTGAAAATCAATGGACATCTTTGTATCATGACCTACCATATGGTTTATTAAAACACACTGTACATATTTCACTCTTCTCACAAAAGAACATTGTAACAGTTGTTTTCACAATGAAAAGCGAACTCAAATTATTTCTGGTTTGATGGCTACCATTTTTGTACTATTCTTTAGTTTGTTTTCTTGCTAAAAGGGTACTTATTACTGGTACCTAAAGCTTTTGAAGATGATTGTTGAAAGCAGATCACAATTAATGTAGATTTATTTGACTTTACTTACTATATAAATATGAAATCTTCTGAAATTGTATAGCCTTTTGTTGCGAAATCCGACAGCACAATTGCCAAAAAGCAGTTGAATACTAAGTCTGATTGTATACTAAGCATGCATGTCTGGACGAGTTCCAAATTATGCTATCTAATACCAGAAAAACTTAGAGCCTATTACTATTACACAATTCAATAACCCCGGTCCGGTTATTTCTAGAGTCTATGCAAATAAGCATTTTATAAAGGCAGCTCTTTAGCCGCCTCCTTGTTCACCATTAAACGGAAGCAGTTGGTCTGATGATACTGCGCTCCGCCGGTCCATCAGAGATCCATTTGTGCTCTGGTCCCCGATGACTATATAAAACGAACATCTGCACACTCTCCCTTTAGCCTGATGAGTTCAAACTCAACAAAACTAGTCGCTTCATGAGAAAAATCTGGGACAGCTACACATCTCTCATAGATTTAAAATTTTGTTTCGAAAGTGGAAACACCCTATTTACTTTTAAGTTTTGGCAAACTGTGTTTCACACTGGAACTGGAACAGAAAATCGGTTATATCACAACAATCATTTTATGTAATGATGAAAAATTTTCAGTGACAACTGTCAAGGGTTCTTTTTACATACATGCCAATGTGTACATGGGACCTCAATTTCTTGTAGCATAAAACACATTAACTTTTCATTGCACGCACACACAATACAGACTGGAGCATTACAGGTATATTGTAATATAAAATAAGTTAACTTTTCATAGCACACACAATACAGGTATATTGTAATAATGTAAAATACATCACACAATACAGGTATATTGTAATGCAAATAAAGAGATTCTGACATCTGTCCTTTGTGTCTATTCGTCATATCATTGGGGCATTTTTATTACAAAGTTGTAATTTCATTTAAATTATCATACACATGTATCAGCTTTTATATTAGACACAAGAATAACATGGTATATCAATTAAAAGTGTTGTGCTGTGTTTATTATAGGTAAGCTTATAATACATGTGTTGTGTTAATGCAATAACTAACTGTCCCCTTACTATTTATTCCTGGTACAGCAGGAAGAAAGCAAATAAGAAGAACTACAGCTATAACACATATGAACTTGAACTAGAAGCAATTATTCAATAAACAACACACTTGTTAAATGCAAGTCATTCTACAGGTTCTTTGCCAAAAAATGTAGCATGCGCATGGTACTGGGTTTGAGCAAATTTCTCTTGTCGGTCACGACTAATCCAGCAGTACAAAAAGCTCTTTCTGGTGTATGATAAATGATATACCGAATTTAGCTACTGGTAGTTTGGCTAGTTCTGAATGTTTCTTCACATGTTCTTTTCACCACTTGATTGAGTAGAACATCAATCGCATGTAGTTCTCGAAGAAAGTCTTGGCTTTGTTTTTTGCCACCTTGGGCTCAGTGGGTTCTCCCATAACACAGTAGAATGATGAGCCCCTGAATAGAGTTTGCACCTTCTCATTTTCATCTTGGCCTCTGGTGTATCTTCTAGGTCCACTTCTAATTGGCTGAATCTGGCCTGATGTCATATTCGGTGCCGAGGAAGTATCGGGAGCTATACATGTATATTACATAACCATACAGGACATGTCAATGACAAAATGTTACCAAAAAATGCTAACTTCTTACCTTCTGAAGCCATTGGAGTGAAATTGTGGTTAAGACAAAAAACAAGACAATTGAAAAAGCAGATTCAAATTTCGCTTTACAAAACAGCAGTTTGGTAAGAAGCAATGGCCGGTTAGGATGAAAAAGATTGGCATTAAGACGATTGCTTTGTTATATAGATATCAATCATCATATATGCATGAACGTACAGTTAGTTACCAGCTAATAGTAATAGAAGACCAATATTAGTCAAGACAGCCAACTCCATCTGCACCCTAACTGGCTAACCAAAGTAGGTAACAATACTAACAAACTACTTCTAGTTCTACTGGGTAGGCCTAGTTCATAATTCCTTAACAGATAATTTTGAACAGATAATATATATCATTCACTCACTGTTAATAATGGTACTCATAAAAAAAAAATATAATAATCTTTAAACACATAGACTATGATAGACTTAACTTAAAGTAGCCAAGCCTCTAACTCAATATCATCCAAAATCTTCAACATTGAAAACACGAATTATTTGTCGATTTAAATCAACATTGATGCAGAGATCTTACCAGAAAAAGATCGGCTTCGGCTATCCAATATTTAAGACAAAATAAACATTTTACCATTGGTACACGAATCGTGTACCAAAATGCGTTTAAGCCCCAGTTCTAGCAAGAGACTCGAGGAACGAGGCCAGAAACATTGCACCAAATCAAACGGCGTATGTAGACTGGAATAACCAGACGCTAGAATTTTTTATTCGATTCAGACTGCTGGCTTATTTCGCCGAACATAACTGATTTGAAATTAAAGTAAAAACGGAAACCATTGAACGTAAATCAGTCTATATTCATATTACAGTATTATATGAGTTGTGATTGTGAACCACTTGTGTCAATTTCTAGGTCCCAAATGTTAGCGATTTAGCTCCTTTAAATCATTCAGACATGTGATATTTATTTCATAAAAACAATATTTACAAAGTCAAAATCATAAAAGTATTCCAGTATTGGTACTGTGGAAAGCATATTGACTAGTGACTAGTGTAGAGAATACCAATTATTATTATATCATAATAATACAGCCAAAAATGTCACAGTCATCAGTATGAGGCCGAGTATACGTTTGGATTTAGTGTCATCGATACCTATACAAGCTATTGTTTACCGAACTGAACAATTCGGCATACTTTTAACTTAATTAATATTACGTTGTTCGCATTGTATAAAATTTAGAAAATGGCATGTGACTACTTGAATTCTGTGAATCGATCAGAAAAGATCCTTGTGTACCTATGATCGTTTAATAAGCCCATTCGGTCCCCATATCTTACCTTGATTGCTTATTTTGATCAGCTTTTATATAGTATTGTGAGGACTGTTGTCATCTATCCACCAAATTTATTAATATATTTGTTTAAATCCTTCATACATCTTAAACCTGTTCAAATTAATGCTTTGACACACAAGTGTGTTCCAGAAAATGTTGACCTTTATTTAGGTTAAGACTGAAACTGCAACCGGTTTGAGTTGAACATGCGCGTGATCGTCGCCAAACACGTCTGGACTAACTGGGTCTAGTCTCTTATAGACTCGGTCAATCTGACTCAAGTTTATATCGAAGCTCTCGGAGACCGATGAATATAGATACGCTTTAGTCCGGTGGCTGAAGGGGGGGGGGGGGGATCGCCACCCGAGCTTTGAATTTATGAGACCAAGTTGTTCTAGACCAGTTTTTTGTGTAGATTCCGAATATGGGGGTCAGATGTCTACAATGGGCGTGTGTGTGGTGGGGTGGGGAGAATGTAATGTTGACACAATAATTAATAAAATATAAAATTTCCAGGACTGCCCATCTTTAAATACGTGTTTATTTATGATACCCTGGACAACTGTTTTAATTTGTGGGGATGTGGGGTGGGGGTAGCAAGTGTAGGTGTGTGTGTGTATGTATGTATGTATGTATGTATGTATGTATGTATGTATGTATGTATGTATGTATGTATGTATGTATGTATGTATGTATGTATGTAAGTGTGTGTGTGATTGGGTGGGGGGGGGGTATTATGTTGACATAAATGATAATCATGTTATATATTAATAAAACATAACTTTCTAGGACTGCCCATCTCTAAATAAGTGTTTGTGATGCCCTGGACAACTATTTGATTTGTGGGATGGGGGTAGCAGGTGTGCATTTGTGGAAGGAGGGGGGGGGGTAAATTTGTGGGAAATGAGTTCACGTTGATTTAAATAATGACGGTGTGGGATAAATGTATTTTGGGGGCAGAAAGCACTTGCTTCAAAATTGACCTGAAAAGTGTTTTCTCGTGTTTTTCGTTCAGTACCAATATTGTCATTCAAAAAATGGTAGGCCTACTTTCGAGAGATCTGGAATTTAAACATTATAAAAAAAACACATGTTCGGATATTATGAGACTGGTGGCCAATCTTCTCCACACACCAAAAATTGGCCAGTCCTCTAAAAAAAAAAAAAACGAAAATAAAACGTAATCTCTAGAGACTGGGCAAATAGAGCTTCATTCTCATCTAGTAGGTCAATCTGCATTATGTAGGTCGTGTGACGTCGTGCACGTGATCACGACATATCTAACATCACGTGATAATAAACATGGCTGTCGACGAACTGGCAAACTGGTGTAGGTGCGAGATGTTTGTTGTGGATAACAGTTATTGTTATTTAGTGATACTTTAACGATCTAAGAATTTTGTTGACGGACAATATCTGTCGAATGAACGGATACAACGTATGGGATGAGGTGAATGAACATAAATAATTACACACGACATCATTATGTGTGTGAAGCCGCGATAATCGAGACGTTATTTACAAATTCGTGTCACGTGACTCGGGCTTGCTTGACAACTGTCAATCATTCCAAATAAGGAACAACGTAAAACAGGACAGGAACGCCCATTTTATTGTGAAGCTCGCAAATTGTCCAGTCTCTGGTGCTGGTTACAGGTTTACTCAAATTTTTTTTTTATACAAATGGAAACGAAAGTGTTGGTTTACTAAAAATTAATACTTTTATATAAATCGAAATGTAAAATAAATAGAAGAGACTGGGCCAGTCTAGGATATTATCTTCTTGATCGCTGATCAACAGCTCGCATGTAATTCTTTGGATATGCTTCAGATGCCCATTCACATTGTAAATCTGAGGGTCATCTTGTTCGATTATTGGTTTTGCAACCTGTCTCCATATTGTTGCAACGCAAAATAATTATTGCGTTTAATGTGCAGAAAAAGACTACTCAGGCAAGATGGTAATAAAGAAAGAAAGTTTTGTTATTTTTCATCACAATAAAATTCCCCCAGAAGATCTTTCTTCGAATGTCATCTACAGATGTAAGTCAGTTTTTGCCCTACAAGGTACAAACAATTTTTTCTAAACCAGCAATTACGTCATCCCAGCCCTTTAAAAATTGTTAGAAAGTTGGGATTATCTTGAAAAAGAAAGACAGATACTGAGATAGTCATTACAACTGAAAGCATGTACCATAGGCCAAGATATTCTTGACACTTTCAATACTAATCTTGATCGGATCAAAATATATCAAGATAAGTATTGAAAGTGTCGAGAATATCCTAAAGCTGACAATCAACCACGAGAACACCAACATATCTTACCTGCTCCTCTTCGCATTTCAAATTAATGGAGGTGCTGAAAAATATTGCATTTTGCATTGTCGCTCGGGTGAAATAGACATCCCAATCATTCTCTTGCAAACAATGATCCAAATATACAAATTTTGATCGATAATGAGCCGGGTAAGCGAAGAAAATATCACGAAAGGGCGACTTACATCAGTAAATGACGCTAGAAAAAAGATTTTACTGGGTGAAAAAAATAACAGATCTTCCTTTATTACCACTTTGCCGTATACGTGATCTTTTGCTGCATGACTGGAATGAAGATTTACAATGTGAATTGGTTTCTGAAGCAAATCCAAAGGAACTGCGAGCTGTTGGTCAGCAACCAAGAAAATATTTATCTCAATCATTATGAACTTTCGATTTTAAAATCTTCTGATGAGGACTAGAATACACTAATGACTAAACATATCCCTGAGTTACTCTGTTTTTGATTTACATTCCCAAATCTCTTGAAAAGAACCATTATAATTTAATATTTTGAACGAAAACGCTAACGAGATACTACTTTAAGCTCAATTATGAACGAAATGACTTCTGTCCACAAAAAAACATGTTGTCACACCCCCCCCCCCCCACGAGATCCCACCCCAGCGTCCACCCCCGCACAATGGGAATCTTAAAAAACATTTACAAGAGATGTTTCATCAAGCTCTTAGACAATCACCATTTAAATCAACGTGAACTCATTTCCCGCCAATTTTATTCCCACCCCACCCCTCCACACGCACACCTGCTACCCCCACCCCATAAATCAAACAGTTGCCTAGGGATAGTCATAGAAACTTATGTTTTATTAATGTATAACATGATTATGATTTATGTCAACATAATGACACCTCTTCCCCTCTACCTCCACACACGAACACCTTCACTTGCTACCCCCGCCCCACATACACGGATATCAAAACAGTTGCCCAGGGTATAATTAACACGTATTTAAAGATGGACAGTCCTAGAAATTTATGTTTTATTAATATACTATGTCAACATTACATTCTCCCCACCCCACCACACACACATAAGCTTATTGTAGACATTTGACCCCCTATATCTCGAACACGCCCCCTCCAACGCCTGATCACCACCCATATTCGAAATCTAAACAAAAAACTGGTCTAGAAAAACTTGGTCTCATAAATTCACAGCTCGGGAGGCGATCCCCCCCCCCCTTAAGCCACCGGACTACTTGAATAATCGACACAAGCTAGGTCATTTCGGAACTAACACGTGGCTCAATTTTATCTCAATAATTCGAATGCCCGAACGAGTCTAGCAGTACTCTCCGGCCCCTATCTTTTGGTACCCTGGACCTCGCGTAGTTCCAGCACCCCTTCGTCTAAGTCTAACATTCGGCCATAATGTATGTTTTGTCATAAATTCGTTTTATCTACTCGCACTTCTTTATTTGCACATGTTATATCACGTCTTCAACCTCGTGGGTTTTCTCCAGGTACTCCGGTTTCCTCCCACTGCTAAAGACCCCTACGCGCAAGCAAATTATTGAAATAAAATTAAACCATATGTTAGTCCCGAAATGACATAGTTTCTGTCGAGTGGACGTTAAACCCCATACGTCTTGTCCTGTCATTTATTGTTTTAATTATCCCCCTTTAATCCCTTTTCACTAACCACATAGTAAATATTGTCACTATGTATATAATTCATGTAATTGTCTGCGATATCGCCTCGGCGGAAGCGGACGTTAAATAAAGCTATTTCACACACTTTCTCAAAGCAGTGAGTCGGTCCTCGTGTATAGGAAATATGCTGGAATTATCAAGAATTAGTAACGCTATAAAAAAAATCAAATGTACAGTTACATTGTGAATTGGGATGTTATGTGCACTGCGTCAAATCCTCTGCATCTTTCAACGGAAATCTTGAAAAACAGACTTGAATCGGCACAACTGGAAACCTTTTCTTAAGCGCCAACCACGTATAACCCGCGGGTAAAAATTTGACAGCGACCTTCGATCTGTGGCTCAGCATCTTTAATGTTGACGTCTTTCAAGATCTCTTTATATCCTTTCTCTTGTCTTTCATTGTCCCAACATCAAGACGAAACATAGTGGAACTATTGGTACTATTTGAGAGATGGAAAGAAGCATACTCAGGTAGGCCTAAACATCGCACCTGTACAAGATGCGTCGTCGCGTTCCGCTAAAGGTTTGTCAAACCACGTACGTAACTAACAGTAACTAACGTACGAAAAATTAATTGGTGGCTGCTGGCTTTTTTTCGCACGTATATAGTGAATGGCCATTTTGCTCAGTAATCCCAGCCAGAATTTGGTTATTTTTTTTAATTTGCGTTAAAGTTTAAAATATTTATTTAGAACTGAAATAAATGAACTATTAATCAATCCCCACGCTAAAAACATTAACAGAATTGATAGTGTATATCTGAAATTGATACGACCGAAGCACAAAATAGTGCAAGATGGCAGCCGCCATGAACCACCATTCGCTGAAGCTGTCATTTTGAAGACGACGTCAATTCTATGAGTACTAGATGTTATTTTTGTTAAAAATCATTGGAAGAAGCGAGAACATGTTGGGGCTGTACGGATCATATAGTCCTAAATGTTGAAAAGGAGACAATGTTGATGCTGACATTTTGTTTGTTGACCCCGTGCCATAACCTGTGTAGATCACGTGATAGGGATATAATGACTACTGAATGTGTCTGAGATAACTTCTCCGCAGGTAGCGTGTCTCAGATGTTCAGATTGGTCAAACCATAGATAATACCGTATTATCTATGGTCAAACCAACAAAAAATCTCGCGAACGGGAGAGTCAACCCCCTGCCCTATGCTTCAGTGCTGATTCTTTTTTTGAAAAAAAAATGTACTGGATACTAGGCGACTTTTGTTTGGATACGTTATGTCTAAACGAAGTATAATATGGTTACGAAACAATTTAATTGCGAGACTGGCTGATAACAATTCCTACAGGTTTCTTCTGGTTACGAGTCGACTGACTTCGGATCCATTCACTCATTTTTTGAATTGTTTGTTTATTTGTGGTTTCTGAGTATGATATTTTGGCGCCAGAAATCTAAATAAAACGCGGCATGTCTTAATAGTGCAATATTTGTTTTCAGCGCCCACATTTTAATTAGGATGCATCATGTCGTCGCCCCTGTCCGATTTCTGTTTGTGGAGACTCTACAGGTCACAATTTTTATTCAATTTGGACAAAACTTGAAATATAAGTTCATATCCCAAAGACCTCGGTTCCTTCCAATACTGACACGGATCTGGCCGTAACTTCATGGATTATTGCCTGATTATACGAAAAATCGTGTTTTATCCGATTTTCGTGAAACTTAAAGTATATTTATGACTGATAAATCTCGATACCTTTCAATACTGACCTGTATCTGGCCACACCTCCATGGATTATGGCCCTTGATTCTAATCTTCCTCTAAGTCGCGAGGGTGTTGGATCGGAATTAACTAGGGCCTCTCTTCGCCAAAACGAGATTTTGAACTATGAAAAATGACTAGAAATATGGTCTGTGTTTTAATCAGATTGATTTTGTTTTAAAGACGTACTATGTAAGAGACCAATCTGCCTATAGCAGATATTTACTTTTATTTTTTCATTCTTCAAATGTTAGATAAATTATTATTTATTCAAACGGCAAGCTCATATTCAACTCTAAATAATTTGAACCGTCACTACTCTAGATTCTATCAACCTATGGCAATACTCGCTAATTTTCGCCGGGTAGACAATCGAGTCTACGATGACGCCTAAAAATTGCCCACGGGACCCTCTTTTAGTCACGTGAACAATTTAAAAAAGTGACTTGTGAGGTGAGATGGCTGGGTGGGTGGGTAGGTTGTATGCCGAGTAGTGTTTTGTAAAGATCTTAAAGTTAGTGTAAATAACTTAATTAATAAAAATACACTGTTACTTGATCGTGAAGTAGAAGAAAACCGGTTAGTATTTTGAATTTGGATCATATCATTCCACTAATGTTGATGACCGGGCCCCTTCCACTTGAATCCAGTAGTCCAGTTCTTGGGTATTTAGAAAGATAAACGAACAACCAAATAAAGGAAAGACAACAAAGGAATGAGAATGAAATGGGGGTTTAACGTTTTATTTTTCTGCCCCAACCCGGCTTATGAAAACGGGCTTACGTCATGTAGTGAGCTGAGGCAAAGTTTTCCCGGACAAAACCTGGATTCCATCTGTCATTGATTCTTTACATATAAATAGTTATGCACTTCAGATTGGGGTATATCTCACAATTTCGGAAATTACATGAGATCCGAACAATTTTGTAAGACGTCTAGTCGTCATCGACTTCCAAATGGCAAGAGTTATCTTACGTATACGCAATAAGCTACACGGGTGGAACCCAGCTTGCGTTCCATCGGAACACCAGTCGCGTTTTCCTTGACACGTCCTCCGTCCTGCATAATTCTGACGATTTTTGTCGGCCAAGTCCGGGATGAAAGTCGGGATCTACTGCCTGGTCAATGAGCAAGCACTAGTGATAGTCATAATTAATTGATCAAAAAGTCTCTTCACATGTATTTTACAAAAGTTACCCCTTGGTGATACCGAAGCTAGCGGGTATTTTAGATGTTGGGTTGGGATAGTATATAAAACATTTACTAGTCGCTGTGCTTGACCCCCTCCTCCCGCCAGGGGAAACTACGCATGAAAATCCCGGAAATATTCTCTCCCAGCACCGTGATCGAAACCATTACTTCTGCGACTCCCCGCGACGTAATGATCGATAGTTCAAATATATCTTCATTCTACGAAGACTGAATTTGAATTTGAAATATTCGAGGAATATTGAATATTATAGATCATATTTGTTACCGAATGGTATTTTCTTACACTGGACGAGGTCCACATTGGAATTCACCCTATTTTCAACCAACAGTGTTGAGGTCGAGTAGAGCAAGTCAATTAATTCCAAAATTTTGAGCAAGACAATTTTTAAAGGTGAATTATGTGAGAACTACGCCTATCTATTTCAGGTATAATTTTTCTTCTGTGTTCTTCATGTCGGTGGATGACACAGTCACGTGATTGAGAGAAACCGGTTTAAATTGTGATTTCTATGGGTTATTACTACGTTAGTAAATCATACACAGGTGAGTCACATACTTTTTTTTTATTATAATCTAGGAGGACATAGGCATATGGGTTCGATGTATGTTATGGGTGTGGGGGCAGAACTAGTTCAATTCTGAAGGTACATGTAGGTCTCATTACACTCGCCCGGTTGAACTGAACTATATAATAGAGCAGAACATTACATGCCCGAAAAAAAAAATCGATGGCCGAAACAAACACGGGGTCGCGTTGGTTAATGTGGGCGTGGTGTGCGAACATACATAAGCAGGACCGTAACTAGCTCAGAGCAACGAGGGGTGGGAAATGTTCTCAGGGGTGCTGTAAAATTGACGGACAATGTGTATCTATTGTTTTAACGGGGGGGGGGGCAAAATCTACATTGCCATAACTTAGATTTGGATTGACCCTGATCGATTTTTAAAACATTTGGACCATATCCTGTCAATATTCGGAAAATCTGTTTGCAGTTTGGAATGTTGTGTCTTTAAATGAATTATGTCAGAGCATTGGTATTGCATTGTCTCTGCCACAATGGTGTTTGTTCGTTCGACTCGTTTACGGGTCGTAAATAGGTGTTTAGCGTTTCATCAATGCTACATTGCGATCATTTTTGGGGACTAACGGGTTTGAATACCATAAGCTTGGAACAGCAACATAATTTCAAAATTTAAATTCGATTTTCATAGTTTATTTATATTGGAAAAAAGCAAAATTGCATCATTTAAAATATAGTTGGTACAATTTCTAAGTCCTGTCTACATCAAACGAGTTTGTCTGTTGGCGGTGACCATCCTGTGGTATTGTGTGTGTTCACGCGGACTCTCTTCACATCGCGTATAAATGAACAATGTCTGTGGTAAATATAAACCACTTTACACGGGTTCAGCACTCTGTAACGTAGAATGTTTTCAAAAACCCAAACAATGAGTAAGTCAATACCCCATGTCGTAGCTTTCTTGTGCAGATATACAGAAGCTGAAAGTGGGAATCGACCCTGAGGCACAAACACATACGCGTCATGAGAACCAACGTAAGTCTTTTGGTCACAGAATTCGCCCGACAAGTCGCATGAGTCTTCTAGATGACCATGACGAGTTAGGGCATACATGAGTCTGTTCTTGGACAACACAGTCTTGTTTATAAGATGAAAACCTCTTTCAGGATAGCAGTCGGCTTGTGTGACCATAACCAATTTTCCTTGTAAATGAGTAAATACGTATTCAAATATATTTGAAGTCTTATGGGAGTCATACACTCTGTGAAATTTCAATTTTATACCATTCGAATATATCTTAGATTCCACATAAGTTGGCAACGAAACATCGTCGAATAAGAAATGGATTTCTTCAACGTTAACATGCATAAGTGTAGATTGTAGACTGGAAATGTATTCTTCCATTCGACGATCAAGATCCACTAAACTCAAGTCCGGATGAGATAATCTTGCTTTAGGTAGATAGAGAAGAGGAAAAGTCAAAACAACTATCATCTTAACACAATTGGATGGAGATTCAGTCTGCGGGTTGTTTACAAAAATGGATGACACTGGTCGTTTGTTGACAATATCGGGAGATGCTATTTTATGTAATTTGTCAGATGCGAATATTGAGGACGACGGTGCTGATGGCGATGCATAACGAGGATAAGGATTGGGTGATTGGTGCCTTATATATAATATCAGAATTAACACCAATACAACACCAACGAAAGAATCTCGTACTTTCTTCATCACCGCCAAATGAAACTCCTGGTGAAGGTAAACAATCTGATCACGTGCAATCCGAGACCGGTTCAGTCGGTACTGTGTGAAATAGCTGGCGTGTTGTAGTAAGTCGACGAATTCAGGGGCAATTTCAGTTTATGTCTTCTATTTTTCAACAGACAGCCCAAATCCTTGGTTATCTGAGTTACAGAGTGAAATTCACGACACAATTCTAATTGTTAACCCAATAGTAATGCCTATGCTACAAATAATATGCTAACTTCAATCCATGTACGTTTTACTTATAGTAAATTGCGTATTGACACATGCGTACAAATGCTAGTTAATTTGTATGGCGCACCCCATAAACATTGCGGTCAGAATTTGTATTCTATTAAATTTTAAAGGGACCATCCCAATTTTATCAGAGTCTCAGAAATTTCGCGGAACACAATTGATTTGAAATTAGAGTAAAAACGGAAACCGTTGAATGTAAACCAGATTCATATCAGAGTATTATATGCATTGCGACACGCTTCTGTCACTTTTTAGGTCTCCAATGTTAGCGATTTAGCTCCTTTGAATCCAACCCTCATCGTGGTAACGATTGACACTGTTTGAAATATGGTGGTTGATAGTGGACCAATGGCGACAGACCACCATCAAATTGTAGTTCGTCTATTTCTAGCAATTCTCTCCCTCTTTCTCTTTTTCACCCCTTTGCATGCTCATTTTTTGTTGATTTTTTGGTCTAGAATGGACGAAGAGGGTTTGAATTAACGTTTTCTGCCCGGTTTTGGTAAATATTCATGATTTTGGGGTGGAATGACAACGGGGTTATCAGGTTGGGTACGGTGATATGTACGGAAACTAGTTACATGTTTATAGGGGCTAAGTGGGTAAGATGCTGGCTCGCTAGCCTGGACGTCGGGTGTTTGATCACTGCATTGGCCGAGAAAGTTCATCCCGATTTTCCAGCGTGGTTCCCCTTATCAGTGATACAGGGCGGAGGGCCTGACAAGGACAGTTGTCTGGTCGTTCGGATAGGACGAAAAACCGAGGTCTATGTTCACATTGGCTTGTACGTAAAAGATCCATTTACAGTTGGAATTCGACACAAGATTGGGCCGTAGTCCCTCAAAGCACACTGTATGGCGTATGCACGTCTTCATTAGCTCAGTTGTTAAACCCCATTTCATTTCATTTTCATTTCATTGTGTTTTAGTAAGCTTCTTCAAGTTTGTGTATCTCCAAATTTTGGTGGTCAACCTCATACAAATTTAAGCGCAAAGACATAACCAGCCCAACGAAAATTTGTGGAAAGGTTGGAGGTGGGCAAGGCGGTCAGAATTAACATTGAAGTCAATGGGGAAATTAATGGTGGTCTGCCTCCCAATTTCTTAAACAAAGTTGTCTCCCCTGGCAGTTCACACTGGATAGTAAGACAGTGGACATGAAAGATCTCGCCTTTTTCGTAAGCCAACAACATGACATTGTGACTGCATAACGATAATATCGAATTCATAATACCATCCTTAGAGCGGAATAAATAGACGCAGGCCCGGCGGAAGGTGTGGGCGGGGGGTGGGGGGGGTGGGGGGTGCGGGCGTATTCGCTGATTCGCTGGTACTCTATTTTTCGGGTTATTGCACGCAAGTAATTAAATTTATGCCGTTAGAGATACAACGAAGTCGGATTTTAGCGTACTTCTAGAACGTAGGCTTCTGAAAGCCTATTATGCTCTATAGTCTGGAGCAGTGGTTCTCAAGTGGTGGTTCTTTTTGCCAACGGCACACCATGGGACACATGAAAAAATAGCGGCACACCTGGCTAAATAATATTATATAGGAAAAATAGCAAGTCATAGACGGCATACAATCGTAGACACATACTAGTCATAGACACACCGACTAACTCAAACTAAATGAAGAAAACACAGCTATGAACTTAGTAGTTGACACCAGTGAATACTCAATTAGGATCCTGTGGTTTTTCGCATTTTCTTGGTTTGCCGTTCAAAATTTCGCGGCACACTTGGGCAGGTTTTGCGGCACACCTGTTTGCCGCGGCACACTGGTTGAGAACCACTGGTCTGGAGGCTCAGTGCGGAGGGGTGTCCATTAAATGGGCACAAAAGCAGAGCCAACTTTTCTAGGATAAAATTTTGCGTAGAATATGATGCCCAGTGGTCATCAGTCCGCCGCCGGGGCGTTTTCGAGATATTCGGGGTCAAAGGTCAAATGAGTTCATTTGCACTAGAAGTGAATGCGCAGTCATTCCTGTATCATGAACATAATATGCTGAAAATGGTCGAAATGGTCGAGCAACTAACCTAACATATGTGATATGTTTTCAAGACAGTCTTCATCTGGAAATGGAGACCGGTGTCCCAAGCTGTATTAAAACCAGACTTTTATTTTATAATGATAATGTGTAGGTGAAATTTACCCTTCGTTGTCAAGTACGTCACGTGGGTCATTCATTGTATATACCCCTAAAGGAATGCGAATCGATTATCAGGGTACCCAACGAAAAAATTGACCCGAAATCTTACCCGTTCACGTCCAAACGACTCAATATTTTGAGCTGAAATTTTGAGACACGGTAAATACACCATTCCTCTATATTTTGGTACATAAATTTCATGCGTACTGTTCAAATGGGAATAGTCCCTTTAACATACAAATTCGTGCATGGTATTCAATTAAAAGTAAAATTCGTGTGTTATTAGATTTCGCGCTCTTTATTTGAGCAACTATATAGGTTAACTATTAGTTTTTGTTTTCACTCTACCCGACTGTCCGAAAAATAAGATTGTCCGAAAGTTAGGGGACAAAAAGTGTAGCCTCAGGAATTAAGTTTCAAAAACTTAAATCATATTTCACATGTTGCTTAAAAGGCAGGGATGGGGTGGGGGCTATCAATCTTCAATAGAGGCTCGATCTCGCTTTAACTACGTCGCAAATACCAAGCCCCGCGCCCTTTAAGCTAAAATGTCTACGTGTTGCAAAGTTCAAGGTTCATTCAATGTCGAAGTTTCCGTGGAGGTCGCCATGTCACAACCTCTGATTGGACGCAACTGTTCGTGTGTCTGTAGATAACATAGCTATAAGTTCGGAATTGTGGAGTAATCTAGCAACGTCCAGATGTTGTAAAACACGCAGTCGTTGCTTCGGGGACATGGGGTCAATGCGCACCAAAATTGAACTTATCCAAGAGCCAGTGATACTCCTTTAATTTCATTTTCGGATAAAACATCTGGATACCCACAACCTTGATATTACGTGCTTTTATACTATTTGCTTAAAGGAGAGCCATGGTCATTTGCCTGATTTTCGGGAACTTCGTAATTATGATGTATCAGTGGTACATTTGAACGGTTTTGGAAATAAGGTAAAAATGGTGACCTCTGGGGGGTTCAAATGCTAAAAACTTAATATTTCGTAAATTAGGGGTCATAATCCAGAAAGCTACTGTCCAATACGTGCCAATATCGAAAAACGCCCGGGCGTTTAGGCTATATCAAAATTGGATGAAAATTCGAACCTCTGGCCCACAAATTGAGTATTACTTGATTTTAAGAGTAGCGGCCGTTTGTCGGACAGTTTCGGACCGATGTTCACGAAATTTTGATTAAGCCGTAATTTATGGTGCAACGGTGATATATTTGAACGGTTTTGACAATCGGAAAAAAAACGGTGAGGTCTAGAGGGTCCTCAAGCTTAACAAGTCGAGATCGTTCGGTTATAAACACACATTATCAGTTTCATCAAAATCGTATAAAAATTGTGGCCTCTAGAGTGTCCACAACCTTGGAATTATTATGCATATATTGGTCAAGTTCAGCATCACAGGAAACTACTATCGAATGTACTTGCATGGTAAGGGAGTTAGAAACATAGCTGAGTAGTTTCACTAGCCAGAAAGCATCTATAGATCCCGAGGAGCTTCCGGGGTCTAAGCGGCCCCTGAACCCTCGCCTGTGGTTAGCTTTTGTTATGTTTTGAATGATAAGTGGTATTAGATATTCTAGAAAGTATAAGCACACCCTGCCTGTGTTCGACAACCGTCACAGCATAAACTTATTTCTTTTTCTGCAGTCGAAGATGAAAGTACTTTATTTGGAAACGACAAAATGATGTCTTTTGATAAAATGGCCGCCACTGTAAAAAGACGGGAAACTATTTTATAATGCGGTACTAACCCGTTTTACATCTGTCATACTGACAATAAATTAAAGACCAAATAAATGAAATGGGGTTTAACGCCCCACTGTTCTGCTCCTTAACTGGGCTAATGAAGACGGGCATATAACATTTCCGATTTTAAAAAATGGAAGCAGCATAAATACTTCTCAAAACTCTCGAACTATACTTGGTGTTTTCGACTGAAACCATCGATTTGGGAATTAAAATATCAGTCAATTATGTTCGTGTCTGTGCTAATTAAGCGTAACTTTCGTAAGATATTGGCGGGGGATGGTCGAATAGTTAGCACGTGTGCGCTGTATGATACGGTTTGTCATTGAGTCAACTGACGTGGTTTCGATTGCCCAGTTGTACGTGACAAGGTGCAGGGTCGCCTGTCTAACCTCGTGGGTTTTCTCCGGGTCCTTCAGCCCCCCTCCCACCTGCTTAAGACCCCTACGCACAAGCGAATTATTGAAATAGAATTCAACCATGCGTTAGTCCCGAAATAAAACCCCCTCCCTCTTTCGTATGATATTTCTTCGGCAATACTCTCGCTAGTAAACTTGATTCCAAGAATTGATTCTCAGGATGCCATGGTGGGTTAGGTCTAAATATAAGGGCCAACTGCTGATTTGGTCAAAGAGCTAGTGCTAACCTTAGACTTAGCCATAAGTCACATAACATCTCGCAACCATGACGAAATTAGCAGTTGGCCTTAATATTTAGACCTAAACGGGCAACGATTTCTCACTATATAACCAGGGGGTCCAGGTGTATGCTGAAAATGTTCCTAGAAAGTTTTCGATCTGTTTTTTCCCTTTAATTGCCAATTGTAAATAGAGTCTAATCGTCCAGGCGTGACGAAAACCGAGATCCACCAGCAAACCCATTCGTGTGCATGTAAAAGAACTCTTGTCATTTTGAATTCGATGAAAGTTAACCATTTTTTGCCAAGTGTGGTATATTGTATTTTATATAAATGGGTTCGCCCGTCTGCCCGTCACACTTTTTGGGACACGATAATTGGTAGAATGTAGGCCCGTCGGAAAGAAATTCATATAATACTGTAACAATGTAAATCTTCGTTAATAAAAACACACTGGAATTATCCTTTTAACTGTTTAATACCGGATAACATAAAATATCATATACACAGAACAGACGAGTGACTGTCCTGGAAACGGGATGAAACCTAGAATACTTTGTCAATGTACAAATCGGTATTTATAATAAAATGATATCTTAGGAATTAACAATATACACAATTAACGAACGTAGGTCAGGGTCGTATCTAGTGGAGGTGCTGGGGGTACATTGCACCCCCAGAAAAATAAGACGCCCCGAGAAATGGCGCCACTCAAAAACTTTGACAACCGCTCAATTATAAAATAATACACGTGGTTATGATCACACAGTGATGCTCTGAAGGCACTGATCAATCGGTCGGTTTTAAGGGCGTCCACACTCTTCTCTCACCTATGTAGAGGCTAGGGGTGCCACCATGGATGCGGATCCGAGGGGCGGGGGCAATAGGAGTAACTACATCTCATAAAAAAAAACTGCAGTCCTTGTAAAAAAATCGTCGATATAAAATACAAAATCGACTTTTAGATATCACCAGAGTGGCCGAAATAGGAGTTTCTAGCAGCGTTATTTTCCCAAATTTTCTGAGGGTGGATCCCAGACGTTGGCGTCAAGCCCATAGGCGAAATGCCCCTCCCATCACCCCTTTCTGAGTCAGCGCCTGTCCCACCACATGACATTAGAGGTTTTTGGGGCCGCTGCAACCAGATGACATTATTAGAGATTCTCGTTGTGGTCGCCCTATCCATATGGCCTTATTGGTGTTTCGGACAAGTTCTAGTTTAGAAGACCAGAAGTGTCTTATTCTGGTGTGTTTAATGCCAAAATGAGAAATAGCGCCACCTAAATTGACATACGGGATTGCGACCCCAAGTGCGTGGAAAACGGGTTTGCGCAGTCAAATTTTCAAAATTTTCGGGGGGGGGGGGTGATGTCCGGGTGTAACTCGGGCATTATATTGGCCCCCCTACCACTCTGCTGCACCCCCACTTTCAAAATCCTACATACGGCCCTGACGTAGGTAACCATAAAACATTAAAGACAATAATTACAAATAATAAAAAATAATAAGGATTAAGCTTATCATTCTGTCTAAACTATTAATGAGTTGGTTGTCCACCATCGGTTACCAAGTTACAAGATTAATGGCTTCGGGTGTAATTGGTATTAAAAGAAGTCTATCGAAATTCAAATAAGTTATTTAAACAACACAGTGGACATTTAATGAATGAATGAAATGATAAAGAAACGAATGAATAAATGTACGTCTTCTATCTCCATTACAATACCACCAGGTCCCAGTTCCGACGGCCCTGAGAATGTTCAAACTAATAGAATGGAATAGGATAGCATTTTCTAGAATGGAAACGTTCTTAGGGGGCATCATACAATATTATACAAGATTTTAAGTATGAAATAAAAGTACAAAAATTATGCACGAGCACAAGATCAGAGCACTCACATAACGTGACAGTGCAAGAAACACACCATATTTTACACGCGTATAAAAATAAATAAAACAAAACATGTGCGTACATAAAATAAAGTATTTAATAAAATATTATGCATACACCAAGGCCTATTTTAAGGTTTTATTGGTAAAGCACGATTTCCAGTGTTTTGGGGTTTCGTGAAAATTTCCAGAATTTGACTTCCGATAAAACACTATCAACAAAATCTAACAGAATTAACATATTATTAACATATTAATAACAATGTGTCAGTCTAAACATATCAGCTAACGAAACAGAGTAGAAGTACTAAGTTTATTTTGTCGTTGAACAGTGTATCTATTTCCAGAATACCCGTTGATCTAATACTACAATACCTGTTGATCTCATTCCCGAATACCTGTTTATCTAATACTAATAAATGTTGATCTAATTCCAGAATGCCTGTTTATCTAATTCCTGAATACCCGTTTATCTAATACTAGAAAACCTGTTGATCTAATTCCCGAATACCTGTTTATCTAATTCCTGAATACCTGTTGATCTAATACTAGAATACCTGTTTATCAAATTCCTGAATACCTGTTTATTTAATCCTAGAATACATGTTATTATTAGTAATTGATCATCCAGACACACTGTATATAGGGAGGAGATCTCTTTCTACGGCACTAGTCTACGATATCACCTTAGGTGGAAGTGGACGTTAAACTCTCAGTAACGAGCGAACTTCTACGGCAGTATCTCGATAAGTAGTCTCTATCATCCAAACAAATATTCTACTCCGTACGTTGAAGACTAGGGGGGGGGGGGGGTTGGGTGACCGAGACTACTCGATAAGTTGACTTCAAATTTACCACCTAATCCGCTGACATTAGTACCCCTGTAACATATTGATCATTATGACGGACCGTAAGAACGTATTTTGTGGCTCAGTCGACACGATTTTAAACTATATTTCCAAATTGAATAATAATTTAGAAGTTTTGTATTATATCGTAAAAACCATTTAAAGAAATGTGTTAACCATTTCAGTCGTTCGATGGTTGAACAGGTGTTATAAATTGTTTTAAAATCGTGCAAATGTCGTGGGTTAGCGTTTAACCCACATCGTATATTCTAGATTGTAAGTTATTGTTTTCATTCCATTTGAGAGACAGTGACCAAGATGGGTAACGGCAATGAAAAGGGTTAGTAAATTTAAAATGTCAAGACCGGTTTGTTTTTGGGTGAACAGTGATATTTTGATTTATTAATGCTGAACCGTATTTGTTATTTTCATTTTAGTCTAAAATGCTAATCATTTTAAAGTCATTCAGCGTGTTGTTGTATTATCTATGCTTTTATCAAACTGAGCAAGATAGTGTGTTGGCATAAATAGATTGTTAGTTTGATTAATTTGGTTTGTTTCATGAAGTTAGATAACCATTGTTTCTTTTGTCAGTATTTAAGCCTGGATAACTATCGAAATACAAATGTTTTATGTAAAATAAACCTGACTCATATCTAAATTTGGGGGGGGGGGGGATTCGGAGGATACAAGTGTTATACAGTGTCTTTTAACATATTTTTGTAGAATTCGTTGGATTAATATGTTATAGAAATTCAAGTCTTGTAATATTGAGTATTAGGTGATCCCTGCAATGACCAAGAAAGTTCATCGGGATTTTCCGGCGTGGTCTCCCCTTGTCAATGATGCAGGAAGGAGGGTCTGACAAGGACAGTTATTTAGTCATTCGGGCGGGACTAAAACCTTCATAGCACACTGTATGACGTATGTCCATCTTCATAAGCCCAGCTGGGGCAAACCAGTGGGACGGTAATTCGATTATTAGATGAATACAATGGTCTAAACTGGGACTGTCCCTTTAATTTATTATCGTGATTGTGATAAACAGTATGAAGTTATCGTTCTACATCTATATTTCTACTGAGATTATTCATCTACACGAGAATTAACTTGTATTCTATATAATCGTGTCATTTGTTACGATGTTCGTTTTTAACAAATTTAAAAAAACAACAACAAAACAGCATGTAGACAAACGCAAGATCTCGAACCCTCTGACTACTACTACTACTACCCGTAGCTTTAACGTTTGCTTCCACAAAAGTGATATCGCAGACAAGGCATTTGATGACTAACAGGATTGGGCCTAAATATTATTATTGACCAATGAGTGTCTGTTGTGATTGACAGGTGTATAATTTCCATGTCGATTAAGTCCAAACTAGAACAATGGATATGAAAACAAAGAACTTTTACTTGACTAATGTCTATTGCTCGAGATAGCAGTTACATTCAGAGGTGACAGCCGCTTTCATCAACATATATTGGTATATGAGGTTTGTTTGAGTCCATTATTATTAAATTTGGTATATTTGTTTATTAAACCTTTTGAATATCAGAATGAATATAATGTCCAGGGAAAAGAAAACAAAAATATCTAACAAAAATTACAGATAATGAAATTTTATTTTTTGACATTTTGTTCTTGGTTCGATTCCCGCCGATGTCGACTACTCTGCATCTAACCTGAGCTAATAGAAGACGGGCATACGCCATACAGTGTGCTATGAGGGCAATTTTTCCCGGGGCAGCGTCTCTATGGCCTACTCATATCGAATTCCAACTGCCAAGGGATCTTTTACGTGCACGCCAATGTGTACACGACACCTCGGGTGTTCGCCCCATCCGAACGACTAGACAGCTGTCCTGGTCAGGCCCTCCGTTCTGCATCACTGACAAGAGGAAACAACGCCGGAAAATCTAGATGTAGGGATCGAACACCTGACCTCCAGGCTAGCGAGCCAGCGTCTTACCCACTTAGCCACGTGATCCCCGACTCAGAAAAGAACATTGCTGCTATGTTTTTTTCTGGTGTCCCCAGATTTACCGATAGGTGTTTTATTCGTGTATTAATTACATGTACCTCTCCAATCGACCCGAGAATAGAAATGAAATGAGGGTTTCCTTTCTACTACACCATCTGGGCTATTAAACATATGGAATGAAATGAAATGGGATTTAACGTCCTACTGTTTTGCACCGACTGGGATAATGAAGACGGTAGACAACACCAGCTTTACTACAGCCAAAGCTCGACAACGGTTCGGACTTGAGTTGCATGAACTTGCAGAAGATTAGGGTTGCCATTATCAGAGTTATTTCAAGATGGTGATGCGTTGAAATACTCCGAAAGGAACCTCACTCTTCTTTTTATTATAATCATATTTTTCTTTATTTTGCTAGCAGTCAAAGTTGCACAGGTTGATAATAAAAAGAAAATGGCCACTGTAATTAAGAATGTATTGATAGTATATGCTCATCAGGACCCGCTGTCTTTTAATGCTGCTCTCAAGAATGCTGCAGTCAAGACTTTAGAAAGTCAAGGTTATAAGGTCACGGTCATTGATCTGTATGCTCAGCATTTTGAACCAAGAGCTACCAGGTCTGACATAACAGGCAAGTATATATTAGTACTCTCTATCTTTTGGCGATTCAACGTCTGACTCCATAATATTGATGTCGCAGACAGGTGTACTACTACTACTACTACTTAGTGTTTAACGTCTGCTTCCACATAAGTGATATCGCAGACAAGACTTAGGAGAGCCGAAGCTCTTGTCTGCGATATCACTTATGTGGAAGCAGACGTTAAACACCAAGTAGTAGTAGTAGTATACCTGTCTGCGACATCAATATTATGGAGTCAGACGTTGACAGGTATACTTCAAATGTGTTATTGTAATATGCGCAATTATCTACAATACTTGCAAATGGTCGTATATATTGATTATTATACATGTATCACAAATAGAACGTATATTGATGTAATACACATATACCAGTTATAGAACGTGTATTAATGTAATATACATAGATCACCTATAGAACGTGTATTGGTGTATTATAGAACGTGTATTGGTGTATTATAGAACGTGTATTGATGTAATATACATTATACCACTTATAGAACGTGTATTAATGTAATATACATAGACCACTTATAGAACGTGTATTAATGTAATATACATAGATCACTTCACTTATAGAACGTATATTGATGTAATATACATAGACCACTTATAGACCGTGTATTAATGTAATATACATAGACCACTTATAGAACGTGTATTAATGTAATATACATAGATCACTTATAGAACGTGTATTGGTATATTGATGTAATATATATACATCACTTATAGAACGTGTATTGATGTGGTAGTAGTACCTTATAATAATAAATATAAACAATATAAATTTACAGAAGGACAGAAAATCCCACCAAAAACTAGATCAGGACAAACATGACACATCCGTTTTCAACAATTCGCTTGGGCACACGAATCTTCCCCAGTCAATCTAATTTAAATACAGATCTATATTTCGTTTCGTTTTTTATACCGTCGGTGGCCTACACTACATGACCAGTTATACCGGAGGGTCGTGTCAGTCTGTCAAGGGTTGTACGAACGACTTTTGGCCCTATGACGCCAGACCCACAGTTCCATGCAAGAAGTCGTGACAGACCGTTTCATTGACTAATCCCTCACTTCAACCAAAACGCCAGTAATATAACAACTCTTCCCGATCCTAGTGTTGTGAAGACAAGTAAAACAAAATTTTGAAATATAAAAAAACGAAACGAAATAGGATCTGCTTAATAAGATTGCTTTGGTAGTGGGATGAAACCGGAGTACCCGGGAAAAACCCACGGGGTCAGCCAGGCGAACCTAATTCTTGATACGTACATGCTTGAAACCTTGAAAGGTCTTATTATGAAAAGATCAGTTTAGGTTAATTAGGGGGATTTTATACATATTCTATTTTTCTTGTAGGGTAGAATATGTAGTGTCCTTATCATTTATTCCCGATTTTCGTTATAGGTGAATTATCTGATGCCAAAAAGTTTAGTTATATGCAAGAGATTGGGACGGCTTTCAAGGAAGACCGCCTGAGTCATGACATCAAGACTGAGATGGAAAAATTAAAGGAAGCCGATCTGGTTATTTTCCAGTTTCCGCTCTATTGGTTTAGCATGCCAGCTATACTCAAAGGATGGGTAGACAGGGTGTTTGTTAATGGATTTGCTTTTAATTATGCCAAAGCACAAATATATGATACCGGTCTAATGTCAGTAAGTGACGGCTCGCCATCTTAGATATTAAAATTGCCTGCTTTCCACATTATACATTTCCTTGGCTTATACATTTAATTGGTATGGCCGAGATGTGGTTCCTCTTGTCAGTGGTGTAGGACGGAGGGTCGGACAAGGGCAGCAGTTTTGTCCTTCGGGCGCGGGGATTAAAGGACTCCCGATCATTAAGTCGCATTATTTTTTCTGTTTGCCATTCGCCGTTTTAGAAGAATCACAGCCACTGTAATAGGAGCCACGGGGGGCCTGACAAGGATAAATGTCTAATCGCTCGGGTGGGATGAAAAACCGAGGTCCCATAAAAGATCCCCTGGCAGTTGCAATTCGATGTAAGAGTAAGCCATAGTGCCCGGGCAACATTTCCTATACACTGTATGGCGTATGCCCGTCTTCATTAGCCCAGTCTGAGCAGAACAGTAGGACGTTAAACTCCATTTCATTTTTAATCGGTATGCAAATGACACACTTACACATTAAAACGGATATAGGTGTTTGCGTATCATTGGAGAGACTAAAAACATACGTGTACCTAATCTACATGACCATTTTAGATCCCCAGTCGTTGTTCATATCAATCCGGGGGGCTTTCCAAATTAAAACTATCTTACGAAGTCAGATACCAAATTGATGTATGATATCGCCTGTCTGTCCGACGGTAGCTAAGTGAGTAAAACGCTGCCTCGCTGTTCTGGAGGTCGCGGGATCGATCCCGGTGTTGGTAGGGAAAGTTCATCCAGTGTTCCGGCGTGGTTTCCCCTTGCCAGTGGTGACAAGAACAGCTTTCTAGTCGTTCGGATTGGGTGCACAGTTGGAATTCGATATAAAGGTATGCTGTAGCGCCGCTGTCCGCGAAAAATTACCCTCATAGCACACTGTCTTGCGCATGCTTGTCTTCATTAGCCCAGTTGGAGCAGAACAGTAGGACGTTAAATTTCATTTCATTTCTGTTTTAGGGGATGACAAGGCTAAGTGGGTAAGGCGCTGGCTCGCTAGCCTGGAGGTCGGGTGTTCGATCCCTTCCTGCATTGGCCGAGAAAGTTCATCCAGATTTCCGGCATGGTTTCCTCTTGTCAGTGATGGAGGGCCTGACAAGAACAGTTGTCTAGTCGTTCGGATGGGACGAAAATCCGAGGTCCCGTGTACACATTGGCGTGCACGTAAAAGATCCCTTGGCAGTTTGAATTCGATATAAAAGTAGGCCGTAGCGCCGCTGCCCGGGCAAAATTTCCCTCGTAGCACACTGTATGGCGTATGCCCGTTTTAATTAGCCCAGTTTAGGAGATCAAAACAGTGGGACGTTAAACCCCATTTCATTTCATTTCTGTTTTAGGGAAAGAAAGCTATGTTATCATTTACAACAGGCGGACCCGAGACACTGTATACTAATAAAGGATTAAATGGTGATATGAATATTATATTATGGCCAATGCAGGTAAGTTTCTCCTTTAACCATTTCACTCTACCACTAGGTGAAAACAATACGAGGTTTCCAGCATCTATCCATATAAAAAGATGCTAAAACAATATGGTAGAATAACTACAGGTTTGAGTGTTTACAGATTAAAGATACATTATGGGAGATTAGATAAAGACCTGGCAATTCTCACTATCATATCAGTTAAAAACTAGATAATGTAAAGGGAATTTCCTGAAAATTTCAGTCAAATTGTTCCATTCTGAACCAAGATTTTAGCGATTGAATTTTCGGCATAGCATCGATAGTCACGACTATCCATTTCATGATTAAATCATGACTGAAAGTTGGGCCAAATTGAATCCTAATCCAGTAAATATCGCGGACTAGCATTGACATCCAGAGTTGATTATGGCCTGGATAAGTGAAATAATGTCTAATTATTAATTTAGGTAACATTTCAGGTCCAAAGAAAGACCTGCAATAGGCAGATTTAGCCCTTGCATAGTGTATATTTCAGTTGAGTAAGATGGTTTGTCAAAAGGGGGAAAGGAAGAGACTGCATATGAAAGAACCAGCGCTCTTGCATAATGTATGTTTAATAAAACTCTACAATTGAATGCAAAAATTAGCAACAAAAACTTTATATGTACGCTTATTAAGTATTAACACTGTCATATCAGGACATATTTGAAAATGCACATATCATAAACGATCTGTGCCAAATTTCCGTTTTGTGCATTTATTGTCCTGTAAAATACACCAGGGAGTAGTTCCTTTACCGCTCCCCTTTCCCCGTTTACATCTAACCCAAGAACACCCTTCGTTCCACTAAAACTTATATTTTTAAATAAAGATTATGTACTATTATATTATATCGCTCGTTGTTATTTACTTACTTCGTTGAACCAGATGTTATATTCGGTCACCGGGATGCTTTATTTGCTGATCTGTTATTTGAAGTAGACAGGTACTCTGTGATCGAATAGAACTTCCGGTCCAAGGATGGCGTTGGTAAAAACAACATGTTGGTAAATAAAATAGCGATGGTATACCCTTTACATATTTATAGTAGTTAGCTATCTCTGTTTCGATCACATACGCCTACAATTGAGATTAAGGTTAGGCCTATGTATAGAATGATAATCTTTCATATTACGTTTCAGTATGGTATTTTACGATTTGTTGGATTTGATGTACTGAAAGCCCAGGTGTCTTACGCTCCAGCAATGGCGGCCGATACCAAACGGAAGTCCATGCTTGACAACTGGACAACAAGATTAAAGGACATAGCCAAAGAAAAACCACTAGAGTTTATTCCCATTGAAAACTTTGATTATAACAAAGGTTGTCAGCTGTCTGAAGAATATGTCAATCGCCATAAAGAAGAAAAAACATCACCTACCATTGGTCAGAACATGGGGAAACTATTACCTCAAAAGGGTGTATAATTGGAAGGTCCTTAATCGAAATTCTTTAAAGACCTTTAGTATGCACTAACAATTTGTTATTCGTGATGATGGTAATAATTCTTTAACCGTTGTAGTTGGAGAGATATTTTGACGTTTTTGGGTTACCGTATATACCAAATTATATTCCATTCCAAGAACGGACAAATATACTCACCTGGAATAAAATGAAAACTACCTCATCTAAACCCAGAGGGCAAGATACAAACATTGTAAGTGCTTAGAAAATCATATTTTTGGACATTCTTGCAATATAAAATGTTTCATTAATAATGTATAAGAATATAAAATGCACAATCCATTACTATTTTGAAGGTTCAGCCTCGCACCCTTGTCTTTTGGGATTTTCTTTGGTTTGTTTTTTGTTGGGTTTTTTTTTTGGGGGGGGGGGGGCGGGGGTATAATGTAATTTTTAGAATTAAGTTATTGTTCTTCGAAAAACAAGCATTTTTCGTGACTTTATATGTTGTGTATGTGATGTAAACTTTGAAATAGACTATCTAATCTCGTCTGTCATTTTGTCAACCTGGTTTCATCGATGCATGATAGAGTTAAACTGGCCTCGAGCGAATTGAGGAAGACATTTTGGTCTTGGATACTCAAGATAAATTATGTTTCATAACGCTATATACGCGGAAATATAGCTAAGATTATGTAGATGATGTTTATTTTCAATTTGGGTTGGTAGAGCGAGACAAATGGGGTTTAACGTCTACTCGACGACACAAACTAGGTCATTTCGGGACCATCATTTGGTTCAATTTTATTTCGATAATTCGCTTGCGCCAGGGGGTCTTTAGCAGTGAGAATAAAACGTAAGGCACGGAGAAAACCCACACGATTGAACAGGCGACCCTAGTCCTTGTCACGTACAACCGGGGAATCGAAACCACGCTAGTTGCCTTAATGACAGACCTTGTGATACAGCGCGCCACCTCCCCCTTTCTTTAATATTTTAACTGTAATACGTGATAATAGCAATATTCTGCCCCCTCCCTACACGGGTGACACAACTGGTGTGCACGTATTAGAACCCATGACATTTGGAATTAACTAAGATCCCTTGGCAGATAGAATTCGATATAAGATCGCTGTTCGATAAAATGTTCGCTCATGGCATACTGTAGGACGTTTGCCAGTCTTCATTAGCTCAGTCGAAGCAGGAAAGTAGGACGTTAAAACCCATTTCATTTGGGATTCAATTGTTGCCCGGTCTTAACGTCCCCCATAGCACATAATGTGGATGTATGTCCGTCTTCTATAGATCGACTGGTGCAGAAAAGTAGGTAATGAAACACCATTTCATTCATTCATTCTACAAGATACTGGTTGGATGAAAATTATAGAAGATATGCTGATTGTGATGTTGACATGCACGTAAAACTAAAAGATCTCTGGGCTGATGGAATTCGATACAAGGGTAGATCATAGTGCCGCTGCCCGTTCTAAATTTCCCTCATAGCAAACTGTGTAGCGAATGTCAGTCTTCATTAGCCCAGTCGAAGCAGGAAAGTAGGGCGTTAAAACCCATTTAACTTCATTTCATTTGCTCACCGAGGTTGAACGTTGTTTGGATACATCTAGTTGTTAAGAATTTGACCCTTAAAATTATGTCAGAAATGGCTATGCGATCCGTGTTTAAAGCCCTTGCAGTATTGATTCAAGGAATGGACTGAAAAGGGGTATGATAGTTTCAAGGGTCTCTAAACTTGTTAATGTTCTTGCGTAGTTTAGTGTCATTAATTTACGTTGTTTTTGATGAATTGTAAGAATTTCACACGTTAAATATGCCCATAAGCTAGAAACACCATGATATACCATAGAAATTAACATTTACATACGATTTTTCAAAAATATTTCGCGCCCGTTGGGAGAGAAGCCTCCTCTCCCTCTCTCGTAGTGCGGGAACCCGGAGCAAGGATCAGGATCCTTAGACCGCCCATGTAATGGTAAACCACAAGTACAACATTTAAATGGTGAATGCTCACTAGTCCTGGGGTTCACTAGTCCGCGGATCCACGGGTGCACAGATTCACTAGTCCGCACGGATCATTAGTCCACCGATATCTATTACATGTATTAGGGTTGGGGTTGGGTTAGGGTTAGATTTATTGATACCCATATAAATATAGATTTCTTATAGTGGCAGACTATAGTGCAGTGGCGGAATAGTGAACTCGCTGACTAGTAAACCACCCCTCTCATTTAAATATTCCCCTCCACCTGCTGCACTTTTTTGGGAATATTCGAAGAAATGAAAAGATTAGTTCCGCAAAGAAAATAAGCGTAGAAGGAACAAATACAATTTGTTCAACCAGATACTTGATGTTAGGGAACCCATTTGTTTCCAGGACAATTGTTTCTCACAAAATCTTATTTTCTATCCAGGCGAACTTCCCATAAAATAAAGTTTATTGTTCACAATTAAACAGCATTTAATTATAGGTCTACCACCTGTATGGCTACCCCTTCAACATACAAATAAAATGTTTATTGGAAATTTCGATTAAAAGTAAAATTCAGCTCTAAAATACTTGACTAATATAGCTAGTTGTTAATTTGCAACAGGTTTAACACCTTATCTTTCTACGCGAATTAACAATAAATTGTTCATTGGATAACACGGAAACATTTTTATCTCTGTAAAACAATATACCAATTAATGTATATGATAAGTTAAGGTTTACCATGAAATATTGAAATTTGTGACACGTTTTAACATCATATCTTTCTGCACGACCTAACAATAAATTTTATTGTTCATTGGATAAAACGGTAACATTTGCAACAGGTTTAACACCTTATCTTTCTACGCGAATCAACAATAAATTGTTCATTGGATAACACGGAAACATTTTTATCTCTGTAAAACAATATACCAATTAATGTATATGATAAGTTAAGGTTTAACATGAAATATTGAAATTTGTGACACGTTTTAACATCATATCTTTCTGCACGACCTAACAACAAATTTTATTGTTCATTGGATAAAACGGTAACATTTTTTTAAAAATATATTACTGTAAAATAATGTACGAATTATCATTTTATATGGTGTATTTTACTCATAATTACAGAAATCAAGTAATTCGGGAATTTGAAACACGTTTTAAGATCCTTTCCTTCCCTTCCCTTCCCTTTTCAGGTAGGCCTATGGACTGAAAATCAGTATAGTAATTTCCGGGGTCCTGAAGCTAGTTAATGTTTTGCGTAGTCGTGAATTTGCGTCGTTTTTTGATGAATTGTTGGGATATATACATAGGCCAAAAACACCAGGATATACGCTAGGAAGCACCATTTACCGTCAGTTTTTTTCAAAAGAAATTTCGAGACTGGTTGGAGAACGGAGCAAAGATCAGCCCGTCGATGGTATCATAATATGTGTACGTGTATTGTATAATGTCCAATGTTGGTGGAAAAAGTATTACAGTGGCAATTGCGAGAGAGAGAGAGAAATGGGGTTTAACGTCCACTCAACACAACTAGGTCATTTCGGGACTAACATACGGTTTCAATTTTATTTCAATAGTTCGCTTGCGCGTAGGGGTCTTTAGCCGTGGGAGGAAACCGGAGTGCCCGGAGGAAACCCACGAGGTTGAGAAAGTGGCAATTGCAAGAACTTGTGAAAAGAATAACAGGCAGAAATAAACCCGTGCTTACAATAGGTCTAGAATCTTGGTGATACCAGAGACGGACCAGGGGCGAAAGGCTCCTGAACCTGGGTCCGTTGTGGTGGAAAATCTCTTTTGAAAAACTGATCGCAATTTTGTTTTCCATAGTATGTCCTGGTGTTGTTAGTTTATGCACGCATTTGATGCGTGACAATCTTATGGGAAATTAATTTTTGAACCCGATATTGAATTCAGTAACCATTCAACACCAAAAATCGCAATTTCGGATTCTATTTTGATTGTCGTTGTAAATTTACGCCATCTAGGCTAGCTTTTTGAGTAGAAACTGAACTCTGCAACCTCAAAACCTTTATCTTTAAATTCAGAGACATCGAAAACCAAATAAGAGGTATAGTAAAGGTCATATCGTACGATATTTTCGCCGTTGTATAGAGAAAATACTATTTTATTACGATTAATTAAAATTCTACCATTTTGGATTTTATTTTGGCGGCAATTTGGAATTTCTACCACCATGGATTCTTTAAATTCATATTACAAGTCATCAGTGGCGGTGCCAGCCGTCGGTGGTTGGAGGGGCAAAGCTGGGGCAAAGTCCAAGGTTAAGGGGGCAAAGGCACGAGCTTCAATTAGAGGTAGGGGGCGTCCCCCAGAAACGTTTGAAAACAGGCCGCCCGAAATGCAGCCTGGCAGTATTTCAGGTAATGATCGTTGAGCTAAAGTGTCAAACAGTAAAAGTCACATTTTTGTGATTCTCGCTGATTACCGGTACGTTGGGGAAAAGCCTTTCTATTATCAAATTTGGCAGACATTAGCCGTGCTTGTGAAAAATACATCTTTTTTTCCCCTTCCAAGTCGTTTTTTCGGCATTTTTCGCCACTATATCTACTTTTTGTTTGAAGAATTTAAATAACAGGGAAAGTTATTCTCCCACAACTAAAACACGCTGGTTTTAAGAGATATCGCTCTCCGAAACTTCCCGAAGACTTTATAATTTTAAACCAAAATTGACAGGTATTTTAATTGCGTGATGCGCATAAAAATTTATTCAAAAAACTATACGTTCTAGACAGGAATGTCTTGAATGGGTAGATTTAGATATTTTCGACTCTTGCAGTCAAAATCAGATCTGTTCCTGAATGGTCTTGATTCAGATTTGTTTGGACGACGTTATGTTGGTCCATGGGTCAAGAGCAGGCAGGGACAGCTTAGGGAAGCATATTTTGACCATTTGTTTTTTACTAACAAATTTAAATACATCACAATGTTTTGTTCAGATTCACTTCGTGAAAATTTTGTCTGGAAAACATTACGATAAAATCTGGATAGAAAAAGAAGGCTAGGGGAGTTTCTGAATGGCGTGGGGTTCCGCAAATTAAAGTTCTGCCAGTAACGTAAGTGTCATGATTTCTCAATGAAAATTAATATATACCAAGATTTTCACGCGATTACAGTGGCAAATGGACAGACGATATTTTGGCCAAGAGGTTGTGCCTGTAAGGGTAAAGGGAGATTACTCCGAAAAGAGTTGCGTCCCGTCGACAAAAGCTCTCCGTTTCATAGGGTTTGTTTGGTTATCGAAATTCCTTCGCATTCGCTTTCTGGAATGTCAACTAACCATAAAGAGAAGAAAATATAAACGAAATACATCCAAAATGAAGGTAAATACCTTTAATACAACAAGTTGTAATGAAATAATAATATACTGTAAATGTTACCCTTTTTTTAAAATAAATATTCTTCGAAATAATGTAATAAACATTGGTTGCGAGGGAAGCTTTGCAGAATCCTTCAACCTTCAGTTGAGTTTATCAATATTATGATAGTCATAAATCCGAAATCATAAAAATGATAGACTTGTAATCCATAAATTATAGACTTAAGGAGACCAAGACCAGTTTTTCTTTTATCTGTTTTAGTCATTTTACAGTACGTAATAATGACTAATTGTAACATTTATTCCAAATACTTGGAACATTGTTCATTTTTTTTTTTTATAATATTTGTAACATTGTAAAACTGAAAGAAAGTTACCGAATCACTGCCCGGATGTCAGCTGTTTCATAACGTGGCTGTTTCGTACTTATTTCATTTGTACCTCATGTGAGCTGTTTCGTACCTTCGGAAATTTCATGTTTTATGTACTTAAACTTAAGCTTCCTCACATGAGCTGTTTCGTACCTTCGCTAATTTAAACTTTTACAATGCACTTAAGCTTAACCCTCCTCCTTTTGCACCCGGGCTTGGGACCGGCGTTGGTGGAGTTTCTTCTATTCTATCGACACTATCGTGCTAAGTTAAAGTTTGTTTTTGTTAAATTATTTTCTTCTTTTGTGCTGTGCTTCTATTCTATTGTGCAACAGGAGCGGCAGTGGGGCCGTAAACAAACGGGCATCTTCTTAACAGGGAGCTGGCTGATATCTGGTTCTGTGCGTATTCCTCCCACAGACTAAAAATACGATCCTGGTCTAGAGTGCGAATATGTTGATATCTTTTTAACTTCCCCTCTGACACAAGCTTTATCTGTAACAGCAATATCGATGATTCTTTATGCAGCAATCTACAGAGCAGGTAAAATAGAAGATTGGCAATAACTGCTTGCGCTGCCTGACCCTTTGAAGTTAACAATCGCCGCTCAATATTGACAAAAATCATATAATAATCACAACTCACCCAGCAGAATGGACTCAATAATCAACTCCAGATTAAATATTTTTCAATCGAATCATGTTTCAACAACACGTAGGAGAAGGTACGAATCAATCTGAGGTACGAAAGAACTAAGTACGAAACAGCCAGGTTACGAAACAGCCTGCACCCCACTGCCCGGTAGTGGTATCATAAACTGATAATGCTACCATCATACATAAGTAGAAAGTGAAATATGCTGATATAATAATATCTTGTGCTTTAATTTTTTTAATGTCATTATTATCTTACTTCTTAACAAAGTCTGTTACCGATTATTAGCATACCGGTACCTCCCAAATATTACCTATTACGTTTTGACTGATGATATTTATTTATTCAGAAAGTATTTAGTTTAACTGAGAAAACCCATGGGCAGGGCCAGATATTCTACAGTTGGCAAAAAACACTTGGAAACTATTTAGCCACAACAGGGTAAGTACAATTTTGTTATGTTTTTTTTTTTTTTTTACAAAATCACATATTACTTTTAGGCCTTCTAGAAGAAGTGCAATACCAGTACATCAAATCAGGATTTCACATTTCTATGGGCAAATCTTGAGAAAGTGAATAGCGATACATCGATTCAACAATAAATTGTGCCAGTACTAGCTAGAATCCACAAAGCATTTTTTTTCAAACCAATCAAACACGAAAATTGATGAGTTCTGCTGTAGGTTGTGTCATTTTTAAAACTCAGTCGAATTGTTTATAAAGTGTTCAATATAAGACTATAGATGTTGTCGCCATTACCTGTGGCTTATGTTGATTTTTTTTTTTTAATCATTGGTTTTTATTAGCAGGGTTATTCTTCGTTCTTATTTTCAATTTTAAAGCTTTTTTAAAATCTAATAAATTTGGTAAACCTTGATCAGTGAGATTTCCAGACAATGGTTTTAGATTTATTTCTGTCAATTTTCCTGCCAGTGGGGGGGGGGGGTATATGGGTCCTGTCAAGCCACTATATAGTTAAATCTAAACATGTTATTACATATCATTAATCCTTTTTTTGTCCTTTTTATTTTAGACAAAATCATTCTGTGCGAATCTACGATAGACATGGAGAGATTAAAGGAGAGATCAAATTACCAGGGTAAGTAAGGATTTCATGTTTAAATTGATGGGAATGACCAATTGGTTCTGTTTGTTTTTAAAATGTTTTGCTAATTGTCTTTGAAGACTAGTTTATATTAGAAACTGTATCTTACACTTTTTCAACATGATATACTTATTCTAGCCAGACTAATGATTAGTCAGTCAATTATTTTATTAGTCTCAGATTAGTGAACTAATTTAATTTCAAATCTTAAATTTGAAACCATGTTCCATTAGCATACAAACCAGGTCATAGTAAATGTATATGCTATGCAGCTGTCTTCATTTGCAGTTGGTGCAGAAAAATAGGATGTTAAACCCCATTTCATTAAATTTACATGTATGCAATTTCTTTTTTCTCAAAAGTTCCTGGTAAGTGCTGAATTAGTCAGTAAACCATATTTCTATTTGTTTTTTTATTACAGTATGTGTACTGGTATGGGATGGGATCAAGATGGCGATATCCTGGCTGTTATATCAGATAAATCTACTGGTATTTTCTTCTGGGATGCTAATCAACACAAAACATCACAAATAGACAGTGGTCTCAAGTAAGCTTTCAACAAAAGAATTATCTTACATCTCTTAATTTGGCCTCTCGATAAGGCTGTGCCATGAGTCAAAAAGAACCGTCATGATATTCTATTGTTGACTTGGTAAAGTGGTAGATATTGAAAAAATACTAAAAATCTACAAAAGAGGCCGTGGTAGTCGAGCACAGAAGTTGAATATCCCAGGTTTGAAACCCAGGGTTTGCCATTTATTTTGAGTGAACGTTGATCGCCATTTTTCTCTATATATGTTATAATCTATAATGCTGATATTATTTTACAGAGATACTATGACGTTTTTATTGTGGTCGAAATCTGGTCCACAACTAGCTGTTGGTACTATAAAAGGCAATCTGTTGATCTATAATAGTAAAACAACAAAGTAAGAACATCTTTAATCAATTGATCAAGCTATAGATTTAAAATAAAATATGTGCATAGATCTTGTTGTCAGTGTTTAAAATTGCCGTTGGTCCATCAACCCAGTACAAAGAACTGACAGGGCCTACATTTTTTAATGTGGAAGATGGTGGGTCCAATATTCAACATGTTTAAAACAATAACATGTACGATCTTCAGTTTTGATTCAGAAGTCTAATTCAAATGCAATTGTAGCTTGCTGCATTTGAAAGGTTTATGTTTTCTTGCTTAAAAAAAAACCCAAACAAATACATAAAATTGTGAAGGTCCAAAGAAGCCATAATTTTGAGGCTCTTTTGCAGCTTATTAGTTATGCAGATAAGGTTAAGACAACTGCTATTTTTTGTAGAAAAATACCAATTCTAGGAAAACATACAAAGAAAATCACATGTGGTGACTGGAGTCAAGAGAATTTGTTGGCACTTGGCAGTGACGACAGGACAGTGACAATTAGTAATGTTGATGGTGACACTATTCGTCAAACAAGTCTGCGATATGAACCCTCTGATATTGAGTTTTCTGAAATGAAAGGTGATGAAAGAAGTGCTATTGGTGAAAATACAGTAAGCTACAACATTGTATATTTTATAGTAATGTATCACTCAACTTAGAGAAGTGTGAGAGCTTGGAGTGTCAATTCTATTTTGCTTGCTGTCCAAGGTTTATCTGTGGCATTTTGCTTGTTTAAAATCAGATTGGAGGCTAAGTTAAGACATTTTTAAATCCGATTCAAACACAGATCCTATTTGGTTTTGTTTTTTATAGTTCAAAATTAAGTTTAAATTTAGAAATATGTGTTTATTAATTTTGAATTTAATTTTTTTGTAGGTTAGTATTATAAATGGAAAGAAGACTCTATATCTATTTAATCTCAATGATCCTGATAATCCTATAGAATTAGCATTTCAACAACGATATGGTAACATTGTGTCCTATAGATGGTTTGTATACTTTTATTTTATCAATCTTATTCTGTTGAATGGTGAGAGTTAATGCATGTTAAATTTTTGTTCCTTAGACCCGTGAAACGATTGGAATATCAATATCAGTACTATGATATATTAATCTGAAATACGTGAAATTCTATACATATATTCAATTCTTGTATACACTAAAAATGTGACATGCAGTTGTATGAGAGCTGTGTTTGCTTCTACACTTGCTTGTTATTGATTTGTTTTCTTTACTAGGTTTGGTGATGGCTATATTCTAATTGGATTTTCTCATGGATTTTTTGTTGTCATTTCAACACATCTAAAAGAAATTGGTCAAGTAAGTCTTTTATTTTGATATTTCTGCGACACAGAACCTAATTATGACATGTGATATAAATAAGATTAAGAACAATAGTTTCACTAGTATAATTTTTACTAATGGTACATATATTTTTTGTCAACACCCTCCCCTCACCAAAAACAAACCTTTTACGTGTAGAATTTTTCGAAAATTTTATGTATCCACATTTGATAAAGAGTCCACTCTTCTTACATTTTGACAAGACAGAAATCTCAATAGAAACTTTAAAAATTGGGTCTAAATATATGGCCGCTCCCACGAAACCAGGTACTTGTCGCACAACTTCATTTTGTACTACTGGCACAAAAGCATAAACCATATATGAGCAAAATTCCAGATGATAAAACAAATTTAAAAAGGATTGCATTTTTTGAAGGCTTATAGGCCGTTGACTATTCAGATATGCTGCCAGCTCTATTTTCACAAAGATGACTAAGAGCCTAGTTTTGTGGGAGCAGCTCACATATTCACCCTCTTCCTGTTTGTTTTGTAATTTCAGGAACTATTTCAAGCTAAGAATCATAAAGATAGTTTAACTAGTATAGCTTTATCTACAGCCTATAATAAAGCTGCTTCATGTGGAGATAATTGGTAAATATATATCTATTATAATTCAAATTATCAAACTCCCTGAATGGTTAGCATGTGAGCTCTGTATCTCTAAGATCTGTCATTCAGTCAACTAGGATGATTTCAATTACCCGGTTGTATGTGAAGAGTAGGGTCATCTGTCCAACCTTGTGGGTTTTCACTGGTCTTTCGGTTTCTTCCCACTGCTAAACACACCTACGTGCAAGCGAGTTATTGAAATAAGATTGAACCATATGTTACTCCTGAAATGACCTGATTTGTGTCGAGTGGACATTAAACCCCATTTCCCTCTTTCTCTCTCTTTATAGTTAAACAACTCACTGTGTTGGATTAGAATATGTCTTGTGAAAGATATCTTTCCCCATACATGTGAGCACTATGATAGAAATACAATTAATCTTGAAAACTGTATAATACACTCTGTCGTTCATTGTCTATCGTGTCTTTTTCAATCAAGTTTATCCAGTCATTAGTTTAAAAATGAATTTATGTTTTCAGTATTAAAATCCACGATTTATCCGATTTGAAAGAGATGTATGCTATTATTACATTGGAAGATGAAAGGGGATTGGATAAAATATCTTGGACAGACGACGGACAGCTATTGGCATTGTCGACTCAAAAAGGAAACCTTCATGTTTATCTATCCCGTCTGCCTATGTTGGCAGCCGCCTCTCAGACACGTATAGTTCACCTGACATCATTACTGGAAGTTACAATCGAGGATAATATCCTACAAGATAAACCAATATCATTTGCTATTGAAGTGGAACCATCGTTTGTAGGAATCGGACCATATCATCTTGGCGTTGGTATGAATAATAGAGCCTGGTTTTATGCCTTAAATGATCAAGGTAAGTGACTGGGGAAGAATTACTTTTCGTTTGTTCATTGGGCTTAACACAGGGGATCTCGCAGATTAATGGTGTCAATAACTTGTCTGGAAATTTCTATACCCTTGAATAAAGTAGCTGTCATGCCTTTTGAGGTACAGTGTCTATGTATAAAAAAGAAGATTTGATAATTGGAATATGAAAAAGTATAGACAAATTCTTCTCCTTTACATTCCACACATATCTATATTAAAAAGCACTTTGTTAATCTCAAATGAAATGAATTGCAATGGGGTTTAACACCTTACTATTCTGTTTCGACTGGGCTAATAAAGACGGGCAGTCAGGCATATGCTAATGATGTGCTTAGAGGGAAATTTTGCTTGGACTGTGGCGCTAAGGCATACTATTATATCAAATTTCAACTGTCGAGGGATCTTTTACGTGCATGCCTATGTGTACACAGAACCTCACTAGACAGCTATCTTTGTCAGGCCCTCCAGCCTATACCACTTACAAGCTGGAAAATCCCAATTCACTTTTTCGACCACACTGGGAGCAAACCAGTGATCCAGCATCTTACTCACTTACCGACCATGGCTCCCTGTTATTCTCAAATAGAGATGCTAACCATCGTTTTGTATGACATATAATCTGTACAATGTTTTTATAGGTCCAGAACAGTTAAAAGATAGAGAATATCTAGGAACAGTTCAATCATTAAAACTCAACTCAGATTATGCTGCTGTCAGTTTTGAAGGCAAAGTACAACTTCATCTTGTATGTTCAGATTTTCAATATTATTTGCTTCTGCTAATCTGTTTTTACTATGCCATGGTTGTAGATCTTCTGTGGCCTCACTTTATCTATATAATATTCTTGTAGTCGTCAAATGACCTCTTGTTGAAATTTAGATGTTATTTTTAATTTTCATGTTTTTAGATTGAAGGGGAGGCAACTGGTACAGCAGAAGAAAGAGAATCTCAATTATTTCCTGGACCTGAACAGAAAAATGTTAAAATAACTTGTCATGATTTAACAACAGATTTTCTTATATACGGAACAGATGTAAGTTTGATACAGTTTATTATATACTGAGCGCCATAGAAAATGCATCACTTAGTTTTTCGTATAACAAAATGATCCTGTAAACATATCTTATTTATTTTGCTTCTTATTGCGAACAATATTCAAATGGGAACACATCAATAACAACACATTTGTATACTTATGGATTTTTAATCTGTAATCAACTGTACAAAGTCAGAGGGGTCAAAACCAAAAGTATGACACAGATGTCAGTAGCGCATGTGTCCACCTCTGGCTCTTACGCACGCTGTGCAGCGACGTAGCATGGAATTAACCATCTGTGTCGTACTTTTTGGTTTTGACCCTCTAACTTCTTGGGTAAGCAGGAATTGTACAGGGGACCTCCAGGTTAGCGGGCCAGCATCTTACTCACTGAGTCACCTCGGCTCCCGCTACTTGTAAACGCTCTATACTAACACAGAATGTGTTATTCCTGCGTTTGGGTGATCCTTCACTTCTATGTTCTTCCCTCGGCTTCTTCCAGACAAGAGATTATTCTGCCTGGCTGTCTAGACACTTTATTTATGTAATTTCAGACTGGTAATATCAACCTGTTTTATATAGAAGATTGGCAGTTTGTCAATGAGTTTCGACATATTGATGGTATCAAGAAAATCTACCCTGATCCGTCTGGTACAAGACTAGTCTTTACAGACGGTAAAAGTGATGGCTTTGTATATAATCCTGTAAGCTTTTAATTATCTTTTATGTTTTATTTGTTGAAGCCTCCTGATATGGGAGGGAAAGAGCATGACATGTATTTCACACAAACTAGAGTATTTCCAGACTAACAAAAGGTGCATGTTTATTTCAATTGTGCGTGGGATTCTTTTAGCAGTGGAAGGAGGTTGGAGAGCCAAGAGAATATCCATAGTATTATGCAGACGACTCTACTCTCCTTTTCACATACAAGCCTGGGATTGAAAACTTGCCACTTGACTAAATGTCAGACCTTTCTTTATGATTTAAATCACATGTAACAGACAACTCAGTCACCCAACCACCCACCCCTAGTATTATCAAAAGGATATTATTTTTAACTTCAAAATAAGTAATGGAACAATAATATTGTAAATTCTGAGAAAAGCTTGATGACGTCTGTGTAACAGTTGGAATGTCATGAAACCAGTTACTCACTGCAGTGTTTTATGGTTTTTGCTGTTAGATTTCTATCACTTTATCCCTGAGATTTATAATGATCGAATTACCCTATTATATATTTAGCATGTATAGGGAATATATATGATGTTTTTTATTAGGTAAATGATCATATAGTTGAAATACCAAACATTACGTCATCTGTTGAAGGTGTTCTATGGGAAAACTGGCCTTTAGATAAGGTTCGTATTTATTTATGTATTTTATTTTTATTTTCTGGACTTTTAGAAAATATTTTGTGATTGAATATTATATTGTTTAATAATGTTTTGATTATTATTTTGGATGTATTTATTGTGACTGGTAATTTTATTAAATTATTTTATAATGTGTTTATTATTATATATGGTGTATTTATAAAATTATCTATTTAATAATGTGTTCATTATTATATAGGGTGTATTTATTGTGTTTGATAGTGAAATGATCTATACCTACGTATATTGTCGTGAGTCTGTGAATGGTAAGTATAATATGCAGCAAGGGTAGGCATAAAAATTAGGCAGGATTCCATCAGATATTTCTGAAGATTTAATTTTTCTACCAAGAATCTCAGTTATGATTCATCGAGAAACTTCATTCTTCCTTGATATAAAGACATGTGGCCATTTTCATTAAATAGTTCTCATGTTTTATATTGGTATGGACCTTCCAAATGTATATTTAAGTAACCTTCAATTCAGTGCGCGCCCTAGTCCACCCTTTCTTAATTTCTGCAAATGTAACTGGTTTGCTTTGTGTCTGTGTAGAGATTATTTGGTTCAATGATATGTACCGTTCCATTGACTGTACCTGTTTATAATGTTTTATAGGTTCACAAGTATTTCTAGCAGGAACTACTAAATTACCATATGGTCAGATTCCTATTTTATTATATAATGGAGAACTGACAGTACAGACACAGAATGGCCGTCTGGCACAGATGACACTAGATACACATACTAATATATATCATGAAAATCCACAAACACTTTCTGGTCCTGAGGTAAATATAGGGGATACTCCATTAAACATTTTCGATTTGAAGTCTCCCAATCTCATGAAAGTGACAATAGAGTAAAGATAGTGATTTTAGACTGCAAATTATGCAACAACTGAAAAAGAAGAAGATATCTGGAATATATTTGCTGGTTTTGATTATGTTCCGATTATATTCCCACTGACCAGAATTAGCAGCACTGTGACAGAAAATAAATTCTATGTCGACAAAACAAATTTTATGTCAACAGAACATAAATTTTATGTCCACAAAACTTAAATTATGTTGACAGAACCTAAATTTTATGTTGACAAGACATAAATTTTATGTTGACAGAACATAAATTTTATGTTGACAGAACATAAATTTTATGTTGACAGAACATAAGTTTTTATGTTTTTTGTTTGCAATTCTGCGAATTCGTAACAGTGCTCAAGTCTTACTTTTTGAATAGGGCCTGAAATAATTTATATTTATTACCTGTATAAGTAAGTCCTAATAATGATGGTATAATTTACCTGCACTGCTTAATTCTCTTTAATATTATTCTTTAAAATACGATTATTTCTTCTATATTATCTTTTTTGTTTTAGTTAAAGGCTGCAGGAGAACAATGCATTAAGTTACGGAGGTAAATATTTTAAAAATATTTTTAAAGATGCATTTTTGTAATTTGAAAATATACAGGGTTTATATATTACAGCCATATTTTTATTATTGTAGTACTAAGCTACTTTTTAAAAACATATAAAATAGAACTTGTTCTCTGACAATCTTCACATTATTGATACTTCGTTTTGCTTTTTAATTCTCAATTAACCATAAAATGTAAGGATGATACAATATGTTTTGTGTTATGGTGGATTTTATCGTTCGGATTTGATCATTGGGTAATTTTGTATTACCGACAGAAGTCCTACCTTGTAGCTATTGCGACCTGTTATTGAATAAGGCTGTCACTTTTCACTGGTTAAATCAGCACATTACCTCAGTTGGGGAAAATTCCAGTCAACGGCTGATTTTTGATCCCTAGGTCATACCTGTGGTATAAAGATAAAAACTGACTAATTCACCACAAATATTGTTTTCCATGGACAAGATGTCGGTGTAGTGAAACTCAGTACAATAAAATGATTGGAATTTATGTTTTAGATTTAAAGATGCATGGATATTTTCACACCATCTCAATGATAAATCTTTATGGTTGGAACTAGGTAAAGCAGCTCTACAAAGTATGGACATTGATTATGGTAAGTGTTGGTGAAAGCATATTTATTGTCATGCTGAAACTTTTATTCTGGTAAAATAGTTATTGATTGGTATATATTGTAGTAGCTTTGCATAGATTTAAAGATACATTTTCACTATAATAGTTAAAAACTAGATATAATGTAAAGGCAATTTGCTGAAAATTTCAGTTAAAGCTATGGCTTTGTAAGATTTTATGTTTGGATTAAAGACATATTTCTCCAAAAGCTATTATTACTGTAATTTACTATATACACTGCTTTTAACATGCTGGCCTTTTGGACTTTTAGTGCCTTAGACTTCTATTGAAATTGAAAATGTTCGACACGATGCCCCAAAATTAATTTAATGGGCCAATCATGACACATTGCACCAACTTTTTCATTTTGGGCATCACCACCCATACTCCTCATAAATACTGCAAATACCAATCAAATTTGAATAATCTATAAATTGAAAATGAAGTACAACAATATTTATACTTACATTATATTGTAAATATATTTTGTAGCTATTCGTGTATATAGAAATGTTGGAGATGTTGGTATGGTGTCTTCTCTACAGAAAATAAAGACAATAGAGGATAAGAATCAATTATCAGGATATATAGCCATGTTTCTAGGAGAATTTAATCTAGCTCAAGATTTATTTCTAGCTTCTGGTTATCCTCTAGGAGCTTTGGAGGCAGGTGCTAAATTCTATTAACCTCTAGCAGCAGATTATCATTGGAATGATTTTGAGTCCTGTGCAAACTACAATATCAGTCAACAAATGGTTCAGTTCCATTTGCAGATTTAGATGACTGAATGGATCAAATTCCCCATTTGTACATGACGAGGAGCAGAGTCACATTTCCAACCTCATGAGTTTTTTCCGGGTCCTCAGGTTTTCTTCTACTGCAAAATACCCCTACATGCATGCGAATTATCGAAATGAAATTAAACTACGTGTTAGTCTCAAAATTATCAAGTTTGTGTCAAGTAGATGTTAAACCCCATTTATCTCTTTCCATTCAGTATATACAAAGATATGATGAATGCGAGATGGTTAAGTGGTCTAATGCATAATAAAAAACAAATGCTTTGAAAGTTTAGTTACAAATTATTTTTGTCAGTTATTTATTACTAACATTTCATAGAATTGTATTTAATCAATGTTTATGATTGTTATAGATGAGACGAGATTTACATCACTGGGATAGTGCTCTACAGTTAGCTAAGGTACTGGCACCAGAACAGATACCCTATATATCCCGGGAATATGCCCAACAGTTAGAATTTACTGGTGATTATATGAATGCGTTATCACATTATGAGAAAGGTGTAACTAAGGATGAGAAAGAGAGAGATCATGATGAAGTTTGTGCTGCTGGTATAGCCAGGATGTCTATTAGAATGGGAGATATAAGAAGGTATTTATTGTTGCTAAATCTGTTCATGAAGTGTATGGTTCTTCTATAGTACACACAAATACTTTCATTAGCAAATGATCTATAAACAAATGAAAATTAGCAGTACCATGGACCTTATGATCATGTCCATGGTAGTGCCAAAACTGATTAATTCAGAATGCAAAGCTCTTGAAATCTTTAATCCTGCTCCTTCTTCAAAGAAATACAAACTTTCAGTTCTCATGTTTGATTGAAATAAAGTCCTCAAATTCCACACTGTTTAAGTGCCTAGAAAACCATATCCAAAAACTATACTGGTAAGTGATTCTTATTATTATCAAGTCACTCATGCAACAGAATCATTCAAGTTATTTAACCTGATTAAGCAATCTACCGATCCTTTCCAAACATCTTGATATATTTATTTGAATTTATCGGACATAGTAAATAGCCCATGTTGTCAAAGTTTTGCATTTGAAGATATTTATAGGGTGCCATGTGAAATCTGGGACAGTCCCTTTCCAAAAAGAATAATCGTATCTTCAAACATATTTCTTCATTTATATTTTATGTTTTATACTTATGTTTACTATAGAGGAGCTGCCATGGCTATGAAGATGCCAAGCAAGAGTTTAAAGAAAGAGTGTGCTGGTATATTAGAAAGTATGAAGGTAAGAATGTATATAACAAACTTAACAGAACTTATTAAAAGTGAAAAACTTCGGCAGGGTGGATGGCCGAATGGTTCTCACATGCGCACTGTATCATAAGGTTTGTCTTTGAGTAACTGCTATGGTTTGGAATCCCTGGTTGTACGTGACAAGAAATAGACTCGCCTGTCTTACCTTGTGGCTTTTCTCTGGGTCCTCCAGTTTCTTTCCACTAAATAAAAACCCCTGTGCGCAAGTGAACCATATATTCCACTGCTAAAATTGATCTATGTGTTAGTCCCAAAATGACCTGGTGTGTGTCAAGTGGACATTAAACCCCATTTCTCTCTCTCGGGATTTTGAATTATTGTTTTATGTTTCAGCAATGGTCTGAGGCAGCCATGTTATATGAACAAGGTCATTTCTATGATAAAGCAGCATCTGTTTATATACGTAGTAAAAACTGGTAGGTACATATTATGATAATTTGGTCCAAGATTTGGTCATAATTCATGTGGGTGTTATACATCTTATATTTTCTTAATAAAGTCTGCTGTACACTCTTGCATTTTATACCACAAGATCAAATTAAGGTCTCTTTATGAAAGTGTGTTTGTGCAATCTGATTGAAACACAGACCTATTTCGTTTTGTTTTTATGGTTCAAAATTTCATTAGGGTTTCACACTGCGAAGCTTGTGTGAAACACTATTGTTTTTGTTAAAATTATTATTCTTATTATTATTATTATTATTCTTCTTTTGTTTTGAGTAGATCTCAGCAACTACGTGTCGCATCGTTACGATTTCTTCGGTTTTACTGGGAAAGTGGGTGTGACTTAGAGGATAAAGCTATTTTGAACGTTCTGCGACAATGCGAAATGTCCGAAATCACCGAAGTTATCGTTTTTACAAATATTGCGGTAATTTTAACAATAATCATGGGATTTTAACTTTCGATACATTTTGGCATAGCTGGAGACAGGGCACATAGCTGCGCTACTTTCGATTTTTGATTTTCGGCAAATCTTCGAAGATATTAGGCGCCAAATTTCGGAAATTTAAAATTTTACAAAAAACTTTTTTATTTATGAATATTTTTTAGTCGTGTTGTGCACAGAATTAAAGAGTCGTCTGACTTGCGCAAAAATGTTAAAAAATTTTGTCTCAGTAGTTTTCCTTGGCCTCCATTGGCTAATTCAGTTTTTCAGTCCTAGATTAATTTTTTATTGTTCGATTTGTATAAAACAAAGTTCATATGCTTCGTTGTCTCAATTGTCATTTTTTTTATTACCAAAAGTATTATCTGTCGGCACCGGAAGTGGCATAATTTTACCAAAAACTACAATTTTGACAGTTAGGTACATTTTTTGAAAACAAATATTATTTTTTTGAAAAATTATATGACTCAAAGAGTGTGTCCTTTAAAGGCGCAAAAAATGTCGGAAGCAGTTTTTTTAATTTCTTTTTCATTTTCTAGCAAATTGGATTAAGAGGTGAAAAAAGGCGTAAAATTGACCTATTTACAACTCATTCAGGCTTTTCAGATTTTAAAATATTTTTACGTAACTTTTATAAACTTGTAGCTATAATCCATACGAAGAGAATGTATGTGAAAATTAGTTTGTAATATAAGCAGTTGCCGAGAAATAGGCAATTTTGCATGAGTCACTTTTCACGTAATTTTGGCTGTAAAAGAATCAATTATTATTCGATTTTCAATTTTCTTTCGCCATTGGATGCCTAATACCATAGTGGACTATGTCAAACCATTTTACCCCTTGCGCTGCCACCGGAAATGACGTCATTTGCTCAAAACTTAAATTTTAGCCTTCAAAAAACAATATTTTATTCAAATGAGTCGTATTTGTTATTTTTTTCAAATTGTGATATTTGATTCTATTGATCAAATAGATTGAACCCATACGATCATACAGATACCACAAAATGGTTTCTAACTTGTACGGTTGCAGAGAAATGGGCGATTTTCCTTAAGTCACTTTTCAAGGTTTTTGGTCTATAAAAGTGTCAGTTATTATTCGATTTTCATAAAATTTTCACCATATGATATCTTGTGTCATTTATGATTTCATAGAACTAATTTAACATTTTCAGTATCACCGGAAGTAATGTCATTTTGGCAAAAACTGTATTTTTAGCCTTCAAAACAGACATTTTTTTCAAATGAGTCTGATTTGTAATATATTTCAAATTATGATATTTGATTCCAATCAACAAATGGATTGAATCCATACGATCATATAGATACCAAAAGATAGTTTTTATCGTGTACGGTTGCCGAGAAATAGACGATTTTCTACAAGTCACTTTTCAAGGTTTTTGGTCTATAAAAGTGGCAATTCTCATTCGATTTACATACAATTTTCGCCATTATGATGCCTTATGCCATTTCTGATTTCATAAAACTAATTGAACATTTTCATTATCACCGGAAGTAATGAAATTTTGCCAGGATCACTTACAAGTAACATATATATAAAATGAATTGATATTGCTGGATTTGGTTGATTCTTCGTCCATTTTATTTGATGTTTACAATGCTTATGTGGAAACCTGTTTGATGGTTTCATTGGTATCGGAAGTGACATATTTTTAAGGGTAACGTGGCACCGAAAGTGACGTGGCACCAGTGAAACCCGTCATTCCTGCATGCAGGTCTAGTTTCACTTGTATTTACCACACTAGGATCTTGAAGAGTCGTCATATTACCAGCATTTTGGTTGAATTGAGGGATTAGCCAATGAAACGGTCTGTTACGTCGAGTTCTTGGCGTGCCATGCACGTAACTGTGGTTAAACCACTAGAACTGTCAACACAGATTGATTAAGTAATCAATGTCATAGGGTCAAAAGCCCCTGACACAATCTTCAAGCACAACTTGTCAGATCTTCATGTAGTGTAGGCCATTGAAAGGATGAAAAAACAAATTGAAATATAGATCTGTATTTTAATCAGTTTGGTGTTTGTGTGAAATAACTTTATTAAAAATCTGATTTCACATTAAAGTTATATTGCAGACAAGAGTCTGGTATAAGGTATAGCAGAATTGTACCGCATACAATATATTCAGACAAATTTAACATGGTTTATATGAAGGTGGTCATACATTTGTTGAAATAAAGTTCTGTAACAACCAGCTGTAAAATAATACATATGAAATACAAGGATAACCAAGACTCCAATGCCTTGTGCTTTGTAAATGTTTATCAGGATTGTTAACATTTGTGTTGAGTGGACGTTAAACCCCATTTCTCTCTCTCTCTGTTAACATTTGACGTGTCCCAGATATGATTAATAATACTAATAATGAAGTAAAGGCATCAGAATAATTTCATGTCACGTTATATTGATTATGTGTTGAATTTATTTTTAGGAATAAAGTAGGTGAGTTATTACAGAATATTACATCACCTAAAATACACGCTCAGTATGCTAAAGCTAAAGAAGCAGATGGAAGATATAAAGATGCAGCAGAAGCTTATAAATTAGCTAAAGAATGGGATAATGTTATTAGGTTAGTAGAAATTAGCTAAAGAATGGAACAATGTTATTAGGTTAGTATAAATTAGCTAAAATATGGGATAATGTTGTTAGGTTAGTATAAATTAGCTAAAATATGGGACAATGTTATTAGGATTCCGGTAATAATAACTTATGTTTATCCATCAATTGTTATAATGATGTTTTTCAGGATTAACTTGGATCACCTACAGAACCCAGAAGAAGCAGTGAAGATTGTTCGATCAACACAATCTGTAGAAGGAGCGAAAATGGTGGCTAAGTAAGTTTTGTGTTGTCAAATGTTGATTTCCATGGATTTGTTCGTGGTGAGAGTTCCATTATATCAGAGCTCAGTTATTGGTTTTTGTTTCCAGTATGTCGAAAGAAAAAGTTATTCATGTTTTGAACGTGGCAGGATTAGTATTACGCTAATGCACAGCCTTTAGCACGATATTATGTTATAAACGGGCCTAAATTTAAACAAATAATACCGTCATATAACACTATATGGCTTATGCCTGTTTTAATCAACTCTATTGGTGCTGAAAAGTAGGATGTTAAACCCCATTTCATTTCTTATGTTGAATTCTTCCAGATTTTTCCAGAAGTTAAATGATTATGGTTCAGCTATACAGTTTCTCGTTATGTCGAAATGTAATGATGAAGCTTTTCAGCTTGCCCAAACTCATAATCAGATGGAAGTGTATGCTGATATTATAGGTACTGTTTCCTTTCTATTGATTTCTGTATTGCCTGTATCATGCACGGGTTGGGTGGTCGAGCGTAAAATATACCCCATGATCCTATAAAATCAGTATAAATCATAAATCCAACTTTAAAAGATCTGTATGCCAGCTATAGATCTGCATGATTGTCTCAAATTTGGCACACCATTTTTTTTTAACATACCCACTGTTCAAATCAGTGGAAATAACCAAAGCTATGAAATGTGTTTTTTTTTTTGTTAAAGTATATATCTATCTTTATTTACTTGTAGGACCAGACGCTACACCAGAAGATTATCAATCTATAGCTGTTTATTTTGAAAATGAGAAAAATAATTTCTTAGCTGGTAAATTTTTCTTATTGAGTGGACAATATACCAAGGTAGGTATTGATGATAACGATATTAATGACACTGTAATGATACTTTCCTTTTATTAATACATCAATTTTTATACAATGAAGACGACTTATAGATTACTTCTAGACTTACAAAACAAAAAGAAAGTCATATAACATGTCTCTAAGTGGGTAAGAAACTGGTTTTCTAGCCTGGAGGCTGGTTGCTCGATCCCTGCATTGGCCGAGAAAGCTCATCCAGATTTTCTGGTATGGTCTCCCCTTGTCTGTCATTCAAGTCAGATGGTCTGACAAGGACAGCTGTCTGGTCCTTTGGATGATACAAAAAAATGACCGTCCTGTGTACGTAAAAGATCCCTTGATATAAGAGTAGGCCGTACTGCTGTTGTCCGGGGGAAATTTCCCTCATAGCACATTGTATGGCGTATGCCCGTCTTCGTTAGCATAGATCGGTGTAGAACAGTAGGACGTTAATAAAACCCATTTCATTTCATTTCTTTACAACAATCATTATAAAAGGAAAAACTAAAGAAATGCATCAAGTTGGTTATAAGCAAATATTGAATGTTTGAAAATAAATGAATGATTATTGTCATCATCCTAGTATTTTAAGCACAAATCTTTTCTTTATTTTATATTAGGCTATGAAACATTTCCTGAAATGTAATAGTGAAGATACTCAAGCTATAGATTTAGCTATAGAAACAGTTGGTCGTGCTAATGATGAACAACTAACTCGGCAGTTAATAGATTATCTAATGGGAGAAACAGATGGAATGCCTAAAGTAAGTCATACGATCTTTGATGATCTGTTTCAGTAAAACTATGGTTTGTTGACCCAGTCGTGGCAAAATTCAAACATTCTCATTTCTTTACTGTGAAATCATGTTAAAAATGTTAAGCTTATTGATAATTTTACATATTTTTTTTAAGGATGCTAGATATTTGTTCCGATTATATATGGCTTTAAAACAATTCCGTGAAGCAGCAAGAACAGCTATTATCATAGCTAGAGAGGAACAAAATGCTGGTAAGAACTCTGCCCCAAATTATTTTTGTAAATGTTTATATAGAAAGAGAAGAAACCTACATTGTCTGTTTCCAGACAAGTAGATGTTTAACTTGTTTTTTCATTATAATAAAATAGAATTTAAAAAAAAAAATGTTTGATATAAAGGGAGATAACTCTTAACGCATGTCCTCAACTTCATATTATCTCCCCTTAGACCACAAGTTTAATGTACGCAATTTTTAAAATTGTTCATTTTTCTTAATTTTATGTTTCATTTATCCATGAATGATTTATAATGTTATTTATCTTCTAGGTAACTATAGGAACGCTCATGATGTGTTGTTCAGTATGTTCCAAGAACTTAAACAGAACAAGATAAAAATTCCTTCTGAAATGCAGTCAAATTTAATGATTCTACACAGTTATATTCTTGTCAAGGTATTGTCTCTAGTTTTATAAGTTACATTTAATTTTTCCATGATTTATCATTTACTGGTTTGACTCCTTGACAACAAGGAGTGGAGTTGTCTGTCTTATTTTACGGTATTTCCATTGATTCCACCCAAATTAGTTGTGCTGTGGAATTTCACTTGAGTATACTAGAGTTTTATTCTGATTTACTTTCTTCTATTTTTAGATGCATGTTAAAAGAGGAGACCATATGAAAGGTGCTAGAATGTTGATTAGAGTAGCAAATAATATCAGCAAATTTCCGTCACGTAAGTTTTGAACATGCTAGGCTGCATAGTGGTTGAACTGATCAAAGAAAAATCAAAAGTTTATAATGTTGCTTTTCTATTTACATCTTCATCTGTGTAAAATTAAGTAACATACTAGGAAAAATGATATTGTTATTTGAATAGGAGGTAAATTACATGTATTATAAAACATGAAATTGTTGCTAGTAAGAAATTAATGAAAGTGAAAAATTAATGCAAGCAAGAAATTAACGCTTTACATAAGACCTACCACCAATCACATTATTTTCAACATGTAACTTTAATCAGTAACATACTACAATAAATACATCCAGCTTTGTTTTCAAACATAACACCTCTCTTTTCTTGTAAGGCTTATCCATGTAACAATGTTCAATTTACAAGAAGCCATCCAGTTGTAATGTTAGAAAAGAGGATAGAGCAGCTCACATTGAGTTTATTACACATCAATGACAATGTCCCTTTAGTCATATTAATTTCATGTTTTACAATAACTCAATTATTTTGTATGAAATAAGTTATTTTTTTCAACAGATATCGTCCCCATTTTAACATCAACTGTTATCGAATGTCATCGAGCTGGATTGAAAAATTCCTCATTTAGTTACGCAGCCATGTTAATGAGACCTGAATATCGTGATCAGATAGATCTTAAATACAAGAAAAAGATTGAAATGATCGTCAGACGACCTGATAAATCAGAGGAAGAAGAACCGTTGACGTCTTGTCCTGTTTGTGCTTTTCAACTACCAGAGACCGATTTACTCTGTCCAGAATGTCAAAACAATCTGCCATATTGTATTGCTACAGTACGTACAATTCTTACCAATTAGGATGTCATGGTAGTTAAGTTGGCTTTCTTGCCTGGAGGTCTGGGTTCGATCCCTCATAGCATACTGTATGGTGTATGCCTGTCTTTATTAGCCCAGTTCAGAGCAGAACAAGGGGGATGGGATGGATGAATGGTTAGCATTTAGCACGTGTACACTGTATCCTAGAGCCTGTCATTGAGTCAACTGGTGTAATTTCGAATCCGGGGTTATACGTGACAAGGAGTAAGGTCGCCTGTCCAACCTCTCCGACTGCTCAAGACCTCTACGCTCAAGTGTTAGTCCCGTAAAGACCTTAGTTTGTGTAGAATGGACGTTAAACCCCATTTCTCTCTCTCTCCGAAGAGAGCAGTAGGACGTTAAACACCATTTCATTTCATTTCTTAATCAGAATTCTCTCCAAACCAGTATTTTTGTTTGTTGAGATTTGAAATAAAGACTAAGACTAATTTTCTTTTAATTTTTCACATTAACAGTGGCCAGCATGTATAACTTTTTTCTTGCTTCTAAAATTGTTTCTGCTATTAATATTTTGATAATGTTACAAGACAGATTATATTTCTCAATATCTATTTATAGGGTCGTCATGTTTTGAAAGAAGATCTGACAGCTTGTCCTTCATGTGATTTTCCAGCAATTTTAACAGAATTTACTAGGTATTATCCCTTTTTTAAATAATTTTAATGAAATATTCAGGATACGTATTTTTGCTATATATTATCATCACCCCAATTAGTCCATCCAAGATTACCATCAGGAATCGCCATTATTCAATCTATGTTTATGTTACTGTCTAGCCATTTTTACTTTGAAAAACCTTGTGGAGGCTAACTAATGTAAAATTTGGATTAGGTTTGACATTTTTATGCTTTATTAATTTTTGTGAGGTAAAAAAGGATTTATGGGTTGTTGTTAAATGATGATGTTAACTATAAAAGAATCCCAATGAATGACTTTTGTATTATGGACTGCTCAGTCAATTTAGCTGCTATGGACATGTGTTTCATTGTCTGGCAACTTATCTTTGTTTATTTTACAGTTTGTTGGAGAGTGAAGAAAATTGTCCAATGTGTAGTGAGAAAGTAAATAAAGATGTACTACAGAAGATTGTTGATACCCAACCTTATCTAGCACCTTCTGAAGGAACTGAATAAATCTTAACCTTATCTAGCACCTTCAGAAGGCACCGAATAAATCTTAACCTTATCTAGCACCATCTGAAGGAACTGAATAAATCCTCTCCGTATCTAGCACCTTCAGAAGGCACTGAATAAATCTTAACATTATCTAGCACCATCTGAAGGAACTGAATAAATCCTCTCCTTATCTAGCACCTTGTGAAGGAACTGAATAAACCCTCTCCTTATCTAGCACCTCCTGAAGGAACCGAATAAATCCTCTCCTTATCTAGCACCTTCTGAAGGAACTGAATAAATCTTAACCGTATCTAGTACCTTCTGAAGGAACTGAATAAATCTAAACCTTACCTAGCATCTTCTGAGGAAATTGAATAAATCTTATCAAATAAATCCAAGAAATAAAATAACAAGCTTGTCATTCACTAATTTTATATTTACATTTCTGTGTTAAACACTTGTTAATTATTTTAATTATTAAACATGTCCAGTACAAAATCGATGTCTTGCTGTATTGTGAGTGTTTGACTAAATCACTGTTGCAGCTATCACACTTGAATTACATTAATTAAATCAAATATCGAATCTATTTCATATTGGTAAGAAATTTTTCCCTGGTTTTAAATCCAGTTGATTAAATTTAAAGTCTTGTCCATATCCAAGTAAGAAAAAATGTACTTGCAATACAGTATGGGAAAGAGACAATTCTATTTACTAATTAAATTATCCGTCCTCACATTGTTTTTGCTTTAATTTAATATTTTATCAATATTAGTTGTATCAATTTATTTATTGTACAAAAGTCATGAATTATATATATATGGTGTATGTGATACAAATTATATATAAATTATTTATTATCATTATTTGTGTTGTTTTTATATCATTTATAAACATGGGGGTAAAAAGCCTAAATCCCAAAATAAATAGAAGACACTCATTATATTTAATAACTTGCACATTTTTTAAAGCATTGAGCAATCACATTACTTGTCACTGCTTGATCTGTCACTCTCACTCAAATAGAATCAGAGTTAGAGAGAGAAATGGGGTTTAACGTCCACTCGACACAAATCTAGGTCATTTTGGGACTAACACATGGTTCAATTTTATTTCAATAATTCGCTAGCGTGTAGGGGTCTTCAGCAGTGGGAGGAAACCGGAGAAAACCCACGAGATTGGACAGACGACCCAACTCCTTGTCACATACAACAGGGGAATCAAAACCACGCCAGTTGACAGCTGAAATCACAGTTATCATGTCCCAAATCATCATCAAAGCAAATTGCCTATTTTCACTTTGTCTAAGCAGAAAATTCTCCCCGTAGACCTTTAACTAATAAACATTCTCCTAATAACCATCATCACCAATTTTGGATATTCAACCTCAATCAAAATGAATATTGTTTTCTAAAGTTTCAACCATTTAAACTACATTCCTGCAATTATACCATAAGGCAAGATTGTCATCTCATTTACCTAATGAACATCTACACCAAATCTGAACATTCTACCTCAATTAGAAGCAGGGTTATAGTACTGTATTGCAAAACATGTGACATATGGAGAGCTAGTTAATGTCAAAATGTACCAGCCATCGTGGCTCTCCAAACATTAAATAACATTAATTCACACAAACACATGTTAAAAAGATAACCCTTTATTTTACAATAATCCACATACATGACAATAAAAATCTACAATTACAACAAACACATAAATGAGATCTACAAAATGAATCTCTTCTAAATGATGATTGATGAAAGATGATGATTTATGAAACAAATGAAATACTTTCAGGCCATACTAAATTGATTTCTTGTTTTTTGGGAACACCTGCAAAATATTCTCTTATTTCTTTGAGAAAAAAACTTATTCAAATATTGAAATTGCTTGGTTGTGCTGTTCAAAAGCTTTTTAGTTTCAAAAAGTTTAAGTTTTGAAATTTAATAAAACAAAACATCTTTCACAAGTTTATCTATCAAGATCCTGAAGAGAGAGACCGAGCAACGGGATTTAACATTCACTTGACACAAACTAAGTCATTACAGGACTAACATATGGTTTAATTTTATTTCAATAATTCGCTTGCGTATAGGGGATGCAAAGAAAACCCATGGGATGCAAACAAATCCCATCCAGTTGGATAGGCGACCCTACTCCTTGTCACATACAAGCATGGATTCGAAACCACACAACTTGCGCACTGGTTAACCATTTTGGCCACCCAACCATCCCAGACTCTGAAGAACTAAAAATCAATTTTGAGTGGCCTTGTAAATTCTTATATCTTTATCAAATATAAATAAGTTAACATATATAAAGAATTGTTAATGAGGTATATCAGATGAAGGGCGTTGAGAATTTATTCCTGGTTTCTGTACTATGATGTAACACCATCCAGTCATTATCTTTATGCTATTTAAGATAAAAACTATCATCAGAAACATCGAGAAACCAAGACCTGGTCGTAATCCAGCTTTTAGCTGGGAACTTTAACCTCATCCACCCTGAAAATATTTAAAATAAGATACTACTGATTCAATAACTTCAGGACAGGTGGTTAGACAACTAAACAACATCCATAGCAGCTAAGTCGTCCAAGCAGTCTACATAGTTTCTCACAATTGTATTCTTAGTAGATAAGAGCATTTACAAGATACCAAAAACTGATGGAGGGAATCAATCCATGAAGTAATTATCAGAAATAAGTAAAATTTGCTTGGCTGACTCGCTAGTCTGGAGGTTGCGGGCTCACTCCTGGTGTCGACTGGGAAAGTGCTAATATTTATTATACATAACATGTACTTGTAATATAATCAGACAGCTTTAAAGGGACTATCCTGATTTCAACAGTCTCAAAAATAAAAGCCGAGTATGTTTGAAAATTAATCACAAAAATATAGAGGAATGGAGTATTTGCCATGTCTCAAAATTTTGTCTCAAAATATTGAGTCACTCGGATGTGAACATCAAAACTGCTTATTCTGACATGTTACACAAGATTTCTGATCAATTTTTTCGTTTGGTGACCTGATAATCGATTCCGGTTCCTCTTAGAGCAAATGACCCATGTGCTCTACCGAAAGGTAATTTCACCTACACTTTAATTTTATAAAATAAAGGTCTAGTTTTATCCAGGCACAGCATAATACAGCTTGGAACACCAGTCTCCATTTCCAGATGAAGATTGACGGGGATAAGTTTTTTGAATTTGAATATATTTTGTTGACACGTGATTCTTAATTGTGTTTTGAAAACATCTGCTTAAATTACGATATGAGTTATGGCCCTTTATTTTCGGGAAAAAATGACTGACAATAAAAATTAGGAAATCCCATCACTGGTATCACATATATTGAGTTAATTGCTTGGCCCTAAGGTAGAGAATTTTAACACAAAATTAAGCAATTTTATTCTCCAAAATATAATCGGGATTGGTCCTTTAACTGATCGAGTTATCACAAATCCTTGAAACTCAATAGACTTCTTAGTATCATGAATATAACCAGTACCACTATGTATAAATGTGAACAGTGGTGACAACAATACATGACCACATTTCAATGAATAATGATGTAAGAGAAGCATATCTTCGTTAAATAAAACAAGTTGTCCTTGGAGAGCAGTAAACAAAACTTAGAAAAGTTTTAATAATTACCTCTTGGCCATTCACATCAACACCAATATCAGCAAATCTTTTTATATTACTACTTCCCTTTTTTTCTACAGCTTTCTGTACATATTAATATAAATAACAGTTATAAATAATCATCACTAGTTTCAAATATAGAAGATAGCCACACAAAGCGTAGAATATGCCCACACAGCAACTTTGTCTCAGCAGCAGCTTACTGGTTTCCGAACATTTGCTTGCTAGACTCCTTTTATAAAGTTTTATTCTTTCCAGTCAGTGAAATTCAGGGTGCACTATGCTTGAAAAATACAGTAATAAGACTAGGGCCTTGAAAACATATTTCAAGTTATTTGATGTAACTTACCGAGGCTTTTAATTCTCTAACATTTATATTACTCCGATCAGCTTCAATCTACAATACAAAACCAATATGTAAAAACATTGAATGTCAAACTTGTAAGCACTGGAATATTCTTGAAACAGTACAAGATGCAGACTACGTTTATTTGCTGATAGGCCTGGCAGATATTTGCTATATTCTTTCCTTCTAAAATTGCAAAATTCATTACTTCTGTACAGTTATAATCTTTGAAAGTGGAAAGAGAGAGAGGGTTTAATATCCACTAGGTCATTTTGGGACTAACACATGGTGCAATTTTATTTCAAAAATTAGCTTGCATGTAGGGGTCTAATCAAGTGGACATAGGGATGTAACTTGCAATTTATTGCAACTAAGATGATTGTTGTGAATGCCACTAAGACTGGTATGTAAACTGTTTTTTGATTGGTTCGTAGAATCAACCTATGATCAAGGACAGATAATTTGATTTCCTGAAAACCCCGTGAATGAACCCAGGGTATAGTGGAATAAAACGGACCGATATTACTGGGGATACTGAGGATGGTCAAAAAGATAAACCCATAGAATTTCACAGAGAGTATCTATAATTAGATAGCATGAACACTCGTCAAAGTAATAAATTCATATTATTACAACCCTACCAGAGGGTATCTATTATTAGATAGTATGAACACTTGTCAAAAGAATGTTTATATTATTACAACCTACCTGTGCCTTTACTCTTTCTTCTTCATCTCGTTTTCTTTTAATAGATGCTAATCTCTTCTCTTTTTCTATTTCTAATAATTTCTCTTTTTTTCTCATCTGTAAAGGATTAACCAAAAATTCAAAATAGATCTATTCTTTGGACTAAATACATAATCATTGTGGAATGTTTTCGCTACAAACTTTTTGATCACAATTCTAGCCACATGTTTCATCTTACAAGCCAATGTGGAGAGAATTTATATAAACCTTTTCCTGTTGTTCAATCCAATTCTGTTTATGAAATAGTGGAAGAGAGAGAATAGGTTTTAATGTCCACTTGACACAAACCAGGTCATTTCGGGACTAACAGATGGTTCAATTTTATTTCAATAATTCGCTTGCACGTAAGGGCCTTTAGCAATGGGAGGAAACCGGGGGACCCAGTGAAAACCCATGAAGTTGGACAGATGATCCCACTCCTTGTCAAGTACAAACGGGGAATCAAAACCAAGCCAGTTCACACAATGAGAGACCTTATGATACAGTGCGCACATGCTAACCATTCGGCCACACAAACTCCTGATGAATTTACTAAAGATACAATCTGATAAAATGTCTATTTTTACCTCATCAGCTGTCCACCCATTACTAACTTGTACATTTATAGAAGACTGGACACTTGTAGAATCAAAACCATTTTCTCTGAAATATAACCATAAACAGTTATTGGTATAAACAGGAAGCCCTTGCAATTAAACCCTTACAATCACAGTGGTACTAAAATTTAGCTTGAATACAAGCAAATAAACATAACAATGGTATATACCTATGTAGTACCTGAAGTGGGGAGAGGCATATAATATGTATGTATCCCTCACCAATTAATGCTAATCTCAGGTTGTTATAAAAGTGTGCATTTCCTGACACCGTTAATCATGAACCTATCTTCATTCAGGTGTTTTTGCTTTACTTGAAACGCATAATCTGCACAAACCCGTGCTGAAGATCTGTTAGTCAAAAAATGAACTGTTTTCAAAAGTCAGCTTTCCCAATGTGCAGTTCGAAGGAGATTCATGATAGGTAGCTCCACAAGGCAACTAATTCAATTGACTAGTTCCTTTGTGTAATGTTATTCTCTCACAGACCTGGCTGTGGCTTTAAACTTATAATAATAATAAATAAGATTAAACTAACTTTAATTTATCTTCTAAAAACTTTATAATGGAAGGTAAATCTTTCTCTTCTATATACATTATATTCTCATCTACCTATAATAATAACACATAAAATTCCTCTTCATTTTCAATTCAAATAAGTAGTTGCACACCCACATTTTGCAAGAGATGGATAGAGAACAAGCTAAAAAATAATTTTTTCATACAATCAGGGGCCATTATCGAGGATGTTACGCTCCAATATCAAAAGGAATGGAGATCACTGGGATATAAATAAACTTTAAGTTTCATCTTAACGGGATAAAAATTGTGACAAATATAATAGTGTCCACAAGCTAAAAATGGGAATTTCATACAATCAGGAGCCATATTAATATTTGCTATTTATTGGTAGATAAACAAACGTTCATCAGGATTTTCCGACATGGTTTCCCCTTGTCGGTGGTGCAGGACAGAGGTACTGTATAGTATACACATTGGTATGCACGTAAAAGATCCCTTGGCAGTTAGAATTCAATATAACAGTAGGCCGTAGTGCAGCTGCCCTGTGCAAAATTAACTTCATTTCACACTGTATGGCACATGCCCTTCTTCATAAGCCCAGTCCAAAACTGAACAGTAGAACATTAAACCCCATTTCATTTCATTTTCATTTCAGACAAACCGTATTTCGGTGACATATACCACAAAAAGGAAAACTTTGTCCGGAAAGCTTTGTGTCTGTCCATCAAGATTTTATTACCAAATGGCACAGGTTCTTTTATGCAGTCTCTTACTCTCCCTTTTTGACAAATCATCTTGCTCAATGCTCAACTTTATCTTTGTAACTTTGACAAAGCTACATAAGGGTTATGTATATGTTACTCACCTCAACCCATCCTATAGCTAACATCAACTCTTGTCCACCATTAAACTGCCATATTTTCTTACTTAAAGATTTGCTGTCTTTTTTGATTTTTTTATATTTTTCTTCTTGAGGATTTGCTTGTATATTTCTTAAATCAAATTAAATGAAACATAAATATAAACAGATCATATCAGCTTGATAAAAAATATATATTGAACTACACCCAAAATTTGTCTACTGTCCTAAAACCTTAAGGGATTGGATGGTCTAATTACTCTTTCTCTGTCTATCCCCTCTCTCCTAAAACATTGTAATACACATTCATAGAATCATTCTTTTTATTTGAAAATAAATTTGTGTGTACACTTGTCATGAAACTGACAAAATGATAACTGGCAATTTGTCTTTGAGCTCAAGAATCCTGTTTTTATTAAAGTTATTTTGAACACAAATACCAGTTCAGCTTATAGAATTTCCATTATAGAAAGATTTACTAATAGTTATCCAAAATGCACAGAAAACATTATCTGACCTCTTTTGATTACCCTGAATTAAAATTTTCTGAATAAAACCCAATAAAATAAATGTTAAAAATCTTGCGTCTTGATTTCATACCTGCATATTTTTATAACCAAATCAATGGATGCTTTAAAGTCTGCTTGTGACGGACATTCTGACTGAAGTAATAGTAGACAGGCACCTATAGATTCTGTGTCTGGCAAAATATTGGCAGATGCCATTTCTCTTCTTTCTTTAACAAATTATAATCAATTTACCTTTTCAACTTTGCCCTGTATAAATAGAACGACAAAATAACTAAAAGGATATAATTAACAAATAATTAGATAACACATATCAACTATTTCTGTGTTAGTGTAATTCACATACCCTCAGGTTAAAAATGTTATGGGTAAAATATATATAGACAAAGGTCTGTATACTGTTTCAAGGAGTCAACCTTATGGGGTTAATACCCTCAGTGGTGGAAACGCTGTGTATTCAAAAAATAATATCCTTAATTAATTACACTGATGTTTGATTTGTCCGCAGTACTCCACAGCATGCGCTTATGATAATGAAGCTAGAATTATATGGATTACATGACATTTCGGTCATACAAAATTTTAAACACAAAAAATATGTCCTCGATGTTTCAGTCTAGGAAAGGCTAGATTTTCAATTTGGGTAAGTGACGTTTCGGATACAGGAATAAGTTAAAGTGAAAGGTGGAACTATCAAATTAATTTATATAAGTAAGACGTACCGGTAAACGATTTTATAAAGTAACATGCAAGTAAAATTTACCGTTCGCCATCAAGGTAATTAATTTGAATCTGTACTATTTTTGCATATTTGTCGAAAAACTGTTATTATGTTCATAGTCTAAAGTGTTGTTTATCAAAAAACATCAAAGTCGCAGGACCAGAAGCCGTGCTACTGAATTATGATGGTAGACAGAGGGCTTCTACCTATACATTCAATGATGACCATATTTGGTAGATCCTATTATAATGGTAAGATTAGTCAGTCTTTTATTCATTAGATAAGCTAAAGGTCTACCATCTAAAATGATGCCATATATAACTGCTCTTAATTGCTGATATTTTCAATTTTCATGAATTATAGTTACAATATATATGTTAATATATTAAGCTTATATAATACAAAAAATACGATAGGCCTAGTCACTATGTGGCTAATCATGTCATCATGCATGAAGATAAATTCAATAATAAAGAAATGAGAAAAAAACAAAAAAACTTTCATTACAAAAATTGAAAGCGTGAGTAGGGTAATATAAGACCAGATCTAAGAGTATAATTCAACAAAGAGCACCACATATTATACACGTACCTTTCTTTCAATACGAAAATGAAATTTGCTGAATAACGAATCGCTTCATCCGCTAATTGCGTCTACTTACAGTTTATTTCCGGTTTATTTCATAGCGCCACCTACGATCGAACTATTTTTCCATAGAAACGGTATTAGTTACCGGATTATAACAATTTTGTATTTTGACCAAATTTATAGAAATTTAAGGAGAAGTCAATTTGTAGATGATTTTTGAAACACAACATTGAAATATATTTAATCTATGAATATATATACGCGAACTGTCACTCGGACACCATATTAGTGTATTAACTTCCTTTGATGTGATTGGGTTGTAAACAAATGGCCGACAAATAGAACGGAAAAATGTCTTTGGCAGAAAAGAAATACGACCTTGCTCTTTTTAATACTTTGACGGACAAAAAGATACGGAATCACCCATGGTACTATATTTTACTTATTAATTTTCTCATAATCTAGCCGCGCACCGGCTTGGGTAGGCCTATATTTATTTTGTTTGTTTGTTTATTTGATTTGTTGTTGGGATTTAGTCCTAGAAAAATGGTTGGTTTTCTGTCTTCCTCTAGCCACAGTAATGGACTGTGCTTCTTTCTAAGGATTTTCATTGAACAGGTTTTGTAAACAAATATGTTTAGTGTGACATCTGCGCTGAATGCTCGCTATGACTGAGCACAGCTGACAAAAATAATGTAAATATTGGAAACAACTGGCTATAGTATGTTCGTATGGCTTTTATGGGACATGCCCCTTTATGGGTGGAGTAGGCTATTTAATTTATAAATTTATGCAAATCAAAACGACTAGATTGAAGAAAAAGTATATCTGAGTGAATAAGATTGTGTGACATTACAAATTGTTGAGAAAAAAAAAAACGACCTGAGGGCAGGTAAAATCATGGCTTAAACAGGCATTATATTTATATTATTGCTCCATATTTGCTGTTCCTTTTTTAATTGTTTATATTGTCTAGCACAGTAGGGTATAGAGTATACGGTGTAGCCTATGTATCTTGACAAAAATCCAGGCTCTTGTACATAATTCTCATTGAAATAAAGGTGAAACCCGTGCCTACCAGGGTATCACGTCATTTGGGACTCACGTCATTTGGGACTCAACACAAACGACATTTGGGACCCAGTTGACGACGTTTGGGACTTCATTGGCGTCATTTGGGACTCAACACAAACGACATTTGGGACTCAATATAAACGACATTTGGGACCCAATATAAACGATATTTGGGACCAGTGTTCGACACAAACGTCGGTCCCGAGCCGACTGATTTATCGCGCTTCTTCGACGCTCCGTATGAATTCCAGGTACCGGTAGATATTAAAATAATAATTAGATCATACATACATTTAATGGTTTTGCTGACCAGTTGTTAGTGAAATTTAAATCTTAGTTGAATATAATCCTCTGATAGAACACCAAAATACACCGAGAAACAGACATTAATAATAATATATTTTCGCCAAATCCGCCGATGACACGTGACATTGATTGGAATTTCTAGGTCAATAAGCCGGCGATGCTACGTTTAAATTTAAGTAGCATCTACCGTTATAATTTTTTATATACACATGCTGACAGGGGCTTAGTTTTAAACATATTGCCGTAATTTAATATTATTATTGAAAGGTATCTGGCCTAGTCGTACGGAATTTTATTTAAAGCAATTTCAATTATGGTTGTCACATGATCACGGTGCCGTACGTGTGTCTATCATGGACGAATGAATAAAAACATTTGAAAGTTATGTGACAGACAAAAACTACAAATCGTGTTATGAAAAAATAAATGTATTGTTAAAATAAATAAATGTATTTTTTTAAGACTCGTACGCATTTTAATCATATGGAAGAAATAGCTAGTACTCGTTGACTATTTTGTTATTTGATTTCAGATCGAATCACCGATGTTTTTATAATAAAGTTAATCGTATTGTTTGTATGATCGGATGATCATTGTTTTGTTGTTCACGGATGTTTTTTTTAATGAAGTATTCTTGTATTGTTTGTTAATTGGCGTTATGTTTTTAGCAATTTTGATTGTTTGATTAGTGTTTATTGTCAGTATCAGAAAATGCCGAAGTCAAAATCAGAAAATGCCGTGGTATTTCTTCATAACACAATTTGTAGTCCTTTGCACATCACGTAACAGTCATGTAACTTGCAAACGTTTTTATTCATCCGTCGATGATAGACAAACGACACAATGATCACGTGACAACCATAACTGAAATGGCTATTAAATCATCTAGTACAGTTCTATGATTAAATAAAGTTATGCACGACTATGATGATGTAGCCTTCAATATTTGTTAAAAATTAACACCCTGTCAATTCGTACGTAACTAACGTACGAAAATTAAATGGTAGCAGGTAGGGTGTGTCTGGCGTTCAAATTGCCTGTCAATTTAGAACTGGTATTGGCATAATGCCAACCGATATGTCACTTTACCAACGTATTACTATATCTTGCTTGAGTCCCAAACGACGGATACCAAAGTCCCAAACGTCGTATACCAAAGTCCCAAACGTCGTATACCCGAGTCCCAAATGTCGCGGGCATAATTTTTTGAGTCCCAAATGACGTGAGTCCCAAATGACGTGAGTCCCAAATGACATGTAATCCCTACCAGTACCACAGCATTACACTACATGATTTGATAAAATCCAATGTAGGGGCTTAAAACTTTTCTTTTGTTTAAAAAAACCCCAGAATTAATACCGTACACTAATATGATTAAATTGACTTCGAAAACGTAGAAAAACTGTTTGGTAACTATTTTAGGTATCCACTCTTTAACACTAATAAATTCTAAACTGATTACATAGCTCCTGTGCTTTTTGGATTTGTTAATACTACCGTTCAGTGACTTAGATTGGTTTGGTTAGTGAATTTTACACTCCAAAGAACGCGCAACAGCAAAAAGTTAATATTATTCAATTTAAACTTCACGTAGTAAGTACGTCAAAACGCGTACATATGTAACCAGTAGAAGTATATGACACTGGAATATAGCTGGCTAGCAAGAGGCTACAAAGTTTTATACCATTTCTTTGCATTTTTAGTAATCTTGAACATGAGGATGATAAATGGGAAACTAAAGGTTGACTTCATCATATGAATTTTGTGGAATAATTATTGATATTTTGAAATTGTCTTTATACTGGTTCTACATACTTCAGTTTCAAAAAATATAAACTTTAGTTTAAAGTTTAAAATAATTTATCAATGTAGTTTATGATCAACTCATCAGATTTAAGAACTTGCATTGAATTTAGATTACTAACTTATTAAAATGCGTATGGTATGGCACAAAATATGACCGCAGCAACACATCAACAGTAAGTAAATGACAAGAAAAGAATGGCCGCTTGTCAAAGAAGTGATGCTAGATTTAAACAAATTGAACAACTGAGATTCTAAGATACACATAGACATCACTAGAAAACTGAATTAACATTGTTAAACATTTGCATTCATTACACATATATAATACTTTCCTTTATTGACAGATTTTGTCCATCATCATAGAGCACCGTAATATTCTATACCTGTAGAAATCATCAATATAAATTACCTGTACCAGTCTGCTAGTAGAAGCAATCAAAATGATTCTTCATACTTATGCTATGATTAAACCGACAACGTAACTTACATTATTTTTTTCCGTTCCATTTATTTTAATGTTCTATTTTGAAATTGTTTGTTCGTTGATTTGTTTTCATTTCAGTTCTTTTGTTGTTCTATTCTGCAATTTCATGTTTGTTTTTTTATGTTAATTTTTTTTGTTTATATAAACAAGACAGACAGACAGACACTAGTTATATATTCTGCCATCTACGTTTAAAAGATAACAAATTTAAAACCAAAATACCTGAAAATTCAGATACATGTAGTATGTAGTATTGTTTCACTGAACAGAACCTCAATCTCAGAATTAAACTGAGAGAGATGGGGTTTGACTTCCATTCGACAAAAACTATGTCATTTTGAGACTACATGCGGTTCTATGTTTTACAATGATTCGCTTGCGTGTTACTGTAGGGGTCAATTGCTGTGAGAGGAAACCCACTAGCTTGGACAGTAGACCCTAGATCTATGTCACGCACATGAAGGGAATTGAAACTTCACTTTACTCAATGATGTACCTAATGGTCTAAAGCAATCAACAACACCACCACCACCACCCCACCCCCCTTAATCTTAAAAATACATTGTGCAAGAGCTACATTTAAATCTGCCTATTGCAGGTCTTTCTTTAGGCCTGAAATGTTACATAAACTATTAATTAGACATTTTTATTAACAAAGCAAGACCATAATCTACTCTCGATGTCATTGGATACTCAAATTTTTAACTAGATTAAGATAAGAATGGTTCGCCATTTAAAAGTTTAATTTAAAGATGGGAAAGCGAGGCTAAGTCTCGAATATACTAGTGCCCTGGTTACCATGCCCTGGTTACCACTATGCACACATCTTATCAAAACTACAAACAGTGATAACTTGGCTCAGATTGAAGTAATTTGAATGAAATTTTCGATATGGTCAGCTCTTTATCTAAATCTAACATAATGTATCTTTATTTCTTTAAATTGGAATTTGTACAAACTAGTTAACACTATATATTTAAACTTAACTCATGAAATAATATCAAATAATATAATGAATTAATATTATTGGAATATTTCGTAATGTATGTTTTCAACTGTTTTTCAGGTATAAAGAACGGCTTAGAACAAAATATATCAAATCACTTTCACCAGGAGAAACATCAAAATGTCTTATTGCCAAAGATTGGATGTTTTTAAAAGATGGTTTAGATGATTATCGAGATGGCTTACCACCTCCAGCTAATGGAGAAGAGGTTTTTATTAAGGTACAAAAAGATTGTTTAGCTCAATATTTCCTGTTTCTAAAATTATAAATATGGTTATATTCTTGTCTTGACCATCTTATTTTGAGTTAGATCACAAGGTCTGTCCTTGAATCAAATTGCGTGGTTTCGATTCCATGTGTGTACGTCCAACTTTAT